>CM060932.1:460334818-461584818 GCA_030765085.1 Allium cepa
TTAAAATCCGTTTAAAAACCAAAATCATTATTTTAAAACTTCAAAAATGGATCCGATGATGCAGCAGCACCAAATAGTCAATCACGACTTCCAAATATCATATATCGATATGATAATCAACAAATATCAAAATATCTGTAAATAAATTAATACAGTTGAGGAATCCAGTTGGATCCCTCCAACCTGTTTCCCTGCATCCAAAGATGTTAGCACAATACCAATTCCGTTCCAGTACGAAATTATCGCGGTATATGGGATTTATAAAATATTATCCGTTTAATAGACGGCGCAATAGGGTCTCATCCGCTATATAATGCAGAAAATCAACTCCAAGTACATAAATAATACCAATTTCACTGTTTATGAAATATTCGCGGTATATGTTTTTAATAAATAACCTCCGCTTACTAACGGCGCATAACGTCTATTTTAACAATCAATAGATAACAATCATCATTCAAACATGCATTCAACAATTCTAAATCTAACTATTTAAAATTAAAATCGAAACCGATTCGATTGAGTGTGAAGTTCTCACCTTGGTTTATTTCCGTTTCAGCTTTTATTTCGAATAAAATTAAACGCGCGTTTAATTTTACCCGAAATTTTCTTTAACTCCAATACATCTAAATCCAGCTCCATAGCGTAGTGTTCGTCAATACGGTTCCAACGCAACTAGTTTCGCGCGTTTTCGACCTCGTATGAAAAAGATATGCATTTTTAAAGTTACACGATTTTTTTTAATTAAAATTTACAACATAATTTTATAACCTAGAACAGATCATCACCGTCCATCCTTCAAGAGCAAATCACGGTCGTCCCATTCCATATCCCTCTCACGTTCGATATCAGGTCGCGCAACCCATAGTCGTCACGAGAAACCCTAATTTTTGCACCCAATACAAACGTTTTTGCATCGATCCACTACCACCACGTTGAAGCTCGTCACGAGCTCCACAACCTCTAGCCGACCGCACGTATACGGTCTCCCCCCTGCGCGTGGAAACGCGTGCGCACGCAAGCGCTTTCGGCCTCCATAAGTTCCTCCACGTTGCGAATTATCCAATCGCAACCGCATAGATTCGAAGGTCTCGTTGTCGTCTAAAACTTTCATATTGAAAGTTTGTTGAATCGATGCATAGATTTGAGGAAAAATTGGAAAGAAGATCGTTGAATTCTGGCCTTTGGTTGCATAGCCGGCGGCTAGGGTTTTAAACCCTAATATTTTTTATTTTTTTTGTGAAGAGAATGGGCCTATTTATAGAAGTTTGAACGACACCATTCATTCGGCTTTTCAAAACTCCGATTTACACGCGGTGACCGGCGTTTCTAGGGTTTATCCCGCGTTCCGGACACAATGGAATTGGTTTCGGAAGCTGATTCAATCTTCTGTGTGAGATATGGCAATAAACGTTCAATTTAAAATTAAACCGATTAAACGATTTTCTAGGCGTTTTAGCTTGCACCGGACAAACGGTAAATCCGATTGACACGAAATTTGAAAACTTACAATAAAATTAAATTACGGATCCGATGAAACTGGTTTCGTCGAAATCCGAGACTTTTGGAAAATGGCTATTTTAACTCGCCAAATTAATATTAAAATAATTTCGATGTGTTTCGAGCTGCCACGGTCAAACGATAACTCCAATTGCTACGAAAATTGAAATCCGGTAATAACAAACTATTATGGATCAAATGGAATTAGTTTCGTCCAATTCTGAGACTGTTCGAAAATCGACTAATTTCACTAGTCGGTTAAATATTAAAATATTAAATTTTCACATATAAACTCTTAATTTGATTTTAAAAGTTCTATAACATCATTCTAACTTCAATATGATAAAATAAAATTTTAAAAATCATTTTCAATCATATTTAACCAAATTTTCAATTATTTCTGTAATTTCATATATTAAATTATTGATTTAATAATTCAATTAAATCAAATTATTCGAAATAAAATTTATTCAACTTATAAATTTCACTTATTAATATTTAAAATTAATTAAATATACAAATTTTAATTAATTAAATTCTGGGTCGTTACAACCGTGACTTAAAGAGTAAGATCGATATGGATTTTCTGGGGTAAATCTACATTCGATCGGAGGAGATAGAGTTCGGAATAACCAAAGATACTAGCATATAAACCGAGGATAAATATAAATCTCTAGTGAATCAATTCTAGTTGTAAAGGAGTTTTACCCCTTTATTAGAATATTGGCGAAACCGCCAGTTCACTATAAAGATCATCCGAAGTGGAGTTATGGGATACTCCAGAATCGAAAGAAAATGAATAGTGAAGGACACGAATGAACTTTGGAACCGCAGGGAACGCTCCAAAATTCGAAAAGGAAGAGATTCAAGCTCGAATGAAAATGATTCTGTAAATCAACTTTACCATACATTCTAAGTTTTACCTAGAGCCAAAGCTGTGATACCAAATGTAACGACCTGGTATTTTCAACCATTCGCATCCATTATAAGTGTATAGGTAGACACTCATGCCGGAATTGAATTGCTCAAAATACCGCGTTGTAAATAAAAATTTGGCAAATCTCAGACTATACAGTAAATAAAAAATCACAGATCACAGACACAGAGAAATAATGATGCAACGGAAGTAAAAGAAATAGTAGTTCATGAAGCTACTATATAAAAATATCAGAGTTACATAAAATACAACAGAAGAAATAAAGTACAAGGGAAGTCTCACTACATAGAAGTCTACTAATACAAGAGCTGAAAGGAACGACAGACCGTAAAAGATAAAAATTGGCAAGTAGATAATCTCCAGCGATTTCAATCTCTAGAAAGTGGAAATCCAAATCTGTGAATACTCAGGCTGACCCGAGCGTAAATAAAAATACAAACACTCGAGTGAGGACATACATGCTTATACAATGTGAACCAACTCAAGTGAACTGTAGTAAAAGTACATGTAACTTAGAAGATGCTTGGGACCACCCATCCTCTAAGGATCCGTTAAACTATCTACTATATAGTATATTGCGCTATTACAATAGTGTCTATTTGTAAAATAAACTTACTTTTTAATAGCGTTAAGGGGTTACTCATATAGCCCTTAACACAAATAATGCCAATAGTCTATACAGTACCGTAATACCTCCAGATCGGGAGGCTACAAGAGGATACTCCATACGTACGACACAAAAAGAAACTCGTACAAGGCGCGATAAGGTAGGTGACACGGCACAACTAGGCAATGCCAGGATAGATATACTAATTACATTTCCGAATCGATGGTAACGCGTAGCGCGCAGCTACCGCCCACCTCGAACAACACTCCCAAATCAAAGGTGCGCACCAATACAATCACAAAAGTAATAGAATGGCATACGAAGAAGTGCGTCCGATCAGAGATGCTACCTCATTAATTCGTCGATCACTCCTGTTTTAGCCACCTTATGCCAACTCGCGGGAGTTGGGTCCACGTATTACCTCAAGAAAACGTCCCCACCATCCTACTTCATTCTGGAATCTCCACCATGTATACGGTTGTCAAAGTGGTTTTCGGTATCGACAAAGAGTATGCCAGATATCCGATCCCGGTCTCTTTGCCAACCAATCATTATTATAACCCGTGGTAACAACTTTTAAAAATGGTACTTATACTTTAAAAATCAAAATAAATTTCAAATACATTTCAATATCATAATATCATTTCAAACATCATTTATTTAAACATCAATCATTTTATTTAATATAAAATACCATTTAAATCTATTCAGTTTATTTAGGAATTAATTGCCTTTCAACTCACATTTAAAAGTTAAATTCTTCCATTTAAAACCATTTAAAGTCAATTCCTTATTTTTATTAATTACATATTAAATTCCAAAATTTAAGCCTTTTTCCCAAAGACTATTAAATATTATTAAAACAATTAAAAATTCAGTTTTCGTAGCACTTATAAAGTGCTACCTAAAGTTATAGGTTAAAACAGTTCATTTACAAAAGACATCATTTAAGTGTTGTAATAGATTTCTTTATTTCCAACTAAACATTAGTTATCTTTATCAACTATAGCACTTACAAAGTGCTATAATAGCTTTTAGTTCAAATTAGCCTTTAAGTTCATTTAAATTTAACGACAACATTCACAAATGCTCTAATATCCTTTATATTTAAAATTTCAAGGTTTAACTATAATTTCATAACTAAGTAAATTTTTATTTAAATCATATTTAACTTACAAATCATATATTTTCACAATATAAATTCATAATTTCAATACTCATATTTTTATGAATTTATAAGTAAATTTTCATAGAAAAAATCAAATTTTATTATGAATTTCTTATTTAAATCCAAGTATTAAATTCCCATTTCTTTAATTAAATTATTAACTTAACAATTAATTTTTAAATTCCCAGAATATAACTTATTATCAATTATTTTACTTTACTAAAATCTCACTTTTAACAAAAATTCATAATTTCCCAAAATAAGTTATATTTCAAAATTTTACTTAAACATTCATTTATTTAACATTTGACTCATTCAAAAATCATTATAAATTTTATAAAAATCATTTAAATACATTTTAAACCAGAATATTATAAATTTTCAATTTAAAATATTTTTAAAATATTTCAGAAAAATATTATATAAACCACGGGTCTTTATATAGTTTTCTAGCCTAGGTCAAGTGATACGGATATATATCATTTCAATCCGCAATTTACAAAGAAAACCCGGGTTCTATCATTTCAAACCCGCAATCCTAAGAGAAATAAATCACTAAATAAATAAATGAATGCATAAATAAGTAAGTATCATTCAGGCCTATCATTTCAGCCTGTAACAATTTCTATTCTACATGGAACTTGCAGTGTGATTTGCAGTAAATAAAAAAAAAAAAATCTAATTGCAACAATATAACAATAGATAATATAGCTGATGATGGGTCAATTAAATAATGGGGTTTTAACATCATAAGTTTATATCACAGGCAGATACAATTAAATAAAATAAATTTACAATTGCACTTGTTATCTATCTACAGATATATAGGTATGTTTGTCTAGTGAGAAATACTCACCTTAAAGCTGCAGAAAATTAGATTCAAATGATTATATCACTTGATAAAGAAACGTACAAACGGCACGATTAGATTTCCGTGGAGGCAACATCTTGATTCAAATCTTGAAGAAGATGAATTAAAACTAAGTATTCGCATTTTACTATGATTATTGAAACAGAATAAGAAAATTTTGACCCAAATTCTCGACCACTCCACCCACATCTTGGCCATGTTCTCACTGCTCAGCCCACCTTTTGTTTGAGTTATATGAATGCACTCTATACCAAAACGGTGGATAAATCGTTGAGATACTATTTCAAAAAGTGGTGCTCGGCCTATCCATTCTATTTTACTTCTTTTTTTTTCTTTTTTTCTTCACTACACAACTGCACTTATAAAAATTTACTTGCTCTTGCTGCTACAATAGGACACGGCCCTGACTATCAAAAAGCATGCACGCATGCACTTGTATCATGAATATTTAACAAAGTTTGTCAAATAAAAGGATCGGCTTGGAGGAGGAGTTGGCAACAGTAGTGATGGAGGGGGTAGGGTGCGGCCGAGCATGAAGTGTATGCCAAAATATAACAAAACAAAAAGAAGAAGGAAGGAAAAATAAATAAACCATTACCTGATTCCCTGCTCACGAAAAAGAAAGAAATAGATGGAGATGCAGACAATTTTGAGGTGAGGAAATGTGATATGAGGTTTGTATTTATAGGCAGAAGCTTTGTACGCAAGGAAAAGTAACGTGTGCAAATCAATGGGCACAAAAAGGCAAGCAAATATTTTTGCTTTGATATGGGATGTTGAATTATTGCTTTTATAAGGCAAAGATTATTTAAATCAAATAGTTAATTTTTGAAGTGGTATCTTGGACCACATATCCAAAAGTAACGTACATTGATTTGATAAAGGATTGGAAAAAAATCAAAAATGTGAACGGTAAGGAAATCATAAATCTCGAAAGTGTTGTATAAATTAAATCTTGCGTTGATAATGGTGAAAGGAAAGGCAAGAAGAAAAGTTTACATGTGAACCGGTTATGGATTTACAAGATTTTATACTTATTAAAATAAGTGGAAGGTGCAATATCTATAAACGCATTGACAAGGCACAGTTGAATTTCCTCTTTTAAAAGTGCATGGCAATTTATTTAAGAACAAAGGCAAAAATTATAATTCATTTAGAACGTGTTATAGATAGGAAGCTTGCATTTATAAGGGGAAAACGGCATGTAAATTTTCAAATTTTAGACGTAAAAGGAAGAAAATGATTTCCCTGCATTGCATTAATTAACGGTTGCGCGATTTGCAATTTAAATAGGTTGAGCGAATTAAGAAAAGTAACTGCAAGTAATAATATTTGTCTTTGAAATGGAGATGGAATTTGGACAAATTTGTGAACGTTACTCTAATAAAGATTTTATACCAACTTAAGACCAAATGAAAGCTATGGAAAGTGTAACTTTTAACTTAAGCAATTCTTTAACTGATTTTTTTTATTCATATAGATATTGCGGTATAAATTTTAAAATGCGAAAAACCGACGCAATAAAATACCCCCAAATTAATACAAAAGTAACGTTTTTTAGTTAATGTGTTTTCCTATTTTATATGTTATTTATTCCATTAAATATTGTACCCTTATAAATGCGTAATTTTAACAGTTTATTAATACACTGAATTCTTAAAAGTTACTCCTTAACATGTTTACATTATTCTGATTTGTTTACCATTTCCAATGAAATTTATTACTCAAAAATTATTACACATTTTTAAAGAAAGTAGATAATCCATTTCTTTATTTAAAATTCCAATTAGAGTTATCCTTAACAAAGTTAAAAAATTTCAGAAACTTTCATTTTTATTATAGAATTTTGGGAAATGATTTACTCAAATTAAAAATTTATATTATAATAAATTCCAAGGTTTTCTAAATAAAAGAATAAAGTGCTTGTAATATTTTTCTCTCTCTTAGGAAATAAGAAAATAAAGAAGATGAGAAAAAGAGAAACTTGTACGTGAATTGCAAGGCAAAATATACGGCTAAACTAAAGGAATGAATGGATAGAAAGGAACAAATGTTAGGAAAACAAAAAGGAAAGAATTAAGGCAAACTTTCGTTTCTTTCCCTAAGAACAGGTAATTAATCTAGAGCTAATTATGTATATGGAGAGAGAAACCTTTCGTTCTTTCTCTAATCAAATTGATTGATTAATTAAATGTCATTAACAAGCTATTTATTCATGGCATGAAATGTAACTATGTCCAAATGTATTCTACAGTAAATTATGTAAGTGCGATATTAGATTGTGTGCAAAGATGATGTTTCCTTCATATATATCTTTATTGGTCATAGTATTATTAAAAACTCTATGTATACGTATATATATATAATAGACTTATACATATAAATGTGTTAAAATTAAGTTTCACTATTTTATGAGCCTAAAATTAAAGACAACAATTTTGAACCTAATCTCCAGATTAAAAGGGTTTAAGATTAAAAAAGTTATGACTTTGCATACAAGTCCATCTTATAAATCTTAAGTCAAATTAACGCACACACATATGTATATACAAATCATTGTAATAATGTCTTAAACTTAGTGCAACATCTTTACGTTCAAATTTATAACTTAGTAAATTCTTTAATATTAAAAATAAATTGAGGTCTAACGTTAATTTAAAAGGAAATAAAAGGAATCGTGATATTTTGTAATAATTTCAAGTTATTTTTATAAAGAAGCCCCCTTTTTTTTAACTTTAAAAAAAGTATGCAAAAACCAAAAGATTGGATATAAATAATGAACACATGCAAACATTAATAAACTACATATGTTTTCTATTTGAATCAATAACAGAAAAATTACATTAATTAAGGCTTAAATTTAAATTACAATAAGTTTTTTTCCCTCTTTTTTTTACCAAAACTTATTAAATTAAAATTTTAATTATTGAAAATTTCCAACTAAACTTTATTATCTTTATCAACTATAGCAATTACAAAGTGCTATAATAGCTTTTAGTTCAAATTAGCCTTTAAGTTCATTTAAATTTAACTACAACATTCACAAATGCTGTAATATCCTTTATATTTAAAATTTCAAGATTTAAATATAATTTTATAACTAAGTAAATTTTTATTTAAATCATATTAAACTTACAAATCATATACTTTCACATTATAAAGTCATAATTTCAGTACTCATATTTTATGAATTTATAAGTAAATTTTCATACAAAAAATCAAATTTATTATGAATTTCTTATTTAAATCCAAGTATTAAATTCCCATTTATTTAATTAAATTATTATCTTAACAATTAATTTTCAAATTCCCAGAATATAACTTATTATCAATTATTTTACTTTACTAAAATCTCACTTTTAACAAAAATTCAGAATTTCCTAAAATAAGTTATATTTCAAAATTTTACTTAAACATTCATTTATTTAACATTTGACTCATTCAAAAATCATTATAAAATTTATAAAAATCATTTCAATACATTTTAAACCAGAATATTATAAATTTTCCATTTAAAATATTTTTAAAATATTTCAGAAAAATATTATATAAACAACGGGTCTGTATATAGTTTTCTAGCATAGGTCAAGTGATACGGATATATATCATTTCAATCCGCAATTTACAACCGGGTTCTATCATTTCAAACCCGCAATACCAAGTTAAATAAATCACTAAATAAATAAATGAATTCATAAATAAGTAAGTATCGTTCAGGCCTATTATTTCAGCCTATAACGATTTCTATTCTATAGGGAACTTGCAGTGTGATTTGCAGTAAAAAAAAAATATAATTGCGACAATATAACAATAGATGATACAGCTGATGATGGGTCAATTAAATAATGGGGTTTTAACATCATAAGTTTATATCACAGGCAGATACATTTAAATAAAATAAATTTACAATTGCACTTGTTATCAATCTACAGATATATAGGTATGTTTGTCTGGTGAGAAATACTCACCTTAAAGCTGCATAAAATTAGATTCAAACGATTGTATCACTTGATAAAGAAACGTACGAACGGCACGATCAGATTTCCGTGGAGGCAACGTCTTTATTCAAATCTTGAACAAGATGAATGAAAAACTAAGTATTCGCATTTTACTATGATTATTGAAAATAGAATAATAAAATTTTGACCCAAATTCTCGACCACTCCACCCACATCTTAGCCATGTTCTCGCTGCTCAGCCCACCTTTTATTTGAGTTATATGAACGCACTCTATACTAAAACAGTGGATAAATCATTGAGATACTATTTCAAAAAGTGGTGCTCGGCCTATCCATTCTATTTTACTTCGTTTTTTTCTTTTTTTTACTACACAACTGCACTTATAAAAATTTATTTGCTCTTGCTGCTACAATAGGACACGGCCCTGACTATCAAAAAGCATGCACGCATGCACTTGTGTCATGAATATTTAACAAAGTTTGTCAAATAAAAGGATCGGGTTGGAGGAGGAGTTGGCAACAATAGTGATGGAGGGGGTAGGGTGCGGCCGAGCATGAAGTGTATGACAAAATATCACAAAACAAAAAGAATAAGGAAGGAAAAAGAAATAAACCATTACCTGATTCCCTGCTCACGAAAAAGAAAGAAGTAGATGGAGATGCAGACAATTTTGAGGTGAGGAAATGTGATATGAGGTTTGTATTTATAGGCAGAAGCTTTGTACGCAAGGAAAAGTAACGTGTACAAATCAATGGGAACAAAAAGGCAAGAAAATATTTCTTCTTTGATATGGGATGTTGAATTATTGCTTTTATAAGGCAAAGATTATTTAAATCAAATAGTTAATTTTTGCAGTGGTATCTTGGACCACATATCCAAAAGTAACGTACATTGATTTGATAAAGGGATGGCAAAAAATCAAAAATGTGAACGGTAAGGAAATCATAAATCTCGAAAGTGTTGTATAAATTAAATCTTGCGTTGATAATGGTGAAAGGAAAGGCAAGGAGAAAAGTTGATATGTGAACCAGTTATGGATTTACAAGATTTTATACCTATTAAAATAAATGGAAGGTGAAATATCTTTAAATGCATTGACAAGGCACAGTTGAATTTCTTCTTTTAAAAGTGCATGGCAATTTATTTAGGAACAAAGGAAAAGATTATAATTCGTTTAGAACGTGTTATAGATAGGAAGCTTGCATTTATCAGGGGAAAACGGCATGTAAATTTTCAAATTTTAGACGTAAAAGAGAGAAAATGATTTCCCTGCATTACATTAATTAACGGGTGCGCGATTTGCAATTTAAGTAGGTTGAGCGAATTAAGAAAAGTAACTACAAGTAATAATACTTGTCTTTGAAATGGAGATGGAGTTTGGACAAATTTGTGAATGTTACTCTAATAAAGATTTTATACAAACTTAAGACCAAATGAAAGCTATGGAAAGTGTAACTTTTGTCTAAAGCAATTCTTTAACTGATTTTATTTTATTCATTTAGATATTGCAGTATGAATTTTAAAATGCGCAAAACCGAAGCAATAAAATACCCCCAAATTAATACAAAAGTAACGTTTTTTAATTAATACGTTTTCCTATTTTATATGTTATTTATTCCATTAAATATCGTACCCTTATAAATTCGTACTTTTAACAGTTTATCAATACACTGAATTCTTAAAAGTTACTCCTTAACATGTTTACATTATTCTGATTTATTTACCATTTCCAATGAAATTTATTATTCAAAAAATATTACACATTTTTAAAGAAAGTAGATAATCCATTTCTTTATTTAAAATTCCAATTAGAGTTATCCTTAACAAAGTTAAAAAATTTCAAAAACTTTCATTTTTATTATAGAATTTTGGGAAATGATTTACTCAAATTAAAAATTTATATTATAATAAATTCCAAGGTTTTCTAAATAAAAGAATAAAGTGCTTGTAATATTTTTCTCTCTCTTAGGAAATGAGAAAATAAAGAAGGTGAGAAAAAGAAAAACTTGTACGTGAATTACAAGGCAAAATATACGGCTAAACTAATGGAATGAATGACTAGAAAGGAACAAATGTTAGGAAAACAAAAAGGCAAGAATTAAGGCAGCCTTTCGTTTCTTTCCCTAAGAACAGGTAATTAATCTAGAGCTTAATTATGTATATGGAGAGAGAAACCTTTCATTCTTTCTCTAATCAAATTGATTGATTAATTAAATGTCATTAACAAGCTATTTATTCATGGCATGGAATGTAACTATGTCCATATGTATTCTACAGTAAATTATGTAAGTGTAATATTAGATTGTGTGCAAAGATGTTTCCTTCATATATATCTTTATTGGTCATAGTATTATTAAAAACATATACGTATACATGTGTGTGTGTGTATATATATAATAGACTTATACATATAAATGTGTTAAAATTAAGTTTCGCTATTTTATGAGCCTAAAATTAAAGACAACAATTTTGAACCTAATCTCCAGATTAAAAGGGTTTAAGATTAAAAAAGTTATGACTTTGCATACAAGTCCATCTTATAAATCTTAAGTCAAATTAACGCACACACATATGTATATACAAATCATTGTAAATAATGTCTTAAACTTAATACAACATCTTTATGTTAAAATTTATAACTTAGTAAATTCTTTAATATTAAGAAATAAATTGAGGTCTAACGTTAATTTAAAACGAAATAAAAGGAATCGTGATATTTTGTAATAAATTCAAGTTATTTTTATAAAGAAGCCCCCCTTTTTTCTATCTTTAAACAAAAGTATGCAAAAACCAAAAGATTGGACGTAAATAATGAACACATGCAAACATTAATAAACTACATATGTTGTCTATTTGAATCAATAATAGAAATGTTACATTAATTAAGGCCTAAATTTAAATTACAATAAGTTTTTTCCCTCTTTTTTTTTTACCAAAACTTATTAACTTAAAAATTTAATTATTGAAAATTTTGCTTTAAAAAAAACAACGTTTTCAGGTAAAACTTAATTAAAATATTTACAAAATTATGGGTTGTTACATAATCAAGTTTTAAGTGATAATTAATAATAATGAATTCATTTAGGAGAAATGTTCCAGATAATATTTCATTTAGAAAAATAACGATAAAATGGCCAATAATCGTTTTATCGATAAATAGCTCTATTAGCGTAAAACATTGCATACAGAGCAAATACATACACTTATTTTTATAATTGAACAGGAATATGAAATAAAAATAATTATTTTACTTTTGGGAAAATAAAATGTGTTTATGACATCAACAGCAATGCCCTTATATTTAAATATGGATTTATGAATTTAAATTGAGACTTATTGATTTAATCGTTATCAAATACATGTTTTTAAACGCTAATAATTCATTTTAAATGGTTATAAAGCGATAATAAATCATTTGTAATAGTTTTATGAAGATATATACTTGATTTGAAATTATAAGAAAATTTGTATCGCTTTATCGATATAATAGCATTTTTGTAAATATTTGTTAACAATAATTTATATGGTTTTATAAACAAAATAAGATAATTTTAATTAACTAATAATGCTGATAAATTTATTTCCAAATTTTGCTGACATTTATATTTATTTAAAATATAAGCGAAAATGTGACTGGGATCGATTTCTCGATTTCCAATGGTTTAAGGAACAGACGTTGTTCGAGGTCATTGTAACTTTTTTATATGTCCTGTACACGTATAGAACATACAATGCATGCAATAACATATATATATATATATGCATATGTATAAATACATAATACATGCATACATACATATATATATATATATATATATATATATATGCATACATTACACTTCAAATATTTAAGTTATTTTAAGTTTTCTTCTCACTTAAGCTTTCACAAAGTCAACTAAGGACATGCACATGGACACGCACACATGGGGGTGATAATGGAAGGGTATAGGTAGCCTTGCGAAGTGATGGATAGTGAAGGGAGCATATGGGTGCAGAGGAAGAGTGATGCAAGGTGGGATATTTTCAAAATCTTGGCTATAAGTACCCATATTTTTCCCTCTTCTTCATTCCACCATAACTCCCTCAAACCAGAAGAAAAATGAGAAATTCCTTTTCTCAAACCATGTGAAATACTAGTGGCTACAACTTTGTTGTTTACCATTCTTCCCATTCTAAGTTTAGTTATGCTCAAAACCCACTTCTTTCCACGCATTTTTGGGTCCAGAATTTTAGGCTCGAGAATACCCTCTCTTATTTTTACCATTTCTTCCTTATAACCAATCGAAATCAAGTGTTTATGTTTTACAAATTGTAGAGAAATGAATTTTCAAGAACTTTTCTTCTAACCACTGTTCAAAATTCACGAAGCAATATGTTAAAAAAATCAGTTAGAAGTCAACCCATTGTTAGGTTTGATTTTTATGAATTCGAGAATACATCTTCTTCTCTTGGCCATACTTCCCCAAAACTTATCCAAATCAAGAAATCCTTTTGTTAAAACCATAGAGAGAATATTTTCCAACAACTTTCATGTTGAACACTTTTACGAATTCAGAGAGTAATAGGGTCAAAAAACCGAGAGAAGATGGCCTATTTTTCTAGTCTAGTTTTGAGAATTCATGGTCGAAGCTCCACCACTTCACTTCCATAATTTTTGCCACTCTCTTCAAGTCTTAGCCGCGACTTCCCAATGGTCTAAGGATCATTTCTAAAAACTTTCATGCAATGGTAGTGGAGCTATAGTCCATTTAGCGAAGTTAGGAAGCAGTAATGGTGAGAAAACTTCTAAACTATAGTTATATATACTACTGGATGATATATATATATGTTTGGATATGGTTTTTAATGATGGTTTTTTTATCATGCTTGAATATGATAATATAGATGTTTAATATTGTTGTTAAATATACATACAAGTTATGATAATACAGGTCGATAAGCACAAAGGAAATCTCTTTCCTTTATTGAATGAAATGGTGCATATGGAATGTTTAAACCTCTTAAAAATGGTTTAATATGGTTTATAAATGTTTTTTAAACATTTAGAAGTGCTTTGGCAAAGTTTAAATGAATATTGAAAATTTAATCAAAAATAGACACGTCGCGTAACGGCAGTTTGCAACTTTACGCAGTAGGAGTTTAATCAATTTATAAAATAGATTCGGAGTCGAAACTCCTTGTAATAAGAATTTTCCAAACAATTATATAGATAGATGTCAAATAAAGAACAAAATCAAGATTTCATTTAGTAAATTTTAAAATATGAGCAAATCAAGTTTTAAACAAAATCGCGCTTTGGCGGTTCAGAGATTAAAGTAGTAATTGTTTTAAAATAGATATTTTTAATTCTTTAAAAATATGAATTGAATTCTAAAAATATTTTAAAATGTTTTAAAAGGAATCTGAGTTATAAAAATGGATTTCTAACCGATCGAAAAGTTTTTTGACCAAATAAGCTTTGAAAATACTTTTTTGCAACACTTTCCATGGCACTTTTTTTACTAACTTTTGAAATATGAATCGAAACTTAACAATTCCTTTATAAGTACTTTACAAATGTTTTCAAATAAATAATTAAGATATTTAAAGATGATAAGAGTTTTAAAAATGAGTATGCAAAAATGACTAATACATTTTTTCCATTTGTGAGTATCACAAAAAATCCGACCAAGGAATGAAACAGATCAAAAGGAAAGCCCAGATGCTCTGGAATAATTAAACATTAATTAAGTTTGTCAAAAGATTTAGATTCGATTAAATAACTTGACCACCTTATTGGTGACAGAGATGTAGTCTCTAAGCTTGTGTTTGGAAAACTAGTTGTTTGCCCTCCCTAGCTACCCTGACAGACCGACGAAGGGGATAGTAAATTCGATTTACTCGGATCAAAATTTCCCAAAGGATAAAAGATATAATTTTCCAAATTTAAACAACTTGGATTGCATAGAAATAATCTTATTATACATGGTATTAAATTTCGAGGAGGGAACCCATATTATCTGTGTGAATTTAAAAGGTGATTACATCATTATTCGATGGATATTGAAGGATGCATACGAAAATTGATGATGAGTAGAATTAGTATAATCTCTATTAACCCTTTCTAACTCAATTAAATTTTCCAGTATGACTTATGAAAATGACTTGGAATTAATTTAATTCCTATACTTAAAATTTATCGGTTTTGATTTACAGTAAACGACATCTTAAATAACATTGTTTTGACCTGTTTTGAAAGTTATGATTTGGAAATCTTTGTTAAAATTTAAATAAATGATTTGGAAATATTTTCCTAAACGAAAAATGAAATGATTTAGAATTATTCTAAGATTTAAAAAGGTTTTAAGTAATCAAAGGATTTGGACAGATTTAATGATTCCGTATACACATAAAAGAAATGTTTTAAAGATATATTTCTCCAAAAGGTATTTTGATAAAAAGAAATTAATCAAATAAATAATAATTCTCTATTTACCTAACATCGTTTTATCGATGATTAGTTTAAACGAACCAGGGTCAAATTAGAGTAATCATTTTCCGAAAACCACTTCGAACCAATTTATGTATTCGAAGTGAAGACATGGAAATGATTTGGAAGATGGAATGTACGGCTGATTATCACCGACCCTCGAGGGAAATTTCCCATATTATATTATGTGGCAGCAGTCCTTCATTTGAGATCTTCGATGCAAGGACTTCTCACTACTAATCCTAAGGGTAACTCGACAGGATATGGTAGGAGAGTGCCTTTGGATTGTCGTGTTCCTCGACAACCTGCATGGACGAATGTTTGATGTTGCATTTCTAATTATATTGATTGATATCTGTGAATATATCATCTATTTGATGGCGAAGAAGGAAACTTCTCTTAGCTTAACACTTTTTCTGAGACGTACAATCTCAGGAGTTATACATTTGTAGAAATCAGCTGTATTATCATGGACTGGCAATGTAGCATTCAAAGTGGAATGTGCTTAGTGAAACATAATCATTACCTTAAGCCTCATTACCCAGTAGTGGCTTAAATAGGGTGCATCGTAAGGCTATGTGGTTCGCAACCATTATGGTATGATCATCATCTTTCAAGATAACCCTCTATATTTTGAGTAGGTAAAATATGCTAAGAGAGCTCTCGGATAGGTCGGTAACAACTGGGGGATGTCATATTTGATTTCTATCCAGGCCATGTCTGAGTGCCATATAGGGATAGACCAGTCTTCCCAGATGTGGAGGATATTTTGTGTATCCTTGGTACATTCCTCTAGAGATGTACTATACAGAAGGTAGTCCCTTACCTTCCATTGTGTGGAAATCCATTCTCCAAAAAGTGCCTTCGAAATTAGTTGTAAACCTATTATTCCATCAAATTTAACCAATGTTGCAATTTCGGCTATTTTAGTATGTTTATTTGAAAAAAAATTCATTAAAAATAATATTCCTAGATTTTTTGTACCAAATTTTTTGGTTGTCATTAAGTAAAAACCCTTTTTGTGCTCATGTGTGGCGTGATCTTATGAGATACCTTTGTTTTCAAAACGACAATTTCGAGTTTTTCACACCAGTCCCATAACTAATCTGAAGCTTATTTTCCTTTTCTCTTAAGCTCTGGGTGCCCTAATCTTCTCAGGTAGCCAAGTGTTTTAGGTCTAAATAGAAGAAATCTCGATGGAGGTCGAAGCATGGAGTTAGAAGATTCATCTAAAGATTGTTATTTGTTTCCGCCACACTTTTGTATCGTTATATTCCGCATTTGTAAGGACTGATATTTATAACTATCCATGTTTTAACTTTGACAAATGTATTTAAAATTACAGCTATAAAGATTATATGTTAAAATAATATATATTGTTCTGTTCATGTGAGATTCAGTTATGTCTTTATTTTCTTTTTTACCCATAATAATCGGATTTCCAGAGCTTGGATTTGTGGCAGGTAAATACCTAGGATGATTTGTGGCACGTAAATACCTAGGATGTATTAGTGTCGATTTACGAGCGTCGAAAAATCATGGTCATTACATACATACATACATATATATACGTACGTACGTATGTATATACTTATTTATGTACATACATATTTTATTATAAGTTTCATATAGATGTACTTACATATATATATACATATATATATTCATATATTAATAAAATAATTTTAAAATAAAATATAAGTTTATATTTATATATTGCATGGTATCGTATGCAAGGAACAAAATATATAAACATACAGTTGGACAATACATTTGTGTATTTGATATGCTAACATTTCTATTGCACTGTAAATCCAAGCACATATACATGGCATGTTACATCTTGCACGAATTACTATGTTATACTTGCTCACACATATATGTGCATACACGTGTACATATAATATAATTAATCAAATAATATAATACTTTATTCTAAATTTAAATAAAATAATGATTTTATCTAGAAGATATCTAGAAATGTTATGAATAATAGACTTCAAAAGCCCAATATGAAAGTGCAGTGTGGATCGTGTAATATGGATATATGATAATACAGAGTATAGTGATGTTAGTAATACTGCAAATAATGCGGAATATAAAAGCAGTATAGTAAAATGACACCAAATATTTTATACTGGTTCGGAGCACCGTCCTACGTCCAGTTCCAGACTCCTTCTGGAATTTCACTAAACAACACCCTCACTTAACCCGGAGGAACAGGTCTATACACCCATGAGCAGCCGAACAGGGACCTGAGCAGCAGAATAGGATTTCGCCTCAACAGCCGAAAGGACATCAATTGCCTGAGCAGCAGAAAAGGACTTTAACAATTTACAGAAAATACTTTGACTGATGTGTTCTAAAAATATGGATTTGTCACTTGTAGTACACCCTTCCTATAATCTTCTCCTCGAGTATAAATATTTATATTTGAAGTATATGAAGAATAGAAAGGTATAAATTACTTTTATGCAGAATAATCGTGAGTATGATAGCAAATAGATTTCAGAAAGTTAAATCATAGAATAAGAGAAATCGATTGTGATTAACTGATTTGAAATGAGTTTGGAGTTTGTATTTATAAGTGATAGAAATCTACAATTGTTTGCGAGGAGTTTCGATCGAAGTGTTGCACCTGAATCGTTTTGTTGAATGCTCGCAACCCTTCACAAAAGTTGTGTCTTTTCAAAAATATTGCTGCTGTAGAAATTCAGTGGACTGGACTACTGGGTCAGTCGACTGAATATTCAATTGAATTTAAATATTCCAATTCAAATATACGCGCACTTTGTATGTTACACATTTTACCCAGTGTCAATCGACTGGGCCTACAGGGTCAGTCGACTGACCTGGTATAATTTGTGCAATATGCATAGTTTTGTGTGTGTGTGTGTGTGTATATGTATGTATATATATATATATTACTTTTAAACTTTTATTAATTATATGCTTATATAAACTAATACATACACTTTTAGCTGAGGAGAGATTTTAACAATATTGATCTAAGACTCAAACAATCAAAATATAAAATTGATGCACCAGTTTTGAAGTCTCGTCTCCTTGTAGTATATATTCTCTTTTTGTAGCAGTCGTCAAATCTATGCGTTGTAGGTGAAAGCTCTGTGTCATGAATCAAAACCAAGTCTCAACATAATAAAGATCCAAAATGATAAAAAAAAATTAAAATTCATTCATTTCCTTCGTTGTTGGGCTAGCCCAGTTCCAACCATAGTATTAGAGCCCAATAGCCTATGCGGTATACATTAGTCATGTTAAGGTTAAGCAATTAAGTTCACAATCGGTTAGTGGGGTGTCTAAGAAAGGTCGTGTCAAAGGATTGGGTTTGGGTAATCAATAACTATGCCCAACCTGGCTATGGGCCTAACCGAAACATATATGTAAGCCCAAAAGTTGCCCCTTATTGAAAGGCCTTATTTAAATTGGGTCTTGAGCAAATTTTTAAAATGTTTGAAAATTATAAATAAAAGATTTTAAGTTTAGAATTTCAATTTAAAATAAGATATACATATATTATATAAGTAGTAATATAACTAAAAAATCAAATTTTTTGAAAAATAATATAAATCAGTTATTCATCTGGTTTAGTCATTAGACTTGAATTTTCTAGTTCTACCATTTTAATATTAGTTTTTAAAACATGATTCTCAGAAATAAGAATGTCATTCTTTTCTTTTTGAGTTTCAATTTCTTGACTTAACAATATAAGTTGAGAATTAACATTAGAGAGAGATTCTTGAGTTTTCTCAAGTCCTTCTTCCAATATTTTCATTTCATCTTTGAGCATATCTCTTTCGAATTCAGCCTTTTTTTGATTTTCTGTAGCTTCTTTTTATTTATTTTTAAGACTTTTTAAAGTGTCTAATAATTCAAAATTTATTTCTATCATATCATCAAATGTAAAATCACTAACCTCATTAGCTTTAGTCATAAAACATACATTAGCTTGTTCATTATCACTTTTGCTTTCACTTCCTGAAGAAGACGATGAGGAGTCTGAATCATCCCAAGTGACTGAAAAAGCTTTTCTTTTGAATTTGTCCTTTCTTTTATTTCGATGTTCTTTCTTTTGATCTGGACAATTTTTCTACATGTGCCCCTTTTTGTGACAGTTATAACATTCCATAACTGATAAAGACGGTGGTTTATTGTTGTTTGAACTTCTCTTCCCATTGTTTCTATTTCCTTTTCTGTATTTCAAAATTTTCTTGAAGTTCTTGGCAATAAAGGCTAGATCATCTTTGTCTGAATCTGATTCTTCTTGTTCTGCGTGAAATGCTATGTTCTTTTTGTCTTGAGTCTGAAATCTTTTAGCCTGCAAATTCACTTCATAGGACATTAGATTTCCGATCAACTCTTCAGGTTTTATGGTAGAGAGGTCATTAGCTTCTTCAATAGCCAAGACTTTTCTTTCCCATTCATCCGTTAAAGAGTTTAGAATTTTTGATACAATATCAAAATTAGTGTACTTTTCTCCTAATCCTAATAGTGAATGATAGATATCTTGAAATCAAGAGTACATGTCATTTATGGATTCATCTTGTTTCATTCTAAAGTTTTGAAATTGATTTTTGAGCACGGAAATTTTGCTTTGTTTTACTTTGTTAGTTCCTTCATGAGTGATTTTAAGTGTTCTCCATATTTCATAAGCAGTTTAACACATGCTAACATGATTAAATTCATTTCTATCCAGTGCACAAAATAACATGTTCATAGCTTTAGCATTGGCAGTAGCATCTAATTTTTGTGTGTTTGACCAAGTGGAATATTCTCCAGTAGGATGAGTGTATTAATTCTATGTGATATTCCACGATTCAAAATTATTTGATTGCATATAGATTCTCATACGGTAGACCAATAATTATAGTTCAAACCATTAAAAAATGGAGGTTGTGCAATGGATTGACCTTCAATAAAACTAGTGTTAGTGATAGTGTTAGTGTTGTTTTCCATATTAACAAGATATCAGATAGCTGTGTAACGGTTATAAGATGACCATGCTCTGATACCAAATGAAAGTGCAGTGTGGATCATGTAATATGGATATATGATAATACAGAGTATAGTGATGATAGTAATACTATAAATAATGCTGAATATAAAAGCAGCATAGTAAAGTGACACCAGATATTTTATACTAGTTCGGAGCACCGTCCTACGTCCACTTCCAGACGCCTTCTGGAATTTCACTAAACAACAACCCTCACTTAATCCGGAGGAACAGGTCTATACACCCCTGAGCAGCCAAACAGGGACCTGAGCAGTAGAACAGGATTTCGTCTCAATAGCCGAAGAGGACTTCACTTGCTTGAGCAGTAGAACGGGACTTTAACAATTTACAGAAAATAGTATGACTGATGTGCTCTGGAAACACAGATTTGTCACTTGTAGTACACCCTTCCTATAATCTTCTCCTCGAGTATAAATGTTTATATTTGAAGTAGAATAGAAAGGTATAAATTACTTTTATGCAGAATAACCGAGAGTATGATAGCAAATAGATTTCAGAAAGTTAGATCAGAGAATAAAAGAAATCGATTGTGATTAAGTGATTTGAAATGAGTTTGGAGTTTGTACTTATAAGTGATAGAAAGCTACAACTGTTGGTGAAGAGTTTTGATCGAAGTGTTGCACCTGAATCCTTTCGTTGAATGTTTGCAACCCTTCACAAAAGTTGTGTCTTTTCAAAGATATTGTTGTTGCAGAAATTCAGTCGACTGGACTACTGGGACAGTCGACTGAATATTCAAATGAATTTAAATATTCAAATTCAAATATACGCGCACTGTGTATGTTACACATTTTACCCAGTGTTAGTCGACTGGGCCTACAGGGTCAGTCGACTGACATGGTATAATATGTGCAATATGCATAATTTTGTGTATATATATATTACTTTTAACCTTTTATTAATTATATACTTATATAAACTAATATATACACTTTTAGCCGAGGAGAGATTTTAACAATATTGATGTAAGACTCAAACGATCAAAATATAAAATTGATGCACCAGTTTTGAAGTCTCGTCTCCTTGTAGTATATATTCTCTTTTTGTAGTAGTCGTCAAATCTATGCGTTGTAGATGAAAGCCCTGTGTCATGAATCAAAACCAAGTCTCAACATTCTCCCCCTCTTTAATTGATGACAACCCGAAAAATAGATGTAGATTTCGACTATATATATAAAACAAAATAAACACTTACTCCCTCTGAATCTCTGACGCTTTTTATCCTGCATTTTCATTAGTAGCAATAATATTTCTCCCCATTTGTCATCGACAAAAAGGAATAAGGAATATGATATTGTAATGTGAGAGATAATATAAAATGAAAACAAACACTCGCACATTCTAATATCCGTAGACAATAATGTTTTAAAAGAAAAAAAAACTAGAATGGCTACTTAAGTACAAGCCATATGATTTTAAATAATTGTCTTGAGTTAAAAAAGAAAAAAATAGATAAACTTCTTACTCCATCGGACCCTTACCCCTACCACCATATCCTTCATTTCCATCATCTCCTTCATCAGTAGTGGCTTGATCATCTTCAGAAGAAGAAGAAGAAGACCATGTGAATACGGGTTGCTTTCCCGGATTGCCCAAAGTAGATGTAGAAATACCGGAAGAGCACGATATTGTTTGCCATAATTTTGTGAAAAATCCTTTCACTTTATCGAGCTTCTTATCCACTTTTTCAATGTTAGATTGAAGGACTTGTTGATTACGGCACATAATATTGATGGCAGCACGAGGTTGAAGTCCTTCATCCGGAATTGTAATTTCTTCTTGCTAATATCGAGTGGAAGTTTGACGAGATGGTCGTTGAGAGGACTCGCCTTGTTGTGGTTGAACTTAATATGTTTTATGTTGTGTCCTTTCTTCAAAGGAAATTATAGAAGTTGGTCGGGCAACAGGTAACTTCATTAAAGCTAGTGTCCGAGCATTTAAACATCCAACTGTAGAAATTGGTGAATCCGGTTCCGGAACTTAACAAGCTTTGAGTAGACGCATAACATATTCTCCATGATAAATTATATTCATTTTACCTTTGTTAAAACTTAAAAGGTCGTCAAGTATTAAACGAATCCAATTGATTTTGATGTTTCCAAATATAGCATACAAGGCTTTAAAATTATGCTCATAGACAAGTTCATAACTCCCGGTTCTAGGAGTTACGGTTTTCATTAAGACACGATGAATTATTCGGGCTTTTGGTCGTAAAGACATTGATTTTAATTGACGCAAATCGTCTTCAAGAAATAAATGGCTAACACGGTCTCTAACCACCAAATTGACATCAATAGCAGATAATTCAACTCCATCATTGTCTGTTTTTAGTATATGAGCCATACGATCTAAAGAAAAGAAGACGGGCTTACCACAAACTAGGCTCCATATGCAATCTTCTTGGTTCGAAACATCTTGATGACCCAAATTGAGATTAGCGAAGAATAATTTAACCATAATTTGGTTAATTTTGTGTTTATTGTCGTTAATATCAATTAACGTTTCCAAATTGCTATGGCGTGCTAACTCTTGAATATGATAAGGTGAGAAATCAGGAAAGTTGACGAATGAATCTTTGAAAATTCTAGAATCTTGCATACATCTCCATAGCTTTATTGCGGTGTCGCCAAACAACCATTGATGAATTTGTTCGGTTGAGGGTGATTGTGATGAGGAGGAGGCTTGGCCTTTTCTTTTTGGTGCCATTTAATTTTGATTTGAAAAAGAAAAATTTGAGTTTTGTAGAGCTTAGGGTTTGGAGTAGTTTAAAAACTGAAGTGGGAAGAGGAGGAAAAGAGTAAACTGAATATAAAAAGGGGTGAAAGAGTAGGAGGAAAGGTTAATATCCTTTCAGATCTATGGCTCAGTCGACTGGTGCAGGCCTTCAGTCGACTGAAGCTGAAGGATGTTTATTTTTCGTCCTTTTATTCCAATCGACTTATGGCTTGCATTAGTCAACTGGCAATTATATAAATTTCAATATTTCAGCGTCAGTCGATTGGTGCAGGCACTCAGTCGACTGATGTAGAAGATTGAATATTCTCAATCTACTGGTCCAGTCGACTGGGAGCCTGCACCAGTCGACTAGCCTGTATAAATCTTTAATAATAAATTTGTTTTATAATAGAAAGTGTGTATATTCTATTTATTTTACCAATATAATTTTAATTTTTAGTTTGATGTGAATATTTTTAAAATGTTTGTTTACTAGACTGGAAATAATTTTATTGCAAAGATATATAAACATACATAGTAAAAGAAATTTATTAAGCATACAACGAAGAAGATTATAAAAAAAAATTTCCTTGGGTTTGGTGTCTTGAAATCTTTTAGCTGTTTCCAACGAATGTCCGATGCTTCGTTGCGATCTCATTAGTTTTGAGAGTATGGAGTCGCATAGGAGAAGAAGTCGAAGGACGTCGAATTGGTGAAATAGCATTTTCGTCAATTGGGTGTGACGAATCCCCGCAAAATTTCATTGCAACATGTTCGATTATATAAATATGTCTGGAATTAATTATCTGCTCATAATACATTTCCCATTGAAGCATAAGAGACTCTTGTCATATGTTTTGAGCAACCACTGTTGGGTATCCATTTTCCTCTTTCCTTGAGTGGGACCTGCAAAAAATATAAGATTTCGTTGGTACCCGTTGTTTAATAGGGTCCTAAGAGTTAGATCTTAGGAAACCAAACCCAGGAGGGTTTCGTATCCCTTTTCTAAATATAATTTTTATTTTATGTACATCTTTAATGAATGAACAAATATATTTCTTTCTTATTAGTTTGTTATTGGTTTTAGGTATCCATATACTTATGGTTTTAGAAATTGGTCTACTTAAAGACATGGATACTTTATTAGATTTAACTTTGTTCAAATTACTAGTTTGAGGCTTTTTAACTACCTTCTTATATCCTAAACCATGTTTATTATTAACAGATTGTGAATTCTCAATAATTCTAGATAAATTTTCTCTGCCATTACTAAAATTTGAAACATTCTTAGTTATTCCATCTAGTTTAGTCTTTAGACTTGAATTTTCTAGTTCTACCATTTTAATATTAGTTTTTAAAACATGATTTTTAGAAACAAGAATGTCATTCTTTTCTTTTTGAGTTTCAATTTCTTGACTTAATAATATAAGTTGAGAATTAACATTAGAGAGAGATTCTTGTGTTTTCTCAAGTTCTTCTTCCAATATTTTCTTCTCATCTTTGAGCATATCTCTTTCGAATTTAGCCTTTTTCTGATTTTCTATTGCTTCTTTATATTTCTTTTTAAGACTTTTTAAAGTGTCTAATAATTCAGAGTTTATTTCTATCATATCATCAAAAGTAAAATCACTAACCTCACTAGCTTTAGCCACAAAACATACGTTAGCTTGTACATTATCGTTTTCACTTTACTTCCTGAAGAAGATGATGAGGAGTCTAAATCATCCCAAGTGACTGAAAAAACTTTTCTTTTGAATTTGTCCTTCCTTTTATTTCGATATTCTTTCTTATGATTTGGACAATCTTTCTGCATGTGCCCCTTTTTGTGATAGTTATAACATTCCATAACTGATAAATACGGTGGTTTATTGTTGTTTGAAGTTCTCTTCCCATTTTTCTATTTCCTTTTCTGTATTTCAAAAATTTCTTGAAGTTCTTGGCAATAAGGCTAGATCATCTTTGTCTGAATCTGATTCTTCTTGCTCTGCGTGAAATGCTATATTATTTTTATCTTGAGTCTGAACTCTTTTAGCCCGCAAATTCACTTCATAGGACATTAGATTTCCGATTAACTCTTTAGGTTTTATGGTACAGAGGTCATTAGCTTCTTCAATATCCAAGACTTTCCTTTCCCATTCATCCGTTAAAGAGTTTAGAATTTTTGATACAATATCAAAATCAGTGTGCTTTTCTCCTGATCCTAATAGTGAATTACAGATATCTTGAAATCATGAGCACATGTCATTTATGGATTCATCTTGTTTCATTCTAAAGTTTTGAAATTGATTTTTGAGCATGGAAATTTTGCTTTGTTTGACTTTGTTAGTTCCTTCATGAGTGATTTAAGTGTTCTCCATATTTCATAAGCAGTTTGACACATGCAAACACGATTAAATTCATTTCTATCTAGTGCACCAAATAACATGTTCATAGCATCAGCATTGGCAGTAGCATCTAATTTTTATGTGTTTGATCAAGTGGAATACTCTCCAATAGGATGAGTGTATTCATTCTGTGTGATATTCCACGATTCAAGACTATTTGATTGCATATAGATTCTCATACGGGTAGACCAATAATTATAGTTCAAACCATTAAAAATAGGAGGTCGTGCAGTGGATTGACCTTCAATAAAACTAGTGTTGGTGATAGTGTTGGTGTTGTTTTCCATATTAACAAGATATCAGATAACTGTGTAACTGTTATAAGATGGCCTTGCTCTGATACCAAATGAAAGTGCAGTGTGGATCGCGTAATATGGATATATGATAATACAGAGTATAGTGATGATAGTAATACTGTAAACAATGCTGAATATAAAAGCAGTATGGTAAAATGATACCAGATATTTTATACTAGTTCGGAGCACCATCCTACGTCCAGTTCCAGACTCCTTCTGGAATTTCACTAAACAACACCCTCACTTAACCCGCAGGAACAGGTCTATACACCCCTGAGCAGCCGAACAAGGACCTGAGCAATAGAACAGGATTTCGTCTCAACAGCCGAAGAGGACTTCACTTGCCTGAGCAGAAGAACAGGACTTTAACACTTTATAGAAAATAGTTTGACTGATGTGTTCTGAAAACACGGATTTGTCACTTGTAGTACACCCTTCCTATAATCTTCTTCTTGACTATAAATGTTTATATTTGAAGTATATGAAGAATAGAATGGTATAAATTATTGTTATGCAGAATAATAGAGAGTATGATAGCAAATAGATTTCAAAAAGTTAGATCAGAGAATAAGAGAAATCGATTGTGATTAAGTGATTTGAAATGAGTTTGGAGTTTGTGTTTATAAGTGATAGAAAGCTACAACTATTATTGAAGAGTTTCGATCGAAGTGTTGCACCTGAATCCTTTCGTTGAATGTTCGCAACCCTTCACAAAATTTGTGTCTTTTCAAAAATATTGCTGTTGTAGAAATTCAGTCGACTGGACTACAGGGTCAGTCGACTGAATATTCAAACTAATTTAACTATTCAAATTCAAATATATGCGTGCTGTGTATGTTACACATTTTACCCAGTGTCAGTCGACTGGGCCTACAGGGTCAGTCGACTGACCTGGTATAATTTGTGCAATATGCATAGTTTTGCGTATATATATACATATATATATATATTACTTTTAAACTTTTATTAATTATATGCTTATATATATACTTTTAGCCGAGGAGAGATTTTAACAATATTGATCTAAGACTCAAACAATCAAAATATAAAATTGATGCACCAGTTTTCAAGTCTTGTCTCCTTGTAGTATATATTCTCTTTTTGTAGCAGTCGTCAAATGTATGCGTCGTATGTGAAAGCCCTGTGTCATGAATCAAAACCAAGTTCCAACACAATAAGGATCCAAAATGATAAAAAAAATTAAAATTCATTCATTTCCTTCGTTGTTGGGCTAGCCCAGTTCCAACCATAGTATTAGAGCCCAATAGCCTATGCGGTACACATTAGTCATGTTAGGGTTAAGCAATTAAGCTCACAATCGGTTAGTGGGGTATCTAAGAAAGGTCGTGTCGAAGGATAGGGTTTGGGTAATCAAGAACGCGGCCCTACCTGGCTATGGGCCTAACCGGAACACACATATAAGCCCAAAAGTTTCCCCTTATTGAAAGGCCTTATTTAAATTGTGTCTTGAGCAAATTTTCAAAATGTTTAAAATTTATTAATATAAGATTCTAAGTTTAGAAGTTCAATTTAAAATAAGATATACATATATTATTAAAGTTGTAATATAATTAAAAAATCAAATTTTTTGAAAAATAATATAAATTAGTTTAAAATTTTTAATTTTATTAATAAGATTAATAAAATAAATAAACTAATTAAATAAGTTAATTAATAAAAAATATTCGTGTATTATATATGTTTGATATAATATGGTATTTTTAAATGTTTAAGATATCATAAGTATACTTGTTTGTATATAGTATGATTTTTCTGAAATTGATATAATTTTAATAAAATTGCTTAATTAAATAAATTAATAAAGGTTAATTAATTAATTTAATTGATTGAATAAATAAAAAATACACATATATGATATATGTATTTGTTATATTACAAGATTATATTATATACTAAATATTTAAGACAATGTTATATTATAATAATATAAAATTAATTAAAACGTTAATTATTAAAATTAATAAAACAAAATTTAATTAATATAATATTATGCATAAGACTGTCATATGAATAACATGAAATATAAAAGTTATATAATAATAGCACTTATATAATATGAATGTACAAATTTAAGGTGGAACGTTAAAGAAACCCTAATTGGCTTAAAGAATAAGTACACACGTATATATTGGTATAACATGATTTTTGTTGTTTAAGACACTTTAATAGCGAGGGTATTTCATAAGAAATGAATTATTTCATAAGGCGATATCACTTGATATAATATATTGAAGATTTTGAATCTCTAATATAATGTCGTCACCTACCATATGTATATTATTAAATTACTTGTATAATCCTTAATTGTTGAGCAAATTCAAGTAAGGGATGTTATGTATAGTATTATTAATATATTGAGTAGAAGAGGTAAGATAATATGTTTCTGTTGAGCAAACTCAATGTATAGATACTATATTAGGCATCACGATATGGAAGGTATGAGTGAATAATTTTGTTTCCACTTGTTGTGCAAACTCAAGGTCGAAGTGAAATTAGGACAAGGTACCAAGATTTAAGATTTGTATATGATACAACTAGGAAGGAGTTATCCATTATCCATGGAGCTATAACTTGTTAAGAAAACTCAAGATTCGATTCCAAGACGGACGAGTCCTAACACCCACTAATAAAGTCGAAAAAAATCTATATTTTGGCTTAGGGTTTGGTAAAACATAAAAGAATAGTGTGAGCCTTATTTGAAAAGTGAAATGATAACATTTAACCTTCCTAATATTATAAGAACATGCACCATATAATGTTATAATAATCTACATTGATAAACTTATGCATTTAATATGATTGACAAAATATTTATCAATTAAGACATACAGTCGAACTGAACTGAAGATTGACAAATAAAAATATAACATATACTTACTAAATAAATATTTATTGCATGTTAAAGTTTTAGCACCCATGCAAGTGCCTGATTTTACAACTACTAACATACATTTGTAATTTGGTCGCTTACATGTTTATTTGGTTGAGACCGCATATTGCATTCTATGAGTTTTGAGCTCAAAAGAAATACAAGGCAGTAGATATTTTGATCCATATAAAATTGCATATAAATGTTTTATAATGTATAGGTACATTTCATGGTGTAAAATATTTCAATGGACATATTTCATCCGAAATAAGCAAATAAACCATACCGTGAGATCTAGTATTCATTTTGATCGATTACAATAAAGATCGAACTGCGTTAACTGTAACAACAGACCAAAACAACAAATAGATCTAAGAACTCGATCACCGAAATGTAAGTTTGATCAGTTTATGGAAAATGCAACATTTTTGATGTCCTTAAATGTTAAGAACGATTGAGTATGCTTTCGTAAAGAGTTCATCATGATGTTATGGTAAGAGAATTCATTTGAATTGTTCGATCATTTACAAAGAGAAAAGGTGTACAAAACTAGATGTGATTTAAGGTACAATTGGGCTGAAGAGAGTTAATAGTCACTTTTGCTTCATAAACAAAAATCAAAAATGAGAATTGTAATAGTGATAATTGACACTTAACATTGGAATAAGAAATATGATTTGTATTTTGAAATGTATTTTCCTATAGAAAATATTTTTCTACAAGATTTATTTCATTGAGTTCAAGATAATTGATTAAAGAACACTTTATTGTAAAATAGTTGTAGTATATGAAATAAATAATATATGTTAAGTGAATGATGACCTTCGAATTTAGCGCATTGTTCTAGTAATGGAAGTGATAAATGATGCATGCCATATAGCACATGTTTATCGCATCAAGTTACGAAAATTATTTTCGTAAAACATACCGAACATTATTTATAAAATAATGACCACTTTTTAGTGTTGAATGAAAAATAGATATATTTATATTTCAATGTGAATATTATGAATATTCATTATTGAATAGAACTATGATGTGGTATTTGTTATGCATTGAAAAATACGGAAGTATCTAAAATTATTTACAAGTATTTTGGAATTATAGACTAAGTTGTAGTTTTGAGGAATAATTTTTATTATATTGTTATTCATCATATGATATTAGTTAATTATATCCCAAACAATCAAGGGTTATGCACCCATTTAGTGGGATCGTCATAAGAGTTAATGAACTCTTTGGATTGATACATACAAATGTATGCAATCGTAAGTCTATTAATACCAACACAGTTTCGTATACTTCGTCGTATTCACCAATCAGTTATCACAAATATGGACATGGGTATTTAATACACATGTATAAGTTCACGTTAAGCTCATAGACTATAAAACGGAAGTAAACAAAATAACATGTGATAGAAATGATTTGATTTGATCGAATGGGTATGTAAATTGGTAAGAGTTCCATATATACCTTATATGAATGATGATTAGATCTCAAAGGTCACTCCTTCCTATAATATATAATGATGAATTGATAAGAAGTAATCAAACTTTGTTGGACAAAACATGATTAATGATGAGTGAAGTCGAGATAAATTCTTTCTATAAGGTTTGTACTTAAGAGTAGTGCATAAGGTTAAAATTAATATCATCCAAAGAATAGTTTACAAAACCATACAAGATAAAGGTTTGCAAGAAACCCCTACATACTCTAGGCCAAAGAGTTGGCAGGTTGTGCGAGTTAAAGGACTATACGCAATAACTATAAATAAGGGATCTTGTATAAATCATCCTAAGAGAATTTTTGGAGCAATAGTCATTAGATGATTAATTAATGTTGTGAACATAAACATATTATGAACTAATGCAAAACTAGTTTTGTATAAAGCAATTCATAAAATGCTTATGAATGTTTATTCCGTTCCACTGACAAACAATTGTTATATTAAGAAATACAAACTTCATAGCAAAGGAATTTTGTTAATGAATTTCTTTGTTAACCCCATAAAGTGCAATGGAGGGAAGCTTGGCTAAAAAAGGAAATTGAAAAGCCTGGGTTTAACCTCAACAAGTGTTGAGAAAAAGCAACACCTGTTTGATTAAGTTATATAAGAAGTGGACGAGTAGGTTTGGGTCCATGCAGAAGTCATATGCATAGTCACGTGAGGTCATATGTACTTGAAGTCGATTCATGTTGCCAATGGTACGCAAAAAATAGAAATTAAGAGTATAAGTACCTTTGGAATTCGAAGTAAGCTATGATTAAGAAATCATAAGTACTTTGGAACTTGAAGTTAAGCAATAGTTCAAGAAATCATATTCTTATTCTATATAACGTTGAATGTACAAAGTCCTATGTGCAATAGCCCTCTTGGCGCTTAAATCTCCAAATCAATTTAAGGTTACAAAGTTTAAAACATAAGGGAATGAGTAATGAATTATTCACCCCTTACTCCTTGCCTTTAGGTTTGTATTTATAGAGGTATGGGGTTCGACATGACTACTGAGCGCCACATTCGGTATGTGTGATAATCCGGATTTTTGGACATCCGTTAATTGGTAATCAACTGGATTAAATTTTTAGAAATACCGATTTATGAGTTGAAGAAATAAAATTCTGATAAATATATATATCTGGATATAAGTATTAATTTAATAATCTTCTTATATAATTTAAATTTGCAAAACTTATATTTTCAAATAAATTAAATATGCTTTCTAATTACTATTGTTCATGTACATACATACATACATATATATATATATATATATATATATATATATGGTTGTGGATAGAACTATGATTTGAAATTCAAAATAGATATCTTAAAAATAATTTAGATTTAAAACTCTACATTTTTATAACACTAAAGATAAATATTTATTATTTAAAAATATAATAACTTAAGCTTAAAATAAGATTTAATAAATGGTTTAATATACTTTCTTTAGATTATACATAAGATAAATATAGTTAGCAAAAGTATAAATATAAAAACATAAATTAATAAAACATAAAGATAAATATAAAATATTAGTTTAGACATTTGTAAGCTAGGTGTGTCATGCAAAAAACAAGTGGCATATCCTTTTTCTTTTAAATTAAATAAATAATAATAATAATAATGGGAACAAAGCTGTTTTCAGCTCAAAGCTTTTACATATTCATTTCTCATCTTCTTTCTTTCTTTCATCTTTACAAATTGAAACCAAAACTAAAACTAAAAAGAAAACCAAATAACAACTTCAAATTTCAATTGAAACAAGCAAAGATTCAAGTTCAAATTCAACTCAACCCAAAGTAGATTCAAGATCAAAATCAACTATTAGTCAAAATCAAGTAGCAGTTCCAGATCAAAAAAACCTATGTTCTTTGGTTTCTCTCTGCTCAACAAATACAGTGAGTAAACCTTAAATTTTTAAGTTAATCATCATTATAATTGATGCATGTGATAAATAATTGTAGTAAGTGTTGTGAATACGATTTGCATGGATGTATTTTACCTGGAATATAGTTGAATTATGGTATATATGTATGTGCACGTCTGTGTAAAGTTAAACATGTCTCTTTTAGTATTCAACAGACCAAACTTACTCAAAAACTCAATTCCTTTTCATATAATCCATTTCAGGTTACGATGATTAAAGAGAATATGTTTGTAATAGCTAAATTTGGTTTTTAAAAATATTTTTAAGTGTAATTAGCAAGTAGATTTACTGGAAACAAGAACTACAGTGAAAAATCATCTCAAGTCAGAAAATCGATGGATTAAATTTCATGTTTTGAGTTATAACTGTATTCGTACTTGAAAATAATGAATTTTGATAATCATTTCAATATTTTTAAGCTAGTAATTGTTGCGATTTTTTGAGTTGAATGGAATTTGCACTTTGCTCAATTTCTCGACGATCGAAGATAGAGAAGCGTCGTGATCGATGCTGGAGGAAGCTTGAGTGATGAGGGTCGTAGGAAAAATAGTCGGAGGATTTTTAGTTCACTGTGGTGGCTTGTCGACGGCGGAGTAGGGTTTAACGACCAGTTTGGGTCGACGTTGGATTCGAGGCTCGTGCATCGGCATGGTTGCACCAAAGTTGATCGGAGGTGGGGGGAACGAAGCACGGGGCAGTGGCGAAGCTCTGGGTTAATCGACGAGTCCTCAGGTAGTCTAAGGCGGTGGCATGAGGCATGGTTATGGTCGGGTATCATTCCAGCGAGGATGCTCGATATGCTCGATTTCGATTCTAAGCGCGATCGATTGTTCTGAGTGATCGGAACGTTTGAGCGAGTCGTCGGTGATGGGTCGAAGGTGGCATCGATGATCGGAATGGTGTCGTCGAGTTGCGCACACGCACGCGCACGCGAGTGTGTGTGTCTAGGTTTAAGGGTTTTTGTGTTTTAAGTAGAGGAGAGAAGTGAGATAGAGAGGATCGGGAAAGATGAGTTTTGGCTCGAGTTCTTGATTGTGATTTCTAGGCTTGGGCCCGAATAATTTAGAAATGAATTAACAAGTCTTCAAAAGAATTTTTTTTGAACAAGTTTTCAAAGAAGTTTCAAACCAAAGATTTTGAAGTTAAAATGTTTGAACTTAATTTGTTTTTACTTAGGTAATTATGTATTAGGTTAATTTTGTTTTAAATTAATTTCTAAGTTTATTTAAAATAAAATTAAATGATGCAATTAAGTGGAAAATTAAGGAAAATGTATTAAATTTTAATTAATTAAGGTCTTAGGTAATTATAAACGATAATTAATTAATTCCAACAATTGATTAAAATAATAATAAATGACTTGCAAGTAGTTAATGAAAATTAAGCAAATACAAGTAATTAATTTATTTTGTGATTAAATTAAATTAATTAAAAATGTTGTGACCAGTAATCTTGCCTATAAATGTTAAATTGTATCGAATGCTTGGGATTTATTAAAATCTCTTATCTGTTAATTTGTGATATTTTGTGATATGAAATGCATGGATTGAACTCTTGATAAATGTGAATCATTTATTTGAATAATTATCCGTGATAAATTATTGTGTGCATATGATATTCTGAATTTAAAATTAAACTGTTTTACTTAAACAATTTGGCCTTAAAAGACGGCGCTTGGATTTCGAAGAGATAGGGGTCGGATATCAACGATATCCGGAACCTCTTGGATTAGTAACTACCATAATTCTTTATAGATTGATTTTAAATCAAATAGGCTGGAATGAAATAAATTTGGTAAACTTGACCATTTAAACTGAGTAGTGATACTTAGATATATTTTATGGAATAAGCATTTGGCTATAACAGGATAAAACTCGTAGTGATGAACGAGTTACCTGGCTTTTCAAAGAAGTTTGTAACCTAAGTATTTCATATTAGATGGGTTTACTCATGCTGGTTTCCAGCCTGACTCGGGTGTTGCTTTATTGTGATGCTCGAGTCAGATCGAGTATTACAGATTTTCATGTTAGAACGTTCTAGAGCTCAGGAGGCGAGCTGGATGGCAGGGACGTATGGAGTATATCCCGATGTGTATTATATTTTGTACTAATTGTATTCATGGACGAGTTGTTACAACTGTCTAGTTTATTTGTGAATGATTGTACTCTGATGTATTGTATGTAAACTGACATTTGCAGCTTTTCTTAGTATAAATGCTGTTAATTGATATTATATATTGTTCCGCTGCGACTGTGAGATTCTATGTTTTTTAATTTCTTCTTCTACATTTTTTCTTTTTAACCCTAACAATCTAGAATTTTCGGCATTCGATTGCTCGGCACTTCTACGGTGAACGTATTAGTGTCGAATTTTCGAGATCGAAAATTTCAGGTCGTTATAGTATGCTCCATCTTTGGCATGCATTACCCTTTGCAACATCAATGGTGCAAGGTTCCATTTCTTATTTCGGATGACCTTTGGCACTCTTCATTGATAATAGACATCATCAACATGCAGCGTTATTAGTATGAGGAAGCATTAGTGAAGAGCGACAATGAGATGGAGCAACATCAAGAAGGAGCTACATGACAATTTCCATGGCAGGAATCAATGTCGAATTCACAAATGTGCGGCATCCTCTTAAGATTAATGAAATGTGCCATCAACAAGATGCGGAACTGATTATCGATGATATCGGTAATAGACATCATTGATTCAATACTAGTAGGGTAGCATGTGTAGTAAGATGGCTTCAATAGCAATGGCATGCAACATCGGTGTATAGTGGCCTTGATAATAGATTGCATCAATGATGAGCGATATTGATATGGTGCAGTACTGTTGAGTTATATCATCTATTTTATCTCTATAGGTGAATGGCGGCGTCGATAGGATACGAAATCAATGGGAGAACATTGATATCTTACGATATCGATCATGTTAGAGATCACTGCTTCCTTAATGAATTTTTCAATTAATTCCATTCGACATTGCTCGGTAACATAAATGACTTGGTATTAGCCATCTCACCTTATAGATGATATGCGGTATCATTGGCGTCCAGTATCCTTAGTTTTACTAGTGGCATGCGATGTTGCATATGACCTATCATTGATGAGATGCGACATCACAGGCTTTTAGACTATCGGCATTGGTTCACTCCTATTCCTTTAGCATTGGGTATTGGTGCGGCCTCACACCTGTATTACATGCTGCATATCTTAAAGAATAATGGTAGTAGTAATATTTGACCTCTGGTATAGTGGAAGCATTGACTTTTCCAGTCAATACAGTAATAACTTTGCCGCCTTTTGGTATTCCATGCAAATCCAACCGTCTATTCAAAATGAATTGATGATGCTTGTTTATCCTCTTTCTCTTCTATAAATAGCCAAACTTCTCTTTTATTCCTCCTTTACCTGAAATGGAAAGCTCAAGAGAGAATCAAAATTTCCAAAGACGTACAAAACTTTTAACTTTCAAGTGTTTGAGTTAATATTCGGGTACAATTTTCGCTTTATATCGATCATATTAGTGAATGGAATTAGGTGATTTTGAGTAGAAATTGCTGGTAAGATTTGGTTGGGTTCCTTAGATTTCATGTTGACATTTAGGCTTGATTATGGGGCCTTGATGCTTATATTATCAACTAGGTTCATAATCTATTGTGATTTGAGGTTAGATTAGCATTAATTTCCTATGTCGTAGAAGTGGATTTTAAGTTAATCAATATTTGTATGAAAACAGGTGTGTTCTTAGCTTAACGATGAAGAAAAAGATTTATTTGATCCTACATCCAATAATCTTTTCCTCACATAGATACTAATGCCATATGACATTGTTATAATGTTTGATATTGATTAATTTCTTATGTCGAAATCTATATTTTTCGATATGAATGTGACATTCGATCTTACTTGGGTTTTCCTTCCGTTCCATTAGTCTAACAATCGACATCGAATTTCGGTAAAACTATGGCATGAGACTTTCATATCTTTAATTACTAAGTTGATGTGTGTCTACCGATTGTTATAAGGAAATTTATATCGGCTAGATGTAGCATTAATAGTTCAGTATGGATGATGTTGTTTATTTTTGACATTAGCTTCTGGGTATGTTTAATACCGGGTAACCTTACTCTTTAATATTATAAATTGGGCCCCGTTCGATATTGTTACTTACAACACTACTATTTCAGAACCTTATAAGTTATTTAATGACTAGCACATCATCGATCTATGTTATCATTATTCATTAGTGTCGACAGCCTTTTTACTCCAATATTGGTTGTAACTGTGGCATTCACTATTTTCTGATAATATAACCTATGCAACGTTCGACATTGATGTATCCATTCGATATGGGTCTATTGATATTGCAATATTCCGGGGATACCTTTGAGTTAGTTTTTATTCAAATTTCATGCAATTTCCTCTAACTTACTTTGTTGTCACAAATTTAACAGTTATTTGCATCTTCGATTTAAATTTCAACATTTGTCTACTCAATTAACACCTTGTTGGACTTTATATTTTTAATATTCCGATATCTTATCCTAGAGAGTATGTAAATCACTTGGATGTCATATAATAATAATCCATTTAACAAGCATTTGCATTTCTTAGAATTGGAATAATATCACCTGGCATGCAAATGGAAGGTAAGAAGGAAACCAAGAAGTCCATCGAAAAGACCAACACATGCTCCATGGCTTCACCTTCCACTAATACGAAGGGAGTCCACCTCTTGACTCCATCATATATTACTACTCAAACTAAAGTTGACTCCATCTTAGAGCAATTTGGAATCACTGGTGTTGCAACTATCCTAGCTTGTCCTTTAGATAACATTTATAATCCCTCGAAAGGGTATTTTCTTTGACCTCGATACACATCTCGCACACATTTTATTTTCCCTTTTTCGGATTTCTATTGAGATACTTGGAGCGCTTGAACATTGCCCCAGTCCAGTTCTTCCCAAATTCATATAAATATTTGACTTGTATAGAAGTCTTGGCTTGGGAGACAGAACTTACTTCTCTAAATGCTGAGATTCTCCATTCAATAACTGGTCCTGCTAAGATTGGTAAGCGGCAAGATCACTCCTTATATCGGGTTCGTTCACTCCCAAAAGCTTAATTTCTAAAGGTGTTAATAAAACAAGAGCACGGGAGACATGTTTCTTTTACATCAAATGTTACTCCAACATTATAGGGGCATTCTCTACTACCGGTAAGTTTCTATCTCTAGTTATTCATATTCATTCGTTTTATTGATAAGTATTTTCTTTCAAATCCTGCTTCCAAAAAGCTAACCCTACCAACCAATAAATTGTGTAGCCCTTAACTCGAGCAGTAGAGAATATAGGAACATGATTAAACTGTTAACTTCAACCGAGCTCCTTCAGTATTCTATTAATTTGGATCACCACAAAATCTTGGGGAGCCTCCAATGGTCAAAGGTGATGATCAAGGAAAATGATCGTTGATAATGGGCAAGCCAGGATATTTTACTTCTAATTCTCCAGTGTAAGCGGAGACTCTTGATAAGATATCAATGCACTTTATACAAAATTTCTTAGTATGCCCTCTCGTAAGCTTTTGTTTTCAATTCTGGTTCATCTGCCTTAGTAAATATCTCCAAAAAAGGAGATCACAGGTGATGCTCCAAAGAAAAGGAAAGTAAAGCCGACGCTTCTATCTCAGTTCAGGCCCCTAGATCTCAATCTTTTAAGGGCAACATTAGTAGCTAATTGAAGTCCCTAAAAAGGAAATCAAGTGATGGTTCTGTTGCTGTCATAACTCCTAACAAGAAGCCGAAGGTCGAGGGAATGAATACCTTTGTTGTTGTGGATGAACAACGATTTATAAATATCAACCAAAGTCATGGGTCTTGTACCTTGATTTTTTTTAGGGAAAAAGCTCAACAGTCGAATGAAGTAGGGCAGTCTCAAGATTTGCTTCTTCGTATTTCTTTCCTAAGCTCTCCTAGTGCTCCGAATTGTCTTTATGAGGAGATTTTCCAGTGTATATATTCAAAAGATCTGCTCAACTCTAAGTCCATTCTCCAACCATTGTTACCAATTTTGATGACCTTCTCCATTGGTCATCCAACCTTCGTCGTTTTCTGCTCTTAAGCCATTTCATTCCTTGTCTTATTCTCAAGACCATTGATTTACCTTTCTTAAGCAGTTCTTATCGATATGTACTTTCTTTATTTATCTATTTCAGGCTCTTAATTCTTTACATAATATTCTAGTTCATAACTGTTACTTATTTAGGTTGCCAAGTATATGTTCCTTCTTCAAGAGGATGCTATACGATCCTCTAGTGAAATGTCTAAACTTGAGGAACAAGTTTCTTCACTTAATGATCATATGATCGATATTTGAATAGCGAGGGATGATTCTATAAAAGAGAAAGATAAACTTTCCATTTCACTTATTGAAGTAATAACTTCTCTTAACAATGGGAAAGGTGCTAGACAGACTTTAGATGATATAGTGAAAGCTTTAGCGATAGAACTTGAGGAGGCCGGTATGAAGGAGGCCAAGCTTGTGGTGGAGAATTAATTTTTAATAGAGAAGCTACGGAGGAAAAGAACTCTCCTGAACAAATCGATTGGCATAATAAAAGACGCAAAGAAAAAGTTGTCTCATTTCCTTGACACAACTCTCGACACTATTATTGACAAATCTTACGAGAAGGCGCCCTGTATAGCATGTGCCAATAACATCCAGCAGTGTCCAGATCTGAACTTTCCCTCTCTCTCCCCGGCTTGGAATGAGATTTAAAAAAAGAAATTCAAATTTAGGTTGTAGAAAGCTAAGGCATTAGGAAAGAATCCTCTAAGGCGGAGAAGGAGATTGATGCCAAGGAACTGCTGAATTTTGATAACCCTTTGGTAGAGAAAGGAACATAATCTGATGATGAAGAGGAGGATGAAGATGAGAACAAAGGTTATGATGATCATGATGATGATGTTGATGACGATAATAATAATGAAAATGATGACAATGGTGGCGGTGATGGGAAGTGTCCTTCTAAACCGTCAGAGGAGAAGAACGATCGAGGTGTGCTAACTCAGACTTAGCGTCCCTTAGTACGGATGTTGTAGAAATTCCCGATTCCCCACTTAAAGATTTTCCTCAAAAAGACAGTGCTCCTCAAAGCTACAAACCCAAAGGGAAAGAGCAAATTCTTTCGTCTTCAATTCCTTTCTCTCAGGCATGTATCTCTTTACTTAAATGTCTTAAATTATCAAGTAGTTCTTAGTTAATACGTTAAGCATTTTATTGAAGGAGAAAATCCAAATATCATTATGAAGTTATGCTCAAAAATAGATAAATGGAAATAGATCGATTGGACAGTGAATTGGATAAACAATTGAAAGAGTATAATGAATTATCTGAGAAATATAAGAGTCTTGCTACTGGTAAATCAAAACTAAGATTTTTTAAAGAAAGGCAGGTTGCTCCATGGATGAAGAAAGCATGCCTTCATCAGGAGAGACTCTTGGTTGAGAATGCAGAGCTAATGACCCTCTTTTGAATGATGATTGATGATAGGATTGACTAGGAGGAGTTTTTCTATAAATTTTACTCTAGGGGTAATTCCCCGACTTCTACTATTTAGGCGTCAACTACGGGGGTTTTCTTGGATGCTTCCATTGTAGATACTTAAATGAACATGAATCCAATTCTCACCTGGGCACATGTTGGAACCTCCGTAAAGTTGCTTTTATCCTCTTTTCTTCTTTTTCTCTTCCTCTTGGTAAGTTCTAATACAATAGGAGGAGATATATTTCTGGACTGTATAATAAAGCGATTTTGTATGAGCCCATACGATTATATAACTGTACTTTGTAACTCTTGCAGCTCTTGGACCGTGTTGCTTCTATTCTATTATTGGTCTAAATTTACATATTATATAGATTAAGGAAAACTCAAGTGGTGTTGTTTCTAGAAAACTATTGAATAAGTTGAATGATTTTAAGGAGAGATCTTTAATTCTAAAAACATCTCAGTTAGCATAAAACTGCTTTCTTGTAGATTTACAACAAGTTTATATGTGATTACCTCACTTTCATTTTGACTTCTTGGGTGATTAGAAGGACAAACTACTTAGTGAAATTCGAATGCCAAATTGACGTGCGATCATTCTAGCTCTCCAATCGAAGAATGGGACTAACATTGATTCCCTCTAGTTAATACCCCAAAAGCGATTAAAGCTTCTTTCGGTTCCACTCTTACCATATCTATGGGGTCATTTGAAAAGTCCAAAACTGCTATTTCAAAGCTTTAAGAGTTGGTTAAATATTCAAAGGATGGAACTGCGATGTGATTTGATTTCCCTTATGGTTTGTAAACTCTGCTATTATTAATGAAAGAGCTTGTTTTCCATGTATTAATTTTCCATTTATTTTTTTATTAGGAAAACCAATTAGCACTTGTACCTGACCCTTCAAATGTTCTTTCGTGGGTAAACGAGATTAAAGAAAGATTAATACCTGATACTAAAAGTGGCGTTCTTCTCAGGACGTTTTAGTTTTACGCTGTCCAAACAATTCAAAAGCACAAGAATGACATAGGAAATATTTCCAACTAAAATTGATTTTTAAAGTCTGAAGGAACGAAACTCTAGCTTAAAAGGGGAGATTAAAGAGGACAAAAGAGTTCAACAATTTAAAGAAAATATAGACTCCGTCTTAGAATCTAGGCCTTCAGTTGAGATTAATGCCAAAGTGGCTAGATTGCAACAACAGTTAACAGATCTTGAAGTGGAGTTAATGGAGAGTGAAATTTTCGACCAGTCCTTAGAGCTCATCGCAAGCGGAGGCAAGTTCAACCTTACTCCTCCTAGTCCCAGTAGAATGAATAGATCTCGATCATTACTAATCCAGAATTTCCTACTTTTTTCAAACCACCTCCGTGTCTAAATGATGAAGAAATCTCGAAATGGAGTCGACAAGTAAAATTTGAAAGCATGTAATTTTCGGTAAGAAATGAAATGAGAAAGTATCTCTACAATGACTATGAAAGCCAAATTGAAAAGCTTGGGCACGAGAAGTATATCCTTAAGCATGAGATTGAAGAACTAAAGAACATGGTTCAAATTTTAAAAGGAGCTAATAAAACTCTCCAGCATGCTTTAAAAATTCAAATTAATTCAGTACATAATTCTGGTACTGTTCGAAGAAAGGAAAAAAAATCCAAAGAACTTCTGAACATGGTCATTCGTCACATTACTTATCCTTTAATTGCTTAGGATTTGGACAAGATAACAAAGAGCCTGGATCTTTGGCAAAGAATAGCTTTAAAAATATTCTTCTTTTGTCTAATTTTTGTAGCTACAACTTTGTACATAATGCGTTATATTAGAAATAAATCTTCATTTGAACGGATGTTACCTCGAATGTATCGTATTTAGCTTTGAATCGAATACTAGCTCTTACTTGAAATTGCGCGATGATTAACGTCTTTCTTTTATGGATTTTAATATTTTGATGAATATATTGATATTCTTCTTATCAAGATAACAAAGAACCTTTATAATTGAGCTTGATGCAAGAATCTAACTTCCCATTAACAGATACCCAATAGCTTGCTTAGTAACAAAGACCCCATTAATTGAATCCTAATCTGAATTGAGAGTTGATTTAGTGAAACTCCACCGTCAGATAATCCTTTTGATAATAATTTGAAAAGAAGTCTAAAGAACCATTTTGGTTATACTAAGGGTAGAGGACCAATAAAAATCTGGTGGTAGAAGATTAGAAAATACAATCTGCCGATAATAAATTCCAGAAAATCCACCTGGCAATAATAATAAAGAAAAACCAAAAAATCCATTAAGCAATAATAATAAAAGACCAGAAAATCCATATAGCAATAATAATCTAAATATAAGACAAGAAAATCCATTTAGCAATGATAATCTTAATAAAAGACCAAAATCCTTTTGGCAATAATAATAAAGGACCAAAATATCCATTGGTAATAATAGAAGAGCAGAAATTCATCTGGTAGTAATAGAAGAAAAAAAATCCATCTGATAATAATAGTCTAAATAGAAGACTAGAAAACCTTCTAGCAATAATAACATAGGATCAGAGTCTTCATCTAGTAATAATAAAAGACCAAAAATCCGTCTGGTGATAATAGAAGAGTAGAAGATTCATCTGGCGGTAATAAGATAATTCCATAAAACTTATTTAGTAATAGTAGAGGACCAGAAAACCATCTGGCAATAGAATTCCTTATACGAATGGTAGAGTTCTGTTTACTTTAGAAATTGTTTTGTATATGTTTTGTCATTCTTCCTCTAGAAGGTTGCTTTTTTCCATTCTTTAGGATAAAGTTTAAATGACTCGATTGATTTCCTCGTCACAATCTTTAGGTGATGATCTCTACTTGGATCAAACCTTATCACTATCTTAGGTGATGGTTTAGGTCATGTTGTCCAGTGCATTTGGTTAGCAACATCAAGCAGAACCATAGACTTACCTGACCTCCCTTTAGGAGACGCTTTAGTGAGGCCTTCGATAACGACACTAAAGGCTGGTCTGGTGCTCTGGATGCTAGCAAAACCAAAGACTTACCCAATATTCCTCTAGAAGATGCTTCAGTGAGGTCTTTGATAACGGCACTGAAGGCTGGTCCGGCACTAGGTAGCAACCTAAAGCGAAACCGGAGACTTATTCGATGTCCTTCTAGGAAGCGCTTTAGTGAGGCCTTTTATGACGGCACTGAAGGATGGTCCGCTACTCTGGGTAGCTATCTTAAGCAGAATCAAAGACTTACCCGACTCTAGGATATGCTTCAGTGAGGCCTTTGATGATAGCACTAAAGGCTGGCAAATGCTTTGGTTAGCCCTTTTGGACGGAACCAATGGCTTACTTTGACCTCCTTCTAGAAGGTGCTTTGACCAGGTCATCTTGGCAGGGATAAAGGCTTTTTCCTTTATTTTAGGAGTTTTTTTTTCTCCTTAGCCATGTGGATACACTTACTTTGTGTAGAAAATATCCTTTCATTGATAACCTTTTTAACAACTTCTTGCAAATTCATTGAGCTTTCTTTGCCCTAGGAAATTATGGATCAAGCCCTCCAAACTTTCAAATTTATTTTTGGCATGCCCACTAAAGCAATGATAATGATAGTATAATCCTCCGAGGTTCCATTTATTCTTTGGTTGCTTCTTTTGGGAAGGCAAATAGTTAAGTTCATCCTTGGTCAAGAGTTAGATATTGTCATAGGAAGTAGCAAGGGAGTAATTCTTGAAAAGCCTTAATCTTTTGGAAGACGATTCTTTATTAGCTCTTTTTTTTATATGATAGGCTCGTTAACTTCTATAGCAAACTTTCTCTTCAAAGAGCTTAGCTTTATTCAATCTATAGGAACGGCTACGCACATTCTCCCAGTGAAATGATCGAAGTCTTTTGCTATCTCTCTTTCAAAAATAGTTCCCCTATCTTGGAGCTGGATTTCTTTTCTCATCTTCATGAAAATGCTATCCTTTTTATATTGCCTCCCTAAGGTAAAGTTTGGGGTTGAGCCTACATGAAATGATTCAAGCTCTATTTTTATGGATTGTAAGGAGCTATTTGTCTTTTCTTTTCTTCCATAACTTATAGTGCTATAAGCCTTAATATTTTCTCTTCATAAAGTTGAGGATCATTAGTAATTGGCCTTATCATTTGAGGCTCGGAGGATTCTTGTTTGGAGATTTTAACATGTTTAATTGACATGACTAAGAAAACTTAGTTGATGTGATTAAATATGTTAAAATTCAATGGTACGCTAGTTTGGAATGGATATGCATGGTAGGGGAAATTCCTTTAGCCCGATATATGCAACACTTAGGGTTTTAACAGAGATGGAGGTTTGAGCCCTCCTTATAGCACTAAAATGTTAACGAATTTCGTAGTTAACCCTAAAAAGTGCAATGAAGGGAACCATGGCTCATAACAAAATTTGGAAAGCCTGGATTTAACTTCAACGAGTGTTGGAAAAAGTGACACATAGTTGAGTTGAGGCTTGTAAGGAGTGAACAAGCAGGTTTAGGTCCATGAAGAAGTCATATGCATGGTCAAATGAGGTCATATGTACTTAAAGTAGATTCATGTAGCCAATTGTATGCAAAAATAGAAATCATGCGTATGAGTACTTTTGGAATTCGAAGCAAGCTATGATTAAGAAATCACAAGTGCTTTGGAACTGAAATCTAAGCTATAGTTCAAGAATTCATATTCTTATTTTGTAACGATATGCCTTTCTTATACCTAAAGACAACACTAAATACATTCTCGGTATTCCTGTACCGATCATTTAAGTGTCCAAAAGATAGGTCACTTAGGGTGAAGAAAGGAAGAGATAGAACAGAGTCTCACGTCGTAATGAGCAATCTATAATATACACAGTGATCTTTATAAAAGAAAATTTTAATATACATATCACCATCAGATTCGACTAAACAATCATCAGCCTAGACTGTTATAACAGCCTACTCCTACAATTGTTGATAAATTAATAAAACCAAAAAAATGAAGTAGAAATAAAAAGATACGTGAATATGCCTTGGAGGCATCTGGTTCATCTCCTAAATCTCCAAAGCATCTAGAACTAAATGTGAAACAAACTCGGACTGACCCGAGCATTATAAGAAAATAACGCTCGGATTAGTCTGGTAGTGAGAAAATTCAATCAAACTATATTGGTTTCTATATTTATAAATCTCTTTCGAAATAAAAGATATCTCATAAGACCACAAACATATAAACATGGATGATTTTTAACCTTACAATAACCAAAACATTTCTATAAGAAATCTTTTGATATTATATTAATATCGAAGGTTTAAAATAAATAAATAAAATGGCTGAAATGCTAGCATCTCACATTTCAACATAGTTGGGCATAACTAAGTCTGTAAAGCACATATTGGAGAATGGATTCCAAAAATGGCAAGGTAAAGGAGTACCTTCCATACAGTACATCTCTAGATAAAATGTATCAAAGGCAACAAACGCAATTACCCCTCTACTAACATAGACCAGCTTACCTCTTATTGGATAATACCAATCGTATTATCTCCATGGTTGTTCCCACCTTTATAGATAGCTCTCACGCACAACCAAATCCATAATATGATAATCTAGAAAGATGATGACACACCCTTATGGGAGTGACCTACTTAACCCTACCACATCTACCCTATTTAAGCCATTTCCCGGGTTGTGAGGCTTGAGGCAATGCTTTTACCTTTTCTCCTAACAAATCCGACTTGAAATGCTAACAATAGCCTTCAAGCACCAATGCAATACCATCATTCATCCATACAAGTTTGTTCTGTCTAAACGAAACCCAAGGCACTACTTCCACTACATCCATTTTGGAATCACCTTCAGATTAGTATCAAGTAGCCCTTGCATTTCGAAGAACTCCGTCTTTGAAACAATCATCATCAAGATGTCTACCATTCAAATGCTTATGCCAGTTCAAAATGGTTTTCAGATAACATACCTAATCCCAGTCTCTCCAAACTGATAACGATAGCTTAAAACTACCTATTAATAGGGGTTATTTAACTATTAAATAAAAACAACAATCAAATCAAGGATTTATTTCCATGGAGAAACTAACATTAGTTAAGCATATAAGCAACCACTAACTTCTTTAATTAATCCTTTCGTTAATTAAAATCACTTTGTAAATACTTGTATCAAAATACTTTTACAAGATATGTAACCCTTTGTACTCCTTTAAATACTTGAAAAACTATACATATACTTTTTTCAACGGTATAACTATATTCACAAAAACACTACACTTTCCCAACTTAGAAAATGTATTCATATACTTATCTCAATGCTATAAGTATATTCACAAAAAATTATGAAAGATTTCTTGTTAAATCATATCAAAAGAACTAAAACAAATAATATTTTAAAAGAAATGGAGATACGGGTAAATCCTAACACTATTCCTTTGGTGTTAAGCATAGAACGAATGTCCATACCATCGATATTAAGAAGGTCAATTAGGGAAATCCAATCTCATTTCATTCATAAAATTACTTTTATAAATCTCTTTTTAATAAATCTCCTTTATTTATAAAGTCTCTTTCATAAATTCCTAAACCTATTTATAAAACTTCTTTACAAATATCCAAGTCTAATTACAAATTCTTTTATAAGTATCTAAAATCATTTATAAAACTCCTGTCTAAATTTTCAAAATCTCTTCCAAATTTATAAAATTCCTTTTATAAACAATTTGTTTTTAAAACTTTTTATACAACTCCAAAAATCATTTACGAAACTCTTTTCATAAATCTCTTAAACCATTTATAAAACACTTCTATAAATCTCTATATCCATTTATAAAACTCTTTTCCAAATTACTAAAATCATTCATAAAACTCTATTCTTTTGTAAAACCGCTCTATAATGATCCTTTATAAAAACCCTTCTAAAATCCCTTTATAAAAATCCTTTATAAATCCAAAACTCCATTTTCATTTATAAACTCTTTTATTAAATGGAAATTCCCTTTTCTAAATCAAATTATTATATATAAACATTGTTAACCGGATAAATAAATTAACTTTAAATATCATGAATAAATAATAAATTAACTTTTCAACAACAATGATAACATAATTAATTTTCCTTTAGAACATCATAAATGAAATAATTAATTTACTCCAAACAAATTATTAATTTAATAATTTGTAACTTCAAAGCAATATAGATAAATAATAATTATTTACTTCAAAACATTATAATAATAATTATTCTTAACAACAAAACATTACTAATAAATAATAATTATTATCTTCAAATATTATACATATAATAGTTAATAATTTCAAACATTATTATTAAACAATAATAATTAATCTTTGAACATTGTTATAATAAATATTAATCAACTTCCAAAACATTATTAATAAATAATAATTATAAATTCTAAAACATTATTAATAAATAATTATTATTAACTATCTTTAAATAATATTATTTATTTAAATAAATAACTTTCTACGATATTAAAATAATGATAAACAACATCAAACAATTAAATATAAATAAACAATTTTTTTTTTGGCAAGGCCGACGGTTTTATAGTGGACCGACCACTTTTATTACGAACGTAATAAAGCTTGAAGTACAGGAGTAAGGTAGAGACACCTTAGCTACTATGAAAGAAAAAATAAAAAATACAGCACAGGAGTGTGACAGACAAGTCACGGCTACTCGATATAGATTACTAGTCTAGTTCTCCTCCGCAGAGGAAGAATCACAAACGCCCACATCTACACTGGTAGAAACCAGAGTTCCACCAGGAAGAAGACCAAAAAAGGGGCGAAATAGAGCAGCAAGAGATGGATCGTAACTGTCAACGTCAGAAGAGTAGATAAAGGATCGGTCCCAGGCAGAATCAGCTAAAAGAACAGAATTTATCAGAGCATGCGTACCATCCAAGTCAAGAACCAAGGAATCACCAGAAACTGAGTAATAAAGGCAACGTAGGTCTGGAAGATCATCAGAAACATATCTTAAATAGGTGTTATCCACAAGGTTGAATCCCATATCAGAACGAAGATCAACCCAACAATGTTCAGAATCAGCCCAAACCACACGATCCGGCTCAGTAGAAGGGAATAACAGCACTAGGAACAGGGGAAACAGGCTGCGCTAAGGAGATGGGAGGGTCAGGGTCAGTAGATTGAGAAGAAACCTGCGTGACCTTGGGAACCCATTTCCTAAGCGGAGGTCGAGGCAACGGGATCTTAGGTGCAGAAGCCGATGTAACAGAGCGCGAGCAGGCAGAGGCTAAGTGGCCAAAAGAGTGACAGGAGGAACAAATGTCAGGGACGCATCCATATCGAACACGCACATCCGCCACGTGTCCAACAGCCAGCTGGACAGGAATAGAGGTAGGAAGAGGCTTCAGGGGAGAAACTCAATTAGTGCCTTGGCGTAAACAAGCTTGTCACGCGCAACAGTACTGGAGACAATTTTTAAAACACTACTAAACAATAGTTAAACTGTAACGACCTGAAATTTTCAATCTCGAAAATTTCAGATAGTTAGGAAAAACAAGAAAGAGATAAAAGAATAAGAAGGTCAGAAACACCAACATCTCACATTCGCAGCGTATAAAATATAATAACAAATAATAATAGTTTACAAAAGAATTCTGTATCTGTCAAAATACCTTTATAATGCAACAGAGTTCACATATATACAGACACTGGATATACACAATCAACATGTCTCAGATATACAACAATAGAATGCAGCGGAAACACTTTATATGTTCTTGCCATCCAACTCGTCTCTTGAGCTCCAGAACGTCCCTACCTAAAAATATGTAATACTCGGTCTAACCCGAGCATTACATCAAAGTAACACCCGTGTCAGGTTGAAAACCAACGTGAGTAAGCCCATTTAACATGGAATACAAAGCATACAACTTAAATAAAACCCGGGGTAACTCGTATCAATTTACAAATTCACAATTGTTATAGACATCACTTATTTCACACATCAATTTTCTAAGTGCCAAAATTTAGATTAAATAGTCCAATTCACATAAATCATTTCATTCCAGCCTATTGATTTCACATATCAATCTATAAAAATTCGAAGTGGTTTCGGGTATTTTCTAATACCCGTCCCCAGTCCCTTCGAATCTCATGTGATCCTAACCCAAGTTATCCAAACGAAATACACTTCAAACTTTAAATACAGGATGTCCCTTTACACAACAATTCGTCATTGATAGATAACCACAATATCCTGTCCTCCCAAACATATGATACTACAAATTATTTCACATCAGAGATATCAACTCATTCAAGGCATCCAATACCATTCAATCATCAATAAGCAAAGCTTGACCACTTCCGAAATAAATTTAATTAATTCTAATTGAATTACTAACCTCAATCACTTAGATTTCTTCACTTAACATTAATTAATTTCAAATTAATTAATTAATCATCCCTTAATTATCCATCTCAATTAATCACGCTGGATTAATTATCCTTCAATTACATTCAAGTAATTATCTTTAATTAATTACACCAATTAATTATTCTTAACCAAAAACAATAATTAATCTTTAATTACTTCACAAATTAATTAACTATAATTAATTACATTAATCCTTAATTACTTATATTAATTAATTCCTCAAAAATCATTTATTTTTGATTAATTGATCTTAATTAATCAACCTTTAATTACATCATTAATTATATAAATTGATGATTTCTAATTACGCTTCAATTTATCCTAATCTAATTTAATTACATTAAGTGATTAATCCTTAATTAAACCACAAATATTAATCACTCTTGATTAATCTCAACCAGTAATTAACTATCTTTTTATTTACTTCATTAAATAAATTAATTGCTTATTTTATAAAAGAAGTTTAAAGGAATTTGTAACCAAATTCATTTCTAAATTCAAATCAATTTAAAAATGCACTTTAACATTCAAGTTGTTAAAATAATTTAAATTTAAAAACTTTGCTTGTTTAAAAACTGAAATTCACTTACTTGAATCCCAAATTTAACTTCGATTTAAAACTTGTTTTAAATCTCTACTTTACCATTTAACTTCAGTTTTTAAAAATCAATTTTACTTCTTTCCAATTCATTCTTATTTTTGTTCTATAATTATTTCACTTCCAAAATTCACTCTTATATTTCTTTCCAAAAAAATTCAATTCTATATATTTTGATGACCCAGTGTACCGAAAAATATTCAAGCAAACCACAGTATTCAATATTCCAATTATCAATATAATTTATCACAGGATAGCAAATATTCATAACACAGAATATTAAAGAATCTAAATAATTTTAAGGAATCCAGTTGGATCCCTCCAACCTATTTCCCTACATCCACAGACGTTAGCACAACATAAAAAACCAATTCCACTTCGAGGTGGAATATCGCGGTATATGGGATTTATATAATATCATCTGCTATTATGCGGCGCATAGGGTCTCATTCGCTATATAATGCGTGAAATCAATCACTCCAACATATACTATATATTACTACATAGTATACCCATCAAATCAATTGAATCATTCAACCAATTATTTAAATTTACCCATTTAAATTTAAATGAAAACCCAGTTGAGTGAGATTAACTCACATTTTGCCCCTTAAATTTGCAAATCCACTCCATTCTCGATTTGATTCCACGATTATTACCTTGTATAAACATTTATACGGCTTTATTAATATTCGAACAAATCAATAATTAATTTCATTTGACACATTACTTAACAAATTATTTTAAATTTTAAACTAAAATTTAACTTAACTAATTTTCTTTTAATACATGATTTTTAGTAACTAAAATAATTAGGTTTACTAAATAAATAATCACCTTGTATATTTTTATAACCCAATAAATTATATTTTTATTTTCCTTTATTTCAAACTGCAAGTAAAACAATCTATACGGGTTTAAAAATCCAATTTTTACATGAACTTTAAACATTTTAAATCTTCCTATGTATATATATACCTTAAAGTAAACAGACTGCTCTCTCTTTTTTCTTGCTTCAGTATTTAAATTTTAAGTATTTAAAAAGTTTAAAATAATCAAATAATTGGTTACAGGAATAAAAAGAGAACAAACTCGATCAAAATAACCTTACCTGCAGATGCGTACGATCCACCTTACTGCTACATCGCCGACGCCTCACTGAAATTAAGGGATCCTCTCAACCCAAAATTGATGAGCCTCCCTCCCTTCGAGCGACCGCGCCTCTTCCCCCTCGAGTTCGAATCGAACTCGTATGTCATTCCTCCAGGCGAAACTCGCACGTACGAGTTCAAATTGCCACGCGCATGCTCGTTCGCGTTTCATCACCGAACCCTACAGCGTCGACGTTCCCCTCTATCCACTTGCGACCCAAGACATGCGACCCTATCTACTAGCCCAGATCGAGACTCCCGCCTCTGAAAGAGGCTGCCAAAACCCAAGATCGAGCGTGCCCAGATCGACTCGCGACGGCCCTCTTTTTTCCGATTGCATCGAATTAGGTTTTCATGAATTCGTTTAAGGGAGATGGGTAAATGGGAGTTCGCACACTAATTGAAATCGTGGATTTTGTTTGAACAGAAGGGAGAACATGAGTTTGAGCTGCTCGATTTTCAAATTCGAAAATGAGGAAGAGGAGGAGTTTCCTTTTAAGTTCGGCCATTAAAGGAAAATAGGCTCGAGATATTTTTCGTGAAATGTTCGGCCGTTGAAATGTAAGAAACGTGATGTTTTGAAAAGAGGGAATCGTTTAAAAGAAAGCTACAGTGATTTGAGGTGAAACAAAAAACTGTGATGAGAAATAATTTCAACTGCAGTTGACTAATACAATTATTCAATTTAAATTCAAATCCAAACCGTTTCGATAAATGCAACTTAAAAACTTGACCTCCTATCAAGGCGTGCCGCTAGGCATTTATAATGTTAAACCCCTATTCTGAATGCAATAGAAAAGGTTTCGAGTCCTAATTCGTTCGTATGGAGAAGATAGCCTTCTTGGAACCAGTTATTATATTAAATTTTCGATATAAATTTCAACGCGTTTATATACCGTACGATAACATGACAACTCCAAACATTACGAAAATTGAAATCCGACAATAATATAATATTGTGGATCCAATGGAACTGGTTTCGTCGAAATCCGAGACAGTGTCTCGGAAGGCTATTTTTAAATATCGATTAAACGATATAATTTCAAAACCGAATAAATCACTGTTAAATTCAATTTTAAAACTTCTATTATCTTCAGCACTATCAATATAAATTTTACAAGCTTTCAAATTATTTTTAACAAGCTTAAAACTCCAAATTCAACATTTTTACCCCATTTCCAGTAATTAAATCCAAAAATTAAATTTCCAAATAATGGTGATATTTGAAATTTAAGTTACAAACTAACTTTTAAACATTAAAATCAATTAAATATCCCAATTTAAATTGTCCAAAATTCCGGGTCGTCACATTCCTCCCCTCTTAAAAGAATTTCGTCCCCGAAATTGCTAGTTAAGAAGAATGATTCAATACCCATTACTATTTTTCAAAACCAAACAGTTTTTAACAACAACCCAACAATCTTTATTAAAGACACACTATCCATCTTACTAACCTTCCAAACTTTTCCATAGTTCCCAAACAACTTTACTTATTCAACATTCAGATTATAATTCAAAACCAAGTATTAAATTTTCAAAATTTCTCAAAGAATTTCTAACTCCCTAAATTTTTGAAATTTTTTGCCAATGTCTCCTTTGCGTGGCTAGCTCGGTACCACTACAAAATGCCTTTACGGGCTTCCAAATTCCAAAAGAAAACAAAAAGGCCAAGTGGCTAGATCAAAAACCCAATCAAATTTAATACAGAAATTTAAACACATACCATTTTGTCGAGCAATTCAAATTTATCTTCTGAAATCAAAACTAATTTTCCTTTCTCTTTATAATACCTGCATATCCTACTTAGCAATAATATCCAATCACAGCTTTTAAAATCGTTTTATACATTTCCTTACAGAAGTTTTCATATTTACTTCTATTCAAATTAGTTTTCCTATTTCCATATGAATTCAATTTATCTTCAACTCTGAATATTGAATTTTATCTTCCATTTATAACTGATTCATATCATTATTTTAAATTAGTTTTATCCACTAATTTATTTCAATTACCAATTTGAAATCATTTTGTCGCTTAAGAAAAAATTTCAAAAATTTTCTAACTCCCAAAATTTTTGAATTTTTTTGGCAGAGTCTCCTTTGTACGGAGGAGCTTTTGCAATTTAACAAGAGATATAAATATATATACATCGACCCACACGGTTGGAAAAACAAAAACAGTTCATATTTCCTATTTTTATTGTGTAGGCGTACCTTTGTTTAGCATTTTTAAGTATGCGGCTTATTATTTTAGCAATTAGCGCGCCCAAATCCAGCCAAACGGCTTTACTTACTCAATTCAAACATATAAGTAATAAATATATGAAATTTATTAACATTTCACTTACTTTCAATAGCTAAACACATGCATTTCATAAGCAACATTAACCAAACACTTTCCATGAGTAATTTATATGATTTCAAAACTAATTCAATTGCTTTCAAACAATTCATATGCCATTTCATTCAATTTTAGTGGTTTACACTTAAATTTCTTGCATTTAATTTATTTTTAATCCAAACAACGCACATATATTTCAATTGATCCAAAAAAATCAATTTTATTTACCTCTACCAATTTATAGAATTTTTGTTTACTTCCGTTTAAGTCGAACGGCTAATTTATTCTATGCAATTTGACGATATTCACATGAATAAATAATTATTTAAGTTTTATAACCAATTTAAATTGTTTTCGACTCGATTTATATTAATTCCTTCCATTTAATTCAGTTAGCCTATCAATTTTAATTCACCTTCTTAATTTATCAAAATAATATCCAAGCACATACTTAACTCATTTATACTCGAATTGGATTTTATTTGTAACTCAAATCATTTCTATTATAATTCAATTTCATTTTATTTTTACAACACCTCCACTTATTTTAATTCATTATCAATCCAAGTCGAATTCTATTATAATTCGAGTTTATTTCCAAACTTCACTATTAACTTACCATCCATTTTATTTAACCGAGTTAAATTTCATTAATATACTCGATCAAATAATTTATTTAGCTGATTGGCTTACTTCCAACTTTTAAATCAATATTCGATTTTATTACAAAAATCACTTCATTAAATTTTCCTGAGTTCAAATTTTGTTTTTCATAATTCTAGTTTGGATTTTCTTCCATTTTCCAAAATTCTAACACCTTTATTTTAAAATTTTAGAAACACTTTTAAATTCACATAATACTATTAAAATGGTTTTTTTATAAAAATACTTCTTATAACTCAATGTCTCAACCAGTCCATCCTTGTTCTCATAGAAATTCAGTCATACGTTGATCTGGCGTAGGACTGAAAATCTATAAGTACTTAGCAGACCCATTTTCAACATCCAGTGAAAATACTTGGAAAATAATTTTATTGAAAATATAGAAAACAGTTTTTGAAAATAGAGGAAATATCTTTGGTAAGAATGCTCTGGAAATCATCACCCCCATCCATAGCGCAGTTACATCTTCGGTTACATTGCCATCTCAGCAAAAGTCCATGTAACTGTAGGCACTCCGCGCCCCTCGATTACTCCATGGAACCCACAATAGATCGCAGTTACATTTCAGGGTTACGTTGCCATCGCAGCAAAAGTCCATGTAATTATAGGCATCAGCGCCCTCGATTTTCGCTGTCAAAATGAAACTTCTCCACTCCTACATAGGTCGCAGTCTACCAATGTAAAATCAAACGTAGACTGTTGGCTCTCACCAGCAAACACGATTTTCCCAATGTTACCATAGGTCGCAGTCTACCGATATAAAATCAAACGCAGACTGTTGGCTCTCAGCAGCACACACGACTTTCGCTATGGTCTGTAGTAGATCGCAGTGACATCGAGTTACACTGTCGTCACAGCATAACCCAAATGCCTCTGTAGGCATCAGCACCCTCGACTTTCGCTACACGCTACTCATAATCGTCAGGAACTAGTTTTGTCCGGACTCCTCGCAGGGTCAACTTTAGAAACCCCCTTTAGGGTTCAAGGCAGTACCACCCTGTGGCACTCCTGAGTAGTTCATTTCAAGGAAGCGCCTTTTTCCCCAGAGCCATTATCAAAACACTTTATACTATACACATATAGTATCTTCCAAATCATACACCTAGTATGAATCTCATATAAATCTCCTTTTCTCAAAATCAATTATTCCAAAATCGATAATTCTCAAACTAGGCTTTCCAAATTCCAATATTGATTTTACCCAAAAATCAAAAGCCTTTCCAAATCCAAAGGTTCCCAGAACCTTTTTCCAAAATCCTCATAAGATCCTTTATATATATATAATAATTTTTTTAAAAAAAACTTTGGATCATTTCAAACTTGTATAAAACTCCTTTTATGCTTCAAACACCTTCAAAATCTTTTTTCTTCCGGCAGTAGATTCAACAAGGGAAGATTTATCTTCTATAACAAAGATATATAACTTTATTTATTTAGAATCAAATATTCAAATTTGATTACTCTATAAAGTCGCTTTTATCATAGAAATTTCCAATAGCAGTTTCATTCAAACCCGTACGATGTACACATATCATCCGTACGCTATATTAATCTAATCGCTCACTCGATCACACAATTTCACCTCCGAACTAGTACACCCGACTTCCTAGTGCGGACTCAGATATGGTTTCTTGATCAGAAACTGTCATTCTCCTTCCATAGCCTACCTATGATAGAGAATATCCAGAACCAATCAACAATCCATATCCAGGTTCGCCATCGAAAATCAAGTGAAAAAACCCAACTCGGATCGATATAACTATCTCGAAATTCTATGCTCGAATGTGGATCAAATCACTATGCGAATAGAATAATATACGTACATCCTACGTTTTTATTTTCATTCATTATTAACTAAATCAATTTCTCTTTCTATTCAAATTTCCTTTAAACTCTATCCACATAATCACAATTGTTTTAATTCCATTGGATTATCACTTTATTCCTTATCCCAAATGGATATTCAATCATAAACAGTTTAAACTTTGTCCAGCTTAAATTTAGAAAATAGCTTAAAAAGTTTAAAAATAAATAAGTGGTTGAAAAACAATTAATAGTTTGTAAAATAGTTGTAAAATAGTTAACTAATTGTAAAACAGTTGGAAAATAGTTAAATAGCTATAGAAATTTTAAATAATTATAAAATAGTTGTAAAATAGTTATAATTAATTCGTAAAATAGTTAAATAATGACAAAGTAGTTGGAAAATAGTCAAATAGTTATAAAATAGTTAGATAATCACAAAATAGTTTTAAACTAGTAATTAGTTATAAAACAGTTGAAAAAAAGTAATTAGTTTATAAGACAGTTATAAAATAGTTAAATAGTTCCAAAAGTAGTTGCAAAATAAGTATAAGATAGTTTTGGGTTTAATAAGAAAGGTTGTATATATTAAATAGCTTAAAAAAATAAGTTTATATTAAAACAATTTATATTGAAAATAGTTCAGAGTCAAAACTGTTCATGTTCCCATCAATTCAATTTAAATTTCCACTTCCATTTAAATTGAGTCAATTCCAATTTGAATAACTTCAATTTCCATTGAAATTGATTTAACCCCAATCCAAGTTGAATCAATCTTGATTTCTTTCCAAATTCATATCAAATTCCATTTGATTTTAAACCTATTCAACTTTAATTACAATTCCAAATTATTCCAATCAATTTGGATTAATATCAATTGAACCCACTTCAATTTCAAATCATTTCAATTCAATCCGACTCAAATTTTCCTGTTGAATTTTTAAACTTATCCATCTTCACAATTCCAATTAACTCAAATCAAATTCAATTTTGAACTAATTCAATTTCAATCTCAATCTTAAACCATCTCGAATTATATAAATTCGAGTTAAATTCTCAAATGTTGGTTTACCCCTTTAAACCAAATTAACCTTTATTTAAAGTTTTTAAACAATTTAATTTCTGAGTTCAAATTCTAGAATTTCATTTTAAATCAATTTAATCTTTCAAAGACTAATTTATTACCGAAATTCAACCTTTAAAATCAATCTTCAACAATTTCAGTTGGACACCAGAGCCAAGGTTGTCGCTTAACCTTCAGCTCTGATACCAACTGTAACGACCCGAAATTTTCAATCTCGAAAATTTCAGATAGTTAGGAAAAAGAAGAAAGAGATAGAAGAATAAAAAGTCAGAAACACCAACATCTCACATTCGCAGCGGATAAAATATAATAACAAATCATAACAGTTTGCAAAAGCATTCTGTATCTGTCAAAATACCTTTATAATGCATCGGCGTTCACATATATGCAGACATTGGATATACACAATCATCATGTCTCAGATATACAACAATATAATACAGCCGAAACACTTCATACGTTCTTGCCATCCAGCTCGCCTCCTGAGCTCCATAATGTCCTTACCTGAAAATCTGCAATACTCGGTCTGAACCAAGCATTACATCAAAGTAACACCCGGGTCAGGTTGGAAACCAGAGTGAGTAAACCCATCTAACATGGAATACAAAGCATACAACTTAAATAAAACCCAGGGCAACTCGTATCAATTTACAAATTCACAATTGTTATAGACATCACTTATTTCATACATCAATTTTCTAAGTACCAAAATGTAGATTGAGTAGTCCAATTCACTTAAATCATTTCATTCTAGCCTATCGATTTCACATATCAATCAATAAAAATTCGAAGTGATTTCGGGTATTTTCCAATACCCGTCCCCGGTCCCTTCGAATCTCATGTCATCCTAACACATGTTATCCAAACGAAATACACTTCAAACTTTAAATACAGGATGTCCCTTTACACAACAATACGTCATTGATAGATAACCACAATATCCTGTACTTTCAAACACATGATACTACAAATCATTTCACATCAGAGATATCAACTCATTCAAGGCATCCAATACCATTCAATCATCCATAAGCAAAGCTTGATCACTTCCAAAATAAATTTAATTAATTCTAATTGAATTACTAACCTCAATCACTTAGATTTCTTCACTTAACATTAATTAATTTCAAATTAATTAATTAATCATCCCTTAATTATCCATCTCAATTAATCACCCTGGATTAATTATCCTTCAATTACATTCAAGTAATTATCTTTAATTAATTGCACCAATTAATTATTCTTAACCATAAACAATAATTAATCTTTAATTACTTCACAAATAAATTACCTATAATTAATTACATTAATCCTTAATTACTTATATTAATTAATTTCTCATAAATCATTTATTTTTGATTAATTAATCAACCTTTAATTACATCATTGATTAAATAAATTGATGATTTTTAATTACGTTTCGGTTTACCCTAATCTAATATAATTACACTAAGTAATAAATCATTAATTAAACCATAAATATTAATCACTCTTGATTAATCTCAACCAGCAATTAACTATCTTTTTTATTTAATTCATTAAATAAATTAATTTCTTATTTTAAAAAAGAATTTTAAAGGAATTTAAAACCAAATTCATTTCTAAATTCAAATCAATTTAAAAATGCACTTTAGCATTCAAGTTGTTAAAATAATTTAAATTTAAAAACTTTATTTGTCTAAACACTGAAATTCACTAACTTGAATCCCAAATTTAACTTCGATTTAAAACTTCTTTTAAATCTCTACTTTACCATTTAACTTCAGTTTTTAAAAATCACTTTTACTACTTCCCAATTCATTCTTATTTTTATTCTATAATTATTTCACTTTCAAAATTCACTCTTATATTTCTTTCCAAAAAAATCCAATTCTATATATTTTGATGACCCAGTGTACCGAAAAATATTCAAGCAAACCATAGTATTCAATATTCCAATTATCAATATAATTCATCACAGAATAGCAAATATTCATAACACAGAATATTAAAGAATATAAATAATTTAGAGGAATCCAGTTGGATCCCTCCAACCTGTTTCGCTGCATCCACAAACGTTAGCACAACATAAAATACCAATTCCACTTCGAGATGGAATATCGCGGTATATGGGATTTATATAATATCATGTGTTATTATATGGCGCATAGGGTCTCATTCGCTATATAATGCGGGAAATCAATCACTCCAACATATACTATATATTACTATATAATATACCCATCAAATCAATTCAATCATTCAACCAATTATTTAAGTTTAACCATTTAAATTTAAATAAAAACCCAGTTGAGTGACATTAACTCACCTTTACCCCTCAAATTTGCAAATCCACTCCATTCTCGATTTGATTCCACGATTATTGACCTTGTATAAACATTTATACAACTTTATTAATATTCGAACAAATCAAAAATTAATTTCATTTGATACAATACTTAATAAATGATTTTAAATTTTAAACTATAAATTTAACTTAACTAATTTTCTTTTAATAGATGATTTTTAGTAACTAAAAAAATTAGGTTTACTAAATAAATATACCACCTTGCATATTTTTATAACCCAAAAAATTGTGTTTTTATTTTCCTTTATTTCAAACTGCATATAAAAAAAATCTATACAGGTTTAAAAATCCAATTTTTACATGAAATTTAAACATTTTAAATCTTCCTGTATATATACATATACACCTTAAATTAAACAGCCTGCTCCCTTTTTTTTCTTGCTTCAATATTTAAATTTTAAGTATTTAAAAAGTTTAAAATAATCAGATAATTGGTCACAGGCAAGGTTCTAAATATCGAATTTCGGTCCCGTTTCGTCTCGGGATTTTTGCATAAGTTATCTCGTATTGGGGGAGATCTCGGACGAGATGAGTACATATCGGGTATACATCTCGAATTGACATCTCGGGTCTTATAATGCATCTCGGGAATATCTCAGATGTACTTATGTGTCTAAAATTGATGTGTCAAAAATTTATTTAAGGGTTATGGCTTCCTTTGCAAAAATAAAAAAGATAACATACCTAATTTACATGGAAAAGGAATATTTTTAAAAGATTAGTAGCTTGATTAGCTTAATTGGTTTGGTAATGATTGAATAAAATCATTTTATTTGAACATAATAAAGAAGTGAAACCTTTCGCTATGACTTATTAAGATTTAGATAAAAAGTAAAGAATATGTTCAAGAAGTTGGTAAATTATAATTGGATTGAGTAGTTTCTTTTGAATCAATATGAAAATAAAAAATATCATGCAAAATAAGAAAAATGTATAATTTCGGGTGAGATCTCGGATTGAGATTTGGATCCATATTTTAGGTGAGATTTGAATATCTCGGACGGGATGAGTGTCGAGGGAGATATGGAGGAGATTTGATGTCTCGTCTCGTTTATGTGTGAAAAGGATATCTCGGAGGAGATCTCGGGCGATATATAGGAGATTTAAAACCTTGGTCACAGGAATAAAAACAACACAAACTCGATCAAAATATCCTTAACTGCAGATGCGTACGATCCACCTTACTGCTACATCGCCGACGCCTCACTGAAATCGAGGGATCCTCTCAACCCAAAATTGATGAGCCTCCCTCCCTTCGAGGGACCGCGCCTCTTCCCCCTCGAGTTCGAATCGAACTCGTTTGCCATTCCTCCAGACGAAACTCGCACGTACGAGTTCAAATTGCCACGCACGAGCTCGTTCGTGCTTCATCACCGAACCCTACAGCGTCGACGTTCCCCTCTATCCACGCACGACCCAAGACAGGCGACCTTATCTCCAAGCCCAGATCGAGACTCCCGCCTCCGCTCACAAAGACGCCGCCAAAACCCAAGATCGAGCGTGCCCAGATCGACTTGTGACGGCCCGCCTTTTTTTCCAGTTGCTTCGAATTAGGTTTCATGAATTCGTGTAAGGGAGAAGAGGAAATGGTAGTTCGCACTCTAATTAAAATCGTGGATTTTGTTTGAACAGAAGGGAGAACATGAATTTGAGCTGCTCGATTCTCAAATTTGAAAATGAGGAAGAGGAGGAGTTCCCTTTTTAGTTCGGCCATTAAAAGAAGATAGGCTCGAGATATTTTTCGTGAAATGTTCGGCTGTTGAAATGTAAGAAACGTGATGTTTTAAAAATAGGGAGGCATGCAAAAGAAGGCTACAGTGATTTGAGGCGAAACAAAAAACTCTGATGTGAAATAATTTCAATTGCAGTTGACTAATATAATTATTCAATTTAAATTCAAATTCAAACCGTTCGATAATTGCAACTTAAAAACTTGACCTCCTATCGAGGCGTGCGCTAGGCATTTATAATGTTAAACTCCTATTCTGAATGCAATGGAAAAGATTTCGAGGCCTAATTCGATCGTATGGAGAAGATAGCCTTCTTGGAACCAGTTATTATATTAAATTTTCGATATAAATTTCAACGCGTTTATGTACCGTACGATAACATGACAACTCCAAACATTACGAAAATTGAAATCCGGCAATAATACAGTATTACGGATCCAATAGAATAGGTTTCGTCGAAATCCAAGACTGTGCCTCGGAAGGCTATTTTTAAATATCGATTTAAACGATATAATTTCAAAACTGAACAAATCATTGTTAAATTCAATTTTAAAACTTCTATTATCCTCAGCACCATCAATTTTAAATTTTCAAGCCTTCAAATTATTTTTAACAAGCTTAAAACTCCAGATTCAGCATTTTTACCCAATTTCCAGTAATTAAATCCAAAAATTAAATTTCCAAATAATGGTGATATTTGAAATTTAAGTTACAAACTAACTTTTAAATATTAAAATCAATTAAATATCCCAATTTAAATTGTCCAAAATTCAGGGTCATCATATAAACTACTTTAAAACATTTCTAAATAGTTTAGTAAAGACAAATTGAAAGGTTGGGGTAAAATAGAGTAGTTCAAAATCTGCCTAAATTAAAGTACTCTAGAAAACCCAAAGGTTAGATTTAAAATCATTCTTCAAATCAAAAACCAATTTTAAGCCAAACAGCAACTAATAGTATTTAAAAATACTAAATTGAGGCCAATAGCCAATGAAGCACTTAACTAATGATGTTATTAATTTTTATAGCTACAAGGGTTAGTTTTGAACATATAGCAGTGTCATTACCAATAGGGCCAAATAAGTAGGTTTTGATATCCTATAACTCATACAACAAGAATATGATTGAAAATAAATCAACAATGGCAAGGAATCCCGTTGGATCCCTCTACAAATTCCTTATATGTCAAATAAATTTTCCTACAAATGATTACATTATTAATTGCTTTCAAAAGAGACAATTCATCAGAACATAATAATCAAACAATAATTTCAACCAAACATAAACATTAAAATTCATCTCCTATATACCGATAAACCAAAAAGGTGAGCTTAACTCACTAAAATTCCAATTAATGCTAAACTGTTATGGTTCCATCTACATTCGATTTTAGTTTGAAATTCTACAAGATCCAACCTCAACCAATCTAGTTCCAAAATATAAATATCATTCCAAAGAGTGCAACGTGATTGACCGTGTTTGATTTAGACCTTGTATGAACAAGTTGTTGCATTTATTAGATTTTAGATATAATTAATAGCTAGTTACATCATCAAATCACTAATCGCCTAATTAACAACCCTAACCATGCTCGCAAACCCAGATCGCACGATCGCACAATTCTCAACTCTCCATCTTTTGTGCGTCGTCACCATCTTAAGCCTTCAACTATCGTCGTATCGCCACCCAAGCACCCTTCGCCATCCTAGACCCACATCCATAAGAGCCACCACCTAAGAAGGCCTATAGCTCCACGGCAAGCTCAAAATGTCGAACGTTGTTCAACCCAATTTCCAGCCACCAACGGCCACCATACGACTATGGCACCTTCCACACCCACCAACTCACCTAGCCAAGCATTTTTGTAGTTGGGTCGAGATCTAAATCCACGTCTAGTGGTCATAGAGAATGTGGGCCATTGGATGAAGGAGGTTAAAGAAATGGCAGTTAGGGTTTTATTCCCTGGATTGGCCAAAAGGAATAAGGTGGGGTGCTTATATCGAAAAATATTCGGCACTATTCACGCCCCTAAACATAAACTCCAATCAAGGCATGCTCACTAGTGTTTCTAGCTAAATACCCTTATTTCGAACTTAACGGAACTATATCCGGGACCTAATTCTAAAATATACGAAAGGTACCTTTTTGGTCGCATGATATTACTACTCAAACTCGACCTTCTACCTCAAAACCAAACAGTTAGAATATATCGATGCTTATACTCATTTTGGCTCGCTCGGACCATCTGAATCCAAAGGAAATAACCGAATCCTAAAAGGTATGTTTGCACAAATTTAGTTTTTACTCATCCATTAAATCAACCAATTAAATATTTAAATATCCAAAATTTAAATATTCAGAGCAACCTAAAAATACTACTTACAAATTCCATATAATGTTGAATGCATAAAGTTTATGTGCAATAGCCCTCCTAGCATAAAGTCCCCAAATCAATTTAGGGTTACAAAGTTTAAAATGTAAGAAAATGAGTAAGGAAATATCCGCCCTTTCTCCATGTCTATATTTATAAAAGGTATGGGGTTCGACCCAACTGCTCAGTGCTACATTCGGCATGCTTCGTCTTCGGCATGCACAACCCTGGTGGTCTTAATGGCTCTAGGCTTAATTCCATACTTTAGATGAACTTTAACACTCTTCATCGATAATATATGGCATTAACTTGCAACGGCATCAGTATGAGGAAGCATTGGTAAAGAGCGGCATTGAGGTGAAGCAACATCGAGAAGGAGGGACATGATAATTTCCATGGATGATGATGGCTTCTGACACCAATACCACATTCACAAATGTGCAATGTCCTCTAAAGATTGATGAAATGTGCCACCAACAGGATGCGACATTGATTGCCGGTGGTACTAGCAATAGATGTCATTGATTCAGCACTGATGGAGTAGCATCAGTAGTAAGACGGCTACGATAGTAGCACCATCCGACATCGGTGTACAACGCCCTTGATAATAGATGGCATCAACGATGAGTGGTATTGATATAGCGTGGCACTATTGAGTTGTGTCATCCATTTTACATCTATAGGTGAATGATAGCGTCGATAAGATACATCATCAATTGGAGGACATTGATGGCTTATGTAACATTCCAAAATTTGTTAATTTAAATTTGGTAATTTATTTGAACTTTTGAAATTAATTTGAAAAATTTCAAAAGGAATAAATTATTAATATTAAATACTACAAAGTTATATAGATATAAAAAAATATTTGGTAATTTAAGTTTTATATAAATAATAATAATAAATAAAGGAAAAAAATATATAACAAACAAGAAATTGTCTTAAACCATAAAATAAAATAATTGTGATATATTTAATGTCGATAGTTAAACTTTAAATAGAAATAAAATTTAAGATTGTAATAAAATCATATGGTTATACAATGACATAGGAAATACATACAAGGTTGCATAAGGATTTTGTAAACCAGGAAACAAAAAAACAAAAAAAAATATGCAAGAAAAAAAATCTACAATAAAACAAAAATGTACTTACAAAAAAATTAAGTAGGATTACATGTTAACTAAGATGGAAACATGAACACGAAATGCCATCTTCTTAGCACAAATAAGATCATATCAGCCGAATTAAACTTTGCTTAGTCAACAAAGAAATAAAAAAATCCGATTAAAAGAAAATCTTGCACCGGTTAAAACCTTCCCTTAGTACAAACCTATTCTCTTTATATATAGACACATGCATATTTGTTTCATTTCGTTCATCAAAAATATAGCAAAGTCAGAAGCAAAAGAAGTAAAGCATCACCATATTTTAAACTCAAAAACAATCTGCTGAAAGAAAAAAAAAGGGAGGATCAAAACTGCTTTTTTTTCAGAACACAGAAGCAGCTCTGTTCATCAATATTTCTATATGAGTAAACACACAACTTTTAAAAAGATTAAATCTATGTATTGATTCTTGAATAGCTTTGTGTTTTGCTGCATATTGAACATTATATTCTGTATGTTTTTTTTCTGTGTTACTGGAAACCTTTATATAACTTGTTCATTTATATTTTGGTTTCAGAGCAAGTGAATTAGGAAAAAAAATTCAATAAAACTTCACGCGAACATTTTTAACTTAGGATTTTTTAACAAAATAGGTTTGTTCAAACATCATTTATGAGCTAAAATTTTTTTTATGCTTGATCATGAAGAGTTAACTCTGTAACCAAAATTTTACAGTAAAAACAAAATTTTATGATAAATTCAAATATTTTAAAACATTGATTTGATTACATAACTTGAATGAACCTACAAAGACATGATTTTTAAAATCAATATGATGGTTTTTATTTGAGTGTTTCAAGAGCAGTTCACGGTTGAACAAATTTTGTTCTTTTTCCATTTCTGATGATCGATCAAATGTTAGTTGATGGAATTTGGTTTGAAGCGATTTTATTGAAGAACGATTCCAGGAAAATTATCAAATAATTTTTCTATTGTATAAATTGGAGGTTCGAGTTCAATTTAGGGTTGTATTTGAGTTTTGTTTTTGTGTCTGTAAACAAGGTGATTTCATCACCTCAAAGGCATCGAGTTGCACGAGATGATGGGGGATGGTAGTAGGGTTGTTGACGTGATGTGGCCAAAGTTGTGGCATCGCTGGTGGTCTGAGATGCGGCGACGAGGCATTTTTGGTTGGTTGTGTCGATTGTAGTTTTTTGAGCAAACTGTTAGATTTGAATTTCGAGTTTTCTGTGTCGAATCGTGTTTTGATTTCGAGTATAGGTAATGTTTGCGACTTGCCAAAGATCGCGACGTTCGCTAGAACGGCGGCGCAACGCCGTGCACGTGCACATTGTCATCCTGGTGTCAGAAGGTTGGTGGGGGTGTGCGACTCGAGTTGATACTCGGGAAAATGGTCGGTTTACTTCGGGTTATAACTTGAGAATGCGAGAGAGAGAGAGAGTTTTATGTTACAGTAGTTTAAACCTTAAACTTAAGTCAGAAAAAAAAAAGTAAGTACGAAAGGTGGGGAGGAAGAACCCGAGGGAAACTAGTGTGAAACTCAAGCGAGTACTCGAGTAAAAACCTAGGTTGCTCAGGTTATTTTAGAATGGGTTAAGCCCAAATAAACTTCAAGTTATAATGTTAAACAAATTTTGGTGTTAAAAAAGTGACTAATGTCGACTATGTTGAGTAAAGAATTTACTACAAGTTTTAAATTTACTAAGTGGATACTTAACAACGTTTTAAAATCTAATTAGTACTTAACTAAATAATTAATTTAAGATAAGGATTAAAGTGAATTAACATTAAAACTTTTTATAACTGTAGTAAATTGATTTCAAAGTTCTAGGGATATTTTTAAATGTTAATTTAGATAAATGACCAACTGTTTTGGAAATAATTAAATTAATAATTGTAATTAACTAAGTAATTAAGGATTTATAATTTGTAATTAAAATTGATTAATAAACAATTAAGTGTCTAAGTTATTTATAATTAAGAATTGTTAATTAGATAATTTAAGTTGATTTAATTATAATTGGTAGACAATTAAAATAATTAATTAAGGAATAATTAATTAATCAAGTTGATTAAGATTTAAATAATTTATCCAAAATTAATCATTGATTTAAAATAATCAATAAAATAATAATTATGTGGTTAATCTATTAAACACACTCATATTGATTGAAAATAATTAACTATTTTTGTGCGCTATTTTTGTTTTAGTTGTGATACTGTGTGATGTAGATTGCTCTGTACTGCACTATGACTGTGATTTGTTTCTGTATTGATGCGAAAACCTCTTTGTCCGTAAAACGGCATTTAAACTTCAATGCGACAGGGAGTCGGATTTCAGTTAGTATTTTGAAACCGACATCGAACCCCGAATGTGAATCTTTGTGATTGATATATCCATGTGTTTCAAAATTAAACGCTCACTATTCGGTTTAGGCGGGAGAGGACCTTTGTGTCATATAACCCATTCTGAATAGTGATACATCGAAATGGATAGCATTTGAAGACGGTGGTGAAGACCAGGTGTCTTCGAAAACGATAGGATAACCTATCGAATGTCTCTGCACTGATTGCTCCGGTATAGAGATCTCCACATGTGATGGGGAGTCCGATCGGGATTGTGGATACCCAAATTTGCAAGGGCTTCTTCCTTTATTGGACGAAGTGCCTTTAGTTCTGTTCGAACCCGGAACAGACTTGTATGTCTGACACTACACCTTTGAGATATAAAGCAGATTTCTTTCAAATACATATCTGTTGGTGGCGGAGAATTTATTCTCTTAGCTTAACACCCTTCTTTCAGACGTACGAGCTCAGAGGTTATGTAATTGAAAGTTATCAGCGATATACTCCCAATTTGGCAGTGTGGCATGCTAAGTGATGCTGTGTGTTGATGATCATTTGTTGTTCATTTGTGATCAAAGCATGGCTTTCGTGCAAAGTGTAGCTTTGTGGACGAGACCTCATCGGATCTCACTACCTGGAAATGGTCGAAACAGGGAAGATGCGGCAAGGTTATAAGGGTCGCGCCCTTTAGGGTATGTCATTTCCTTTTGGAAAAAGTTGATGTCATGGTATGAAGCCCGGATATTTACCTATGTGGTTGCTCCAATCTCATTTACTGTGTGGTTGTTGCTTTGTGATTGAGGTCCCTTGGATAAAGGTCCCAAAGGACCGGGGATTGGCATATTCGTGTAGTAGTTACCTAGTTACAGAGGTAACCGGGCCTTGTGTTGGCAGAGAGTTGGTTAAGCTCTCAGGATATCCTGCTAGAGGCGTACCCATGTGGCAGTAGGAAGTTCCTTAGCCCGACCATTTGTTGGAAATCCAAAGAAACAATACGAGCCCCTTTACGATTGCAATTTGTATAACCTGCCACCTCAGGTGACAGCTATAGTAGGCATAGTATAATGGTACCTATGCTGGCTAAGATTAATATTATACTTTCGAAATATTTTCACACTATGCACTAGTAATAATATCAAGAGTTTTCTCATATTAAGCATATTTGACTATCATAAGGGGGAAATCTCCCCCAAGTGTGCGATTGCATTGTGTGTGTGTCGGGAGGCCTTATGGCAGTTTCATTTTCCAAAAGCATAACGGTTTTCTTTTATGAATATGTTTTATGTAAAAGAAAATATATTTTTTTACTCATACCAGTCCCATGACTGACCCGGAGTTTATTGTTTCCTTTCTAAACTTTGGGTGCCCATCATTTTCACATGGGCAGCCTAGTAGCAGGTTTCCGTGTTCTGGTGTTAGCAGTGTTTTGGAGATTTTGCTTTGAAGATATTTTAGAAGCTTTTGGGATCTCAAGTGCTTAGTTTTTGGAAGTTCGCTATCGCTTCATTCCTTCGAAGACTTTTTGGATATATGATCATTTGTTGTACTAGTATGATGTTTATTTGGAGTGGTGATATATCTATAAGAATACTCTAATGTAGTAATGGATATTATGTTAATGTTGTATCTGTGATGTGTTGCATGATATTCATTTGTTTTCCGCTGCTTCATATTCATCTGATGTTGTTATAATATCCATCCGACTGGAGTTCGATGTTTGAATCTTTGGTAGTCGAATACAAGTGAGGTATTTAGTGTCAATTTTCGAACATTGGATTTCGGATCGTGAAAAAGTGGTATCAGAGCTGAAGGTTGAGTAAGAACTTTAGCTACGGAGTATAACACATTAGATGCCTCATTAGAGATAGGGTGAAGTATACCCTAGAATGAGTATAACCAAGACTGAAACTCCAAATTTTCTTAGTCTATTTACTGCTGATATTCCTTAAGATATCTCGTCCGAATATCTAAATCAATTTTCTTACTAATTACGGATAGTAAGAATGAGTGGACGAAGAGGAAGAGCTGGGGGCGAGGAAATGCCACAGCACCTAGTCAAGTTCCCCCAACAGAAATAGCAGCAATACTTATTCAGCAGTAGCCGAATCTGGCTGATTAATATAAGAATTTCTCAAGGTTTGGTGGTAAGCCGTTTACCGGCAAGGAGTCAATTGTTGAGGCTCAAGCATGGATCAGATCATGCGAGAAAATATTTAGAGGGCTAAAGCTGCAAGACGATCAGAAGCGACTCATAGCTTCTTGGCAACTTCAAGAAGAAGCCTTAGCCTGGTGGGAGACAGTCACTGTAGATAAGCCAGAAGACGAGTTCACTTGGGAGAAATTTAAAGAAGTATTTGAGAAGCGCTATATGCCATCAGCTGGAATTTCTCGAATGTACCAGGAATTCATGGACTTAAAGCAGGGGAGTTTGTCATTCGAGGAGTATCTAAACAAATTCAATGAACTGTCTCGCTTCGGTCCAGAATTGGTGAACACACCTTTAAAGTAGAATGAAAGGTTCATTCCTGGGATGAATAAGAAATTCCACGAAAGGATGACTGGCCATGTTAAAGAATCCTTTTCAGATTTGGTTGATATGGGGTACAGATATGCCACACTTGATATGCAAGAAGCCCCGGTGGAGAAAGGAAATTGAGGCAATCAAAATTGGAAGAAGCGGAAATTTGGAGGCAAGAAACCATGGCAGGGTAAGGAGAAAAAGAAGAGCGTTCAAGGAAGCACAGCAGAGAATGTCACTTGCTATAATTGCCTGGAGAAGGGCCATTATTCGAGCAGATGTACGAAGCCTAAGAGACAAGTCAATCAATCTGTTCGAGCAAGACCCAAGAAATGTTATTATTGTCAGAAAGTGGGGCATAAAGTTAAAGACTGCCCAACCGTGAAGCAAGCTCAGACAGCCAAGGTATACGCAGTCAAAGACTAACCTGCATCTTCCAAAGCAGAAAAAGGGAAAGGAGTTCTGGAAGGTAATCTCATTATTTATGATAGCATTGTTAGAGTTTTATTTGACACGGGCGCTACACATAGTTTTATCTCTCAACGAGCTATAAATGAATTAAATCCTGAACCCGGTTTTGTTGATTAGCCTGTATGCGTAAAGAATCTAGTTGGAGGTCCTATGAATCTTTGTATTCGATGTAGAGACGTTTCTATCTCATATTCTTGTTACCAGTTTCCTATCAGTCTCTTTATTCTTTATTTTAACGAGTTTGAAATCTTACTCGAAATGGATTAGCTTGTAAAATACGAAGCCAAATTGGATTGCAATAATCGATTAATTTCGATTAAAACCAATTTTGGAGATTTCATCGAGATTACTTATGAGAACCCTAGTCCTAAAAGAGAAGGGTTGATGTATAATTTGGGTTATCCCAAACCCAATCTGGAGTCTATACCAATTGTTAGAGATTTTCCGGACGTGCTCGGAGAAGTGAAATCTTTACCTCCACAGGGAGAAATAGAATTCAGAATCGACCTTGTACCCAATGCTCGTCCTGTCATTCACGCAAGTCGCAGGATGGCACCCAGGGAAATGGTTGAATTAGTTCAGCAAACCGATGATCTACTGGCAAAAGGGTTGATTCGACCCAGTGTTTCTGAATGGGGTTCAGTCGTCGTGTTTGTTGCTAAGTCGGACGGATCTTTGAGATTGTGTGTAGATTACCGCGATCTCAATAAGCTAACTCTCAAGAATAATTTTCCACTACCTAGAATTGATGATCTGTTTGATCAATTGCACGACGGTCGTTTCTTTTCGAAGATGGATCTAGCCCAGGGATTCCATGAACTACAAATCTCCGAAGATTGTGTCCATTTGACCACTTTTAGGGGTCCTAATATGTTCTACAAATGGTTGGTCATGCCTTTTGAGCTAACCAATGCTCCAGCATACTTCGTAGATCTTATGACTCGTGTGTTTCGGGAAGTATTGAGTAAATTTGTGCTCGTGTTTATTGATGATATTTTGATCTATTCCAAGACCGAAGAGGAGCATTCCGAGCATCTTAGAATCGTCTTGGAGATATTAAGGAGAAATATCCTATTCGCAAAATTTTCCAAATGCCACTTCTGGGTCAAAGAAGTTAAATTCCTTGGCCATATTGTTAATGAGGAAGGGATTTCTATTGATCCTAGCAAAATTTCCGCCATTCTTGACTAGACGAAACCCACTACCCCAAAAGAAGTTCGAAGCTTTTTGGGTTTAGCAGGCTATTATCGGAAGTTTGTTCAAGACTTTTCTAAAATAGCTAGTCTGTTGACTAAGCTAACGGTGAAAGATGTAAAATTCAATTGGACTCTGAAATGTGACGAAGCTTTTCAGGAGTTGAAGAAGACATTAACCACCGCTCCTGTTCTCGCTATTATCAACGAGAACCAGGGTCTATCTGTTTATACCGACGCTAGCGGTGATGGTCTGGGTGCAGTGTTGATGCAGAATGGGAAGGTAATTTCCTGCGCGAGTAGACAATTACGTCCTCATGAAAGAAACTATCCAACCCAAGATTTGAAACTCTTAGCTATTATCTTCGCTTTGAAAATATGGCGACATTTTCTTCTGGGTAAGAATCTTTTCAGCTTTCTTAACAATTTACGAATTTAATTTAACTTAATAAATATACCTAATGAACTCACTTTCCTTAGGTGAAAATTTTGAATTATTCCCCGACCATAAATCTTTGAAATATCTCTTCACCCACAAAGATCTAAATCTGTGACAACAACGTTGGTTGGAACTTCTTGCATCTTATGACCAAGATATTCTATATACGCCCGGAAAAGCCAATGTAGTTGCCGACACCTTGAGTAGAAAGCATGCTATTCTTGCTCACCTTGTCATTGCTCCTACTCTTCTTGAGAAAGTCGCCAGTAAACAAAAGAAGATGAGTTCCTTCATCAAATTTATGAGAAAATGCGTCGTGGTGAAAATACAAGTTTTGAAGTTGACGACAATAAAGTTATAAAATTAAAAGGCAAAATATGTGTTCCAGACTTCACTGATCTAAAACGTGAAGTTTTAGATGAATGTCACAAATCTATATTTAGCATCCATCCAGGGGTCAATAAAATGTATAGAGATATCAAAAGAACTTTTCGGTGGAAGATAATGAAAAGGGACATATCTATATATATGTGAGTCGTTGTGCTACTTGCCAACAAATCAAAAGCGATCAAAGAAAATGGCGGGTTTACTTCAGCCTTTAGAGGTACCCAAGTGGAAATTGGACCAAGTATCGATGGATTTCATCGACGGGTTGCCTCGTACTCGAAAAGGCAATGAAGCAATTTGGGTTATTGTGGACTGTTTGACTAATACAACCTACTTCTTGCTAGTAAAATCTACCTGCACGGCTGCAAGTTTAGCCGAGTTATATGTGAAAGAAATTGTCCATCTCCATGGTATTCCCAGCAGCATAGTGAGTGATCGTGACCAGATCTTCACTAGTAGATTTTGGGAGGCATTTCAAGACGCATTGGGAACAAAACTGAATTTCAGCACTGCTTATCACCCACAATCTGATGGGAAGACTGACAGGATTAACCGAATCTTAGAAGACCTATTGCGTGCTTGTATACTTGATTTTGGTGGTTTTTGGGAGAACTATTTGCATCTGGTCGAGTTCTCATATAACAACAACTATCAGGCCAGTATAGAAATGGCTCCTTTTGAAGCTTTATACGGTCGTCTGTGTCGATCACCCGCATGCTAGATTGAAGCTGGTGATAGACTCGTCCGTGGACCAGATATGATTAAAGAAGCCACAGAGAAAGTTGATTTTATACGGAAGAAATTGAGGAAGGCTCAAAGTCGTCAAAAGAGTTATTATGATCGCAGGCGAAGGGATTTGGAATTTTAGACTGCAGATTCTGTTTTTCTCAAAGTATCTCTAATGCGAGGAGTATTGAGGTTTGGGAAGACTGGTAAGCTGGCACCATGGTATATTGGTCGTTTTTCTATTCTAGAGAGGATCGGTTCTTTAGCCTATCGAGTGCAATTGCCCAGCTAGTTGTTTGGCGTGCATGATGTGTTCCACATTTCTAATCTTCAAAAGTATGTGCATGATCCAAATAGTATTATGGAAGAAGCTGCTCAGCAGGATCTCGAAATCAATCCCAATTTAACAGTTAAAAGAGAACCGATAAAGATTGTAGATCATGATGAGAAGCGATTGAGAAACAAAGTTGTGAAACTGGTTAAAGTACAGTGGAGTGGAGACCCAAAAGGACTGCACTTTGGAAACTGAAGATAATATGCAGAAGTCGTATCCCAATTGCAAAGTGGATATCTCGGCTTAAACTGGTAAGCCATTTCTCCGTTCTTTTCTAAATTCGTATATTCTTTGTTTGTTTTTCTCTCTCTTTCAAATTTCGAGGACGAAATTTTCTTAAAGGGGGATATTTGTAACATTCTAGAATTTGTTAATTTAAATTTGGTAATTTATTTGAACTTTTTAAATTAATTTGAAAAGTTTCAAAAGGAATAAAATATTATTAATATTAAATACTACAAAGTTATAAGGATATAAATAAAATATTTGGTAGTTTAAGTTTTATATAAATAATAATAATAAATAAGGAAAAAAAATATAACAAACAAGAAATTGTCTTAAACCATAAAATAAAATATATGTAAAAATTAAATGTTGATAGTTAAACTTTGAATAGAAATAAAATTTAAGATTGTAATAAAATCATATGGTTATAAAATGACATAGGAAATACATACAAGGTTGCATAAGGATTTTGTGAACCAGGAAACAACAAAACAAAAAAAATATGCAAGAAAAAAAATCTACGATAAAACAAAAATGTACTTACAAAAATATTAAGTAGGATTACATGTTAACTAAGATGGAAACATGAACATTAAATGCCATCTTCTCAGCACAAATAAGATCATATCAGCTGAATTAAACTTTTCTTAGTCAACAAAGAAATAAAAAAATCTGATTAAAAGAAAATCTTGCACCAGTTAAAACCTTCCCTTAGTACAAACCTGATTCTCTTTATATATAGACACATGCATATTTGTTTCATTTCATTCATCAAAAATATAGCAAAGCCAGAAAGAAAAGGAAGTAAAGCATCACCATATTTTTAAACTCAAAAACAATCTGCTGAAAGAAAAAAAACCGGGAGGAGGATCAAAACTGCTTTTTTTTTCAAAACTCAGAAGCAGCTTTGTTCATCAATATTTCTACGTGAGTAAACATACAACTTTTAAAAAGATTAAATCTGTGTATTAGTTCATGAATAGCTTTGTGCTTTGCTGCATATTGAAAATTTTATTCTGTATGTTTTTTTCTATGTTACTGGAAATCTTTGTATAACTTGTTCTTTTATATTTTGGTTTCAGAGCAAGTGAACTAGGAAAAAATTCAATAAAACTTCACACAAACATTTCTAACTTAGGATTTCTTAACAAAATAGGTTTGTTCAAACATCATTTATGAGCTAAAATTTATTTTATGCTTGATCATGAAGATTTAACTCTGTAACCAAAATTTTATGATAAATTCAAGTATTTTAAAACATTGATTTGATTACATAACTTGAATGAACCTACAAAGATATGATTTTTAAAATTAATATGATGATTTTAATTTGAGTGTTTCAAGAGCAGTTCACGGTTGAACAAATTTTGTTCTTTTTCCATTTTCGGATGATTGATCAAATGTTAGTTGATGAAATTTGGTTTGAAGCGAGTTTATTGATCAACGATTCTAGGAAAATTATCAAATAATTTTTCTATTGTATAAATTGGAGGTTCGAGTTCAATTTAGGGTTGTATTCGAGTTTTGTTTTCGTGTCTGTAAACAAGGTGATTTCATCACCTCGGAGGCATCGAGTTGCACGAGCTGATGGAGGATGGTAGTAGGGGTGTTTACGTGATGTGGCCGAAGTTCTGGCATTGCTGGTGGTCTGAGACGCGACGGCGAGGCATTTTTGGTTGGTTGTGTCGATTGCAGTTTTTTGAGCAAACTGGTAGATTTTAATTTCGAGTTTTCTGTGTCGAATCGTGTTTCGATTTCGAGTATAGGTAATGTTTGCGACTTGCCGAAGATCGCGACGTTCGCCTGAACGGTGGCGCAACGCCATGCACGTGCACGTTGTCATCCTGGTGTTAGAAGGCTGGTGAGGGTGCACGACTCGAGTTGATACTCCAGAAAATGGTCGGTTTACTTCGGGTTATAACTTGAGAATGCGAGAGAGAGAGTTTTATGTTACAGTAGTTTAAACCTTAAACTTAAGTCAAAAAAAAGAAGAAGAAGTAAATACGAGAGGTGGGGAGGAAGAACGCAGAGGAAACTGGCATGAAACTCGAGCGAGTGCTCGAGTAAAAACCTGGGTTGCTTGGGTTTCTCCGGTTGTTTTAGAATGAGTTAAGCCCAAATAAACTTCAAGTTATAATGTTAAACAAATTTTGGTGTTAACAGAGTGACTAATGTTGACTATTTTGAGTAAAGAATTTATTACAGTTTTAAATTTACTAAGTTGATACTTAACAACGTTTTAAAATCTAATTAGAACTTAACCAAATAATTAATTTAAGATAAGGATTAAAGTTAATTAACATTAAAACTTTTTATAACTATAATAAATTAATTTCAAAGTTCAAGGGAGATTTTTAAATGTTAATTTAGATAAAAGACCAACTATTTTGGAAAGCGATCAAGAATAATTAAATTAATAATTATAATTAACTAAGTAACTATGGATTTATAATTTGTAATTAAAATTGATTAATAAACAATTAAGTGTCTAAATTATTTATAATTAAGAATTGTTAATTAGATAATTTAAGTTGATTTAATTATAATTGTAGATAATTAAAATATTAATTACGGAATAATTAATTAATCAAGTTGATTAAGATTTAAATAATTTATCTAAAATTAATCATTGATTTAAAATAATCAATAAAAAAATAATTATGTTGTTAAACTATTAAATCACACTCACATTGATTGAAAATAATTAACTATTGTTGTGCACTGGATTGATATTTCTATTTTGGTTGTGATACTGTGTGATGTAGATTGCTCTGTACTGCACTGTGATTGTGATTTGTTTCTATATTGATGTGAATACCCCTTTGCCCGTAAAACGGCATTTAAACTTCGATGCAACAGGGAGTCGGATTTTAGTTAGTTATCCGAAACCCACATCGAACCCTGAATGTGAATCTTTGTGATTGATATATCCACGTGTTTCAAAAATAAACGCTCTCTATTCGGTTTAGCGGGGAGAGGAACTTTGTGTCATATAACCTATTCCGAATAGTGATACATCGAAATGGATAGCACTTGAAGGCGGTGGTGAAGACCGGGTGTCTTCAAAAATGATAGGATAACCTATCGAATGTCTCTACACTGAGTTGCGCCGGTATAGAGATCTCTACATGTGATGGGGAGTCCGATCGGGATTGTGGATACCCGGATTTGCAAGGGCTTCTTCCTTTATTGGACGAAGTGTATTCAGTTCTGTTCAAACCCGGAACAGACTTGTATGGTTGTATGTCTAATACTACACTTTGAGATATAAAGCATATTTCTTTCAAATACATATCTGTTGGTGGCGGAGAATTTATTCTCTTAGCTTAACACCCTTCTATGAGATGTACGAGCTCGGGGGTTATGTAATTGAAGGTTATCAGCGATATACTCCCAATTTGGTAGTGTAGCATGCTAAGTGACGCTGTGTGTTGATGATCATTTGTTGTTCATTTGTGATCAAAGCATGGCTTTCGTGCAAAGCGTAGCTTTGTGGACGAGACCTCATCGGATCTCACAACCTGGAAATGGTCGAAACAGGAAAGATGCGACAAGGTTATGAGGGTCGATCCCTTTAGGGTATGTCATTTCCTTCTGGAAAAAGGTGATGTCATGGTATGGAGCCCAGATATTTACCTATATGGTTGCTCTAATCTCATTTACTGTGTGGTTGTTGCTTTGTGATTGAGGGCCCTCGGATAAAGGTCCCAAAGGACCGGGGAGTGGCATATTCGTGTAGTAGTTACCTAGTTATAGTACAGAGGTAACCCAGCCTTGTGTTGGCAGAGAGCTGGTTAAGCTCTCGGGACAACCCGCCAGAGGCGTACCCATGTGGCAGTAGGAAGTTCCTTAGCCTGACCATTTGTTGTAAATCCAAAGAAATAATACGAGCCCCTTTACGATTGCAATTTGTATAACCTGCCATCTCAGGTGACAGCTATAGTAGGCATAGTATAATGGTACCTATGCTGGCTAAGATTAATATTATACTTTTGAAATGTCTTCACACTATGCACTAGTAATAATATCAAAGAGTTTTCTCGTATTAAGCATATTTGACTTTCATATGGGGAAATCTCCCCCCAAGTGTGCGATTGCATTGTGTATGTGCCGGGAGGCCTTATGGTAGTTTCATTTTCCAAAAGCAAAACGGTTTTCTTTTATAAATCTGTTTTATGTAAAAGCAACTGTTTTTGTTTACTCATACCAGTCGCATGACTGACCCGGAGTTTATTGTTTCCTTTCTAAACTCTGGGTGCCCATCATTTTCACACGGGCAGCCTAGTAGCTGGTTTTCGTATTCTGGTGTTAGCAGTGTTTTGGAGGTTTTTCTTTGAAGATATTTTACAAGCTTTTGGGATCTCAGGTGCTTAGTTTTTGAAAGTTCGCTATCGCTTCATTCCTTCGAAGACTTTTCGGATATATGATCATTTGTTGTACTAGTATGATGTTTATTTGGAGTGGTGATATATGTATAAAAATACTCTGATGTAGTAATGGATATTATGTTGATGTTGTGTCTGTGATGTGTTGCATGATATTCATTTTGTTTTCCGCTGTTTTATATTCATCTGATGTTGTTATAAGCTCCATCCGGCTGGAGTTCGATGTTTGAATCTTTGGCAGTCGAACACAAGCAAGGTATTTAGTGTCAATTTTCGAACATTGGATTTCGGATCGTGACAGCTTGCGATATCGATCACGTTAGAAATCACTACTTCCTTGATGAATTTTGCTATTGATTCCATTCGGCATTGCTAAACGACATAAAAACTTGGTATTAACCATCCTACCTTAAAGATGATATGTGGCATCGTTGGCATCTAGTATCCTTTGCTTTGCTAATGACATGCGATGTTGCATATGACCATTCATTGATGAGATGTGGTATCACAATCTGTCATACTTTCAACGTTGGCTCACTCCCATTCCTTCGGCATTAGTTATTAGTGTGACGACCTGGAATTTTTGAGCATTTGAAATTGGAATATTTAATTGATTTTAAATATTTAAAATTTAATTTTTAACTTGAATTCAAATATCACTATTTATTTGATAATTAAATTATTAAATTAAATAAGATGAAGTTGAATAAAATGTTGAATCTGGAATTTTAAGCCTGTTGAAAATATAATTTGAAGGCTTGTGAAATTTATATTGATAATACTGAGGATAATAGAAGTTGTAAAATTGAATTTAACAGTGGTTTGTTCAGTTTTAAAATTTTGTAGTTTAAATTGAATTTAAAAATAGCCTTCTGAAGCACAGACTCGGAATTCGATGAAACCAGTTCCAATAGATATGTAATATTGTATTATGATTAGATTTCAAATTTCGTATTTATCAGAGTTGTTGTGTGAGCATACGATAAGTAAACGCATTGAAAATTAAATAAAACTTTAATTGATCAAATCAATGTCATCGGTGCCTTCTTAGACACGCTTCCCTTTCAATATTCAGCTGACTTCTTTTCATATCCATGTTTTTTTTTATAACATCACGCTACTCTATCCCTTCTTCGGTACGCCTCCTTTCCTATTTTTTTAAAGCCAAACCTTCTTCGTTTTTTTACTGCCTTCAGTCAAACAATTAATGGCCGAGCAAGTTCTTTTTCTTCGTGTAAAGGTCGCACAAACCAATCAATAAAAAAAAAGGGGATAATGGCGAACGACCTTGGGAAATAAGAAGAAACGCGATATCCTCTTTCTACCGAATCAAATCGAATTTCTTCGTGAATAAGAAAAAGAGAGATAGTTGTCGCGCTTCAATTCGAATTCTTGTATCGAATTTGAGCTAGGCATCTCACGTGCGAAATCGAGGATAACCGCAACCTGGAGGCTTGCGTTCTCCTGGAATGAGAAGCACGGGATTTTGGGGGAAAAGCGAGATTAGGGCTTGGTAATGTGTCACGTGGTCTTGATTTCTGGAAGGAGGGGGAGGCCATCGTCGATGGCAGAGGGTTCGCGGGGTAATTGACTTGATGTTGTTGCAGTGGTCATGTTGGGGAACGTGCTGTCGCGACATCGCGTTCGTACGTGTAGGCTCGGCGAGTTCTGTTCAATGTCGACTGAAGCAGTGAAGTCTTCGCTTGGATTGGTCTGGAATCATGAACTCGGCGACCTGGTGGTGTAGTTTTAAGCTGGCTGTGAGGTATCTTTTCATGTTTATAATTTAATATTAAATAAAATTTATATATATGGAGAGAAAAAGAAAAAACAAGAAAAGAAGAAAATGTTTAGTTATATAAAAATAATATAATTATAATATGGATAATTTACAGTAAGGTAAGCTTTATAATATAATAACAATCAGTTAACTCTATTGTTAGTTAATATAGTTATTTGAGAAATTAGGATATTTATGCATACCTTATTATAAAATTGTAAGCTGGAAAGAAAAGGAAAAAAAATGTAAACCAGGTCAGTTAAATTGTCATCTAAAAATAGTTAATTAAATTTATTAAATGGTAATTTATTTTTAGACTGGTGCAAATGTTAATAAATCATGTAAAATGTTTATACAAGGTATATTGTGAGGAATTGTGACGAAAAAAGCTGGTTTGGAAATGGGTTGCAAACGAAAACAAAGGTGAGTTAATCTCACTCAGCTGAATTTAAATTTAAATTTAAATAGTCAAATTTAAACAATTGATTGATTGATTTGATTTGGTGTGTTATATATAGTAGTATATAGTATATCTTGGAATGTTTGATTTTCCCCATTAAATATCGGATGATTTTATATTTAAAACTCATATACCGTGATATTCCACCTCGAAGTGGAATTGGTATTTTATGTTGTGCTAACATCTGTGGATGCAGGGAAACATGTTGGAGGGATCCAACAGGATTCTTCAACATTTATTTAAATTATCTAATATTCTCTGTCATGATTATTTTATATTCTGTGATGAATACTATTGATAATTGGAATATTGGATGTTATGGGTTACCTAATACATTCTGGTACACTGAGTTATCAAGATATATAGAATTGGATTTTTGGAAATAAAATGAAGAGAATTTGTAAGTGAAATAATTATAGAGAATTTAAATAAATTAAGAATAAATTAGATAAGAATAATAGTAGTTTTAAATTCTAATAAACAATTCCGCGTATAAAAAGGAAATTTTGAATAAACAGAAAGTTAATGAATTTTAAACTTCAGTGTTATTATTTAAAAGAACAAAGCTTTTATTTTTATTTTTATTTTAACATTCAAATTTTGAAAAGAATAAGGAAGAAATTTGGGAAAATCTGAAATTTGCATATTTCAGTTAATAAATTAAAATCAAACGGAAAATAATAATAATAATAAAGTCCATAATTAACGAATTTTGAAATGAATTGAGTAAGTAAAGAAATTTATTTCGAATGGAGTAAATTGGGAATCAATTTGGAAAATTGATTTAAGCGATTGAAATTGGAAATTCTCTCTGGATAACCAAGTACGTTTTCAAAGTAAATCTTTAGATATAAGTTAAAAGTTTTAAAGTTGTTTAAAAAGCAAATTTCGGAAAGTTTATTATTTCTAAATATTTAAATTCTAAAGTAAGTATTTTCTTTTAAATCTATTATATCAGTAATTATTTAAAAGTGACTTAGTATTTGTTTTAAAAGAGAAAATCTAGGTTTATATTTTATAAAAGTAACCTCATTTTTAAATATTACTAAAGTAAATATTTTTAATAAAATATTGAAGTAGTTTTTTTATTTAAATATTTTAAAGTACATTTTCTAATAAAGTGTTTTTAAAACTATTCAAAAATCTAAGTGTTTGTCCTTGGTGTTCAGTGGAGATAGTAAATATTTGGGAAAGCTTAGTCTAAAAATGGAAGATGATTTGAAACTCTTTTCAAAAGGTTGAAAATGGAAATATATCTTGTGAAGATATTTTGAGGTTAATAAATAATTTGGAAAATTGTTTATTGTTTGATGGTTGTTTGTGAATGTTAATTGATAGTTAAATAACCGACTATTAATATTGGACAAATGCGTTGATCATTTCGAAGAGACCGAGATCGGGATTTATTTCTCGAAAACCACTTCGATCTGGTTTGTTTGTTTACGTGGAAAACGAGTTTGGATTCGAAGATGGAGCAGTGAAGTGCAAGGGCTAGTCGCAACTAATCCGGGATATTTCCAAAATGGATGCAGTAGTAATAGTGCCCTCGGTTCCGTTCGAACCCGGGACGGACTTGTATGGATGAATGCTTTCAGAACATCGTCAGGTGGATGATGAGCATTCTAAGTGAAACGATGTAAAAGGTAACGCTTAGCCTCAAGCCTCATCAGCCAGGAATGACTGAAAATTAGGGGTTATACAGCAAGGCTAGGTGGGTAGCACCCATTCGGGGTGAAGTCATCCCTGTCTAGATGTCACTTTTTATTCGGCTTAGTGATGCGGTTGCTGATCCCAACCGTGGGGTGATCTCACTTGGGATTATCCAGTAAGGGGTAGTCTAGGTCTTGTGTTGCAGGGGGTCGGGAGTGATCCTCGGTACTGTGATCTAGGCCATGTACCGTGACAGGTGGTACCCCAGTGCCTAGTCATTAGTTGGAAATTCATTCTCCCTACGAGCCTTTTACGAGTTTTGTTTCTATTACCCACTCTGTGGCTAGTAGCTGGAATTTAATGAATGTAACCATTTCGGCTATTTTATAAGTATTTGTATATAGACTCTATTATAATATCAGAGGATTTTGATAAAAAATGATTTAGCTATCGTAAGGTAAAAACCCGACATGTTTATTTGTGGCGTGGTTTTACGAGATGCTTTTGTTTTCAAAGGATTTTTGAAACTTTAATAATCAATTGGGTGTGATTTCTCACGCTGGTATTCCAGACTAACTCGGGTGTTATTTAACTATAATGCTCGGGTTAGGCTGAGTATTATAGGATACAGGACATGATGATGTGGAGCTCAGGAGACGAGCTGGATGACGATACGTACTTCTGTACCTATTTTATATATATTCCGCTGTGTTGAGTAGCTGTTTATCCAGTTGTATGTTAGTGATGTTGAACTGTGATTGATGTACTCTGATGATGTAATATATAAACAGATATATTTGATTTTTGAGTAAAGATTATTTATTATCTATTGTATTTTATTTCGCTGCGATGGTTAGATTCTGATGTTGTTTTCTATTTTCTTCTTCTACCTCTTCTTCTTTAACCCAAATGGTTCGTACTTCCGTACATCTTGAGTTGATTGATGGAGAATAGTGTTGACTCTAAGGGTACGGATTTGCGGGTCGTTACACTTGGTATCAGAGTATAGGTTGGTGATAACCTTGGCTCTGGTGGGAATTACTCATTTAAATTAGAGTCCGTAGTACTCTAGAATGAGTTTGAACGTATTAATAGATATGAGTGCGTATTTATTAGTGAATATTAATTGTTTTAATATTGTGTTGATTGGTTTATTTAATGGCATATGAACCTTCGTCGGCACAGTCTAGACAACTGTATCGAAGGTGTTTCTAAACACTTGAATAAAACAGTTTGACATGGTATTGATTTAAATGTGGGTGAATGAATTAATTTTACCCAAAAATATATTTTGATATAAAGAAAAGTTTTTGTAAACTATTTTAGCTAATATATGGTTGCTTGGATGTTAGGAAAAATAATATTAAATTATTATCATCGTTGAGTGGAAATTTAACTAGAAATTGAAAATATAACTAAAGATTAAGGAAATAAATTCATTATAAAATGAAATTTATAAATATGAATTGTAAATGTAATTTATAAATTGAAATATAATCAAACGAGAATTTGTATGAGCATCTATGCAAATGAAGTATAGTTAAAATTAATTTAATCAGGATTTGGAAATTTAAAATCCTGGAGATTTTGGAAGTATTTGTCGAAGTGTTTTGATGATAAATAATAGCTTATTGTTTTAGAGGTATTTCTGAAAGAAAATTTTTTTTTAATGGATTTTGAAAGTGATATAGCATTTAAATCACTTGGATTATTGGGAAATAATTCTGATGATGACGGCCGCATCATCAGCATTTATTTTCGAATTTCTAAGTGACGGATTGCTACCAAAAATGGATTTGTACAGAAGAACAAGTTTTGTTTACGAAATTTCAAAGGAAATTTGTTGGGGATAAAAACTAGGATTGGTTTAAAAATTTTGAGAAGTGTGATTTTGAGATGTTGGAGATTTCAAAATGATTTGAAACCAAAAGCTGGATGTTTAAAAATCCTGATAAGATCGGTTATAAGCTTATAAATTAAGATAATCTTTAAATCAGGAAGGGAATATAAGCTTGGAATGTTGGAATTTAAATTTAAAGTAAAAAATTTAAAAATGAAATCAACTTGGATTGAGAAAGAAAATTTAATCGAATTGAATTAAATAAATCTGAGTTAAAATAAAATTGAATTGGAATAAAATTTCAGTTGAGTTATTGAATGGAATAAGATTCTTACCTGAATAAATGGAAGTAAGTTGGATAATAAATAAGTTAAGATAAATGAGTTAGAATAACTTGTAAAAGAATTAAAAATGCATGGAATAAAAATATGCTTGGGTTGTAAGTAAGCGTAAGGCTCGAGTTAAAAATAAAAGATGAATATATTTAAGCCCAGAATAAATGGAAATGTGTGAAATAATAAGTTGTGACTTATAAAATTGGGAAATGGAATACAAAATCCAAAATAAATATTGTTTAATGTTTTAGAAATAAAAAAATCCAAAACTTGAATTATAACATAAATTAAACTTAAGAAAATTAAATAAAGAGATTTGGAGAATTAAAAATCAGGTATGGAATGATAAATAGGGGGAGAATTAATTTGGAATAAAATTAGTTAACTGAATTTGTTAATGGAATTTAAATTGGTTAGGTAGAAATTGAATTGTGAGCAATAAAATTTGATGGTAAATTAAAAGTGAATGGTAGAATCAGAATTTGAGCTATTAATTAAAATTCAACTTGAAGTGTTAACAAATTAATTATAATTGGAAATGTGCCAAATAAAGAAAAATGAAACTGGATTAAAATAGTAATGGCATGAAGTGCAAATAAAATCCAAATAGGTAGAAATAAATTGGAAATGGCCTTGTAATCAATTGAATGAGTTGAATCTGAAAAGTAAAGTTTTATAATAACTAATCAAATGAAATTGTAGATTTAGATCGAGATTTGATTGAGATGGAATTAAGTTGAATAGAAAAGAAAATTTTACTTATAAAATTAAAATAAGCTTAAGTAAAATTTGAATAAATTGAAGTAAATTAACATAAGCTAAATAGATGGAGGAGAGTTGAATTAAATTCAACTTAAACTAAGTTTAATGATATTAGGTTGGATTTAAATCAAGTGAAAATAAATTTAAATCGAAATAAAATTCAGTGAGTTATAGATAATATTTAAGGAATGAAATTCTTAAATAAATAATTGTAAACCATTTAAATTGTTAAGGAATTGAAATAAATTAAAGAAAAATAGAATGGTTTTAAATGAATGCGGATAAGAAATGAAACGCAAATGAATGGATCGTGAATAAAATTGAAATGGAATGTGTCAAGCTAAATAAAATGGTTGTGAATGAATTAAAAATAGAAGAAAATAAATATAAATTGAGTTGGAGTCAATTTAAAATGGTTTTAAGCTTAAGTAATTGTTTTTTGGGTGAATAACCTCAAATTTGTACGGAAAATTAGTCATTTTATCGTAAACAAAAGTAAATGTATTAACAGAGATGGATAGAATTGATTTTTAAATCAATTGGAATAATATAGGTTAGTTTAAAATTTAAAAATGAATTGAATGTAAGCAAGTGGGTTGTAAACCATTCAAATTGAATGAAAATGGTTTATAAATTAATGGAAAACAGTTGAATTAGTATTAAACTGTATAAATTGCTTACGGAAAATGTTTGGTGTGCATTGCTTTAAGAATTCAAGTGTTTAACTATTGCAAATAAGTGAAATGTTATTAAAATTCATTTATATGGCACTTACATGTTTAAATTGAGTAAGTGCAGGTACTTGGAAGCCGTGTGGCTGGATTTGGTTGCGCTGATTGCTAAAATAATAAGCTGCTTGCTTAAAAATGCTAAATAAGGTACGCCTACGCAATAAAAATAGGAAATATGAACTGTTTTTGTTTTTCCAACCGGGTAGGTCGATATATATATATATATATATATATATATATATATATATATATATATATATATATATATATATATATATATATATATATATATATATATCTTGTCAAATTGCAAAAGCTCCTCCGTACAAAGGAGACTTTGCCAAAAAAATTTGAAAATTTTGGGACTTAGAAAAAATTTGAAAAATTTTAGGGAAATTTTTGTTAACGACAAAACGATTTCAAAATTGGAAATTGAAATAAATTAGTGAATGAAATTAATTTAAAATAATGACATGAATTAGTTATAAATGGAAAATAAAATTCAAATATTCAGAGTTGAAGATAAATTGAATTCATATGGAAATGGGAGAACCAATTTGAATAGAAATAGATATAAACTAAAGTGATGAAGTGAAAATAAATAAAGAAACATATAAAATGCTTACTAAACTTAAGAAAGGAATGGTGAATTCTTGATTGGAAATTGATATTGCAAATATATTCTAAGATTAATATTTGGGATGAATAGATATTGACATTGGTAAGGAAGTCAATAAAATGATTTGAAAGTTGTGATTGGATATTAGTGCTAAGCAGGATATGCAGGTAATATAAAGGGAAAAGAAAAGATTGGTTTGGATTTCATAAGATAAATTTGAATTTCTCGAAAAAACAAGGTATGTATTTAAATTTCGGTATGAAATTTGAATGGGTTTTTGATCGAGCCACTTGGCTTTTTGTTTTCTTTTGGAATTTGGGAGCCTGTAGAGGCCTTTTGTAGTTGTACCGAGCTAGCCGTGCAAAGGAGACGCTGGCAAAAAATTTCGGAAATTTAGAGAGTTAGAAAATTTTTGAGAAAATTTTGGTAATTCAAAATTTGGTTTTAAATTGAAACTTGAATGATTGAGCAAATAGTATAATTTGAAAACTATGGGGGAATTCGGAAAGTTAGTAAGAATGATAGTGGGTCTTTAATAAAAGATATGTATGGCAAGTTGATAAAACTAATTGGGTTTGGGAAAATAGTAATGGGTATTGAATCATTCTTCCTAACTAATAATTTTGGGGACGAAATTCTTTTAACGGGGGAGGAATGTGACGACCCGGAATTTTTTAGCATTTGAAATTGGAATATTTAATTGATTTTAAATATTTAAAAGTTAATTTTTAACTTGAATTCAAATATCACTATTTATTTGATAATTAAATTATTAAATTAAATAAGTTGAAGTTGGGTAAAATTTTGAAACTGGAATTTTAAGCCTGTTGAAAATAATTTGAAGGCTTATGAAATTTATATTGATAATACGGAGGATAATAGAAGTTGTAAAATTGAATTTAATAGTGGTTTTTTCAGTTTTAAAATTTTGTAGTTTAAATTGAATTTAAAAATGGCCTTCCGAGGCACAGTCTCGGAATTCGACGAAACCAGTTCAAATGGATCCGTAATATTGTGTTATTATTGGATTTCAAATTTCGTATTTATCGTAGTTGTTGTGTGAGCATACGATAGGTAAACGCGTTGAAAATTAAATAAAATTTAATTGATCAAATCAATATCATCGGTTAGACACGCTTCCCTTTTAATATTCAACCGACTTCTTTTCATATCCTTTTTTTATAACATCACGCTACTCTATCCCTTCTTCAATACGCCTCTTTTCCTATTTTTTTAAAGCCAAACCTTCTTCGTTTTTTTATTGTCTTCAGTCAAACAATTAACGGCCGAGCAAGATCTTCTTCTTCCTGTTAGGGTCGCGCAAACCAATTAATAAAAAAAGGGGGGGTGGTGGGATAATGGCGAGCGACCTTGGGAAATAAGAAGAAACGTGATATCCTCTTTCTACCGAATCAAATCGAATTTCTTCGTGAATAAAAGGAGAGAGAGAGAGTGTGGTCGCGCTTCGATTCGAATTCTTGTATTGAATTTGAGCTAGGCATCTCGCATACGAAATCGAGGATAACAGCCACCTGGAGGCTCGCGTTCGCCTGGAACGAGAAGCATGCGATTTTGGGGGAAACGCGAGATTAGGGCTTGGGAATGTGTCGCGTGGTCTTGATTTCTGGAAAAGGGGGCGGCCATCGTCGATGGCTGAGGGTTCGCGGGGTAATTGACTTGATGGTGTTGCAGTGGTCGTGTTGGGGAATGTGCTGTCGCGACATCGCGTTCATACATGTAGGCTCGGCGAGTTCTGTTCGATGTCGGCTGAAGCAGTCAAGTCTTTGCTTGGATTGGTCTGGAATCATGAACTCGGCGACCTGGTGGTGTAGTTTCAAGCTGGCTGTGAGGTATCTTTTCCTATTTATAATTTAATATTGAATAAAATTTATATATATAGAGAGAAAAAAAGAAAGGAAGAAAATGTTTTAGTTATATAAAAATAATATAATTATAATAAGGACAATTTACAGTAAGGTAAGCTTTATAATATATGTATAACAATCAGTTACTCTACTGTTAGTTAATATAGTTATTTGAGAAATTAGGATATTTATGTATACCCTATTATAAAATTGTAAGCTGGAAAGAAAAGAAAAAAAATGTAAACCAGGTTAGTTGAATTTTCATCTAAAATTACTTAATTAAATTTATTAAATGGTAATTTATTTTTAGACTGGTGCAAATGTTAATAAATCATATAAAATGTTTATACAGGGTAAATTGTGAAGAATTATGACGAAACAAGATGGTTTGGAAATGGGTTGCAAACGAAAACAAAGGTGAGTTAATCTCACTCAGCTGGATTTAAATTTAAATTTAAATAGTCAAATTTAAACAATTGATTGATTGATTTGATTTGTTGTGTTATATATAGTAGTATATAGTATATCTTGGAATGTTTGGTTTCCCCATTAAATAGCGGATGATTTTATATTTAAAACCCATATACCATGATATTCCACCTCGAAGTGGAATTGGTATTTTATGTTGTGCTAACATCTGTGGATGTAGGGAAACAAGTTGGAGGGATCCAACTGGATTCATCAACATTTATTTAAATTATCTAATATTCTCTGTCATGGTTATTTTATATTCTGTGACGAATATTTTTGATAATTGGAATATTGGTGTTATGGGTTACCTGAATACATTTCGGTACACTGAGTTATCAAGATATATAGAATTGGATTTTTGGAAATAAAATGAAGAGAATTTGTAAGTGAAATAATTATAGAGAATTTAAATAAATTAAGAATAAATTGGATAAGAATAATAGTAGTTTTAAATTCTAATAAATAATTCCGCGTACAAAAAGGAAATTTTGAATAAACAGAAAGTTAATGAATTTTAAACTTCAGTGTTATTATTTAAAAGAACAAAGCTTTTATTTTAAATTTAAGATTCAAATTTTGAAAAGAATAAGTCAGAAATTTGGGAAAATCTGAAATTTGTATATTTCTGTTAAAAGATTTAAAATCAAATGGAAAATAATAATAATAACAATAAAGTCCATAATTAACGAGTTTTAAAATGAATTGAGTAAGTAAAGAAATTTATTTCGAATGGAGTAAATTGGGAATCAATTTGGAAAATTGATTTAAGCGATTGAAATTGGAAATTCTCTCTAGATAACCAAGTATGTTTTCAAAATAAATCCTTAAATATAAGTTAAAAGTTTTAAAGTTGTTTAAAAAGCAAATTTTGGAAAATTTATTATTTCTAAATATTTAAATTCAAAAGTAAGTATTTTCTTTTAAATCTATTATATCAGTAATTATTTAAAAGTGACTTAGTATTTGTTTTAAAAGAGAAAATCTAGGTTTATATTTTATAAAAGTAACCTCATTTTTGAATATTCCTAAAGTATATATTTCTAATAAAATATGGAAGTAGTTTTTTTTATTTAAATATTTTAAAGTATATTATCTAATAAAGTGTTTTTAAAACTATTCAGAAATCTAAGTGTTTGTCCTTGATGATTTCAGTGGAGATAGTAAATATTTGGGAAAGCTTAGTCCGAAAATGGAAGATGGTTTGAAACTGTTTTCAAAAGGTTGAAAATGGAAATATATCTTGTGAAGATATTTTGAGGTTAATAAATAATTTGGAAAATTATTTTTTGTTTGATTGTTGTTTGTGAATGTTAATTGATAGTTAAATAACCGACTATCAATATTGGACAAATGCATTGATCGTTTCGAAGAGACCGGGATCGGGATTTATTTCTAGAAAACCACTTCGATCTGGTTTGTACGTTTACGTGGAAAACGAGTTTGGATTCGAAGATGGAGCAGTGAAGTGCAAGGGCTAGTCGCTACTAATCTTGAGGATATTTCCAAAATGGATGTATTAGGAATAGTGCCTTCGGTTCCGTTTGGACCCGGGACAAACTTGTATGGATGAATGCTTTCAGAACATCATCAGGTGGACGATGAGCATTCTAAGTGAAAAGATCTAAAGGTATCGCTTAACCTCAAGCCTCATCAACCGAGAATGATTGAAAATTAGGGGTTATGCAGCAAGACTAGATGGGTAGCACCCATTCAGGGTGAGGTCATCCCTGTCTAGATGTCCCTTTTTATTCGGCTTAGTGGTGCGGTTGCTGATCCCAACCGTGGGGTGATATCACTCGGGATTATCCAGTAAGGGGTAGTCCAGGTCTTGTGTTGCAGTGGGTCGGGAGTGATCCTTGGTACTGTGATCTAGACCACGTACCGTGACAGGTGGTACCCCAGTGCCTAGTCATTAGTTGGAAATTCATTCTCCCTACGAGCCTTTTACGAGTTTTGTTTGTATTACCCACTCTGTGGCTAGTGGCTGGAATTTAATGAATGCAAGAATTTCGGCTATTTTATAAGTATTTGTATATAGACCCTATTATAATATCAGAGGATTTTAATAAAAAATGATTTAGCTATCATAAGGTAAAAACCCGACATGTTTATTTGTGGTGTGGTCTTACGAGATGCTTTTGTTTTCAAAGGATTTTTGAAACTTTAATAATCAATTGGGTGTGATTTCTCACGCTGGTATTCCAGACTGACTCGGGTGTTATTTCACTATAATGCTTGTGTAACAACCCGCATATTTATCGATTTTATATTTAAATATTTTATTTAAATATTTTATCGTTAGTCGGATTTTAGTCTGAAAAACTACTTTTTGCATACGGCCGAATTAGGACTCGAGGCCACCCCCATTGAGTTCAAAATGACATTTGCGACCTTTTTTAGTATAAGCTTCGATATGTTTGGAGAAAGTTGATTTTTGCTACTTTTTGCTTTGGGCTTTGGTTTGGGCTGAGCCAATTAACCACTTACTAACTCAGTCCCAATCCCCCTCTCCTCTTCATTACTTCATTCTAACTCCTCAAACTCAAGCTACAACTGAAAATGGTGGAGAGGAAAGGGAATTAGAAACTCCAAGCCCTAGTTCCTCTTGCTAGCTCAAGTTCTTGCTCCAAAATCAAAGATAACCCTTTGGTAAGCTCCTCTTCTTCTTCTCCAACTCATTCTCTCATTGATTTCAGAAATTTCCTAAAACCTAATCTAGGGAATGTTTCCCCTTTAAGCTTAGAATCAAGCTTATTGAGTTGGATTTGAAGAGTGGTTGATTCTCCTTTGCTTTCAAGCTTCATCTTCATAAATTTTAGTGCAAAGGTGAGATTTTTATCTCACATCTATGCTTATATTTATCTTCGATTGTTAGGTATGAATTCCTAACACTTATTCGTGTGCATTTGCTTTTTGTTTGGATTGAATTGGTGTATATTCCAATTTTTAGTGTTTTGAGTTCAATTCGTTAAAAATCCTAACTTCTATGTTTGAACATGTTTTTGGTGATGCATCGAGAAGCATTTAGGGCCGGGTAGTCGATTGACATAAACCCTTAGCGCCGTTGCTTGTGCGAATACAATTTTGGTCAAGATTGAACCTCATTTGTAATAGGCATGGATGAGGCTGGAAACAGGCTCGGCCGACCGACCCCTCTGGTCCGGTCGACCGACCTGCTTCCAAGTGCATTAGCACTTTCTGTTTTAAGGTTCGGCTGACCGAGTACATGGTTCGGTCGACCAACCTGCTGTCCCGAGAGGTTCCCAACCTTTGGTTCGGTCGACCGACTCAGGGAATCCGGTCGACCGACCTGATGATTTTTGCCAGATTAGCCTATTTTGCTAATCCGTTTGAATATCCAACTTTAATCGATTCGTGTCGTCTCCCTTTTGTTGTTGTCATTTATTATCGACTTTGATGACCTTTTCTTTGGGAATTTTAGATATATCCACTTTGATGGATTTTATATCGATTTCATTGGATTTTATTCACGTTTTCGAATGTGAATCTTAGTGATTGATTGTTTCTACAATCTTCTTTGTGATTTGTCACTTTAAAAATATAAAGGTTTCTATACTAGTAGTAAATATCAAAACTCTTTCTTCAAAGGATTTCAACACTATTTTATTACAAAGCTCGTTTTCTCAAACCGATTTTCAATCTATTAGTATATATAAACCTTTACCTCACTCGTATGAGAAATCTAATTAAACGACTTAGTAAAACAAGTGGTATGAAACGCTTGCGTTCACTTTGTCGGTTAATTCTTGGACTTGTTCGATTGAAACTCTTGTGACAATTTTCTAGTGGAGATCTACAATTTGTTCGTAAATATTTAAGTTAAGCTAGTGGTTATAGGACATGAAGCTAAGCTCATATATTTACTAGCTTATTGTAATTGACACTTCTCGTTGATCATGACGATCATCTTTATGGTTTAGACTAGCAATGTGCGATGTCTCTTTGTTTATGTGGAGGACTGTTCCTCATTTTATTGAGCTTCGTCTCATTTCTCACATGGGTCGTACCTTTTTAGGTGCGTCAATGTTTTATTATGCATGGGGTGTACCTTTCTAGGTGCATCGATGTTTATTTACTTCGTGGAGCAATCGGCTCAATAAGTCGGGACATGGGGCGTATCTTTTTAGGTGCGTCGATGTTCGTCTATGCATGCAGCGATCTTTCTAGGTGCGTCGATGTTCGACTTTGCATGGGGTGTATCTTTCTAGGTGCATTGATGTTAGACATTACATGGGGTGTATCTTTCTAGGTGCATCGATGTTTATTTACTTCGTGGAGCAGTTGGCTCAATAAGTCGAGACATGGGGCGTATCTTTTTAGGTGCGTCGATGTTCGTCTATGCATGGGGCGTATCTTTCTAGGTGCGTCGATGTTCGACTTTGCATGGGGTGTATCTTTCTAGGTGCATCGATGTTAGACATTACATGGGGTGTATCTTTCTAGGTGCATCGATTTTTATTTATGCATGGGATGTATCTTTCTAGGTGCATCGATGTTTATTTGTGCATGGGGCGTATCTTTCTAGGTGCGTCGATGCTAGAGCATGGGGCGTATCTTTCTAGGTGCGTCGATGTTCGACTGTACATGGGGCGTGTCTTTCTAGGTGCGTCGATGTCCAATTTTTTTGGGGATTGGCCATCCTTTTTTTATTGTGATTTGGTTCATCGGATGTCCCGCTATACGACGTCGTTGTTCCTTTTTATTGTGATTTCTGGATTTCATGTGTTGATTCCTCGAATTTATGTTTCACCAACTTTTACGATGGGCTTTGATATATATGTCAATTATTGTGGCTTGGTGAATGAAATTAGGAGTATGACATTCCTTTTTATCTTGAGTAGATTATTGTGATATTGATTAATCTCTTATTGATTTTCAATTACTTATTTATCACAGCTTGGCATTGTGATTATTATATGTTTATGTCATATCTCTTATTATATATCACTTCATCTGATATTTATAGCTAGACTGATCCGTTTATTATTTTCTTCTTAAATAATACTTGGGTCAGACTGAGATATTACAGGTGCTTCTGCGTGACTCCTTATCGGACTTTCATCTGATCTTTTGGCTAACTACTTAAGTTTAGTAGTTTTTGTTGTATACATTTGAGATGCAGACTCCATGATGTATACTTATTCTTTTATCTAGCACTTGTATCTATTCTTTTTGGATATTGTGGATCTTGTTTGACCACTACTCTGATGTACACTTTCATGTGTTATATTCATATCTATTTCCGCCTTTGTGATATGAATTGTCTGTGACTGATTTATGTTATGTTTACTTCTATATTTGTTTCTGAAGATATTATAGCCACTGTGTAGTAGCTTTGAGTTTGTGTCGGCATGTCGGATTTCCTCTTGAGATGAAAAGTTATATTTTTATCTGGCATATCGGTACTCGCACAAAGCAATTATACAGATGGTCGCTCCTCAACAGCCTTATTCTCCGTGCTAGTTGACAGCATTACACCGTAGTGTTCTTGGCTTGCGTCGGTATAGAGGTGGGGCGTCACAGCTTGGTATCAGAGCCAAACTTCGGAACAATATAGAATAATTTAGCAAGGATCATGTCCTAAGTCTTTCTTAGGAGTTGTGCTTTAGGATTTTATTCGGGTCTTCGTACCGTTCTATCCTACTTTCTTTTATGATTCCTTATTTTATTTATCAAGATTGCTTGATATTTATTTTGAGAGTAACTTTTTCCTCTTCTTTCTTTCTTTCTTAAAGAAGAGAAATGGTTAGACCTGGCCGTCCCAGCGCCGGTCAATCTAGTGCTACTCCCCAAGATGGAGTATTTATGTCTGCCCAGCAACTTATTGATTTAGTAAAGAACGCTCAAGCAGCCGGACCCATTCCAGAGCCTACTCATCCTAGATCCGGTTTTGCACGCTTGTGCAGAGACTACACCGATTTGGGTGGAGGGCCATTCAGGGGATCCGAGAGTGTTATAGAAATTCAAGCTTGGCTCAAATCATGCGATCGCATCTTTTCTCGCATGAACCTTATTGACCTTCATCGAGTCCAAGTGGCTGCTAGCATGCTCCAAGAAAGAGCGTTAGATTGGTATGAGCTCCTAATTTCCGAAATCGTTGAAGCGGATCTCACTTGGGAGCAATTCCGGGAAAGATTCGAATCGAAATTTGTGTCGGAGGCTGAAAAAGTAACTTTAGCCCGGCGTTTCATAGACCTTATTCAAGGTGAATCTTCTGTGACAGACTATGTCGCATCCTTCGAATCTCTGTCCAAATACGGGGTTGAGTACATTAATACCCCATTGAAGAAAAATCAGAGATTTGTCCATGGCTTGAATGAGAATCTTAAGAAGCCAATACTTCTGAAACTTGAGGTTTCATTTGATCAGCTTATTGATATCGCTCTTCGTCTTGAAGAGGCCGATAATGAAGGTGATGTTGAAGTTGTGCGTGCCCAACGGAACTTCGACAATAACTTGAAGAGGCCTATCAAATTCAAAGGCCCCGATTGTAATAAGAAAGGGAAGCAACAAACTCAGGTAGCAAAAGTTCCTACCTCTAGTCGTGGACGATGCTACAATTGTGGTTCCACAGACCACATAGTAAGGGAGTGCCCGAAACCCCTCTTTTGCCGTTATTGCAAAGGTTCGGGTCATCTTTTATCTTCGTGTCCTAAGCTTCCAAGCAAGTGAGAAGGAAAGCTGTAGGTTCCTGGCAACTCTTCTCTTGGTCATGGTATTTTCATTCAATCCTTGATGGCATTGTTTTAATTCGTGAACTTTCTATTTGAGTTCTTTTTGATATGGGTTTCATCTCACTATTTTATATCAAAAGAACTTGTCGACTCTTTTTCTTTGAATATTTTAGGCTTGATGACTTCTTTGAGGATTGCGAATCCGGATGGTAAATCTGCAACCCTCAATTCGCTTTTATTTGATGTCGAAATTATTTTATGTGATTTATCTTTCCGAGCCGATATTTTTACTTAGGCTTCGGAATTTACTTTTGTATGGATTGGCTTAATCGTTGTGAAGCCCATATCCTATTTTCTCGTGTGGACTTTTCCTCTTCGACATTTTCAATCTGTTAAGCAGATTTCCATTTTTCCTTTATGATTTTGATTCCAACTTGATGGCATCATTTTATTCCTTAAGCCCACTTATAAGGAAAGTGTTGTTTCTCTTATCTAAATAGTTTGAGAAATCTTCCGATATTTTTGAGCTTGTCTTAGGATTTATCACCTAAGTAATCTTTGTGTGGTGCTAAGGTCTTTTCAGTTTGACCTTACCACCAGTTTTCATTTGCTATGAGTTGCGGAAGTTAACATTTCACTTACCACATTCCGCACTTGTTATGATTCCTATGAACGACTTATTTTGTCATTCAATTTGTCCAGCTTATTTCATCCACTTTATAAATCGAATATTCTATGGATATTTCGATGAGACTATTCTTGTATTTACTGATTTTGGATGAAAATAGTAATTTAAAATTTTGCAAATATTTTTCATAAGATTCATTTAGAAGTATAACTGGATTTTTGTTCTTAAAACAAACAAAGAATATTCTTAGAAGTTTTTGAGAAACTTACTTATCCTATAGAATACGATTTTGTGATTGTATTGCCCATTTAGTGTGTTAAGAATTTTGGTCGATGCGCTTGATCAACGTTATCGATAGGAATTTCCTAAACACTTTGATGAGACAATCGGACACGATATATTGACTTGTAAAAATGTAAATTTTTCTAGAAAGATTATTACATAAAAATAAAAATGTAATTTTGAAAGTTTTAACTTTTCGGGAAAGAAGATTATTTAAAAGAAATTCTTTCTTTTCGATACTCTTATTCTTGTGATTCCTGAAGGGGAACCAAGACTTTGCTATTTGTACCGATACTAGTCATATTGGTTTGTATGCCGTTCTCTTGCAAAGGAGAACGTGTTATCACTTGTGCTTCTAAATCATTATATCTTATCGAGACTAGGTATGCCACTCATGATCTAGTGCTCGCGGCTATTGTTTTTGCTTTTAGAGTTTGACATCATCATCTTTGGGGGAGAAATTTGTTCTCTACCTCGATCATAAATCTTTGGAATAATTATTTTCTCATATGGAACTCCATGTTGACTCGAGTTCCTGACATCTTATGATCTTGATATTCTTTTTATTCCTGGAAGGGAAATCGTGTTGCCAATGCGCTTTGTCGTAAGCAACAGGTGGTTGATTCTTTGATGATGTCTGAATGGAATTATCTTTTTATCAAGTTCATCAGACGTTTTGATATACTTCGTTCTATTGAGCTTTATCTCATTCCTTTTATGGACTAGTGTCCGGTGTTCTTTTATGGTGTTCGGTTCATCGGATGTACCATTATTATACTACATCATTGTTCCGGTTTATCGGTTCATTGGACGTACTGTTTTTATACTACGTCGTTGCACCAGCTCAATTTTCTGATATTCATGATGTTTTCCACGTCTTTTAACTACGGAAATGCTTTTATGTTTCCGGTTTTTATTCTTGAGCCCGATGTTATTGAGGGGATTGAAGTTTCACCAGATTTGATTTATGAGCAACATTCCATTCACATTATTGCTTCGGAGGTCAAACGACTTCGAAATAAAGATGTTCATCTTGTGAGAGTTCAATGGTTCTCAAAACCTAGAGATTACTCTTGGGAATCTTGAGAATTCATTGAGCGATCCCGTCCTTGCTAACTCTTTCGTGCTCTTTGTGGTGAACTTCTTATTTCAATTTTCTTTTGTGTTGATATGCTTCCATGGTTGTTACTTCTTATTTTCCTCTTAAGTATTGCGAGGACGCAATTTCTTTAAGGAGGGGAGTCTGTAACAACCCGCATATTTATCAATTTTATATTTTAATATTTTATTTAAATATTTTATCGTTAGTCGGAGTTTAGTCCGAAAAGCTACTTTTTGCATACGGCCGAATTAGGACTCGAGACCACCCCCATTGAGTTCAAAATGACGTTTGCGACCTTTTTGAGTATAAGCTTCGATATGTTTGAAGAAAGTTGATTTTTTGCTACTTTTTGCTTTGGGCTTTGGTTTGGGCTGAGCCAATTAACCACTTACTAACTCAGTCCCAATCCCCCTCTCCTCTTCATTACTTCATTCTAACTCCTCAAACTCAAGCTCCAACTGAAAATGGTGGAGAGGAAAGGGAATTAGAAACTCCAAGCCCTAGTTCCTCTTGCTAGCTCAAGTTCTTGCTCCAAAATCAAAGAGAACCCTTTGGTAAGCTCCTCTTCTTCTTCTCCAACTCATTCTCTCATTGATTTCAGAAATTTCCTAAAACCTAATCTAGGGAATGTTTCCCCTTTAAGCTTAGAATCAAGCTTATTGAGTTGGATTTGAAGAGTGGTTGATTCTCCTTTGCTTTCAAGCTTCATCTTCATAAATTTTAGTGCAAAGGTGAGATTTTTATCTCACATCTATGCTTATATTTATCTTCGATTGTTAGGTATGAATTCCTAACACTTATTCGTGTGCATTTGCTTTTTGTTTGGATTGAATTGGTGTATATTCCAATTGTTAAAAATCCTAACTTCTATATTTGAACATGTTTTTGGTGATGCATCGAGAAGCATTTAGGGCCGGGTAGTCGATTGACATAAACCCTTAGCGCCGTTGCTTGTGCGAATGCAATTTTGGTCAAGATTGAACCTCATTTGTAATAGGCATGGATGAGGCTGGAAACAGGCTCGGCCGACCGACCCCTCTGGTCCGGTCGACCGACCAGCTTCCAAGTGCATTAGCACTTTCTGTTTTAAGTTCGGCCGACCGAGTACATAGTTCGGTCGACCGACCTGCTGTCCCGAGAGGTTCCCAACCTTTGGTTCGGTCGACCGACTTAGGGAATCCGGTCGACCGACCTGATGATTTTTGCCAGATTAGCCTATTTTGCTAATCCGTTTGAATATCCAACTTTAATCGATTCGTGTCGTCTCCCTTTTGTTATTGTCATTTATTATCGACTTTGATGACCTTTTCTTTGGGAATTTTAGATATATCCACTTTGATGGATTTTATATCGATTTCATTGGATTTTATTCACGTTTTCGAATGTGAATCTTAGTGATTGAATGTTTCTACAATCTTCTTTGTGATTTGTCACTTTAAAAATATAAAGGTTTTCTATAATAGTAGTAAATATCAAAACTCTTTCTTCAAAGGATTTCAACACTATTTTATTACAAAGCTCGTTCTCTCAAACCGATTTTCAATCTATTAGTATATATAAATCTTTACCTCACTCGTATGAGAAATCTAATTAAACGACTTAGTAAAACAAGTGGTATGAAACGCTTGCGTTCACTTTGTCGGTTAATTCTTGGACTTGTTCGATTGAAACTCTTGTGACAATTTTCTAGTGGAGATCTACAATTTGTTCGTAAATATTTAAGTTAAGCTAGTGGTTATGGGACATGAAGCTAAGCTCATACATTTACTAGCTTATTGTAATTGACACTTCTCGTTGATCATGACGATCATCTTTATGGTTTAGACTAGCAATGTGCGATGTCTCTTTGTTTATGTGGAGGACTGTTCCTCATTTTATTGAGCTTCGTCTCATTTCTCACATGGGTCGTACCTTTTTAGGTGCGTCAATGTTTTATTATGCATGGGGTGTACCTTTCTAGGTGCATCGATGTTTATTTACTTTGTGGAGAAATCGGCTCAATAAGTCGGGACATGGGGCGTATCTTTTTAGGTGCATCGATGTTCGTCTATACATGGGGCGTATCTTTCTAGGTGCGTCGATGTTCGACTTTGCATGGGGTGTATCTTTCTAGGTGCATCGATGTTACACATTACATGGGGTGTATCTTTCTAGGTGCATCGATGTTTATTTACTTCGTGGAGCAATCGGCTCAATAAGTCGGGACATGGGGCGCATCTTTTTAGGTGCGTCGATGTTCGTCTATGCATGGGGCGTATCTTTCTAGGTGCGTCGATGTTCGACTTTGCATGGGGTGTATCTTTCTAGGTGCGTCGATGTTCGACTTTGCATGGGGTGTATCTTTCTAGGTGCATCGATGTTAGACATTACATGGGGTGTATCTTTCTAGGTGCATCGATGTTTATTTATGCATGGGATGTATCTTTCTAGGTGCATCGATGTTTATTTGTGCATAGGGCGTATCTTTTTAGGTGCATCGATGCTAGAGCATGGGGCGTATCTTTCTAGGTGCGTCGATGTTCGACTGTACATGGGGCGTGTCTTTCTAGGTGCGTCGATGTCCAGTTTTTTTGGGGATTGGCCATCCTTTTTTTATTGTGATTTGGTTCATCGGATGTCCCGCTGTACGACGTCGTTGTTCCTTTTTATTGTGATTTCTGGATTTCGTGTGTTGATTTTTGGAATTTATGTTTCACCAACTTTTACGATGGGCATTGATATATATGTCAATTATTCTGGCTTGGTGAATGAAATTAGGAGTATGACATTCCTTTTTATCTTGAGTAGATTATTGTGATATTGATTAATCTCTTGTTGATTTTCAATTACTTATTTATCACGGCTTGGCATTGTGATTATTATATGTTTATGTCATATCTCTTATTATATATCACTTCATCTGATATTTATAGCTAGACTGATCCGTTTATTATTTTCTTCTTAAATAATACTCGGGTCAGACTGAGATATTACAGGTGCTTCTGCGTGACTCCTTATCGGACTTTCATCTGATCTTTTGGCTAACTACTTAAGTTTAGTAGTTTTTGTTGTATACATTTGAGATGCAGACTCTATGATGTATACTTATTCTTTTGTCTAGCACTTGTATCTATTCTTTTTGGATATTGTGGATCTTGTTTGACCACTACTCTGATGTACACTTTCATGTGTTATATTCATATCTATTTCCGCCTTTGTGATATGAATTGTCTGTGACTGATTTATGTTATGTTTACTTCTATATTTGTTTCCGAAGATATAATAGCCACTGTGTAGTAGCTTTGAGTTTGTATCGGCATGTCGGATTTCCTCTTGAGATGAAAAGTTATATTTTTATCTGGCATATCGGTACTCGCACAAAGCAATTATACAGATGGTCGCTCCTCAACAGCCTTATTCTCCGTGCTAGTTGACAGCATTACACCGTAGTGTTCTTGGCTTGCGTCGGTATAGAGGTGAGGCGTCACAGCTTGGGTCAGACCGAGTATTATAGGATACAGGACCTGATGATGTGGAGCTTAGGAGACGAGATGGATGACGATACGTACTTCCGTACCTATTTTATAAATATTCTGCTGTGTTGAGTAGCTATGTATCCAGTTGTATGTTAGTGATGTTGAACTGTAATTGATGTACTCTGATGATGTAATATATAAACAGATATATTTGATTTTTGAGTAAAGATTATTTATTATCTATTGTATTTTATTCTGCTGCGATGGTTAGATTCTGATGTTGTTTTCTATTTTCTTCTTCTACCTCTTCTTCTTTAACCCGAATGGTTCGTATTTCCGTGCATCTTGAGTTGATTGATGGAGAATAGTGTTTACTCTGGGGGTACAGATTTGCAGGTCGTTACAATTAGTGCAACGTCACAACTATATTACATGTCGGATATCTTCTAAAATAATAATAGCAGCAACAAACTTCCATAAGAAATTATTGGTATAAAATGAATTTGAAAATGATCTAATGGTAAAACATATTACAATGGATGAAATGAGATTGATTGACCCTGAATGAGCAGAATTACATTAGAACGTCCAATGAGCATTCTTGACGTTATAGAGAAACTATGAGTACTTGTTAGCATCAAGAATAAATGATCCTTAGTTGTTTAATTAAACCATTAAGAGCATTAACCCTATGTTATGGTACAATGCACAGATTCGAAATAGATTCCAAGTACATTATCAAAATATGATATGGATAATTGTATCTGAAGTATGAATGGATATGATCCATTGGTTGCAAATGTGCCCTTAGGAGAATGACAAATGAAGTTGGAATTTAGTAAGCCACATTGATAAGAATAATACCGTGAACTTCAATTATTGAAATTAAAGTAACAGATTAACTATCGATATGCTCGAGTTGGTTTGGATTCTACTCACAAAATAATCACATGATATGACTTTATGTTTTGGTACGTATGTGTTGGAACAGAAAATTATTAATAATGATTTAGATTAAGCTGCTTACACATAATAACCAAAGTGTCTAAAAGTCGGTAGGAGAGGTATTAATTTTGTGAATTTTTGGATATGATCCAAAACAGATACAAAAGTGTCGTTTGACAAGCGTTACAACTGAACATGTATTTTGATAGAAATGTCAAATAGTTTTATTGTCAATCAAAATGCAAAGGAAGTGCGTGCTCATAAGAAAGAAAGTAAAAAGGTGCATAGATATTTCTAAACCATAAGTAAACAACACACTGTTGATTGTTAACGACGTACTTGTGTTAGAATCAACTATAGTTATTTTAATACTCGATAATAGATTTGTGAATGATGTCATTTATAATAAATATAAACGATATGGGGAATATCTCAAACGATATGCAAGCACAAGTATGTAAGATGGATTCCTTATACACTGACTATAGGAATTATCATACATCTTATGTTATCTACGATATCTTTATTTGATTATGTATTTGATACATGAAGCACATATTAAATCCAAATAGATATCACTAAATGGTTATTTGAGGTTTTCTTATTCATTCATGAAATACTATAGAATTATTTGCATAAACAATGAACTCCTTATGAAAGAGTGTTCGGACTCAAACATCATAAGTGATATTGAGTATAATATGTTAATAATAAATTCAAGTTAAAAAAATTTAAGTTGGAAATGCTGCAATTAGAAGAGATTGTGGGTGAATCAATGAAAAGGCTAAGTATATTGACTTGAATAGCACCACAACAAAATTTATATATATATAAAATAAATGCATAAAATTATAACTGAGACGAGAGTAATTCCAAAAGTTAAGAATCCTATAACATTTTTTATGACAACAATGTCTAATATAGTTCATAACAATTGTTAGAGCTCACTAGAAATCAAGAGTCATACTCCGAATTGTTCCATATGATAAACAGTTTATTAGCATCGTGGAGGGTTGATTGACAGAGTAATTAATTGAAGCATGATAACATACCCGTTTACTAAGGAACTGACCTGACCGGTTTTGAGGAAACCGGTTGGAGGAGTTGGAATAAGATTGCATAACTAACCCTAATCGAAAATGGGAGACTAATAAGTAAGAGGCATAACCTAAGGGCAATTATATAATTTTTTACATATATCTAACTCGATAACCAATCTTGTTCAAAATAAAAGGTGTTTTCATTCTAGTATATACTTGATGTAATATGTTATATTTAAGTGTTTAATAAATCCTTAAATGGTATGTTTTGTGATAGTAGTTATAAAGTGTTGCAATGTGAGTAATTTAACGTAATCCAAATAAATATACCATTTTATATATTCCTAGTCAAGATTTATTTTGAGTGGTTATCGATACATCCATTGAGACTATAGTATTTAACGCTCTTCAAACATTGGGCAGTATATTACTCATGGCTTCGAGGGGTTACGTACTGATAGTTATTGAATAATTGTAGAATGACCCACTCGATAGTTTTCAGTCGGTTAATATAACTACAATCAAACAAAAATATCGATGTTACAAAATCACACAGCTCTCTTGATTTGAGAATACTCTTGCTCTTCAATATGGAAGCTCTACTTTGATTATAGTTAAATCTTGGCATGACGTCCATCAAACGACTATAGTTAGGTAGAGTGGAAGTATTGGAAGTGAAATACTATTCATGAGAGGACAAGTCTTCTCATTTATATGTGGTTAGTATCATGGTTAGCGAAAGTCAACCTAAAGTCAAAGCCCTTAGCGAGAGTATTTTGGTTAGTAATAATAATTATTATTGAATCAAAGACTTTGTATTTAGAATAAACAGTTAAATACGGATGATATTAGAATTTTTACGATTACCAAATTTCATAAGTCCAAAGTCATATAGTTTTGACGAAGAGAATTAGTGTAAATAATAATCATAGATGGGTAATGCATAACAAAGTAAAATTGGATTTTACCAAAACCAAGTAAGCGAGAGATTTGGCCAAAATGTCTGTAACGGCCCGGGATTTTTGACGTCTCGAGTTTTGAATATTAATTTTTAAGATTCAATAATACGGTATTTTAATCAAATAAAAATCCTCGTTAAATAATAATTGATAATAATATAAAGCTTTTAAACCAAGATAGTGTTTTAAGTTTCCAAATTTTTATTATAAAATAGGAAGACTAATTTAATTGGAATTTCTTATATATATACACATATATTTAGGACAACAAAATTTATATATATAAATTGGGAACAAATTCAGTTCAAACAAGTATAGATGAAATAAGAAAGAATAAATTATAAATAGAAAAGATATGATTTATGGAAAATACAATGTATTATAAATAGGAAGAATTTAAAATTTGATTTTTCTTATAAATATATATATATATGCACACATATTAGTTAAGAAGAATGCATATGTGTGTGTGTGTGTGTGTGTGTTCAAAAAGGAAAATTATAGTATTTATAAACAAATAAATATTGTGTGCTTAAACTAAATAAAAATAGTATGCTGAAAACAATATATGTAATGGTAGGTAATATATATGTGTGTGTCTATATATATATATATATATATATATATATATATATATATATATATATATATATATGAACCAAATAAATAAAGTTTATTAAAAATTAATGTATATTTATATATATATTGAATAATAAAAGAAGTAAATATATAAGAAGAGATTAACATACATATATATATATATATATATATATATGAAAATAGATGATGATAGATATAAGATAAAAAATAAAATCATCTAAATTATTGGAAAAAAAATCATCCATAAATCATGTTTTAACGTATATGTTATTTTTATAAAAAATGAAATAACAAGATTTTTTTATGCCTTGAGTTATATATTTTAATGGAAGTATATATATATATATATATATATACATGAAGACATGAAGTTGTTTTAAATATATATATATATATATATGAAATCATGTTAAAAAAATCAAGTGAAGGTAAAAAGTAAATAAAAGAAATAATTGACCAAAGTAAACCAAGTCAAGAAAGTAAAAAAAAAAAAGGATAAACAAGTAAAAATTTGTAGACAAGTAACATTGCATGGAAAGGTATAAGTATACAACAAAGTATAAACATATATAAATTTGCCTGGTCAAAAGGAGTAAAAACTAAAACATTCATCTTAACCTCTTTTAAACTCAAAACCATATATCATCTCAAACATTTTATCACTGCAGCCACCTCAATTGGATCCATCAACCCATCAAAACATTTATGCTGGTCTGCATTTTTTAAGCCAAAAATTATTACGTATGTATCTTCGCATGTACGTGTATATATACAGGCTTGCAAATGAGTGTAGGCTTCAGTTTCTAAAGTCTGAAAACTAAAAAAAACTGTAAGAAGAAAAATAAAAGAAAAGAAAAATCCTCTGTTCAAAATCAAAACCAAAGCAAAACAAGTACATTTTAAGATTTTAGATCAAAACTAAAGTTCTACTCGAAGATTCAAAAGATTTCAAGCAATGTTTAAGGTGAGAAATTTAAATTAAAAAAATGGGAGTATTTAACATTGCTTGGTTCTATTTAACAGTGAAATATACATAATTGTTCAACCTTTAAAAATCATTATCTCTCGATTCAGTTCGAACTAGCCGATGGTGTAAGCTAATTAAATATTTGTAATTAAGTATAGATTACACGAAAGTTAGTTTGAAGTTCGATCAGGCTATACGTTATATGAAATGTAATATTACAGTAAGCAACTTAATTTTTGATGATTTTCGACAGGCTCAATACAACAATTCATGTATATATTCATGATCATCATAGGAAAATAGGATTTTAGGCGAAGGAATTGTAAATTCTAGTGGCTTGGTTCACGAGAGAGGGAGAGATGACCAGGTTCAAAAATTAATTTCCGTTGATATAGGTGTCGAGGGGAGGAGTAGTTGGTTCGAGATGGAGCGTTGTGACAAGACCAAGGGGTTCACCATGGCATAATTTCGAAAAGAGGATTGGATTGAGGAGGCGAGATGATTTTAGGGTAGGTGGCACCGAAGTTTGCCGCACCTAGTAGGGGAAAGACGTGTGAAGTGGCGGTCGTGTTGGTGGAGATGGCAGGTGCTATCTTGACCAAAGGCGATGGGAAGTGGGAGATTTGCTGCCGACTTCTTTGTGGTTTATGCCTAGACGTGCTCGAAAATTTAGGAAGGGACGATTGATTTTTGTTGTAGGTGTAGTGGCGTATGTGCGATGATGACACGTGGTTATAGGACTGATAGGCGATGGGTGACCATTCTCGAGTTGGTGATTGGGTGAATGGACCTCGTGTGCATGTGTACACGTATCATGCTTGCATAGAGGAGGCTCTAAGATTGGGAAAATATGATCGATTCTTGTTGAGAGGTTGCCGAAGATGGGGCTGGGGTCTCGAGTCTTACGAGATGGTTTTTGGGTATGTGACCAATGAAGGTTGCAAGTTGATCGATGTTTTGGGTTTTGGTTTTTACTAGAACTACAAAGGAGAGAGGGAGGAGAAGAGAAGGGGAGCGGTTTGATATGTTAGTGGGCTTCGGCCCAGAAGGAAATAAGGGAGGGGAAATTATAATATGAAATATGGATATAATTTTTGTATATTTCAAAATATGACACCGAGTTCATACGAATTCTGATTAAAGCAGAATTTGGTGCGTTAGGTTCGTAATGACGGACACTATATTGTCGTATGAATTGTTGTCGAGTTCGAATAAGTGAAAAAATTTAGCAATTTGAAATGGACAGAAATTAAGTAATCAATTTGAACTAATATCATCGTTAAATCTACATGACCCATATATTGAAGAGTTTTGTCCAGATAAAAATAATGATGAGTTAATTTAAATTAATTATGATGTTTTGACATTTGTTTATGGGAATAAAACACTGTTTCGCTAATTGTATTTAATTTGACACTTGTTGGTAGAATAAATCACCATTCTGGCATTTTTACTGAATATATCTATTTTTGGACATTGATTAGTGTAAATAATACCCTATTCTGCTATAATAGTGTACGGACATTAATTTTTTATCCTAATAATTATACAGGGAAAATATGATGTTAAATGAATGTCTAAAAATTGATTGTTGTGAATATCTATATCTGTTATTCTAAACTGTTTTGAAATTGAACGGTAACTTGATTAATTACCATTAGAATTATTAAGCCTTCTTTTCCGATTTGGAAGTGGACAGTGGAACCAAAATTGTTTAAGGATGATTATTATTTATAAATGATATTTTAAAGTTAATTAGTAAATATTTTGATAATGATTTAAAGTAGTTAATTTATTATTCTTGAAAATTATGTAAAAAGCATTAATTATTGTTTTAAAGTTATTAATTATCTAAAAGGATTAATGTATATTAATTGTTAGTTAAAGTTATTTTATAGTGATTGTTTAAAGATAATTATTACTTAAGGGATTAATTAGTATTAAAGTATATTTATTTCAAGTAAAAAAATATTAAATATTAATAATGTTTTAGGAATAGTATATTATAAAGTAAACTTTTATAAATAAGTATCTTGCTTAAGTAGAAAATGAAAAATTTATTGAAACTTTATAAGTATTATTTTGAGAATTTTAATATAAAGATTTTCGGAAAGTAATGGTGTGCTTTCAAGGCGTAATTGGTGGCAGAGAGTGCATGTAGTTAAGTTTTGGATTTCTTTGGGATAGGGGCGTAACCATTGAGCTGTGTGTCCATGGTTGATATCGAAGTGGTGCTTTCCAGATTTATTTTTAAAGGGTTTCAGATATTTTGAAACAAATGGTTTGTGAATATACTTATCTATAAACATATGCTGTTTTGATTAAGTAATTTAAATTTATTGAATTTAAATTAAATAAGGCTTAATGTTTTCAATAGGAAATGAAACCTCTGTTTGGATGATTGTATATTTGATAGTTAAATAACCGACTATCAAATATGGTCCCAAATACATAACTTTAGGAATATCTAGAAGAAACACGGGAATTATGTGGTACAGTTACCGTTCGAGGTGCTATACCGTACATATAACTCGTTTCATTCTTCTAGGATGATGATAAGAAAATCTGTCAACTAACTGTTAGGATGTGATCTCCGATCTTATTTTCGTTAATGTATTTCCTAAAGAACCGGGGTTGAGTTTACCGAAAATATCGAACGTTTTTTCAAAGATACTGGGATTGGATAAGATCTGAAAACCACTTTGATCCAATGAGTACGTTTTCGAAGGGAAAACAAGAGCATGGAGTCGAAGATGGAGTAGTGAAGTGCAAGGGCTAATCGCTACTAATCCTGAGGATGATTCCCAAATGGATGTAGTAGGAATAGTGCCTTCGATTCCGTTCAAACCCAGAATGGACTTTTATGGATGAATGCTGTCAGTACATTGTCAATGGAGGGCAATTAGAATTCTAAGTAAAAGTTTCCTTTAAAAGGTAATTGTAGCATCTAGCCTCATCAACCGAGAAAGACTGAAAAGTAGGGGAGATGCAGCAAGGATAAGAGGGTCGCACTCAATTATGGTATGTTTATCACCTTTCTAGATACCCTTGGATATTATTACTACGATACATGAAGGACCTCGGAAAGGGTGGGAACACCCGGGGTGATAGCTTATTCAGTCTATCAAGGTTACGGATGGTCCAGTCTTATGTTGTAGGGGATCCCGACGTGGTACTCGTTACACTGATCTAGACGTGTACTGTGACTTGTGGTGCCCCAGTGCCTAGTAATTCGTATGAAATCCATTCTCCAATAAATGCCTTTACGACTTTGGTTGTAAAGCGTAGTATGCTAGAATTTAATTAACGTAACAATTTCAACTATTCGAATAAGTACCCGTACTTAGACACTATCATAATATCATTAGATTTTCTATAAAAGAGTTTTAGTTACCGTAAGGGAAAAACCCGTCATGTTTATGTGTGGCATGGTCCCACAGGATACCTTGGTTTTAAAACGATTTTGAAAGTTATAACGAATAAAATTCCTTGTGGTTTAAATTCTCACGTTGGTTTTACCAAACTGGCCCGGGCGTGGTTTTTCCTATATGTTCGGGTCAGAACGAGCATATCTCCAGGTTTAGCTGGAAGGAGTAGAGCTTCAGGAGAGGAGTTGGAGGCCCAAAGTCGTATTCACATAGATGATTATATTCTGTTTGCATTCAGTTGTGTATATCAACAATTGTAAGGACAGGTTGTTTTAACTGTCCATGCTGAATAGGTTAGTATGCTCTAATTAATGTCTGTATATGTTTAAGTTACAGTTTTGTTTTATGTAAAGACTTGTTATATATTATAGATTGTTCATTTCCGCTGTTAGATTCTGTGTTGTTCTACTTTTCTTTTCCTTTCAATCTTCTTTCTATTTTCTTTCCTTACCATCCGCCTTTCTGTTCAATTTGGACTGGACAAGCGTGGTAAAGCATCTGTTCGAACTATACGAAAAAGTGGGTCATGACATTATGGTATCAAAGCTTAGGTTGAGCGAATACCTAGACTTTGGTGGGGTTACTCATTAGAGATAGGGTCAGCAGTATCCTAGAATGAGTTTGAGTGTGTGTGTGTGTCTATATACAAGAGAGCGTATTTGTTAGTAATATAAAACATTTTATATTGTGTTAATTGTCTATTGAGTGGCTTATGGATTCTGGTCAATACGAGTAGCTAACGTTATTGATAGGGATCTCTAAATACTTGAACAAGGCCAACAGACATAATATTATTTTTAAGTGGGTAAATGGAATAATTTTATCCCGAATGTATTTTATATATTAAAGGCATGATTTTTAAAATATATAGTATTTTGAGTAGTTGTTTGATAAGTGATGATAATATTTTATCATCTAGGAATTGATTGGTCATAGCCGTTAGCTTTGAGTATCCTCTATTGCCAGTCCTTTTAACTTAAATATTTCTCTAGTGATTTGAGTCTTGTAAGATAGGAATTTTAGAAATTTTCGATTTTTAGTAAATTTTGTTTACTGAAGGAATTTGGAATATTTTAAAAATAAATATTTTAGGAAGATTTTTCATAGATAAAAGATAATTTTATAATAACTGATTTATAAAAGAGATATTTGAGAATTAAAAACTCCATGATTTCAAAAAATTTGTTTAAACAAATTTTTGAGGAAAATGAGTTGGTATTGCTTAAGTAAAGTTTTTGAATGGTAGCAATTTAAACAGGAAAAGGTTATTGAAGTGCGAACCTGTGTATGTACTCTTTGTTGTATATGAATTCCTGAACATTAGGATCTCATTCTTGGCTCTTAATTGATTATAGAGAACCCGCAGTATCGATTGAGGAGGGGAACGTTCGAAGGCTATGGGAGATGGCGATCATGACTTAGTTAGAAGGATTCTGAAGGATCTTTAGCAATCGATATATGAGGAAGAGTTAGAGAAGGAAATAGAGCCTCTCGAGCATCCGTTGCATCAAGAAAAGGAGCCCAAGGAAGAAGCAAAATAATAGCCTGAGGAAGAATTCAAGGATGTGGAAGAATTCGAGGACGAGGAGGAATTTGAGGATGAAGAGGAATTTGAAGCAAAGGAAGAACCCAAATCGAAAAACGAAGATGTTGTCATCTAGGAAATGGGTGAGGTTGAAAAATGAGCAAGTTGCAGATGGGGATCATTAGAGGGAACCAAGCCCGGTGTTTGAATGGGTTCTCGATAACGATGTTGAATCTATGGAGCTGAAAGGACCCAAAGTGGAGGGCTGGATGGAGAGAGTCTGTAATGAGTGTTGGTTTGAGTTGAATGGTCTCTTGGTAGTGTATACCCTATTAATATGTATTAGTAACCTGTAGACGTCATGTTTTGTTGGATTGTAGTCCAGTAAGATATCTTAGTAGATGTTTGATATCACTGTATGTATGTATGTATGTATGTATGTATGTATGTGATGACGGTAACTGCGGAAGTTGAAAGAAATGCGGATTACGGATCTTAAGGCTAGGATTAACACTAGAGGGGGAGGGGTGAATAGTGTTTATATAGAATTACTAATATTTTTGAGTTTATGTTAATTTAGACACAGATGTATGCAATCTGCAGATACAGGGATAATCACAGAAACAAACACAGATGTAGAAATAAAATAAAAGCAGTAAAGGAAAGTACACACTGAATTCTATACTGGTTCGGAGTTACCCTACATCCAGTCCCGCAACACAAGTACGGATTTTCTTTCAAAAGCAGTTGTACAATTACACCCTCGATTTCAAGGCTACGAGGTACACCCTTCAGAATTTCAATCCTCTGGGTAGAGATACTTGATTTCCGGACCACAAGTTTACCTAATTGATTTACCAAGGCTACAATCACACCTTTTCTCGTTTGATTGATTTTCAAGGCCACAATCACACCTTTTCTCGCTTAATAGATTACAAAGAAGTCTATAACTCTGAATAGCACTGAGAACCTTGTTGAGATAGTGATAGAGAATCAAACTAGAAGTAATCGAGTATGATTTAATATTGATTTCGGCAGAGTAATGGTAAGAGTATGTATTAAGAAATGTGGAAGAAGAAGAGGAGTGAAAAAACCAGAAAATCTGATCTAAAATTCGTTGAAACTAACCCCTATTTATAGAAGAACAACAGTCATGTCCATTCATAAAGAGTTATGGCGAATAGACACTTCTTTTTAAATTTAAATTTTGAACTCAACCGACACCATGTCGACATGGTCACCGTAGGCATGTCGACATCCCAAAGCAATTTTTAATGATTTGATTTTCTTTGAAAATAACCTTTATCTTATATTAAAACTATTTTAAACTTTTCTAATATACTTGACTATAGTTAAAATTCATAAGTAAATATAGAGAATAATATACACATATAATTAACTATAATTTTATATTTAAATCTTAAGTATAAATATTTAAAAGTTAACTATATTATTTTAAAAGATAGTTTAAAATCAGGAGTAATTTTGACTTTGAAATTAAAGATAATTTTGAGGCTAAAATTGTTTAAAATCAGGATAGAGGTTTTTGATGCTTTTAAAAGGAAGGTTTTGAAAACATTTTGAAAACAGGATATAACTTTGAAAAATCATTTTGAATAAAAAGTTAGCAGATACCAAACAATGTTCCATTAGATTTTTCGTAGATTCCATCCTACTTAGGGTTCCGTCCCTTTAACAGGCTCGAAGTGGATTCCATTCCACGAATAAATTGGATTTTAAGATGTCAGTGCTTTTCTATGAGTTTTAACAAGATTTCTAATTAAAGAATAAATTACTTCAATTCTTGAACTCTTGATATTCTTGATACTCATAAGTCTTCAATCTTCACTATGAGTTTTAACAAAATTTCTAATTAAAGAATAAATTACTTCAATTCTTGAACTCTTGATATTCTTGATACTCATAAGTCTTCAATCTTGATATCTCGAATCTCTATACTATACAGTCTTCATTCTTGGTACCTGCATGGTTAAAACCTACATATACATACATATCTAAACTTATAATGTTAGTATTTATATTTTATAATCTATTCTAAGGTTGTTGTCATCAAAACCGTCATCTCACGGACTAACAATCTCCCCCTTTTTGATGATGACAACCTTTGTTTAATATTACTTCTATCCTAATAACTCCCCCTTAATCTATAACTCCCCTTAATTTATGCCTAACTAACCTATTTTATATTTCTCCCCCTTTGTCATCAACAAAAACTAGCTCCCCCTCATATTTGGACTAGAGTACCTGTATTAATAAACTATATAATGGAATATATAATAGATAAATTAAGAAATAATTATCCTTATGAACATGATAATTAATCAAGGATTATATACATTTCAATGTGTGTGTGTGTGTGTCTACATGTTTTATGTAGCAACCATCAAACCAATTTAAGAAATCAATTCACACCGAGTATCAATCCAAACCAAACCAAATTAATTCAAACAAACAATTCAAACAAAGTAAACAAAATAAAAATCAAACATTACGTGGAACTTTCACCCATCCTTCTTCTTCAAAGATTGGATCTGCCTTAATAGCATCCCAATTATCATTATCGTTGGTGAGAGAGACTGGAGGATGTGCTTCGTTATTATCCTTGTGTAGGGAGGAAAACATCCATCGTATTGCACCAAAATGCCTTTCTTGCTACTTGATCATCTGCATTTGACTCAATGCTAAGTGTCGCTGGTTACAAAGAATGAACGAGAGAATGCTCTTAAGCGATTAAGAGTTTCTTTAAGATTTTCGGATAAATTGTGAATTGGATTAGCCATGGTTGAATTTGTGAAAGAAATGAAGAATCAGAAGATAGGAAATAATTTTCAGTGAAGAATTGTGGTAGAAATAGGTATATATAGGTGTAGAAATTCGTTTGAAATGAATAAACATATGGTAGTTATTCAAATTTCAAATTCAAAATCAATTGTCATTTCTGACCAGTACATGTCGACATGGTCATAGAGGGGATGTCGACATGGGTTAGTGAAAAATTATGACTAATTTGATTTTGCGAATAATTGTGTGTGTGTGTATATATAAATATTTATATATTATACTAACATTTATTCTCGAGATAAGATAAGGTAGATAACAGAAAAGAAATTTCATTTCATTGCATACTAAGATGTTACAATGATTAAACACACACCAAACTACGTAAACTTTCGAATTAAGAAAACTAAAACACATACGAAAAGAAAAAATAGTTAGAGGATGATGATGATGAAGAAAGTCCAAGTTTCTTGCTGACTTTGGAAATGAACTTGTTCATCTTGGATGAAATTTTTTCCAACTTCTTACTAACGGATCGTTTAAGAATCCGTTGATTCTCAACAGTCTTCCTTTGATTTTTGAGAAGGGTTTTGGTGGATGGATTAGGAGAATAGTCAATGCTTTCCAAAGAGGTTTCACCTTCTTCTTCTTCAATTTCCATTTCATCCTCTTCTTCTTCTTCCTCTTCCTCTTCTTCCATTTCCTAATGAGCCAAACGCTCTTCCTTTTTGGCAAGGGTCCCATAAGGTTGAAAAACAAATGGAACTTTCATAAGCGAAATGTTGGAATGATTGAAAAATTTTCTAGAAACAAATTCTTCGCCTTTGAAATCCACTCCAAATTAGTTAAAAGTCTAAGTGAGATAAATTCCATGATATAAAGTATTCTCACCCATTTCAAAATTTTTAGGACGAAGTTCATCCAAAATAACTTGCGCCCAATTTATGTCATAATTTCCAAAAATAGCAAAAGGAGCTTTGCAAACTTTTGAAGTTGGATTGTTAAAATTCCCCGATCTTGGGGTCAAAGTATGTTGCAAAAGAAGATTGACAATCCTTGCCTTTGGTCGAAAATTTGATTTTTGAATTCAAAATTATCATTCCCTTTGAAAACGTGATGAAATGTCTCATGATCATTTTCATCGATTTTAAAATTAGAAAGATTCATTCCCGTACACTTGCAATTGAGAATGGTACCCAAAAGACCATAATTCAAAACAATTCTAGTGCCTTTGACACTACTCAAAATTTCATCCTCATTTCCATGATAAAATCCTCGGTTTAAATTAGCATAGAAAATTTTGACAAGATTTAGATAGCAAACAAAATCATTTTGAGAAGCATCAGTAAGACTAAGAACTCCATTGTTTGCAGAAAGAGAATCAAGTTCATAAGAAGAGAAATCTTGAAAAATAGCAAACTTTCCGGGATGGACTTTGGCATAATTAGCATAATTGATGTATGCTTTTATTGCCTCCGGATCATTGAATGATTGCTCATTTATTTTTCTGGAAATTCTCATAGTGGAGAGGTTGCTTGAAGAATCCATTAAAGTAGAGAGTAGAGAGCTTTAAGTTTTGAAGAGAGAGTTTGAATTTGAAAATGAGTGTGAAAAGATATGATAAAAGATAGTGAATAAATAGATTCTCAAAGAACATATTCTCTGGTCAAAAGGTAGCTTTTCAAAATTGAATGAAGTGAAAAGGTGGAGGGAAATTCAAACATTTGAATTTAAATTTTGAAATTCAAATTTTAGTACCCATGTCGACATCATGGTAGGGACCATGTCGACATGTGCCAGTGAATTTTGATAATTTATTTTTCCTAAGTTCTCTAAAATATATATATATACTTATTATTTTTAATGTCTATATATATATCTGGAATATTTATAGTATATTTCAGAAAATGATACTATTAAAAAAAATAGTAATAAAATAAAAGATAATAATAAAAAATTAAAATTCAAACAACACACCAATTCAAAATCAATCAATTAAGCAATCAAGCAACTAATTCTAAGCAAGCAATTTCAACCAATTGTATTGTAAACGTGTACCTTTTTATGAGTTCGTTTCTTTGAATTCGTCGGAGTCATGAATAGCTGTGAAACACAAATTCGAATTATCTATCTTCTGATCATCATCACTTGAGGACGAGTCTGAGTCATCTAAAGTAGCAGTAAATGCATGCTTCCGTTTCTTTGCTGGATCGTTGTTCATAGAAGGATTTTGCTTATCTGGATACGGACAGTCTCTTTTGAAATGGCCTGGTTCATCACAGTTGTAACATTTGACATTATTTGGCACTACATTCTGATTTCTAGAGTTCTTATAGTTTTTTCTCTTGAGCTAATTCATCTTTCTGTATTTTAGGAATTTCCTAAAATTTCTGGTCATAAAGGCTATCTCTTCATCATTATCGCTGTTTGAGTCTGATCCATCGGTCAATGCATTGAATGCCATTGATTTCTTTTCAGATGCTTTGTTTTCTCTTCTCCCGATCATTTGAACTTCATACGACATTAGATTTTCAATTAATTTTCTATCTTTAAAGTACTGATGTCATTTGCCTTTTTGATAGCAAGTGTCTTTTGATCCCATTCTGGAGTAAGAGAATTTAAAATCTTTCTGACTTGATCTTCTTCAGAAAATTCCTTTCCCAAAGATATTAGAGAATGCACAATATCCTGAAATCTACTATACATATTCGAAATAGACTCATTAGGATTCATTTAAATAATTGAAACTGATTTGAGTGCATGGAAATTTTGGTCTGTTTAACTTTGCTTGTTCCTTCGTGAGTAACTTGCAAAGTTTTCCAGATTTCATATGCAGACTTACAAACTGAAACTCTATTGAATTCATTTCTATCTAGTGAACAAAACAAAATATTCACAGCCTTAGAATTATTTTGTGCAACAGTCTTTTGCTCAGCAGTCCACTGTGCAAAATCAGTTGTGGGTTCAGAATATTCAGTTTGTGTAATATTCCAAGTGTCTAATCCTATAGATTGTAAGTATATTTTCATCCTACATGCCCAATATGCATAGTTATTGCCTTTAAAAAGTGGTGGTCTGACAGTAGACTGACCTTCTACAAATGAACTAGTGACAGGAATACTAGTGTTAGTAACAGTACCAATATTGGTACCCATTTTGAAAACTTTTCAAAAATCAGATTATGAAACTTTGAAAACCTTGCTCCGATACCAATTGAAAGAAATGTGGATTACGGATCTTAAGGCTAGGATTAACACTAGAGGGGGGTGAATAGTGTTTATAAAGAATTACTAAATCTTTTTGAGTTTATGTTAATTTAGACACAAATGTATGCAATCTACAAATATAGGGATAATAACAGAAACAAACACAGATGCAAAAAGCAGTGAAAGAAAGAACACACCGGATTTTATACTGGTTTGAAGTTACCCTACATCCGGTCCCGCAACACAAGTACGGATTTCCTTTCAAAAGCAATTGTACAATTACACCCTCAGATCAAGGCTACGAGGTACACCCTCCAGAATTTCAATCCTCTGGGTAGAGATACTTGATTTTCGGGCCACAAGTTTACCCAATTGATTTACCAAGGCTACAATCACACCTTTTCTCGCTTGATTGATTTTCAAGGCCACAATCACACCTTTTATCGCTTAATAGATTACAAAGAAGTCTATAACTCTGAATAGCACTGAGAAACTTGTTGAGATAGTGATAGAGAATCAAACTAGAAGTAATCGAGTATGATTCAATACTGATGATTTCGACAGAGTAATGGTAAGAGTATGTATTAAGAAATGTTGAAGAAGAAGAGGAGTGAAAAAACCAGAAAATCGGATCTAAAATTCGTTGAAACTAACCCCTATTTGTAAAAGAACAACAGCCTTGTCCATTCATGAAGAGTTATGGCGAATAGATACTTCTTTTGAAATTTAAATTTTTAACTCAATTGGCACCATGTCTACATGGTCACCATAGGCATGTCGACATCCCAAACCAATTTTTAATGATTTATTTTTCTTCGAAAATAACCTTTATCGTATATTAAAACTACTTTAAACTTTTCTAATATACTTGAGTACTGTTAAAATTCATAAGTAAATATAGAGAATAATATATATATAATTTAACTATAATTTTATATTTAAATCTTAAGTATAAATATTTAAAAGTTAAATATATTATTTTAAAAGATAGTTTAAAATCAGGAGTAATTTTGACTTTAAAATTAAAGATAATTTTGAGGCTAAAATTATTTAAAATCAGGATAGAGGTTTTTGATGCTTTTAAAAGGAAGGTTTTGAAAACATTTTAAAAACTACATATAATTTTGAAAAATCATTTTGAATAAAAAGTTAGCAGATACAAAACAATGTTCCACTGGATTTTTCGTAGGTTCCATCCTACTTAGGGTTTCATCCCTTTAACAGGCTCGAAGTGGATTCCATTCCACGAATAAATTGAATTTGAAGATGCCAGTGCTTTTCTATGAGTTTTAACAAAATTTCTAATTAAAGAATAAATTATTTCAATTCTTGAACTCTTGATATTCTTGATACTCATGAGTCTTCAATCTTGATATCTTGAATCTCTATACTGTACAGTCTTCATTCTTGGTACCTGCATGGTTAAAACCTGCATATACATATATATCTAAACTTATCATGTTAGTATTTATATTTTATAATCTATTCTAAGGTTTTTTCATCAAAACCATCATCTCACGGACTAACATGAGTATTTTAATTAACTCGGTGTAACTGATATTTGGATATATATGTATGTATGTATGTATGTATGTATGTATGTATGTATGTATGTATTGACTTGTGTGACATGGGTGTTATTAATTCGTTAGTAAATTAAAATTCGGTTAGTTTTGTTCACTAGCCTAGTTATGGAAATTTCTGGGACGAAATTGTTTTAAGGGGGAAGGATTGTAATGACCAAGGATTTTTGGCGTCTCTAGTTTTGAATATTAATTTTTAATATTCAATAATATGGTATTTTAATCAAATAAAATTCTCTTTTAAATAACAATTGATAATAATAAACAACTTTTGAACCAAGATAGTAATTTGAATTTCTAGATTTTTATTATAAAATGTGAAGACTGATTTAATAGGAATTTCTTATATATACACACACACATATATTTAGGACAACAAAATGTATACATATAAATTGGGAACAAATTCAATTCAAATAAGTATAGATGAAATAAGAAAGAATAAATTATAAATAGAAAAGATATGATTTATGGAAAGTACAATGTATTATAAATAGGAAGAGTTAAAATTTGATGTTTCTTATAAATATTATATGCATATTAGTTAAGAAGAATTCATATATATATATATATATATATATATATATATATATATATATATATATATATATATATATATATATATATAAGTTCAAAAAGAAAACTTATATATTTATAAACAAATAAATATTGTATGCTATAAACTAAATAAAAATAGTATCTTGAAAACAATATACGTAATTGTAGGTAATATATATATATATATATATATATATATATATATATATATATATATATATATATCTGAACAAAATAAATATAGTTTATTAAAAAGTAATATATATTTATATATATTGAATAATAAAAGATGTAAATATATAATAAGAGATTTATAAATATATATATATATATTGAAAATAGATGATGATAGATATAAGAAGAAAAATAAAATCATTTAAATTATTGGAAAAAATTGTTCCACGAATCATGTTTTAACAAATATGTTATTTTTATAAAAATGAAATGACAAGATTTTTTTTAAGCCTTGAGTTATATATTTTAATGGAAGTATATATATACGTGAAGACTTGAAGTTTTTTTAAAACAACTTTATATCTCTTGTTCCAAAACATATATATATATATATATATATATATATATGTATGTATGTATATGTATGTATATGTATATATGAACGCGTGTTAAAAAAAATCAAGTGAAGGTAAAAAGTAAATAAAGAAAGAAATTCACCAAAGTAAACCAAGTTAGGAAAGTTAAGAAAAAGATAAATAGGTAAAAATTTATAGACAAGAAACATTGCTTGGAAAGGTATAAGTATACAACAATGTATGAACATATATAAACTTGCCTGGTCAAAAGGAGTAAAAACTAGAACATTCATCTTAACCTCTTTTCAACCATATATCATCTCAAATATTTTTTATCACTGCAGCCACCTCAATTCAATCCATCAACCCATCAAAACATTTGTCCAGGTCTGCATTCTTCTTTTAAGCCAAAAATTATTACGTATGTATCATCACATGTATGTGTATATATACAGGCTTGTATATGAGTGTAGGCTTCAGTTTCTAATGTCTGAAAATTAAAAAAAAACCTGTAAGAAGAAAAATAAAAGAAAAGAAAAATCCTCTATTCAAAATCAAAACCAAAGCAAAACAAGTACTTTCCAAGATTTCAGATCAAAACTAAAATTCTACCTGAAGATTCAAAAGATTTCAAGCAATGTTTAAGGTGAGAAAATTAAATTAAAAACCTAGGAGTATTTAACATTGCTCTGTTAAATTGAACAATGAAAAATACATTCTTGTTCAACCTTTAAATATCGTTATCTCTGGATTCAGTCTGAATTAGCCGATGGTGTAAATTAATTAAATATTAGTATTCGAGTATAGGTTACACGAAAATTAGTTTGAAGTTCGATCAAGCTATATATTATATGAAATTGTAATATTACAGTAAGAAACTTAGTTTTTGATGACTCTCGACAGGCTCAAAACAACGATTCAAGTATATACTCATGATCGTCATAGGAAAATAGGATTTTAGGCGAAGGAATTATAAATTCTACTGGCTTGGTTCGCAAGAGAGGGAGAGATGACCAGAATTTGGTTAAAAAATTAATTTTCAGTGATATAGGCATCGAGGGGAGGAGCGGTTAGTTCAAGGAGGAGTGTTGTGACTAGGGCGAGGGGTTCACCTTGGCGCATTTTCGAAAAGAGGCTTGCATTGAGGAGGTGAGACCATTTTATGGTTTAAGGGCATGTTTCAGTTTTGGGTTTAGTTTCTTCATCGTGATGAAGGTAGGTGGCATCGGAGTTTGCCGCACCTGGTAGGGGAAAGACGTGTGATGTGGCGGTCGTGTTGGTGGAGCTGGCAGGAGCTATCGTTGCCGGAGGCGATGGGAAGTGGGAGATTTTACATCGACTTCTCTGTAGTTTACGCCTGGACGTGCTCGAAAAATTAGAAAGGAACGATCGGTATTTTCTTTATGGGTGGTGGCGTATGCGCGATGATGGCATGCGGTTGTGGGAGTGATAGGCGATGGGTGACCAATCTCGAGTTGGTGGTTGGGTGAGTGGATCTCATATGCACGTGTACGCATATCATGCGTGCACAGAGAAGGCTCCTGGATTAGGAAAAGGTGATCAATCTTGTTGAGGGGTTGACTAAGGGTAGGTCTGGGGTCTTAAGTCTTATGAGATGGTTTTTGGGTGTGTGACCGATGAAGGTTGCAAGTGGATCGAAGTTTTGGGTTTTGGCTTTGTTTTGTTTTTTGTTTTTAATAGAACTAGAAAAGGGAGAGGGAGGAGAAGAGAAGGGGTAGCGGATTTGATATGTTAGTGGCCTTCGGCCCAGAAGGAAATAAGGGTGGGGAAATTATGATATAAAATATAGATATAATTTTTGTAAATTTCAAAATATCACACCAAGTGCATACGAATTCCGATTGACATAGAATTTGGTGTGTTGGGTTCGTAAGGACGGATACCATGTTGTTGTACGAACTGTTGTCGAGTTCGAATAAGTGAAATAATTTAGCAATTTGAAACGGAAAGAAATTTAAGTAATCAATTTGAACTAATAACATCGTTAAATCTATGTGACCCATATATTGAAGAGTTTTGTACAGAAAAATATAATGATGATTTAATTTAATTAATTAGAATGTTTTGACATCTGTTTAGGGAATTAAACACCATTCCTCTAATTGTATTTAATTTGACCCTTGTCAGTAGAATAAATTACCATTCTGCCATTTTTACTGAATATATCTGTTTCTGGACATTGATTAGAAGAAATAATACACTGTTCCGCTATTATAGTGTACGGACATCTATTTATTATCCTAATAATAATATTGGGCAAGTATAATGTTAAATGAATGGTTAAAAATAGATTGTTGTGAATATAAGTATATGTTATTCTAGTGTAGCGACCCGAAATTTTCGATCATGAAAATTCCAGGTAGTTAGGGAAAAGAAGAAGAGATAGAAGAAAAAGAAGAGACAGAAACACCAAAACACAGAAACCTCACATTCGCAGCGGATCGAAATATAATATCACATAAATAACAGTTTTACAAAGAAGAACTGTATCAGTACACTTATACTTTATGCATCAGAGTTACAACCATTACCAATCACTGGACAGTTTAAAACAACATGTCCTAGTTATACATTAACATATCACAGTGGAAAACTCTACATACGTTCCTGCCCTCCAGCTCGCCTCCTGAGTTCCAGAACGTCCTTACTTGAAAATCTGTAATACTCGGTCTGACCCGAGCATTACATCAAAGTAACACCCGGGTCAAGCTGGAAACCAGCGTGAGCAAACACCTCTAACATAAATTTCAAAAGAATAGAACTTATTTAAAACCCGGGGTAACTCGTAACATTTTACAATTTACAATTTGCTATAGACCACTTATTTCACACATCAATTTCTAAGTACCAAAACTTAGATTAAATGGTCCAATTCCCTTAAATCATTCGATACCAACCCATTGATCTCATATATCAATCTATAATGAATTGAAGTGGTTTCGGATATTTACTAATACCGGACTCCGGTCTCCTCGAATTCAATACCCTCTTATTCCAAATATTCAAGTGAAACACAATTCAAACTCCAAATACAGAATGTCATCCACATTAATTCATCATCAATAGATAACTAAATTATCTCAGTTAAATCCCAACATCTCATATCACATAGCATCCAAATCACATATCTGATATATCAATCAATCTAAGGCATGCAATATTATTTAATCATTTATAAGCAAGTTTTATCACTTCCAAAAGTTAATTTATTTTATCTTTAATTAAATTAATCTACAAATCTTAATTACTTAGATTACCATTTACTTAATTTAATTAATTATAACCACTTAATCAATCACCTTTAATTATCCTCCTTAATTAATCACCCTTGACCGATTATTCTTTAATTTCAATAAGTAATTAACTCTCAATTAATTACACAAGTAATTATCCCTAACCTTTTTACAGTAATTAATCTTTAATTAATTACTTTCATTAATTAATGATTCTTAATTAATCAGCCTTAATCAATCTTAAACAGTAATTAACCATATTGTAAAACACTAATCTTAATTAATTAACTCCTTAATTAATTATATTAATCCTTTAATAAATTACACCAAGTAACTCAATACTGAATTGCTTATCCTAAGTAATTAACCATTAATTACTTCCCACTAAGTGATTTCCCTGATATTAATTACAACTTGTAATTTATCCATCACTTACTTCACCAAATAATTCCAATTATCAATCTTCTTAAGTAATTATATTAATCAATTATCAAATGACTATTAACAAATTAATTAATCACATTCATTTTATTAATTACAACTGGGTAATTCATCCCTTAATTACGCTATAAACCAATTAATTAATCTTTAATTATTAATTAATAAACCTTAATTATCAATAAATCTCTTTCAATACAAAGTAATCAATTCTTAAGTACTTTTAAAATCAATTAATTAACCTTTAATTAACCAATTTATTCTCCATTAACTATTGATTAATAACCCTGATTGTTCATCAATATCTCCCAATACAAATTAATAAATCCATAATTGACTAATCAATCTTAAATTATAGATTAATTATTCTTTATATGTAAATTAATAAACCTTAAATTAGTAATTTATTAATCTCAATTAATCCTTACATTAAATGATCATTCTTGATTTACTTTCATCAGCAATTATTATTTAATTACTTCATTAAGTATTCCAACCTTTCATTAAATTATTCTTCAAAACCCTTTTATCTCCCTTAATTACCACTTACATAACCATGGTTTTCTTGCCAAAAGAAATCTGGTTTTTGATTATCTTTATCTTAAATATCCTATACATGCTTATCTAAACTATGATTCTGGTCATCAGGACTTACCCGAGCTCAAACATCAAAATCCCAAGAAACTCACGAGTTTTTCTCATCTTCAATTTCTTCGAGTCAAAACATAAAAATACACGAGCTCGCCCTGAGACAAAACCATCTTCCCAAACCCAGTTTCTCGTGTCACTACCGTGCACGTGTACATACGAGTGCCACCGTTCCAATCACCTCTGATGATGTCCCTTAGTCGCTAACGACCACTACCCATGTTCCGACCACCCAGATCAGAAAATCACTACGCCAATTCAAATCAAGCAATTCTGAACAACCCAGACTCAACTTCCTCGACCAAAAAGACATTCACCACGGCGATCACGGTGACTGGAATCCACGTCCTTCTGACATCAACCTCGTCGTCGACCCACGCAGCTGTTCCATCACTCGCGATCGAACTCGACGCCTCGATTTAGTCGAGATCACCTCGTCATTACACTCTGCAAAACACTCTTCCAAAACCCTAGATCGTCGCCATTCGACTCCTCTGATGATCAATTACATCAATCACCATTTTTCCCATGCAAAACAACCCCGTGGTCACCTTCGAGCAAAACACCGACCCTTGAATTTAAACCAACCCCCAATTGTTCACTTACAGTAAAATTCTTATTTTAAATCCTTTACTATAATTCTTACTGGAGCAAAATTTGGAATGATGTACAATCAAAATCAATAAATTTACCTTTTAGCATCGCAACCTATATTCATTTGTATAAAGGAATGTTGATATTTGAAGCTTAAGTTAAAAGATATTTTTTTCAAGCAAATAAGAATGAACAGAGTCCAAAATCCACAAGCATCTACATGCTTATATACCCAGGCACACTCACTTTCACCCATGCAATACAAATTCATTTCAATTCCACCCTTTAATTCGTGCATGCGCAAGAAAATAAAAAGATTTGGCTTTTGAAAGAAAAGTTTGCTTATAGTAGATTTTTTTTACAGAACTGATGCTTTTTATATAAAAAAAGAAAACTGCTAACTTGTTAACAATTCATATATATGTATAAATCATATCATAGAGTTTCACATATTCTTTACCCAGATCTCAGATTTAACAAGAATAGTTAATTAACACATAAGTGAATAAAAATCAATAAGAAAATAGAGAGGTTTACTCACCTTTTTATGAACAGAGCATTAGTTTGAAAACTAAAACTGCCAACTTGATTTAGATCTGATCTTTGAATTTGGTTCAGTTCGTTTAAATCTCTAGTTTTGATCAGGACTTAGCTGCTTTGATGTTGAACTAAAATCTGATCTTGATTTGAGCTTCCAGTATTTGGATTGTAAAAGTTTGTAGAAAGATTTGTTGCTCAAGTTTCTATTTTTCTTTTCTTGTTTGTAAAATTTTGTTTGCTTCAATTTCTTTATCTGGTTTTAAATTATTTTAAGGCCTTTCGTTCTTAGATGTTGAAAATGAAGATGGAAAAAAAAAGAAATGAGGAGCGGGAAGAACATATAAAATTTTGATTTGTGATTATTTTAAAAAAAAATGAATGAATAATTGTGACACTTGCTATTGTATAATAAAGCTTGCTTACACTTGTAATGCTTGCATATATTCTTACATTTGAAATTTCCAAGCTTAAAATATGTTATTATATTTATTTTTATAATATTTTAGATTTAGTTTTTATATATATTTATAAATGTCTTAAGTATTAATATGTTTAAAATTTCTTTTAATTTATTTACATGTATCTTTTTTAAAATCAAATGATAAAAATCTAATTTATCCCTAAGATGTTTACAATTGAATTCCAATTCCAATTTTTTTTAGAATCTACCTATTTATAAAATCAAATTAATACTCATTCTATTTGTTATAGAAATAGAATGAATTTTAGATTATAAGAAATTATCTCATATAACATCCTGAAATATTCAGACATTGATCAGAATTTTATTTGTTCAATCTAAAATCCTGTATTTCTATTAATTAACCTAATTATTCAGATGTTCAGAAATCCAAGTTATTGCATTCCTCCCCCTTTAGAATCTTTTCGTCCTCGAAAAGAAACGAAGCCAGAATTTATTTAAAATACTATTTATCAGAAAATTATTCTTTGATCACTTTTCTAAAATACTTTAAAACCTATATAGTATTATAAAATAGTTTTAACAAAGATACTTTTATAACTCGATGTTTCAACAAGTCCATCCTTGTTCTCACAGAAATTCGGTCATATGTTGATCAGGCGTAGGACTGAAAATCTATAAGTACTTAGCAGACCCATTTTCAACACCCAGTGAAAATACTTGAAAAATAATAATTTTATTTGAAAATATAGAAAACATTTTTGAAAATAGAGGAAATATCTTTGGTGAGAATGCTTTGAAAATCATCACCTCCATCCATGGTCGCAGTTAACTCGATGGTTACGTTGCCATCCCGACAAAATCCATAGATAACTGTAGGCCTCCGCTCCCCTCGATTACACCATAAAACTCGCTACAGATCGCAGCTACAACTGTGGTTACGTTGCTATCATAGCAAAAACCCATATAACTTTAGGCCTCAGCGCCCTCGAATTTTGTTGCCAAAAGAATGAAACTTCTCCGCTCCACTTGACCATAGATCACAGTCTACCGATGTTACATTGCCTTTCCGGCAAAATCAAGCGTAGACCGTTGACACTCGCCTCCACACGATTCACGCTATGGTCCACACAGTAGATCGCAGCGACATCGAGTCACACTATCGTCACAGCATAACCCAAATGCCTCTGTAAGCATCAGCGCCCTCGACTTTCGCTACCCAATAATCCTGAGGAACTAGTTTGTCTGGACACCTCAGAAGATCAACTTTAGAACCTCCCCTTAGAGGCTCAAGGCAGTACCAACCTATGGTACTCCTGAGAAGTTCATTCCAAGGGTGCGCCTTTTTCTCCAGAGCCATTTTCAAAACACTTTATACTATACACATATAGTATCTTCCAAATAATACACCTAGTTTGAATCTCATATAAATCTCTTTTCTCAAATCGATTATCCCAAAAGCGAAAATTCTCAATAAGGCTTTCCAAATTACAAAATTCATTTTTCTCCAAAAATCAAAAGCCTTTCCAAATCCATAGGTTCCAAAAACCTTTCCTCAAAATCATTCTCATAAGATCCTTTACATATATATATAATAGATATATATATACATAACTTTTTTAAAAAAAATCTTTGGATCACTTCAAACTTGTATAAATTCTCTTTTTATACTTCAAATACCTACAAAAATCCTTTCCTTCCGGCAAAAGATTCAACAAGAGGAGATTTATCTTACATAACAAAGATATATATAACTTTGTTTATTCTAAATCAAATATTCAAATTTGATTACTCTATAAAGTCACTTACCAAATTGGTTAGCTCCATAAAGTAAATTCTATTATAGAAATATCCAATTTCCATATTACTTCACTATATATTTCACAAAATATACCTTCCATTTCAAAAACCATTTCACAACTATTATCCACAAATTCTAGCAACAATTTCATTCAAACCCATAAGATGACACATATCATCCATACACTATATCAATCTGATCGCTCACTCGATCACACGATTTCACTTCCGAACTAGTATCGTCCACCCGACTTCCTAGTGCGGTCTCAAATTTGGTTTCTTGATCAGAAACCGTCATTCTCCTTGCATAGCCATAACTATGATAGAGAATATCCAGAACCAATCAACAATCCATATCCAGGTTCGCCATCGAAAATCGAGTGAAAAATCTCAACTCGGATTGATATAGCTATCTTGAAATTTTATGCTCGAATTTGGATCAAATTACTATGCAAACAGAATAATATACATACATCCTACGTATTTATTTTCATTGATTATTAGCCAAATCAATTTCCTTTCTATTCACCTTTCCTTAAAATTTCATTCACTTATTTACAATTGCCTTAATTCTCATTTGGATTATATCTTCAATTCTTATCTCAGTTGGGTATTTAACCAATAACAATTTGAACTCCGACCAGTTTACATTTAGAAAATAGATTAAAAAAATTTAAAACAAATAAGTAGTTGAAAAATAATTGTTAGATTGTAAAATAGCTGTAAAATGGTTAACTAATTGTAAAATAGTTGGAAATAATTAAATAATTAAATAATTGCAAAATAGTTGTAAAATAGTAATTAGTTATAAAGTAGCTGAAAAACAGTAATTAGTCTACAAAACTGTTGTAAAATAGTTAAATAGTTTCAAAAATAACCATAGAATAAGTATAAAATAGTTTGAGGTTTAAAAAGAAGGGTTGTATATATAAATAACTTGGAAAAAAAATAAGTTTTATTAAAACAATTTATATTGAAAATAGTCCGGAGCTAAACTGTTCAATTCCCAATCTCCATTCTCATCAATTCAATTTAAATTTCCACTTCCATTTAAATTGACTCAATTTCAATAACTTCAATTTCCATTGAAATTGATTTAACCCTAATTCAAGTTAAATTAATCCTTAATTTATTTCCAAATTCAAATCAAATTCCATTTGAATTTTAAACCTATTCAACTTAAATCACAATTCCAAATTATTCAAATCAATTCGGATTAGTTTCAGATTGAACCAACTTCAATTTCAAATCATTTCAATTCTAGTTTAAATTAATCTCAATTCCTCATTTGAATTTGAACTCATTCATCTTCAATTTTATTTCAAATCAATCCAATTCAAATTTTCCATCTGAATTTTTAAACTTATCCATCTTCAATCACAAATTCAAATCAAATTCAATTTGAACTAATTCAATTCAAATTTCAAATTTAGACCATCCCGAATTATATAAATTCGAGTTAATTTTTTTTTTAAATGTTGATCTAATCCTTTAAATCAAATCAACTTATATCTTTAAACTATTTAATTCTAAATCCAAATTTCATTTTTAACCTATTTCAAAGTTCAAATAATAATTCAATTCCTTCTTAAACACCTAAATCTTTGAAATTCAATTTATCACCAAATTTCAATTTTGAAGCCAAACCTTTGAAGTTTTAACTTAAACATTCAAATCTTAAGTCCAAAATGATTCTATTTTACCTTAATAATGGATATATTACCACACCCTGTTTCTTTAAACAAATCAAATTTACAATTTAAAGATTATTAATAACAACAAGATGGTATCAATCAAATTATTATAAAACATCCATCCATTTCCAATTTTCGGATCTCAAACCCAATTTGAGATCACTCAAACTCTCAATTCCAATCAACCATTTTACTTCCCAAGTTAAATCTTAATTTCATCTTCAAATTTCCAAATCAGGTTGATCATTCCAACTTATTTAACTTTTTCCCAGGTTAAACTCAATTCACTTAATCCAGTCAACCTTACCCAATTTGAACTTCCATTTCAAATTTTAAACTTCTCACAAATAATATTCTCACTTATTAAGTTCAGAAACTTATCACTTTGGGTATCATATCTCATTCCAGATTTAAAACTCAATATTTTGAGTTTATTTCAAACCATCTTTGATATTATGTATATCCTCACATATACACATGATTACTTCTTGGCCCACCAAGCTAAATTTTTAAAATTTAAACCACCCTTGGTTTTAATTCAAAACGAATTCTTTTAAAGTTTACAAACAACTTCTTATTTCTAAAATAAGATTACATTCAAAATAGTTTGAATAATATTAATTCCTTTAACATTTTGAAAATAGTTTTCAAATGTTTAAATTTAGAATTTTGAACTTCACAGTTTGAAACCCACTTTAATTTACATCCTTTCAAATTTTACAAGTTACTCTCTTTACATGGTTACTTCCTTAAAACATTTTATTGTTTATTGGAAAATAATCATCTCATTATTAAACACAATAACCATTCTATTTCTCTAGTTTGAAACCAATTCTAATTCATCTTATTTTGAAATTCTTCCCCAACTTCAAGATTTAATTTCAGTTTGAATACATTTCAAACTTATCTTTAATTTAATTTCAATTTGGTTGTATTTCTATTACCACTTAATTTAATTCCAATAATTTTACAACCAATTACCTTAATATTTGTTAGAAAGAAATATTGCTTTATATATCAAAATATATCTTTATATAAAATCATTTAAAATCTTTATATAATAAAATAACAAGTTTGCTTTCATATATATATACATATGTACACACACACGCAACTCATTCTAGGGTACCATTGACCCTATCCTTAATGAGTAATCCCACCAGAGCCAAGGTTCTCGCTTAACCTTCTGCTCTGATACCAAATGTAACGACCCGAAATTTTCGATCACGAAAATTCTAGATAGTTAGGGAAAAGAAGAAGAGAAAGAAGAAAAATAAGAAACAGAAACACCAAAACACATAAACCTCACATTCGCAGCGGATCAAAATATAATATCACATAAATAACAGTTTTACAAAGAAGAATTGTATCAGTACACTTATACTTTATACATCAGAGTTACAACCATTACCAATCACTGGACAGTTTAAAACAACATGTACTAGTTATACAATAACATATCACAGCGGAAAACTCTCCATACGTTCCTTCCCTCCAGTTCACCTCCTGAGTTCCAGAACGTCCTTACTTGAAAATCTGTAATACTCGGTCTGACCCGAGCATTACATCAAAGTAACACCCGGGTCAGGCTGGAAACCAGCGTGAGTAAACACCTCTAACATAAATTTCAAAAGCATAGAACTTATTTAAAACCTAGGGTAACTCGTAACATTTTACAATTTACAATTTGCTATAGACCACTTATTTCACACATCAATTTCTAAGTACCAAAACTTAGATTAAATGGTCCAATTCCCTTAAATCATTCCATACCAACCCATTGATCTCACATATCAATCTATAAAGAAATGAAGTGGTTTCGGATATTTACTAATACCCGACTCCGGTATCCTCGAATTCAGTACCTTCTTATCCCAAATGTTCAAGTGAAACACAGTTCAAACTCCAAATACAGAATGTCATCCACATTAATTCATCATCAATAGATAACTAAATTATCTTAGTTAAATCCCAACATCTCATATCACATAGCATCCAAATCACATACCTGATATATCAATCAATCTAAGGCATGAAATATTATTTAATCATTTATAAGAAAGATTTATCACTTCCAAGAGTTAACTTATTTTATCTCTAATTAAATTAATCTACAAATATTAATTTCTTAGATTACCATTTACTTAATAGTAATTAATTATAACCAATTAATCAATCACCTTTAATTATCCTCCATAATTAATCACCCTTGACTAATTGTTCTTTAATTTCAATAAGTAATTAAATCGCAATTAATCATAAGTACCTTTTTACAGTAATTAATCTTTAATTAATTACTTTCATTAATTAATGATTCTTAATTAATCACTTTCATTAATCAGCCTTAATCAATCTTAAACAGTAATTAACCATATTGTAAAACACTAATCTTAATTAACTAAATCCTTAATTAATTATATTAATCCTTTAATAAATTACACCAAGTAATTTGATTCTGAGTTACTTCTCTTAAGTAATTAACCTTTAATTACTTCCCACTAGGTGATTTCCCTGATATTAATTACAACTTGTAATTTATCCTTCACTTACTTCACTAAATAATTCCACTTATCAATCTTCTTAAGTAATTATACTTAATCAATTATCAAGTGACTAGTAACAAATTAATTAATCACATTCATTTTATTAATTACAATTGGGTAATTCATCCCTTAATTACCCTGTAAACCAATTAACTAATTTTAATTATTAATTAATAAACCTTAATTATCAATAAATCTCTTTCAATATAAAGTAATCAATTCTTAAGTACTTTTAAAATCAATTAATTAACCTTTAATCAACGGATTTATTCTCCATTAACTATTGATTAATAACCCTAATTGTTAATCAGTATCTCCCAATACAAATTAATAAATCCATAATTAATTAATCAACCTTAAATTATAGATTAATTATTCTTTATCTGTAAATTAATAGACCTTAAATTAGTAATGTATTAATCTTAATTAATCCTTACATTAAGTGATCATTCTTGATTTACTTCCGTCAACAATTATTATTTAATTACTTCATTAAGTATTTCAACCTTTCATTAAATTATTCTTCAAAACCCTTTTATCTCCCTTAATTACCACTTACATAACCATGGTTTTCTTGCCAAAAGAAATCTGGGTTCTGCTTATCTTTATCTTAAATATCCTATACATGCTTATCTAAACTATGATTCTGGTCATCAGGACTTACCCGAGCTCAAACATCAAAATCCCGAGAAACTCACGAGTTTTTCTCGTCTTCAATTTCTTCGAGTCAAAACATAAAAATACATGAGCTCGCCCCGAGAGAAAACCATCTTCCCAAACCCAGTTTCTCGTGTCACCAACGTGCACATGTACATACGAGTGCCACCGTTCCAATCACCTCTGATGATGTCCCACAGTCGCTAATGACCCCTACCCATGTTCCGCCCACCCAGATCCGAAAATCACTATGCCAATTCAAATCAAGAAATTCTGAACAACCCAGACTCAACTTCCTCGACCAAAAAGACGTCCACCACGGCGATCACGGCGACTGGAATCCACGTCCTTCTGACATCAACCTCATCATCGACCCACGCAGCTGTTCCATCACTCGCGATCGAACTCGACGCCTCGATTTAGTCGAGATCACCTCGTCATTACACTCAACAAAACACTCTTCCAAAACCCTAGATCGTCGCCATTCGACTCCTCTGATGATCAGTTAGATCAATTGCCATTTTTCCCATGCAAAACAACCCCGTGGTCACCTTCGACCAAAACCCGACCCCTAAATTTAAACCAACCCCCAATTTGTTCACTTACAGTAAAATTCTTATTTTAAATCCTTTACTCTATAATTCTTACTGGAACAAAATATGGAATGATGTACAATCAAAATTAATAAATTTACCTTTTAGCATCGCAACCTGAATTCATTTGTATAAAGGAATGTTGATATTTGAGGCTTAAATTAACAGATTTTTTTTCAAGCAAATAAGAATGAACAGAGTCCAAAATCCACAGGCATCTACATGCTTATATACCAAGGCACACTCACTTTCACCCATGTAATACAAATTCATTTCAATTCCACCCTTTAATTTGCGCATGCATAAGAAAATAAAAGGATTGGCTTTTGAAAGAAAAGTTTGCTTATAGTAGATTTTTTTTTTACAGAACTGATGCTTTTTATATAAAAAAAAAGAAAACTACTAACTTGTTAACAGTTCATATATATGTATAAATCATATCATACAGTTTCACATATTCTTGTCCCATATCTCAGATTTAACAAGAATAGTTAATTAATGCATAAGTGAATAAAAATCAATAAGAAAATAGAGAGGTGCACTCACCTTTTTATGAACAGAGCATCAGTTTGAAAACTGAAACTACCAACTTGATTTAGATCTGATCTTTGAATTTGATTCAGTTCGTTTAAATCTCCAGTTTTGATCAGGACTTAGCTGCTTTGATGTTGAACTAAAATTTGATCTTGCTTTGAGCTTCCAGTATTTGGATTGTAAAAGTTTGTAGAAAGATTTGTTTCTCAAGTTTCTATTTTTCTTTTCTTGTTTGTAAAATTTTGTTTGCTTCAATTTCTTTATCTGATTTAAATTGTTTTATAGGCCTTTGGTTCTTAGATTTTGAAAATGAAGATGGAAAAAAAAGAAATGAGGAGTGGGAAGGACATATAAAATTTTGATTTATGATTTTTTTTTTTAAATAAAAGAAAATGAATGAAAAATTGTGACACTTGTTATTGTATAATAAAGCTTGCTTACACTTGTAATACTTGCATATATTCTTACATTTGAAATTTCCAAGCTTAAAATATGTTATTATAATTATTTTTATAATATTTTACATTTAGTTTTTATATATATTTATAAATGTCTTAAGTATTAATATGTTTTAAATGCTTAAAATTTCTTTTAATTTATTTACTTGTAACTTTTTTAAAATAAAATGATAAAAATCTAATTTATCCCTAAGATGTTTACAATTGAATTCCAACTCCAATTTTTTTTTTAGAATCTACCTATTTATAAAATCAAATTAATACTCATTCTATTTGTTATAGAAATAGAATGAATTTTAGATTATAAGAAATTATCTCATATCTATTTGCCTAAAATCCCGAAATATTCAGACATTGATCAGAATTTTTTTTGTTCAATCTAAAATCCTGTATTTCTATTAATTAACCTAATTATTTCAGATGTTCAGAAATCTGAGTTATTACATCTAGACTGTTATAAAATTGAATGGTAACTTGATTAAGTGCCATTGGAATTATTAAGCCTTCTTTTTCGATTCGGAAGTAAAAGGTTGAACCAAAATTATTTAAGGAAGATTATTATTTGTAAATGATATTTTAAGTTAACTAGTAAATATTTTGATAATGATTTAATTATCCTTAAAAATTAATCAAAAATTATTAATTATTTTTTAAAAGTTATTAATTATCTAAATTCTTTAAAGTATATTAATTGTTAATTAAAGTTATTTTATAGTGATTGTTTAAAGATAATTATTACTTAAGGGATTAATTTGTATTAAAGTATATTTATTTCAAGGACAAATTATTAAATATTAATAATGTTTAGGAATAATATATTTTATAGTAAACTTCTATAAATAACTTTTTTGTTTTTGGAAGAAAAATGAAAAATTAATCCTGAAAAATCAAAAAGAAGATGAGTCTCCCCCCACACTTGATTTTGACTATGTCCCCATAGTCAACCCAAGTGGAAGGGGAAAAAAATAAAAAAAATAAAAAGATGACCTATATTTACATGAAAACTAACAATATTGACACTAGATCAGAAAGTATATCGTCAAAAAGTAAATGAAACGGCATTTCAAAAACCGATTCATTTGTCTCGTTAAGTGTGCGAGACACAGCTTAAGCACGAAAAACCAAACCTTTAAAGATTTTAAAGTTGAATGTTGATTTGGAAAAACGAATTTCATTTTATTAAAATTTGAATGAGTTGTTTTATTTTCAATGATTTTCGGGGTTGATAAATCAATTGCTTGAAATTTATTTTCACCAAATTCAAGTTTATGATCGATTTCAAAATCGAAATGGTGATTCAAATCGTCCCCTACAGAATTTAGCAACTCATTTTCAGAAAGTCCATTAAACTCATGTTCGTTAAATTCGACTTCCTTTGTTGGATTATCAACAACTTCATCATGTAAATCGAGTATAAAATTCAAAGTTGTCGTATTCAAATTTTCAGAAAAAGGAAGATCGAAGTTTAAATCGAGTTTCGCACCCTCAAAAGAATTGAAATCCAACTTAATTACCCTATTTTCAAAAACTTGATTAAGATCGTCATTATCAAATTCAAAAGTTGTTATTTGAAAATCGTCGATTTGGGTAAAAGGTGGATTATTGCTTGACTCAACACACGTTGAGATTTGATTTTGTTGTTCATGTTGTTTCATATAAGTTTCAAACAACAAATCCGTGTGATCATCGTAAATTTCATTAATTTGTTCAACAAAATCCAATTTGTAATTGTTAGCTTGAAAACTTTCGGTTTGGACTTGTTGAGAACAAGAATTTTCACTTGTAACATGGTTAAGATTATTCCCATTGCCAAATTCGTTTGAAAAGTTGTTCCCATTTTCATATTGAGTTTGAAATTCATTTTGGAGTTCGAAATTAAATTGGCATGGGCTATAATCGTAATCGTTTGAATTTTGAATTGAATTCAAATTTTGAATCCTTGACTCGAGTTATTACACAAATAAGAATTACATAAATCATTTATCTCTTGATTTTGTCGTGTAGAAAGTTCGAGTAAAGATGAAATCATTTCAATACTATTTTCAAGAGTCGAAGGTTGGTCATTGTTTTAAAAAATTTGTGGTTCAAAATTTGAATTGTCTAAACAAAAGTTGTCGATAAAATATTCATACGAATTTGGAATGAACTCATATGGATTATATTGATTTTTACAACTAAATTCAAGTGAGTAAGAAAAAGGAAACTCGGACATTTTCAAGATTTTTTTTTTATATTTGTTTTTTTTATAAGAAAAAATATTTACAAAGAGGAATTATTTTTTCAAAATGAAAAATTGATTTTTGTCTTGTATTTTAGTTTTTCAATTTTTTTGTTTTTGAAAAGATTTTTTTTATTTTTGATTTTAATTTTTTTTGGATTTTTGGAATTTTGATTTGAAAATTTTCAAAGGAAAAGAAAAAAACTAAGTTAAGAAATATTTACAATTTTTTAAGTTTTGGATTTTGAATTTTTTTTGTTTTTTTTTTAAAATATGCATGAACTAATGCAACTAAATGAATGCAATGGCTTAATTACAAATTATTTATCCTAAGTTAATCCAAAATTGTATAATCACAAATTGTCTTAGATAAACAAAATAGTTTTCAGCCAGGTAACAGACAGGGGTTATCGGTGCACCACGAATCACCATAGCAATGCAGCCGAAGGTTTAAGTACCTTCAGAGGAACAACCACTATAATATTTACGAAATACCGTAATATTTATAAATGGTTATTACTCTATCGTAGCCTAGACACCAAGAACTTAAATTGTTCAAAGAAGACAAATTGTCAATATACAATTAAGTGTTATTGATGTCTAACTGTTATTATTAATCAAAATCAAAATGAAATGCAAAGCAGAAATTAAACATGTATTAACAATGCAACTACGAATGGATTTTTTGTTTTTGAATTCTTTTCTTTTCAAATGCAAGCGATCAACAATGCAATTCAAATAAAAGTAGAGATGAAAGCATCAATTTTTTTTAAGCAAGCCAGCAATTTATTTTAGCAAGCACTTCTGCTCCTTCTAAAATTCTGCTTTGGCAATCCGAAATAAAATAACCAAGATATATATAAAGTTTTTTATAAAAAAAATCAAGGAGGAAACTAAGAAAAATAGGAAATCAAAACAATTTATTTGTTTTTAAACCAAAATAAAATAAAAATGATTATTTTGCAAAACCGAAATGACTTTTTTTGACACTTTTGAAACCAAAAAAGTTTTTTTTTGTATAAGAACCCTTAACTCAAAATTAAAATATGCACACCACCTAAAACAATACACCCAAAATACCAGAACTAAGAACAACTTTTTAAACCCAACTCTGCTGCCCAACCCGGCCCATTAACTCAAATAACCATTCAAAACAAACAAAAGCTACAACTATCAAAAAAAATTCATCACATCTCTGTTCAAAATGAAAGAATCCTCAAAACAAACTAATTTTTAAAACCACAAAAATCAACTGCTCGTTGTTCGAGTTCGACTCCGCCCTCGTGTTTAGTGAAGAAGCAATATTCGTTATTGGGTTAACTCGGGTTTGGAGGTCAACGATTGATTGCTGAAGTTCGACTTGGATTTGTAGGTTGGAATCTGAATTGGAATTGTAGAGGATGGGTTGCGGCGACTCAATTACGAGTGGGTGAAGTCAATTGGCGTGGTGATTGAAGGTTCGAAGATGGTCGAGCGATTGATGATTGGGTTGCGGCTTTGGATTGGGAGGTTAGGGTTGTGTGATGGTGGTTGGAGGCGATTTGATAATTGGGCGTTTGATTGGCTATGGATCTGCAGTTGAATTGTTGAGGTTGATGATGTAGAGGAGGAGCATGGATCGAGAATGGTTTTGGTGGTGGTTCTGGATGATGATAACGAAGGGGATGGTGATGTTTGTGATGTTTAGAAGATGAAGGCACTGTGGTGATGAAGGCACTCTGTGGTATGGAGATGTGGGCTTGCACTAATAGTTTGAACAGTGGGAATATTGTATGTGACAGTTGCTTTGTGTAGCAGTGGGAGGATGGTGGAGATATGTAGGCAATAAGATGGCGTAGGGAAGTTGGCAGTGATGTTTGTGAAAGATGGATGGTACTGTAGTTTGATGGTCTGAAACGAGTGTTTGGCAGTGTGACAGAGGGATGGTTGTATTCTGTGTGTTGCAGGTAGGTAGATATAGGGGCTGTTGCTTGGTATTTGTGTTGAAGTAGTGATGGGAGTGGTATATGGTGAAGTAACAGGAATGTTGAAGGAGGAAGTGGATTGGTGGTTGCTGAGATGTTTGTACAAAGAATTTGATATGGTTAAAGCGAGGTGGACTGATGGAGTGTGAAGTGGCTACGGCAAGTGGTTGTGTGGTTTGTTGGCTGTTGGCTTGCACTGGATGTTGTTTGCTTGAGAAGGGGATGTTGAGTAGGTGAATGCACAAAAGTGTGGGCAGTGGCTAGAAAGGTTGTTCAGGCAGTGGCAGTAGAAGTTTGTAGCTACTGTTGAAGTTCACTGATGATAGTTTGGTGGAGGAAGAACAGTAAGAAAGGGATGACAGTGATATTGTGGCCAGAGAAGGCTGGTCAGGGATGTAAGCAGTGGGTAGGGGATGTAAGTGCAGACTGTAGTTAGAAGCAAGGCAGAGGCAAACAATGAGACAGTGAATTGTTTCAAAAGTTGTACTTGGTTTTGGGTCATTGGCAGTTATGACAGGAAAGGAGATTGTAGTGCACAGATGTGCACACCGCAGGAAGGAATGTTGGAGGTGATTGAGTATGAAGTTGTAGTGTGCAGAGAAGGTGAGTATGAAGTTGTAAATGACAGAAAAAACAGAGAAATATAAAATGCAAACTGTACAATGTAAACTGAGAATGCAAATTGTAAATGAAAATATTATTATTATTTTTTAATGAAATGCAAATGAAGAAACAACCAGAAAACAATAATAACACACAAACAAAAATCAAACAACACACAACAATTTTTTTTTTTAAATGCGCACACATAAAAATCAAACAACACTAATCCGAAGAATAGAAAATTAAAATCAAAACAACTCCCCGGCAATGGCGCCAAAAACATGTTAATCGACGGAAAATCTGTGGAATTCGAAAACCGTCGAAAAATTTAGAAATAAAAATAACCGCAGGTGCACGGTGTACGAATGTAGCACGTGACGAATACGGATCGATCCGCAGGGAATTGATGATTTTAAAATCTATTCAATCAAATTAAACCAAGGTTGAAGAGAATGTTAAACTAGAAAAGAAGAAAAACGAGCAAAAGAAAATTGATAAAAATATGAGTGTTAAGACAATTTAGAGGCAATTTCCACTCTCTAGTTCACATAAATCAACAAAATGAAGTTATGAACTCTCTTTTCTTGTCATTAGTGAATTAGTTGATGTGCTTATCATATGTATGGTATATTTGTGCTATTAATTAACTCAATATAAACCATCAAACTATAACACAACTACTAATACACTTTTAAATCTCATAAAATATGGCAACAAAGTTGAAAGCAAAATCTATTTTAAGCATGGCCTATTAACTATTGATTAGAAATATAAGCCATCAAATTTTAATTTCAACAATCACTTCTTTTCCATAATCATATGTAGATGAAGAGGCAATTTGTGTTTTGTTTGTTTAAGCATAACCTATTTGTTATAAACAACATAGACTATCAAATTCAAAGCTAAACAACATCATTAAACCACTTCAATCATTCTCATTAAGCACAAAAAGAGAGCATAACATCAAATTAAGTTGAAGCTACATGATTAGAGAGCTTCATTACCCCTAAATTGAAGGGGTTTAGCCTCTCATGTTTGTTATCATATGAACAAATGTAGCTTGCAACATGAGAGAAAAAGAAAAGGAAAAGAGAGCAAAGTGAAATGAAAAACTATTCTAATTGGATAAAGGAAAATCTACACTACTTGCATAAAAGGAAATGAACATGTAACTAAAAAGAAGCAATAATTAACATTGCATAAAAAGGAAAAAACAAGAATTACATAAGAGAAGAAATGGCTAAGTAGCAATGGAAAGAAAGAGAGATTTGATTTATTTTCTAAACTAAAACTAACTAACTAAGAGGAAGAGGACTACATGAAAAAATAAGGGGTATTTATACAAGTTAGAAACCCTAATGCATATTTTTGGGAAGTATCCAAAATGCCCTTGGAGGAAGTGTGGTATCCAAGTTGTCATCAGCTTCAATAATCCCCCACTTAAATGTACATGAAGCTTTAAATGGCCTTTAGCATGTGCCTTAGCTCCTAATTGAAAATCAAGGTAAGTAGGTGGGGTCCTCCATGTTCTTCACTTTGAGTTATTTCCATCTTCATTCTTTTGTATCTTCTGTGTGCATGCATATTCCTTCATGAACCCACTTGTAATTGAGTTTAATTTCCCGCAAAATAATATAGAAATTTCCAGTTAAATTTTCTCAATTAATATATGCACAAAAATGACCATTTTGCCCATGGATGAAGATGAATATGTGACAATTTCAAATAATATGAATTTTGGTTTAAACAAGTTAAAATACGTAATATGATCATTTATTCAATTTAAATAGATTAAATATGGTGGTAAAATTATGCAAGTTTACGTGCACATCATTTTATCATAAGCTTTAATTTAAAATTTTATTTAAGTTAAAACAACGTAAGCAATGACTCTGGAAATCAAGAAATCAGAGCAAAACTCTAAATAAGTCAAAATTCCAACTTCTTATTTTACGACTTCAGATATATAAACTAAATCCTCATACCTTAACATGATTTTTAAAGTCAAAATCATGATTTTTAAATAGTGAAGGGAAGAGCAGTTTTGGGTTGATTAAATTATGTATTCTGAGTTGTTCTGGTTGATCTAGATGATCGGAGGGGTCGGAATTTTGGATGGTGATGGAGAAGCTTACGGTGAGGTTGGGAAAATAGTGGGTGGTTGTGCAGTTGATCGAGGTGACGGTGGCGGGGGGTTTAAGTTGGTAAACCTAATTTTTAGAGTGGTCGGGAAATTGATCGAAGCGGCTACTCTCGTGCATCGAGTTGCATGCAACTGTGGGTGATGGAAGTTTGGTCAGTAACGAGGTCGTGGCCGGAGTTGCACGAATTCCAGTGGTCGGGGCGTGGCGAACAAAGCAATGATAGGTTTGAGGTGATGGGTGCTTTCGTGTTTCTAGGTTTGAGTTTAAACCTGATTTTTTATTTCATGTGGATGATGGGGTTTTGGTGATTGGGAGTTGGTCTGGAGGTGATCGTCGACGTGCTCGACGTCGTGGTGTCATCCGGAGATGGTCGGCGACGTTGTGCACGTACACCGTGCAATTTGGTTTCTGGTGAGATTTAGGTTGGAGCAGGGAAGTGGACTCGAGTTTCACTCGAGTGATTCCTGCGTCTTGCTCGAAGCAGCAGAGGGAATGACTCGAAGCAATTTTGGTTCGAGTCGAGTCAGTTGTTTGTTCCAGGCTTTTGTAAAACCTGGCAGCAATTTGAATTTTTGAACAATTTAAATGAAACTTAAATTTGAATAATAGGTTTAAACAAAATTTAAATCCAGTTGAAGTATGAATTCAAATTTATTTTTGAATTCAAATATGAACTGAAATAAAAGTTCTAAAATATCTAAAAGTAGTTTTCAGGTTTAAATACCTGACAGTTTCATATTTTTCAATTTAATTTAAAATTTTGAAACCAGAATTTAAACGGTAGTTTAAATTCAAAGTTAATGTTTAGATTCAAATAAACTTTTGAATCTTAAGGTTTTAAAATGAATTTGGATTTTTTAAATCAAGTTTTAAATTTAAGGTTTTAAAAGCAAGTTAAATCAAAATTGTAAATCAAATGTGTAAATTAATGGATTCAAGTTTTTCTTTGAATTCAAATCTGGAAATTTAAATCAGTTTTTAAATCTGATTGTTTTTAAAAACAAGTTAAATAACATAGTTCTTTTAAAAAAAGGGTTTTGTTTAAATGGAAGGTTAAATCATTTGTTTAATTTGAATTTACAAGTTAAAATATTAATGTATTTTGAAAGCTTAATTTTTAAGTAAAAATTAAGTAAATTAGTTTAAAAGCTTTCTCTTATATAAGTAATAAATGTTATTTACATTTATTTTTAAGGATTATAAATTAAAATTTTAAATTGAATTAATGTTTAAAAGAATAACCATTTTGAATCTTAAATTCAAAATGTAATTTAAATTTAAATTCAAAAGTGAAATGTTTTTCACTTTAATGTTAATGAAGTCATCAATAAGAAATGAATTATATTAGAGAAAATTAAGGCATTAAGTGATGTAATTTATACGATAAGTAATTAAGGATTAATCACTTATCGTAATTAATTTTGGATATTTTGATTAATTTAAGTTAATTAATTATGTAATTGGTAAAGGTTGATTTAATTAATATGATTAATTAAGAATAACTTAAATTAATTAAGGTGATTGATTTAATTAATTTATATCAAATGATTTGTAATTAATAAATCAGGATTGGATAAATAATTCATAAGTAATTAATTTAATTGGAATTAAATTGAATTAATTAGGATTAAACAATTAATTAATCCTGCTTATAAATGATTATTAAATGCTTGACCTTACTTATGAATGATGTATTGTATGGGATGCCTTGAATTGATTGTCCTATCTAATCTATGATATTTTATTATATGGATTGAGCTGTGTATAGTTTATTTATTTATTTACATTGCATATTATCTATGAATCTGTGGATGGACGATAAGCATTATAGTTTATATCGCTTATCAACTATATTTCTGTGTTTTAATCTGTGATGAATGAATGATGTTGCACTATTGTATTAAACCCCTGGACCACACCATACACACGCAAATATGGATTTCACGAGGAAATCGGTTAAGTCACAGATTTTTGAAAATAGTTTTAAAATTTGAATTTTAAATTCAAATGGGTTGGAAATGGATTGGGTTTAAAGTGAAAAGCTTTTGAAAAGCTGTTTTAAAAATGTAAGTTATTTTGAATAACTTAATAAAGTTTTGAAATTTGAATAATTTGATTTAAACTTGAATTCAATATCTGAAATTGAATCCTATATTGGTATTTATGATTTAAAAAGAATTTTACAAGTTTATACGGGTTTTAAACAATTTTTAAAGTGTTGTTTTTGGGAATTTGAACTAACCCAAAGATTTTAACTTGTATAAAAGATATCGGATATTTCCGAAACGAAAACTATTTGTTTTGAAATAATAATAGCTTTCATTTAAAGAAAGGATTTCCAAATTGTGTTAAAAGATTTCAAGTTTGAAATAGAATTAAAATGTTTTGAAAGCTTTAAGTTAAATCTTTGATTTAAAGATTTAACGAGTTAATTAAAATGGAAATTATTTTGAAATCCGTAAATGGATCTTTGTGAAACTGGGTGAACTTTGTGAAATAAATCTTTTTGTTTAATGATTTAAAATGGTAATTTGTTTAACCATTTAAAGAAAAGTTTTGGGTAATAAGTTATGACTTAATTGAAATCCCAATATCCATATGTTTTTAAAATATTGCGCTCATTATTTGGTTTAACCGGGGAGGACCTTGTGTCATATAACTCAATACGAATAATGATACGTCGTTATGGATAGCATTTGAAGACCGGGTATTTGCGAGAGCGATAGGATGACCTATCGATTGTCTCTGCACTGAGTCGCGCCGGTATAGAGATTCCCTAAGTGATGGGAAGTCCGATCGGGATTGTGAATACCCGGATTGCAAGGGCTTCTTCGGAAGTGCCTTCGGTTCTGTTCGAACCCGGAACAGACTTGTATGAATTGTATGTCTGACATTACATTTTGAGATATAAAGCAGATTTCTTTCAAATATATTTCTGTTGGTGGCGGAGAATTAATTCACTTAGCTTAACACCCTTCTCTAAGACGTACGAGCTCAGAGCTTATGTAGTTGAAGGTTATCAGCGATATACTCCCAACTTGGTAATGTGGCATGCTGAGTGTTGCTGATCATTTGTTGATCAAAGCGTGGCTTTTGTTAAAAGCGTGTGGACGAGACTTCGTCGAACCTCACAACCCGGTAATGGTCAAAACAGGAAGAATGCAGCAAGATTATTTGGGGATAGCGCCCCCTGAGGGTATGTTCAATTCCTTCTAGATAGAGGTGGTATCATGGTATGGAGCCTACATATTTAACCTATGTGGTTACTGCGAATTTATTACTTTGTGGTTGTTGGTTGTCGAGATTCCGGGATAAAGATTGGTTACGACCGGGGGATGGCATACTTGTGTCAGTAGTTACCTAGTTAGAGGTAACCCGTCCTTGTGTTGGCAAAGATCCGATTAGGTTCTCGGGGCGTCCTTCCAGAGGCGTACCTATGTGGCAATGGGAAGTTCCTTGGCCTGACCATTTGTTGGAAATCCAAACTCCAATACGCATCTTGTACGGTTTTAGTTGTAGAATCTGTCATTTACTTATGGTGGTCACCACTGTTTAGATGGTAGTTATAGTAGGCATATTGTGAAATGCCTATGCTGGCTAAGATTTATATTATACTTTCGAAATGCTTTCTGCACTTTTCACTTATAGTAATAATATCAAAGAAATTTGCTTATCAAGCATGTTTGACTATCATAAGGAGAAATCTCCTCCGATTCTGCGTTTGCATTGTGTGTGTGTGCGGGAGGCCTTATGGTCGTCTCATTTTCTAAAAGCATTGCGAATCTAATTTAAAATATTTCTTTGTTTGTTTTTAAAGATAAAATATTTTTGTTACTCATACCAGTCTCATGACTGACCTGGAGTTTATTATTCATTTCCTAAACTCTGGGTTCCCACAATTTTTCCACACGGGCAGTCTAGAGTTAGGTTTTTCAGATAGTTAGGTTTAGTAGATTATCTGAAGCTAGTTCAGTCTTGGGATATGGACCGCACTTGCTTATCTTTGTGCATCGTTATTGGGGATTCGAGCTATTTCTGGATTGGTGCTTTGGAGATGGAGATTATCTGCTGCTGGTGTTATCTATTTTTTCTTTCCACTGCTATTTTATTGTATCATATCTCTGATAATGTTGATTTTCGTTGTATCACTCTATTGTATCATATTGTATCTGGATATTGTATCAGATGTTGTATATGATATTCATTTTTCTTCCGCTATGTTGTTATACTTAATTGTGTTATAAGCTCCGGCGAACCAGATTCGACGTTTGGATCTGCGGCATCTGAATATAAATGTCGTATTCGGTGCCGATTTTCGAAGGTCGAGTCAGGATCGTTTCAGATTAAGAAATGCTATTAAATAGAAAATGAAAGATTATGTTATAGCGTTTTAGAACCGATTTATATAAATAGCATTTTAGGACTATGAGAGCATTTTTTATAGCGTTTTTGTTTCAACCGCGTTTAGAAAACACTAATGTAGAAGTGATTTTTCATAGCACTAATAACTGCTATAAAATATAATATTATTTTTACAACCTTTATTTTGTTAATTTAGCTTCCAGAAGCATCAATTAATAGTACAAACATGTAAATATTACAGATTTTCACATGTATAATATCATGTTATCCATTTCTTAATCGCTTAAAAATACAGCAGACTTTCACATGTATGATACCAGACAAAAACAAAATATGTAAATTACACCACATACTATTTCATCCATGTTGTTCAAACACAACTTTCCACGTGATCCTACATAATATTTCATATGTATTACATATTTGTAACAACTGTCTAACAAGAAGTTTCGTATTTATCTTTTGGCAAATGAGAAGCCTAAAACTATAACTGTCTACAAGAAGTAGGTTTCCATAATCCTATAACTGTCTCAGGCAAGCCTAAAACTATAGCTATGTGCACTATAACAACTCACCTAGCAAAATAATCCACTTAAAGCAATGAAGCCAAAATTAGATAACATTACACCCTGCATGCCAAAACTAGCTATCAGCAAAATGATATTTCCCTCACTCAATCCGAAAACTAGCTATCAGCCAGCTTCGACTGTTCCTGGATACCAAAACTAGAGAACATTACACACAGAAATTTCAGATAATATAAACAGTTGCAAAATATCTGGTTTATAGGTAATATAAAAGATAATATTACAGTTATATATAAGGAGGCAGTAGATACTGCAAAGGTGGTAGGTACTTTAAGTTCATGTACTCCTGTATACCTATAAATTTGGTAGCAACTTATTATTTTATTTTTTTATTTTTTTGAAAACCCAGGAGAACCGGCAGGCTGGTAAACTTCTGAGAAGGATATAATAAAGCAGTCCGCTAATCCAAGCTTCCATAATCCCAGATAAATTTATATAGAATAGAGAAGCGCATGGTAGGAATCGAACCTATGCCTTTTTAATAGAACCCAAGCCTATTTTCCACTGCGTCGCATCAGCGGAAAATTGAAACATTGGAATGAAGGTTTCCATGGACAGAAGGACAGCTGAAATCAAGGAGTTTGACACAAGCAATTTAGTTAAGGTCCACCATGCATATAATTATTTGTAATATAATGTTTCTTTTTTTATTCGAACAAATAAATGTTCACATGCAGCAAAATACACGGTCATTTAATGATTAAACCAAGATGAGTTTTAATTTGTATTTGCCTTGGTCCTTTCATTTTATCTAACGTATAAAAACACTGAAATCCTAATGGTCACCAAAATTTCAGTTTCTTCAACGTACAGCCAAAACAAACAAAAATGCGATCAATCACCAGTCACCCAAAGGATGCTCTCACATAATATAAATCTGAACAGATTATTGTTGGGTCTCATTGAAGGTGAACGCAACATTAGTTTCTTATAGATCAGTTAGCATTAAATTATGATTGTTGATCACGTGTATTAGTTTAGTTTAATCACCAAACTTGCAATTATGTGCTTTTTCACAAACCGAATACGAACAAAATCACAGTTATAACATCCCAACTCTCAAAATAAGACATCGTACTCTTTTATTTGTTTTTGGCTTTTTCCCAAATTCTTATACAGAAAGATAAGTTTTAGTATCATTTGTTCTTGCACCAAATATAAAAGCTGAAACAATCAATTGTAGATCATATGACGAAACAATAGATATGTATAATAGATTTACTATATAATAGAAGCTATGCGCTACAAAAAAAGCATATTTCTAAGTTTTCCAAGTTTTATATTAATCTCTAGGTTTTCTAGTATTGCTAACAGCTGCAGTAGCAACAGAAGCAAGCCGTGATCACTATAGCAGATGCCAAACAAATATAAGACAAGTTGAAGAATCGAAGCGGAAATAGATTTAGAACAAAAATAGAGAGGCTTTGAAGCGTGATACAAATTCCTAGAAAGTTGGAGAACGTTTTCTTAGAGATCTCGACAAAGATAGATAAAATTACCTATGTAACAATCAATGACTAGCTCATTTATTTATCTTGACTATTCTGTCTAGAGTATTCTATCAAGAATGTTTAAACTTTTACTAAAAAGTAACAAAATCTCTTCATCAAAACTTACTTTACTATTTCATCCATTTAACTATTTCATAATCATTCCTTTCTATTTCTACTGTCTATCAGTGGTGTCGGAGCTAAGGCTACAACTAATACATATGTGTTTAACCATCATGCGTGTACCGCGCCATCCAAAATACTATGATCGCATAGTCGGTTCAAATACGCCACACGTGAAGGGGGCATGATGAAAATATGAGTTCCATATCAGAAAATATATAAACATGATCTCGTATAAATACAAAGAGACAACTATTTACATTGACTTGGTTTTGTGAATAACTTAAGTGGTTCTCTAAACTAAATAAAAAATACCACCTTGCAAAGGGCTACACTACAACATGGAATTGACTAAAATGAGACATTTGCTCCAGTTGCACGCCCCGATACAATTAGAGATTGCCACGATGCAATGTATTATGGAAGTCTAATTGGAAGCTGATGCAATCCTATATCTTACTGTTACGCGACCAAATATCATGTATGCAACAAGCCTTCTATCAAGATTCATGCAGAGTCTAAGCCAAATTCATCTTGAAGCAACCATAGGAATTTTAAAATATTTACAATGAACAAAGGAGTTTGGTATATGGTATAGAGCCATAACTAATTCACAGTTGATTAACTACGCTGATAGTGATTAGGCAGGTTTAGTTGATGACATGAAGAGCACTTCGGGCTATATCTTTTCATTTGGATTGGAATATTCTCTTAAGCATTGAAGAAACGAGCAACGGTTGCACAAATCATCAGCAGAAGCATAATATATGGCAACAACTGAAGCAACCAGTCAAGTAATATGGCTTCATAAAATACTTGGAGAAATGGGTAAGCAACAATATAAGCCCGCTATAATTTACCGTGACAACAAATTAGCAATAGTGATGACGAAGAATCCAATTCATCATAGTCGAACAAAACATGTAGCTATAAAATATCACTTCATCAGAGAAGTGAAAGCTGCTAAACAAATATAACTTAAGTATTGCACGACAGAGAATCAAGTTGCAGATATATTCACAAAGGGCATTATTACCAAGAGCAGGATTTGAGCAATTGCAAACTATGCTTGGAGTTTTCAAAATTTATATCAAGAAGGAATGTTGAAGAATGCACAAATTTCTAAAAAGTCGGAGAATATTCTCTTAGAGTTCTTTAGAAAGATAAATAAAATTACTTATGTAATAATCAATTGCTAGCTCCTTGATTTATCTAGAGTATTCTATCTAGAGTATTATATCTAAAATATTTTATCTAAAATCTCCTATCCAGACTATTCTACTGTAAACTGAAGTCTAAAAATACAGGCTCATACACATATTGTAACTTGTACTGAAAAGTAATAAAAATTCTACATTTTTAAAATGTCTAAGAATCATTTCTTCATCAAGTCTCTTATTTTACTATTTCAACTATTCATCTATTTCATTACTAGTTCCAATATATTCCTACCATCTATCAACAGGCAATCACCTACTTTTTGTATTAGTATATTTTTAAACATGGTTGAAACTAAAGTTTCATGTAACTCACATAGTTTATAAATCTAGAGTTTCAATATATAATGAATTTAGAAGTGATTAAAGAGGCTTAGCAAGTGGGTGATATCAAACATACAAATACCCTCCCCCCTCCCCCTTCCTCCTCCACCTAAAATTTGACTATGTCCGCACAATCATACTTAAAGTAGAAGTGTACGCATTTACATATTTACAAAAGAGAATTGAAATTTTCTTACTAGATGTAATGTTGCACTTGAAAAATTGTGAGATGTTCCTCTTGTTAACTTACTAGTTCCAAGTAAGGTTTCAAACCCTAACCATCAAGTGGGTAATATCAAATAAACAAAAGAGACTGTATACTCCGACATCAACTAAAACACATGCACAACATAAAAAAAGAAATTAGAGAATATCAAAGTAGCACCTGAGTGGAACTCAATAAAAAAAGACCTACAATCATGATCGAAACATGCTCTCGTATGAACAGTCCAAAACAGTGAGACGGCTTCGTAAAGCTTTCTCCTATTGGTATGACATTCTCATTAAATTCAACATTAATCCAAGAGACAAGATCTGAAAAAAGAACACGTGTAATAATTTTGTTAATAATTAACCGTTATCATCATTATTGAGTAGAGGGCGCAATTATCAAAGTTTAATTAGGAACACATGTAAAAAGGTATTGTTTGTTATAAAACACACATTTTTTTGCAAAGATAAGTTACTTTGAGTATTATTGTAAACAGCCAAATTTTGGTCATAGTTTCTAGTCAGTGCCGGCCCAAGAGTATTCAACGCCCTAATCGAACAAGCATTTTATTTGTTTTGTTGCCCCTTTACTCAATCAAAAAAAAATTACATAACAAAATGTAAAAATGCACACAACAAATTATAAATTCTTTATAAAATTTAACATCCATCACAAAATATTGATCATATAAGTCATTTTGATTACATGCCCAAAAATCAAAATGTAAACATAATATCATGACACATTAATACATATTAACGAAAATAACTTCTTCTTGCATTTTTTGAAGCAAACTCCTCTATTACATCTTCATAGGTAAGTTTGTCTAAATACTCGTTTTCAATTGAAATCATTGCTAGCCCACTTAGTCTCTCTTGCGACATGGTAGTCCGGAGATATGTTTCAATCAATTTCAATTTTGAAAAACTTCTTTCCGCCGATGCAACCGTAACCGGAATAGTCAATACAATTCGATAAGCAATCCAAACATTTAGAAATCCACTTACATCCCTATAAGATCTCAAGAAATTAAGTATATCAATTGATGAAGTTACTTTTGATGATAAAATTGCTTTTAGTTGTCGAAGTTCAAAAAATAACTCTTCACCACAAATATCTTGCTCTTCATTGTGCTTCAAAAAACCTTCTAGATTCATGCACTTGTCCTTCAATTCATCATTGTCAATATTTTTAAATCTTAGATTCAATAAAAATCCAAAAGTTTCTTCATAAAGTTTAAATTGGTCGAATCGATCTTTAAGTGAATTAAAGCTTGATCAACTATTAGAAGAAAATAAGTAACTTTAAAAGTATTTTCGGGAGGCCGCTTATCATTATCCTCCACAATTTCTTCGCCAAATTGTTTTTTTCTTCGTACAACTCTCTTTTCAATAAATTTTGGATCAATACCAACATCATTTGCAAACATTTTAGCCTCCTCCATCATGTTTTCAAATCCATCTTCTCTGAATTTTTCAAAAAATGCGACAAGATCTTTAATTTTTGTAATTGCATCTTCGATATCCATATCCTCCCGTTGAAATATTTTACTTACTTGATTAATATTATCTAATATTGTGTACCAAATACATAAACTAATTAAAAACTCAAAATTTTCTAAAGCATTTTGACATAATCCTTTGGCCTCCATCATCACAACATCATCTTTAGAATTATTTGCAATATCAATCAAAGCATCTCTTAACTCCGATGTTTGAGTTCTTATTGTTTTAACACTTTCAATGTGACTTTCCCACCGAGTTGCCGAAAATGGTTTTGGAGTCAAACCCTTCACATAACTTCGAAGTATTTCCCATCAATGAGTTGAAGCAGAAAATAAAGTATAATTTTTTTGCATAAATGCAAAAAAAATTCTAGCTTTCATACATGATTTTGCCATATCACATAAAGCAAGGTTTAAACTATGACATTCACATGAAATGTAGAAAGCTCTAGGATTTACAGTAAGTAGCCTTTTTTGTACACCTTGGTGTTTACCTTTCATGTTTGAACCACTATCATACCCTTATCCTCTCACATCATTGATATCAAGTTTAAGATCATTTAAAATATTTTCAAGCTCCTTAAAAAGACCACGCCCCGATGTATCATCAACCATTATGAATCCAAGGAAATACTCTTCCACTTTCATATCATTTGCGTCATGAACATTCAAACATCTTATTATAATTGACATTTGCTCATTGTGACTCAAATCCGGAGTACAATCTAGAATAATTGAGAAGTAATTTGCTTTTTTTATTTGTGTAAGCATTGTAATTTTGATCTTGTTAGCCAACAAATCTATCAACTCATTTTGAATTTTATGGCTAAGATAATGATTATTGATTTCATTATTTACAGCACGTCTTAGATGGTCTTCCATAATTGGATCAAACTCGGCAACAAATTCAATAATTTGACAAAAAAGTCCATTTTTTTCATATACCTTCTCATTTGATCCACGAAATGGTAGATTATTTCGTGCAAGTATCTTGACAACACCAATTATACGCGCAAGTATTTTTTTCCAACGTTTTTTCTCTTGGTCAATTTGAGATTCCATTGCTTTATCAATTGTTGCCTTTTGTTGAAGTCATTTATGCAAATCAACCCATTTAATAACATTTGCGTTGTGTAATGGATTACTTTCGTGCTCTCTTAGCTTCCTAGGTAAATTATGCCAATCGTCGATTCCTTCTCCGGCCAATTGGGATGGTCTTTGGCTATGGTCAAATAACTTATAACAAAAACAAAAAACTTTATCACGTTCATTTGAATAAACAAGCATTTTCTTTCATGTTCTTCTCCACGTGGATAACCACCAATATAATGTCTAGAAGAAAAGTGTCTACCGTCAATCTTATTTTTTGGAAACGCATCATTATCTTTCACTATTTTTATTGGACCGCGTTGCACTAACATTATTCTTTTGGTACTAGTAATTCTTCCCCACAATTCCGGATCATAATTAACATCAACATCCTTTTCAAGATCAATAGTGGTTACATCGCCAACATCTTCATCATTGAAACGATCATTACTATGTTCATCATGCCCTTCTATGACTTCTACATGCCCTTCTATGACTTCTACATGGTCATTAATTTCTACTTCAACAATTTCATTTATAGGCTCCTCATGGATATCAATGCAAGGACCAATATTTTCCTTCCGATCCGTTTCATCAATTTGACTTGAATTTGAACTTTGAGATTTTTTTATTTCTGGCTTGAAATAAATTTGAAATTGAACCAATCATTGATTTTGCTTCGTCACATCTACGTTGTTTTTTCATTCTATTTTGATATCCCGAATTCTGTTTTTGGTTCCTACCTCAATTTAAGATACAATATAAAATTAATGTTCACTAATAAATACTATGCTATTTTACACATGAAGAATCTAAAAACAGAAATCTTTAGACCAAAAGGAATCTTATCATCAAAAGTAAACTATGTTGTTGACTTCATTATGTATTTGTGAATCGATAATCAATTAATCATAAAAAATATCTCAAAGTAATTGTGTATAAGTTTTTAGTCCACAATCTCATAGCAATTTTTTTTCTTTTCAAAATAAGCTTATTTCAAAGCAATTACTCCATAATGAATCCGTAATTTTTTCTTACCAACTCAATTAGACTAAAAGCAACATGCTAACAATTTTGTCAAGGCGCCCGTTAGTTTGTTCAAAAAGATGAAATGCAAATTATAATTATATGATTATATCAGACATTCATTAACATTACTAACACTAATCAAACATCCTAGTTAACAGATATTGAACAACCAAATTGCGAAGATGGATCTTTTTACAGAACAATGTCATTTTACAGAACAAACTGCAAACTCGGTGGGAGGCTAAAATGTCATTAAGGGGACATTCGGTTGTTTAACTCAATGATGGAAAGAACAATCATTATGGTTGTTCAACCAAAAAGTTGTTAATTGCGAAGACTAATCAAGATTCAAAAGAAGAGCAGTTATTACTCAATACTCACATTGCAGGTTGCTACGACTTGCGAAGATGGAAGATTGAAGGAAATCGTAGATTGCTGCGAGCCTGCGACTTGCGAAGATGGAATCGAGATTCGAGATGATGGAAGCTTGAAGGAAATCGCAGGTTGCTGCGATGCGACTTGCGAAGATGGAATCGACACAGGTGGCCGTGCGCGATTGCGAGCGTGGTGGCGAAGATGGAATCGACACAGGTGGCCGCACGCGATTGCGAGCGTGGTGGCGAAGATGGAATCGACACAGCAGCCGATTGATCGAAGGAAATCGCGATTTTTTTTATTTTTTGATTTTTTTATTTTTTTGGTTGCCCCTTAGTGCTTGCGTTGCCCTAGTCTTCGGTCTCTCCGGACTCTGTTGTGGGCCGGGTCTGTTTCTAGTCTTGCTACAAAATCGAGCAACCACACAACAATGCTTAAAATTAATATTACAAGGGAGCCCTTTATTTTATGCAAATTTCTATTCCTACCCTTCGTCCTGTCCATTACTATGATATATTTTTAGCAAACTAATAAGAATCTCTCTGCTCAACTATTTTTTTGGTCAACTTTTACTCACTTTCATACCTTAGAGCAAAGAATAAGATGCTTCATGACTTTAAATTTCTCATCTGACTTCAAGATGTTGTCCTATACTTTTCAGGTGGTTAAATTTCTCGTTTGGGATCAGAGAATAAAGAAATGTGTAGCTCAACTTGTCTCAGACAGATGGGAAATGGTATCAGGTAAACATCTACAACACAATTCATTCACTTTCTTATCGAACCATGCTTGATGTGAATATATAAGATATATCTCCTTATTATACGAAAGTTTGTTATAAGACGATGAAGCATTAAACTAATTTGTAAACCATTCATGCCAGAGTTCAAAATATTTAAATACCAGAAGGATATAGCGTACATTTAGTGATACATATGCTATTGTGATAAACAAACAGTGTATGTCTAGTAATCATGTTTAGTGATGTGAAATTTGGATGAGATGATAACATACATAAGTGTACGTCCAGTCTAGTAATCATATTGAGTGCATATACCAACATGGCTTACTTGGGAGAGAAATGACAAGCATACATAACACAAAATAAATATTATGCAAAATAATACATCACGATTCACTGTTGCCACCTTACTGCTGACCCGTAATCAATACCAATCCAAGCTTGATCCTCATCTCTATCATCCTTTATAAACACATCAAATTTTTGGGCTTCGCAGGCAAATCTGTTTCACTATGCTCATCCAGACCAAACCAGAAGTGCAACACCTTCTCCATCCAGGAATCAACGCTGCTTCCCAAGTATGCCCGAACTTGCAACTTGAAGTTGCTGCCCTAGCAGCAACTTTGAAGTTGCTGCGCTGCAGCAACTTATACAGTACGTAAGAACACAATCCCACAAAACTCCGTTTCCATATCCCACACCCTACACAGCAGGTCCCAGCCCAGTTATTGACCCAATTTGGCCACTAAACTCCTCCTACACAGCTTCAGTTCACCCAAGAGTAGTACTTATGATCAAAACATTTTTAACATTTAGTTTTAAAAAAATGCTGAAATATTTTTAGTTCGTTTTATTAGTCTATACCAAAGTGAAAACATAATATCTCGGATATTGTTGCTTTAATATTACAGCCATGCATTGTTTTCCAGATATGCTCTTTCATGACATAAGTTACCTTTTAAATCCATTAATTTTCTTTTAAATATGGCTCGCTCATGGCTAGTGTATTGCCATAACCTTACATAAGTTATCATTAAATCTATTAATTTTTCCGTGTAATCCTAGTATTGTCTTGTCCTTAACATTCATAATCTTTAAAGAGATAATTAAATAACAAAATAGGCAGTTATAAATGGGCAATTTGATGTTAGATTTCTTATCTAGATGAGATTTTATAATATAGTAATTTGGCAAGATTTATTATGTATCGAAATATGCTTTGTATTACTAAGATGCCATGACAATAAACCAGAAACAGTAAACGAAGTTTAATGTTTAGCAAAATTCGTTTCTATAAAATCTAGCATAAAGTAAGCATATACTATAGTTGTGGCATAACTATCTTGCATGACAAATAACATTTCATATTTGTTTATTCTGTCTATAAAAAAAATGGAAGAGACTCAACTAAGTGCACATATATCCAAATTACTCAACATTGAAACAATTAATATAGCTTCCAATCCTGCAAAGAATATCCCAAATGCAGAAAGCAATTTCTTCACAAACGGATGGATCGCATCCAAATATAGTGGTTTCACCTTCCTCTCTTATTGTTCATCAAATAGACCCGTTAACCAAAAATTAAACTATGATAAATAACCATAGTCAAGTCTTATTATCACTAAAGAAATTAAATGTTTACATCTATAAGAGTAAAGATAAATCATTATCCACTATACAATGCAGTAATACAATCAATGACCAACAATTTTCAATGCTTAAAATATAAAACGAGAAATAAATCGTCGTACCACAAATGAGCGATTCAGATTGGAGAGGCTTGGATTTATCATGCGCAATTTATGGAGAGAGAGTGATTAGAGTTTTAAAATAGGGATACGAGGCTACGTGATTTTATTTTGAGGCTGCATTTTTTGTTTAGAGGCGAAGTGATCTATGGTTTTTTAAAGGGAGCTGCGTTTTTTTGTTTAGAAGAAGAAAAGAAGAGAGGAAGAGGGAGACGAAAAATTCTTATATCACCGCTAAAGAATTTGTTCCCGCCTATTCTTAAGATTGCGTTGGAAATTCTATGGTTATTTATCAAGGAAAATAGGCATAACGAAGGCTTTAGGAACGGAAAAGAAAAATTGTCCCTTTCCATGGAATATTTTATCGTGAATACTAGGATCTAAGTATTTAGAAGCAAACTTAATACATGAAAACTAATGTTCGTCGACGAAATTCTATTGGTTTAGAAAACCGTCGAACAAATTTAGATTTAAAAATAACCGCAAGCGCACGGTCTACGAATGTAGCACGTGGCGAATACGGGTCGATCCACAGGAAATTGATGATTTTAAAAAAAAAATCAATCAAATTAAACCAAGGTTGAAGAGAATGTTAAACTAGAAAAGAAGGAAGACAAACAAAAGAAAATTGATAAAAATATGAGTGTTAAGACAATTTAGAGGCAATTTCCACTCTCTATATCACATAAATCAACAAAATGAAGTTATTATCTCTCTTTTCTTGTCATTAGTGAATTAGTTGATGTGCTTATCATAAGTATGGTATATTTGTGCTATTAATTACCTCAATATAAACCGTCAAACTATAACACAACCACTAATACACATTTAAATCTCATAAAATATGACAACAAAGTTGAAAGCAAAACCTATTTTAAGCATGGCCTATTAACTATTAATTAGAAATATAAGCCATCAAATTTTAATTTCAACAACCACTTTTTTGCCATAATCGTATGTAAATGAAGAGGCAATCTGTGTTTTGTTTGTTTAAGCATGGCCTATCTGTTGTGAACAACATAGACTATCAAATTCAAAACTAAACAACATCATTAAACCACTTCAATCATTCTCGTTAAGCACAAAAAGAGAGCATAAACATCAAATTAAGCTGAAGTTACATGATTAGAGAGCTTCATTATCCCTACATTGAAGAGGTTTAGCCTCTCATATTTGTTACCATATGAACAAATGTAGCTTGCAACATGAGAGAAAAAGAAAAAGAAAGCAAGATAAAGAAAAACTATTCAACTTGCATGAAAAATAAATCTACACTACAACATGGAAGTAATAAGCATGAAAAGAAAAAGAATATGTATTGAAGTTGCATAAAAAAATTACATAAAAGAGAAATGGCTAAGTAGCCATGAAAAAAAAAGTGCTTGGTTTTATTTTGAGCCTAAAACTAACTAAAGAGAGACTAAGTAAGTGAGGAATGTTACATGAAATATAAGGGGTTATTTATACATGCATGAAACCATAATTCATAATTTGGGGAGTGACCAAACTACCCTTGAGAAAGTGTGAAGGCCAAGTAATCATTAGTTTATACTAATCATTATCTAAGTGTACATGAAGCCGTTAATTCCATAAGCATGTGCATTAGCCTTTAATTTATACATTAAGGTGGTGGGTAGGTGGGGTCCTCCTTGACCTTCATTTTGAATTATTTCCATCTTCATTCCTTTATATTCATGTTGTGCATGCATGTGTCTTCATGAAACCACTCCTATTTGAAACCAAATTCCTACAAAAATATATATAAATTTCCAATTAATTTTTCTCAAATAAATATATACACAAAAATGACCGTTTTTCCCCTATATGAAGATGAATATGTGACAATTTGAAATTAATATGGATTTGGTTAAAACAAGTTAAAATACCCAATATGATCATTTATTTAATTTAAAAAGAATAAATATGGTGGTAAAAATATGCACATTTATGTGCACATCAAACACCCCCACACTTATCTTTTTATTCGTCCTCGAATAAAAGGAAGCTGAGATAAATTTCATAGGAAGTACGATTGCATTGAGCGTATGCAATAAGCCGTTAAACCTCTAGGTATCTCCAGTAGGACGAGTGTTGTCTCGTGAGGGTTTTCAGCGGATACTACCCACAAAATTCAAATGCAGGATGAAAATATTTACAAAATTCAAGATTTATTTGCAAAGAGATGAATGCAAGTTTTTAAAAATATTTACAAATGAAGGATTTATTTTTAAGTCGACACGAATAAGTTAAATATAGGTTTTGGCTATTATCTTGAAAGTTTATGTCATTTGCTTCTCAAAATTTCCAACAAAAATCAAGTTATCATAACAAATGGACTATAGTTTAACTCGTTGTTTTGGTTAATAACAAAGTGTAACTATGAAATGGATCCTTAGTTGATTATCAAAGTTTATCAAAGTGGTATTTTCATTTCTTTTCAATAAAAAATCAAATTAACTAAGTAAAAATAGTGCTAGGATTTCAATTGTTTTCTCTCTCATTATTTGCAAGAAAAATTACACACCTAGCTCAGGTAAACTGAGGCCAGATATACCACCCATGCACTGCCTTTCGGGCTTATGTGAGGGAGTACAAAACATGGCGAGTGCACACACTTTCGTGCATACACCTATCGACCGTAGGTGGTTTTATTAAGTCTGTTTTTTTACATGTGTTCCATACATGCATAACCGTGAGGACTTTTAAATGAGTGTGAAAGCATATAATCAAAGATTCCAAGTAATTCACCCATGCATAACCGTGAGGACTTTTAAATGGGAGTGAATACTTGGATGTTATTATTTTTTTTTTTTATATATTTTTTTTTAAAAGAGAGAGAGAGCTTTGCAAAATCATCTTAGCACCATTTAATTTAGAAGGCAAAAAAAAGGCTATATCCTTTACTTTAAATCATCCACTTTTTAAAACAGAGATTTTCAATTAGGATGTACTTCATAATTAACACGTATGAATCTTACTATATACTAGTTAAACCATTATTATTTGTAATCAAACTTCATTCTTATTTTTGTTAAGACAAATAAATTTTCTTAAATTTCAATTTAATAAACCAAAACCATATATTTATCTTAGTGTTTCTTTTAAAAATAAATCAAAAGAAATTTGTTTTTGTGATTTTTTTGAAATTTTAAAGCAAAAATAAACCATGAAAAATAAAAAAATTGAAGATGAGTCTCCCCCCCACACTTGATTTTGACTGTCCCCACGGTCAACCCAAGTGGAAGGAGAAAAATAAAATAAAAATCCAATATTTACATGAAAGATTATTATTTACAAGAGATGAGAAAGTATACAATCAAAAAGTAAATGAAACGGTCTTCTAAGGACCGATTCATTTGTCTCGTCAAATGTGTGAGACACAGCTTAAGCACGAAAAACCAAACCGTAAAATATTTCGAAGTTGAATGTTGATTTGAAAAAACGAATGTCGTTTTATTACAAATTGAATGAGTTGTTTTGTTTTCGATGATTTTTAGGGTTAATAGAACAATTGATTGAAATTCAAGTTTCTTTCACCAAATTGAAGTTCAAACTTATCATTGAAAACTTTTTCAAAATTATCGATTTCAAAATCAAAATGGTGATCGAAATTTTCCCCTTCAAAATTCAACAACTCGTTTTCAAAAAGTCCATAAAACTTATGTTCGTTAAAATTGACTTCCTTTGTTGGATTATCAACAACTTCATCATGTAAATCGAGTTTAAAATTCAAAGTTGTCGTATTCAAATTTTCAAAAAAAGGAAGATCGATGTTTAAATCGAATTTCTCACCCTCAAAAGAATTGAAATCCAGCTTAATTACCGTATTTTCAACAACTTGATTAAGATTGTCATTCAAAAGTTATTATCTGGAAATCATTGATTTGGGTAAAAGATGGATTATCGTTTGACTCATCACACATTGAAATTTGATTTTGTTTCTCACGAAAAATTTCCAATGTTTTAATCAACGAATTCGTGTGATCATCGTAAATTTCATTCATTTGCTCAACAAAGTCAAATTTGTAATTATTAACTTGAAATTTTTTGATTTGGACTTGTTGAGAACAAGAATTGTCAATTTCGATAAACGGTAGATTATTATTTGATTCTTCATGGGTTGAGATTTGATTATGATTTTCACAAAAAGTTTTGTATTTTTCAAGTAAAAAATCCCCATAATCTTTTTCCATTTGGTCAACAAAATCAAATTCATGATTATGAATTTAAAAATTTTCATTCTGAATTTGTTGATAACCAAAGTTTTCAATCGTATCGTTATTGAAACGATTCCCATTGCCAAAATTATTTGAAAATTGATTCACATTTTCATCTTGATTTTGAAATTCATTTTGATGCTCGAAATTGAATTGGCATGGGTTACACTCAAAATCATTTGAATTTTGAAGTGAATTCAAATTTTGATTATTTTGAAAACTTTGATTCGAGTTATAGTACAAATAAGAATTATGCAAATCATTTATCATTTGATTTTGTTGTGTAGAGATTTCAAGTAGAGATGAAATGTTATTTTCGAGATTCGAGGGTTGGTCATCATTTTGAGAACATTGTTTTCAAAATTCGAATTGTTTAAAGAATAGTTGTCGTTAAAATATCCATACGAATTCGAAGTGAAATCATATGGATTACATTGATTTTCACAAATATTGTAAAATTCAAGTGAGTAGGGAAAATGAAACTCAGACATTTTCAAGAATTTTTTTTTCTTATAAAGAAAAAGTATTTAAAAATAAATTTATTTTTTAAAAGGAAAATGATTTTTTTTTGTATTTTGGTTTTTCAATTTTTTTTTTGAAAAGATTTTATATTTTTCTTTGGATTTTGAAATTTCAAAGAAAAAAGATTTAAAAATTTCAAAGGAAAAGGGACATTTACAATTTTTTTTAGTTTTGGATTTTGAAATTTTTTGTTTTTGTTTTAAATATGCATGGACTAATGCAACTAAATGAATGCAAGAGTTTAATTACAAATGATTTATCCTTAATTAACTCAAAATTGTATACTCACACATTGTCTTAGATAAACAAGATAGTTCTCAGCCAGGTAACGGATATGATTTATCGGTGCACCACAAATCACCGTAGCAATTCAGCTGAAGGTTTAAGTACCTTCAGAGGAACAATTCAGTATAATATTTAATCACCGTAATATTTATAGCTGATTATTGCTCTGTCGTAGCCTAGGCACCAAGAAATTAAATTGATCAAAGAAGAAAATTTGTTAATATACAATTAAGCGTTATCAATGTCTAACCGTTACTACTAATCAAAATTTAAGATGAAATGAAAAGCAGAAATTAAACGTGTATTAACAATGCAACTAGAATGATTTTTTTTTACTTTTTTTAAATACAAGCAAACAACAATGCAATGCAAATAAAAACAATAGATATATACAATGCAAGGAAAATAAAGAAAAATTTATAAACAAGCAAGCAGTTATTTTTTTTGGCAAGATCGGCAAATCAAGCAATTAATTTAGCAAGCACTTCTGCTCCTTCTGCAATGCTGATTTGGCAACCTGAAATTAAATAAGATTTATACAGTTTTTTTAAACAAATTAAAACAAATTAAAACAAACCAAATCAAACCAAAACAAAACAAATTTATCTATTTATTTAAAGATAAACTCCTTTTTTTAGACAAGAACCATATAAACACAGCAAAACAAAATATATTCCACAACCTAAACAACTAAAGCAAGCAATTTGTATAAATTAACTGACCAAACAGGCTCAATAACAAGCTCAATCCCCAAATAACAGGTTCTTAATTTCTTAAAACAAAAATTAGCAAATCCTCTTACACTAGAAACCATAATTCACAAATCAAATGACGAAACAACAATTCACCTTAATCACAACAAATCGAAATTCCAGAAACAATTACTGCAAAATCAAAATAGCCAAATCAAATCGCGAGGTAGAGTTGTAGTCGTAATGGTGAGGTGTTTGGTTTTGGCCAGGTATTCGATTTTTTGAGAAGGAATCGAGATGATTTCAAGTGGTTGTGGATGCGTGGTAGCAGTGATTGAAATACGTGGATGCGTGGTAGCGGTGATTGAAATACGATGAGGTTGATATGTGGAATAACAGTAGTGGAGGTTGAAGAGGGAGGCAAGGCAGTTTCAGCTTGGATGCGGGTTTGTGGATGGAGGCACGATGGCAGTTTGCAGTTGAAAGTAGTGGATTGTGGAGGGCAATAGGCAGTAATGGTATTTGATATGCAGTAATGGTAGAAGTGGTTTAAGGCAATAGGCTGGTGGTTAATTACTGGGGGAAGACGACAGTAAGACGGTTGGTGCAATGTTGACAGAAATGTGATTTCGATCGTTTGGAATTCCAGCAAGCGATGGAATGGTGAGGTGGTTTGATTGTGTATGGTGGTGGTTGCAGATGAAGTTTGACAGTGATAATGTAGGGGGTTGCAAGTGGTCTCAGTTCAGTGATGAGTTTGGGTGGAGATGTCAAGTTGAAATGAAGTGGGTTGTAGAACTGCAGGAAGTAGAACAGTGGGCAATAGGCAGTTGTGGGGTGGTTCGAATGGTCGAGGAGGCTTGATGTCAGGAAGTGATGAAGTATGTTGTGCAGTTTGTGTTGATGAGTTGATGTAAATTGGAAGTGATGTTGGAGTTTTGTATGGTGGTGATGAATGGAGGGTATTGGTGAGGTGAGGCAGCTGAAATTGTAATGGTGGTTTGGAAGCAATAATGTTCGTTGGTGGTAGAAATGAGGGAATGCAGAGGATATTGCAATTGCTCGAAGCATGGCAGTGATTGGCAAGTATGGCTGGAAGTAAGTGGTTGTGGGATAGGGAAATGTTTGTTAGTGAATTGGTTGGATGATGTCCGGCAACGGTAGAATTGTAGTTGACAGTAGGCAGGAAATGATGTTACACAGAAATGAAACAGAGAGGAAATAAAACAGAAATTATAACAGCGTTTTGAAAATTGTAACAGAAATTGTATATGAAAACAGAAATGCAATAAACAAAATTTGAATTGTGATTGTTTTTTTTTTCTTTTTTTATAAAAAAAAATGCAAATGCAATGCTAATGGAACTAAAAAACAACAATCACACAATCAACAAAAATGAAAACAACAAACACACGGCACAAACGATATTTTTTTATGCAAACTAACACACAAAACAAAAACACACAAAAATCAAACAAATATAATCCGAAGAATAGAAAATTAAAATCAAAACAACTCCCCGGCAACGGCGCCAAAAACTTGTTCGTCGACGAAATTCTATCGGTTTAGAAAATCGTCGAACGAATTTAAATTTAAAAATAACCGCAAGCGCACGGTCTACGAATGTAGCACGTGGCGAGTACGGGTCGATCCGCAGGAAATTGATGATTTAATTTTTTTTCAATCAAATTAAACCAAGGTTGAAGAGAATGTTAAACTAGAAAAGAAGGAAGACAAACAAAAGAAAATTGATAAAAATATGAGTGTTAAGACAATTTAGAGGCAATTTCCACTCTCTATATCACATAAATCAACAAAATGAAGTTATTATCTCTCTTTTCTTGTCATTAGTGAATTAGTTGATGTGCTTATCATAAGTATGGTATATTTGTGCTATTAATTACCTCAATATAAACCGTCAAACTATAACACAACCACTAATACACATTTAAATCTCATAAAATATGACAACAAAGTTGAAAGCAAAACCTATTTTAAGCATGGCCTATTAACTATTAATTAGAAATATAAGCCATCAAATTTTAATTTCAACAATCACTTATTTGCCATAATCATATGTAAATGAAGAGGCAATTTGTGTTTTGTTTGTTTAAGCATAGCCTATTTGTTATGAACAACATAGACTATAAAATTCAAAGCTAAGCAACATCATTAAACCACTTCAATCATTCTTATTAAGCTCAAAAAGAGAGCATAAACATCAAATTAAGTTGAAGCTACATGATTAGAGAGCTTCATTACCCCTAAATTGAAGGGGTTTAGCCTCTCATATTTGTTATCATATGAACAAATGTAGCTTGCAACATGAGAGAAAAAGAAAAAGAAAAAGAAAGCAAGATAAAGGAAAACTATTCAACTTGCATGAAAAATAAATCTACACTACAACATGAAAGTAAATAAGCATGAAAAGAAAAAGAACATGTATTGAAGTTGCATAAAAAAATTACATAAAAGAGAAATGGCTAAGTAGCCATGAAAAAAAAAGTTCTTGGTTTTATTTTGAGCCTAAAACTAACTAAAGAGAGACTAAGTAAGTGAGGAAGGTTACATGAAACATAAGGGGTTATTTATACATGCATAAAACCCTAATCCATAATTTGGGGAGTGACCAAACTGCCCTTGAGAAAGTGTGGAGGCCAAGTAATCATTAGCTTCTACTAATCATTATTTAAGTGTACATGAAGCCATTAATTCCATAACCATGTGCATTAGCCTTTAACTTGTACATTAAAGTGGTGGGTAGGTGGAGTCCTCCTTGATCTTCACTTTGAATTATTTCCATCTTCATTCCTTTATATTCGTGTTGTGCATGCACGTGTCTTCATGAAACCAATCCTATTTGAGACCAAATTCCTACAAAAATATATATAAATTTCCAATTAATTTTTCTCAAATAAATATATGCACACAAATGACCGTTTTGCCCCTATATGAGATGGATATGTGACAATTTGGAATTAAACAAGTTAAAATACCCAATATGATCATTACTTAATTTAAAAAGAATAAATATGGTGGTAAAAATATGCACAATTACGTGCACATCAACTATTTCCAAAAAAATTATAAATTAGGTATAAGAAAACAGGTACAAGGAAGAAGTTGCGAAAAAAATTAGTTTCGGAGATAGAAGTTTGTTTTTTAGTCGGAAGGACATTTTTTAGTATAAACAGAAAATGATAGTTACAGCTATCATTCTGTGATTTACACTAAAATGCATTCTTCAGCCTAAAAAGCAAACTTCTTTCCCTAGAACTGAATTTTTCTACAACTTTTTCCTTGAGCCTAAAATCTCCAATTAGGCATTTAGAATTAAGTTGTCGAATAATTGCATACGTTTATGCAATTATTCGGTGAATAATTGCAGACGTTCATGCAATTATATCCAAAAATTACATAAATGTATGCAATTATTTAGTAAATATTGCAAATTTTCCGCAATTACTCACCAAAAAATTGCGGACATTTCTGTAAAAAATTGCGGAAATTCGATGAATAATTGCAGAAATACGTGCATTTTTTAGATATAATCACCGAATAATTGCATAAATGTGTAACAACCCGGGGTTTTGCACCCATATATAATCGTCATTAAACTATTAAATTGCTTGCTAATTAATATTGGGATATTTTAACAGGGCTGAAATTCTTTTAAAAATTTTGTTAAGTGTATGTAGGCTTTAAGAAAAATATTGGGCCATTTTTTTTGTGTTGTGTTATCAAAAACGAACACCGGTCTCTCCCTTCATTCACATTCGTAAGCCCTAACAAAACATACGAGAGAAAAAAATATGGCGGCTCGTTTTTTTCGCTCCTCTTCTTCAAATTAGGGCTTTTGATTTTCGAAGAGAAAAATGGGGATTTCGGTTGATGGACCTGTGCTCGTCAAAAAGGTGAGTGATTTTTAATTACTCACATCTAATTCAATTTCATATATATGTGATTTTGTGATTTCCACGACTTTGAATTCTCTGGTACTTTGACTTCGGTCATTTTGATTTTTGTGATAGTATTTTGGCTTCGGCCTCCTTGTGCTTTGCGAACTCAATTTAGGGATTTTGTGTAATTGGTGGTAGCCGACTTTTGTTCGATCGTTGCCTCTTGATATGCTTTCGGCTTCAACTCCAGACTGATCGATTTTCGGTCATTACGGTTGCGAAATTTCTGGCTTCGCTTTTGCTTTTCGATGATAAGTTGAGTGATTTTTAATTCACTCACATCTAATTCGATATTGTGCTTCGGCAGTATAATTTCATTTGAATGTTGATGATTTTTCTGATGTTTTCAATTCACTCGGTTTTGAACACTTGATTGATTTATGGTTTTGGTTTGAATCTGTTACCATTGAATTTATTTGACGATGTTGATTTTTTTGTGACTTCGATCTCTGTTGATCATGGCTTTGACTTGATTACCATCGTTACTTCGGCATTGACTATTTAAGCTTTATTTTTGCCTCGGTTTGTACTTGAGTACTACATACACTTTGTGTATTGGCTTCGGCCATTATGCAATTGATTTACTTGCTGCCTTGACTGGGTTCACTGTGTTCGCGGTGTTGCTCTTTGTACTTGATGTTTCACACGTGTATATATGTGTGGTCGGGACTTGCTCGAGTCTGGTTCATGTTGCCTTGCTTGTGATTTTTGATGTTGTTGACCCACCGAGTCATTTTCAATGTTTCATTGTTGCTGTATGGTTGTTGTATATATGATGTAGTTTGGTTTTCCTTTGATAGCCTGCATTGCACTAGAGATTCATTTGGTGACGGCTTGGTTGTATATGCAGTTTTTAGTGTTGTGCCACTGTGGTGTGCTGTATCTTGGTCTTTGAGCATTTCTGAGTTTGTTTCTTTTTTTACTGTTGCATTTGTTGGGTCATCGATTTTGCCAGAATTTTATAAGCTGGTTTTTGGTGCACTTGCCTTCCCTGTTGCACTAGAACTATTGAGGTAGTGGCATTATTATTTGAATCTTCACTTTGGTATTGTTGCAGACCTTCATATACATTTCGAGTAGTGTGTAAAACTGCCTATTCATGGTGATGTTTACCCTGCTTGTATATATGTATTCTTGTCCTTTTGGCATGATTGTTCTGTACATCACTTCATATGACTTTGCAGATATTTCCGACATTGGTTGATTTCTGTGTATTGATTTCTTGCATTCACACTTCATGTTTTAGCTGATTCTGGCTCGGTCTCGACCTGAGCTAACCATTGAAGTGTCGCATTGTATTCATGTTGTAGTTGTATCATTCCTGGTACACTCACTCATTTGAGTTTGTACTTTGTTCACTTGATGGCTTCAAGCCTGAACCACTTTGTTACTTGAGTTTGCTTGAGTATATGTAAAAGAGTTTGCATTTTTGGCTTTGCCATGTTGCATTGATTTTGGTTGCTGCAGTTGTGTTGAGTCAGTGACTTGACCTTTTTGCATTTTGTGGTAGTTTGGTGCCTTCTTGAATCTTGCAGTCTTGTTTTACATGATTGCATCTTTGAATCTGGGTAGCTTGTCACTGTGTTGCACTTGCTTGACCCAGTTTGGTAGTTGCATACTTGTTGTGCACTTTTCATGTCCTCCCCTTGGTACTAATGCAGTATATATATATGAGTTTGATTCATACTTATGCTGTGCACTGAGCATTTGCTTTGGTTTTGAAGTGCCTGACCACTTTGATTGCCTTTGTGGTCTGGTTCCTTCATGTTGTTGTACCTGACTCATTACTGTTTTATGTAATGTTGCATTCATTGGTGACTGCGGTTTCGTTTTGTATGCAGTCTTGTCCTTGTTGGGTTGCGTTGCATTGATGCAATTGGATTTGTTTTTCCTATTTACACTTGATTGAATCCGGTATTTCCGGTTTGACCTTGAGAATTTTCATTGTGCCTTCTTGTGCACTATGTTCATTTGATGGTTACTGGGTGGATGTTGTGCTTGCTGTTGCAGTTCCATCTGGTTCATTTTGATTTGAGTTGGAGCCATTTGCTTTTGATTCGTTGATCTTTTGTGTACTTCATGCTGTAGTGGCGAGGCAGTACATTCGTGCATGTGCTGCAGCCCTACCAGAATTGATGTTTTTAAGTGATATTTCAATTACTTGAATTGTTTTGTCCAATTCAATATTTTGAAATTATAATTTGATTCGGTTTGATTTGATCATTTTGTTGTTGTCTAATTATGTAATTGATAATTAGATTATGAGTTTCCAATTATTTGTTTAATAATTAGATTTTGTTGTTAATTGCCGTTTAGGCAATCCTGTTGTTTTCTAAATTATCTTCATTGATAATCTTTTCATTTGTCTTCGTTGATAATTTGAATTTGCTGATTTGTTGTTTAACACTGTTACGTGTTATATTTACCTTTATCCGATTTCTTATTAAAGGATTGGATAGACGAGATTTGTTGTGACTATCGTCTATTTGTTATTTAATTATTATTGCTTCTGTGCATTAATAACCGAGTTTGAATTAGACCGACTCGTGTATTATTTTCTTTTGAATTTAATACTCGGGTCGGACCGAGTTATTTCAGGTTGTAGATATCTTTCTTTGGGGTGCTGCTTGAGCTATGAAGTTTCGTTATACCTTTTGGAATAGTTATTGTCATAGTATAGGATGATATGTGTTCATGTATATTAATTATATTAATGCACTTGTATATGTAACATCCTGTGTCGACAATTGTAGTTGTATCATATGTATTGTATCACATGTATTGTAACTTACTTCAGTTATATATGTATATGAGATTTGATATTATCTGTGTTTCGCATTTAGTTTATCTGTGTTATTATATATATTGTCCTAAACTATTATGAACCATCGTAGTTCGTTTTATACTGGAATTGAATATGTCGATGGGAGTAAATAAACAGAAATGAAAAATAGAAAATATATACCACTCCTATCGAGATAATCAATACTAGTGTAAGGCCTAACTACGGATGGCCGCTCCTACCCAGCCTTATTCTTCGTAATAATAGATAGTATTTCTTTAATACTCTATGTTATTGTGAGCATAGAGGTGGGGCGTCACAGTTGGTATCAAAGCGAGGGGTTTGTGGACATAATATAAAACATAACTTAGATGGAACATGTGTTACAACTATATGTTTTATTTGTGCTTTGAGTCAAAACTAAAGTTTTGAAATTATGATGAACTTTTTAAATATCTTTATTTAAAAATAAAAGTGAAATTATGTTTTGATGATTGATTAATTTGTATCTGTTTATCAGAGTGCGCAGCGGAAATCGTGAGACTGTCCTCGCTGAGTACAGCTGGTAACCTTTTTGATTTAAAAATCAAATTAAGAAAATGAAATTAAATTCATTATGTTGTTACATAGATGTGATTATTTTTGTTTTCTACGAAAATTTCGAATCCGATTTGAGGATCCGAAGCGATTGTAGTTATGTGACTTTGTTGAGATTTTTGCAGTTTTAAATTATTTTCATTGAAGATATATTCGAGTGATTTCTTTCGTCATTTTGTAGTATGCGTGCAAATATGAGTTGCACGTTACTGCATTAATTTTACGTTGAACCGGTGTTTGGTTTTAAACGTATTCTGTTGCAGTTATTTTTATAACAGGATTTTTTTACACCGGTGCTAAATTTTTGAAGCACAATGTTTTGTTGACATTTTTGATGAGTGAAAATTCTCTAGTACCATATTTTGACGATATTTTGACGTATAAAAATTACTGTCGCTTTGACTTCCGTAACCGTCAATTTAAAGTGAATTTTCAAGAGGTAATCCCGCGATGTTGATTTTGGGATCCGTTTTTACGGTGTTTTGAGAAGTGCAGTTTCCTTATCAAATTTGCTACAGATGTTGCTGTTTTAATCACGTGTTTTAAAAATCATTTTAAAATAAAATTGTTTTCCAAAAATTTCTACAGTTTGCGCTTTCAAAAGAATGAGGAAGCGATTTAAACGCTTCAGCAAAATTGAGGACTATGAACTCTCACTTTTACTGATTCGCTTAATTCTGGACTCGTCCGTTTGAGAATGCAAAATATTATTTATTTAAAATACACAATTTTGCACTTTCAAGGAAACGATGAAGAGAATCAAACGATTTAGTAAAACTCGTGGTATGGGACATGTGTGTTTGCTATTTCGATTAATTGCGGACTCATTAATTGAAATATTTGTTGTTTGATGATTTTGTGTGCTTTCGAGCCACTATGATGGACCTTCGGGTCATACGTTGGACCTTCGGGTCATACGATGGACCTTCGGGTCAATACCAGTACTAGACCTTCCGGTCATTTGTTGGACCTTCGGGTCATTTGTTCGGCGCCAAAAATATAGTACTTGGTAAGCTTCGACCATATGAGATGCACGTGCGGCATAGCTAAAACTTGCTATTTGTTGGGATCGATCCACCTTTATTTTTATTTTTTAGTCATCTTAATTGATTTCTAGATATTTGTTGTTTCCAATTATCTGCAGGTAATTGGGTATTTGTTTTTTTTTATTATCGTTTTTGATAATCGAATATTTGTTGTTTCTAATTATCTTTGTTGATAATTAGATATTTGTTGTTTCTGATTATCGTTTTTGATACCTGGATATTTGTTGTTTCTGATTATCGTTTTTGATAATCGCATATTTGTTGTTTCTAATTAGATATTTGTTGTTTCTGATTATCGTTTTTGATAATTGGATATTTGTTGTTTCTGATTATCGTTTTTGATAATTAGATATTTGTTGATTTGAGATTTCTGATTATCGTTTTTGATAATTAGATATTTGTTGATTTGAGATTTCTGATTATCATTTTTGATAATTAGATATTTATTGATTTGAGATTTCTGATTATCGTTTTTGATAATTAGATATTTGTTGATTTGTGATTTCAGATTATCGTTTTTGATAATTAGATATTTGTTGATTTGAGATTTCAGATTATCGTTTTTGATAATTAGATATTTGTTGATTTGAGATTTCTGATTATCGTTTTTGATAATTATATATTTGTTGATTTGTGATTTCTGATTATCATTTTTGATAATTAGATATTTGTTGATTTGAGATTTCTGATTATCGTTTTTGAAAATTGGATATTTGCTAATTTTGCCGATTATGAGATTTTCTAGTCTCTAATCGATTCTAGATTATGTTGATTATATTGAATTGTTGTTTTCTATCTATCTCTGTTGATAGTTAGAGCTTGCTGATTATAAAGTTCGTGTTTTCTAATTATCTGTTCGATAACTAGATATTTGCGGTTTTGCGATATGTGATTTGTGTTTTCTAATTGTCTTTGTTGATAATTAGATTTTGCAGTTTTCTAGTTATCGTATCGATAATTAGATATTGATGTTTTGTGATTTCTGTATTCTAATTATCTAATTGATAATTAAATTGGGTTTATAATTGTAATTATTCAGTTTGCTATTTTCTGATTATCTGCTTGATAATTAGATTTTGTTGAGAATTTTGTGAATTTTTTTTATGGAATTAAAAGATTTCTTTGGCATCTGTGTTCATGACCTTTATTTTTCTAGCTTAACTAGTTTAAGTTAGAAAAATAATTGTTATTGACGAATCTAATTATGAAAATTGTGGGGACACAATTTTTATAAGGAGGGGAGTTTGTAACAACCCAGGGTTTTGCACCTATATATAATCGTCATTAAACGATTAAAATTGCTTACTAATTAATATTGGGAGATTTTAACTGGGTTGAAATTCTTTTCAATTTTTTTTTTAAGTGTATGTGGGCTTTAAGAAAATATTGGGCCATGTTTTTTTGTGTTGTGTTATCAAAAACGAACACCGGTCTCTCCCTTCATTCACATTCGCAAGCCCTAACAAAACATACGAGAGAGAAAAAATATGGCGGCTCATTTTTTTCGTTCCTCTTCTTCAAATTAGGGCTTTTGATTTTCGAAAAGAAAAATGGGGATTTCGGTTGATGGACCTGTGCTCGTTAAAAAGGTGAGTGATTTTCAATTACTCACATCTAATTCAATTTTATATATATGTGATTTCCACGGCTTTGAATTCTCTGGTACTTTGACTTCGGTCATTTTGAGTTTTGTGATAGTATTTTGGCTTCGACCACCTTGTGCTTTGCGAACTCAATTTAGGGTTTTCGTGTAATTGGTGGTAGCCGACTTTTGTTCGATCGTTGCCTCTTGATATGCTTTCGGCTTCAACTCCGGACTGATCGATTTTCGGTCGTTACAGTTGCGAAATTTCTGGCATCGCTTGTGCTTTTCGATGATAAGTTGAGTGATTTTTATTTTACTCACATCTAATTCAGTACCGTGCTTCGATAGTATAATTTCATTTGAATGTTGATGATTTTTCTGATGTTTTCAATTCATTCAGTTTTGAACACTTGATTGATTTATGGTTTTGGTCTGAATCTGTTACCATTGAATTTATTTGACGATGTTGATTTCTTTTGTGACTTCGATCTCTGTTGATCATGGCTTCAACTAGATTATCATAGTTACTTCGGCATTGACTATTTAAGCTTGATTTTTGCCTCGGTTTGTACTTGAGTATTACATACACTTTGTGTATTGGCTTCGGCCATTATGCAATTGATTTACTTGCTGCCTTGACTGGGTTCACTGTGTTCACGGTGTTGCTCTTTGTACTTGATGTTTCACACGTGTATATATGTGTGGTCGGGACTTGCTCGAGTCTGGTTCATGTTGCCTTGCTTGTGCATTTTGATGTTGTTAACCCACCGAGTCATTTTCAATGTTCCATTGTTGTTGTATGGTAGTTGTATATATGATGTAGTCTGGTTTTCCTTTGATAGCATGCATTGCACTAGAGATTCATTTGGTGACGGCTTGGTTGTATATGCAGTTTTTAGTGCTGTGCCACTGTGTTGTACTGTGTCTTGGTCTTTGAGCATTTCTGAGTTTGTTTCTTTTTTTTACTTTTGCATTTGTTGGGTCATCGATTTTTCCAGTGTTTTATAAGCTAGTTTTTGGTGCACTTGCCTTCCCTGTTGCACTATAACTATTGAGGCAGTGGCATTATTATTTGAATCTTCACTTTGGTATTGTTGCAGACCTTCATATACATTTAGAGTAGTGTGTAAAACTGCCTATTCTTGGTGATGTTTACCCTGCTTGTATATATGTATTATTGTCCTTTCGGCATGATTGTTCTGTACATCACTTCATATGACTTTGCAGATATTTCCGACATTACTTGATTTCTGTGTATTGATTTCTTGCATTCACACTTCATGTTTTAGCTGAGTCTGGCTCGGTCTCGACCTGAGCTAACCATTGAAGTGTCGCATTGTATTCATATTGTAGTTGTATCATTCCTGGTACACTCACTCATTTGAGTTTGCACTTTGTTCACTTGATGGCTTCAAGCTTGTTACTTGAGTTTGCTTGAGTATATGTAAAAGAGTTTGCATTTTTGACTTTTCCATGTTGCATTGGTTTTGGTTGCTGTAGTGTGTTGAGTCAGTGACTTGACCTTTTTGCATTTTGTGGTAGTTTGGTGCGTTCTTGAATCTTGCAGTCTTGTTTTACATGATTGCATCTTTGAATCTGGGTAGCTTGTCACTGTGTTGCACTTGCTTGACCCAGTTTGTTAGTTGCATACTTGCTGTGCACTTTTCATGTCCTTCCCTTGGTACTAATGCAGTATATATATGAGTTTGATTCATACTTATGATGTGCACTGAGCATTTGCTTTGGATTTAAAGTGCCTGACCACTTTGATTGCCTTTGTGGTCTGGTTCCTTCACGTTGTTGTACCTGACTCATTACTGTTTTATGTAATGTTGCATTCATTGGTGACTGCAGTTTCGTTTTGTACGCAGTCTTGCCCTTGTTGGTCTGCGTTATATTGATGCAATTGGATTGTTTTTCCTATTTACACTTGAGTTGAATCCGGTATTTCGGGTTTGACCTTATGCTCGTTTGTAAATTTTCATTGTGCCTTCTTGTGCACTTTGTTCATTTGATGGTTACTAGATGGATGTTGTGCTTGCTGTTGCAGTTCCATCTGGTTCATTTTGATTTGAGTTGGAGCCATTTGCTTTTGATTCGTTGATCTTTTGTGTATTTCATGCTGTAGTGGCGAGGCAGTACATTCTTGCATGTGTTGCAGCCCTACCAGAATTGATGTTTTTAAGTGATATTTCAATTACTTGAATTATTTTGTCCAATTCAATATTTTGAAATTATAATTTGATTCGGTTTGATTTGATCATTTTGTTGTTGTCTAATTATTTAATTGATAATTAGATTATGAGTTTCCAATTATTTGTTTAATAATTAGATTTTGTCGTTAATTGCCGTTTAGGCAATCCTGTTGTTTTCTAAATTATCTTCATTGATAATCTTTTCATTTATCTTCGTTGATAATTTGAATTTGCTGATTTGTTGTTTAACATTGTTACGTGTTATATTTACCGTTATCCGATTTCTTATTAAAGGATTGGATAGACGAGATTTATTATGACTGTCGTCTATTTGTTATTTAATTATTATTGCTTTTATGCATTAATAACTGAGTTTGAATTAGACTGACCCGTGTATTATTTTCTTTTGAATTTAATACTCGGGTCGGACCGAGTTATTTCAGGTTGTAGATATCTTGCTTTGGGGTGCTGCTTGAGCTATGAAGTTTCGTTATACCTTTTGGAATAGTTATTGTCATAGTATAGGATGATATGTATTCATGTATAAATTATATTAATGTACTTGTATATGTAACATCCTGTGTCGACAGTTGTAGTTGTATCATATGTATTGTATCACGTGTATTGTAACTAACTTCAGTTATATATATATGAGATTTGATATTATCTGTGTTCCGTATTTAGTTTATCTGTGTTATTATATATATTGTCCTAAACTATTATGAACCATCGTAGTTCGTTTTATACTGGAATTGAATATGTCAATGGGAGTAAATAAACAGAAATGAAAAATAGAAAATATATACCACTCCTATCGAGATAATCAATACTAGTGTAAGGCCTAACTACGGATGGACGCGCCTATCCAGCCTTATTCTTCGTAATAACAGACAGTATTTCTTTAATACTCTTTGTTATTGTGAGCATAGAGGTGGGGCGTCACTAAATGTATGCAATTATTCGGTAACTTAATTTTAGGAACCTAATTTGCATACATTTTTTTAAAAGAATGTTTTACGTATTTTAAACTTAATAAGGACTTTAGCCAAACTGTCCCCATTCTATTTATTTTGTTGTTTAAACGACAATACTAGTTATGACTAACGTTTTGTATAATATAAAACTAAATATAATGTCGGTTACAACTAGAATTTTGTATAATGTATAGTATAAAACTCAATGTAATGTTAGATATAACTAGCATTTTGTATAGTGTAAAAGTTAGAATAAAATCCTAATTATAATTAATATTTGTCACCCACTTAAAAAATAAAATATGATGCCCTTCGGCCTAATTTTTTTTAAAATTTTGTAATTTTCCATAATTCCTTCTTTATTTATTTCATTTTCTTTTGAGCATACAAAGAGAAAGTGCTGTGGATTAATGCTACATATAGTACATTTTATTGTACCGTTCAGACCTCTCGTCCTACGCTGTGTAGTTAATGCCCCGCTATTACCCCGCTACAAACCTGCTATATCTCATAGCAGATTTCTACCATTATGATTTTTCCATATAGCCCTAGAATATAGCCTTTCCGCTTTAATCCCCGCTATTTCCGCTATATCCCGTTATTTCCGCTATATTCCGCTATTAGCGTTATATCTTTTTTAATAAAATGAATTGAAAAATTGCATTTATACATTATAAAATTATGAAACTAATTTATTTGATTTGATTTTTTATATATTTTCAGAAATGAAAATACTCTAACATTCTACCAAATTCAATTGTGTTATATAATAGTTTTTCGTTTATTTAAAGTATATTCGCACATGTTTTTATATAAAATTATTTGTGTATTATTTATAATTCAATTGAATGATAATTTTTCATTTAATTACCATTTATATATTTGTAAAAACATTAAGTACGAGTTTTATATGCTATTTTAGAGCCATCCGCTATATCCCGTTATATCCTCGTTGTATCGCCGCTATGACTTTTTGCACCTCCACCGTTTTGAATCTATCGAGCGCATTAACTGCACAGGTCCTACATCCAATTCAAGAATTCCCTCTGAAACTTTCACTAAATGACCCTTTCTTCATCCAAAAGAACAAGTTTCTATAACTATAGGACTACGCAAACTGGACTTCACATAACTACCGAGACAATGCACAATGCTTCACAAATTTGCTATAAAATACTGACTTTAACATATTTGTCTTTATGTAGACTGATTTATCAATATTGAAATACAATTATCTTGTAATTGGTAAAAATAAATCTGATTGGAGGTGTTCTGGCCTAAAGACTTAAAGTCACCAAAATCCATGGGTAGTGAACTAAACAATCTCTGGTCATGATTTTTTTTTGAAATCGAAAGCATCAAAGATCAAAAAAGTTTGGAAATGAATGTATGGATTTAAAAGATGATTAGTATCAGAATTGGTTGGAGTATCGATTTTATGATCTAGGGTGTTTATATAATGATGATCTATGATGTTTATATAATGATTGTAGGGGTTGAAGAGCTACAACGATTATAAAAGTCCTTGGAATGAAGAGGAAGGGAAACAAGGCGAAAGAGGTGAAACTATGGACAAAGAGACACTGATTCGAGAGCAACAATCATAATTAATACCACGATTGTTTAATAAACAATTTAATAATTATTAACTAATCGGTATATTGATTATGAACTAATCGGTCGACCAATTATTAATTAATTGGCACATTGATTAGTGTGTTTCTTCTATGCACTACTTGCTTCTCTACTGCTTCATGGACATTCAAACAAATATAGAAAAATTCAAGAAAAATCCAAAAAATTACTAGAGCGTATTTTAGGTTATGCGGAAAAGTTTGAAGATATTTAAATATCATTTGTGTATATTTAACAACTTCTAATTCCATGGACTCGGCAACTAACACACAACATGTACTTGTATATGTCTTCATTTTGGTTCATTTTCAAGTGTTGTTGTGAGTTGGATATGATTTTTTGTCACCATAATAAGTATTCTAAAATGCTAACCTTTACTCAAATTGCTTTGTATTAATTTCTCTGGATAATAGCTTTATTTAAGCTTCCATCGATTTCCATTATATTTCCTATTCTGTATAAGTACTATTGTTTCTAATATAACAGATAATATTGTTAGTAGCATTGTATATGGCTGATATAATCAACACTCTATAACTATGTTCCTAACATAATGATCCTTTTGGTTTAACCCCATCAATTAATATGTTTGATGTCTAACATATATTTTCTTGTCAACTACCAAGCTTATTGGTAGTCTACATGCTTTATTGTAATAAAATTTATGAGTGCTCTTCTCAATTTGAGGAATACTGCTCAATCAAGAAAATAAATAGTATTACTTTCATATAGACCTTTGGAATCAAAAGAATCATATAGTCGATCATCATCATAAGAACTAGAATCTCTCCAAACAGAGTAAATTTTATTTAAAGGGAAAAAAGTTGTTAAAAATTATTTGCAAGATGAAGAAGTTGATTCGACTATGCTAATTTATAAATCACGCGGTGGTTTTCATTGAACCGCTGCAAGAAATTACACCATTGTGGTTTTGTATAAACTATCGTGTACTCTGTGTTGTTTAGAAAATTATCAATATGCTATAGCAACAAACAACACATAGCCAACAATCACATATTATTATCTACAACCAACACAACAACAATCATGCACCGTAACCACACATTTGTCCATAATGCATAACCATTTGTAAATAAGCACCATAATCATGTGCTTAACATAGTTTAACCATTATACCATAAAAAACCATTCTATTTTTACATTAATAACTCATCAAAGTCAAAGTTCCCATTATACATGTTCTTCTATTCATTGGAAATTTTAAGAACCAAATTTTTGTTAACTCGTCTCTTTACCTCTTTGTCGTTTAGTATGAGGTCTGTTATTTGGTGGAAGTAGTTTGACCGCAATAATCGATTCTATTTGAATTAACAGATTGTGCATAATTCAAGTATAAGAAACACATGTTGTATTACTAACATCTAAATTTGGATATAAATTTGATAAGAAATATTCCTACGTGACTATACAATAAATAATTGATTGTACCATTGTAGTTGCAAATTTGCTTGCTTTATATTTCAAGTTCTTATATTTGATGATTCTATTGATATTTGCTCATTATTTATTGACTTCATTAATACAACTTTATGCATAGACATATTTAAGTTCCATAACACATCCCAAGTTTAATATATAGGTGCGGGAGGTGACTCTAAAAGTCAAAGAATGTGAATCATCTCATCTCTACCGGACATTTACTATTTGATATTCGAAGAGGCATACATTTTGAAGATAAATTTTGAGCCGGTTAAACTTCAATGTACTCTACCGCAACAGTCTTACCATGGTTTCCAATTTATAAGATGTGATTTTTGGTAATCAATACGATAACGAGTGAGTTAAAAACTATTTGAACCAATATCATGTGTACTTTATCTTGCACTTTTTCCCCAAGCTCTCAATCGGGGATAACATTGAGACTTTTGATCATTTTCGACGACGAATCCACCAATTCCAACATATTCAAAAAACTAACATTGTAGGAGAGTATAATAAAATAAAACTAAGAAAAAATATTCTTATAATAAAATGAAATTTAACTACATGTACCTGAAGAATATCTTTAAATCACGTTATATGTCCACATGTATTTACTACAATGTCTAGATATCGATAAAGATAACCAAGAATAGTGGACCTCCAACCAAATTTTCTATCCAAATTCAACTACATCAATGCTTCCAAATATAAAACAGTATCATCGGTAGTTGTAAACTATGTGGTTAATATCAGATAATACCGCTGACATATTGCTGATATATCTCATATCAGCCCTAAGCCGATATGTATTCATAATATCACTTAAATAACATTACCGATATATAGCTTGATATCCGTGGATATATCGCTCCAATATTTAGTGTAAAAACCTGATATTTTTAAAGAATATTATTCGTTATTGTATTTTCTGGAGAAAATATTTTTATAAATAAGTATCTTCACATTCTCAATATTTGTTTTCTATATATAGTTGTAGACCATATTTTAAATCCTAACGCGCTAAAGTTTTACTTTTAACCATACAATTTTAGGCTTCATCATTGGCCTGTCATAAAGTAAACTTTACTTATTCCATCATTTTATATGTTTTATTTTTCTTGAAGACTTTACTCCCAAAGGCAAGATCATGAATGAGCTAATTCTCTTTTTAGTTATTTTGTATTCACAATTTCTAGTTGGTAACTTAGATTATGAAAATTCATTTTGTTAGTTTTTATAATGCACCTAGAATTAAAGTTGAAGGGCAGTTGTTAGAGAACCTCATATTATCACAAAACCAATTGGTTAATGTGATGGAAAGTCTCTTAGTATTTATGCAGAATTCATATTGTAAATTCCTCAACGTGGGACTAATCTTAACACACCCCCCGCACGTGTTGGGTATGATCATCCAAACACGTGGACATTCATTAAGGGTGACCTGTGACACAATTGAACTCGCTCTGATACCATGTTAGAGAACCTCATATTATCACAAAACCAATTGGTTAATGTGATGGAAAGTCTCTTAGTATTTATGCAGAATTCACATTGTAAATTCCCCGATGTGGGACTAATCTCAACAGCAGTAAAATTATATATTTGACATATCGAGAAGGAACGAGCTAAATTAGTAATTGGTATCAAATCAATATTTCTTATTCAATAAATTAAGTGAAAATGAAAATGAAAATGATGAAAATATAAATATGGAAAATTTGGAAAAGTAATATAGATGTTTAGATGGCTGAACAAACAATGAATACAGTATAAAAATGAAGAAAATAATAAAAATGTACATCATACGAATTTCTCTAGAATCAGTAAACAGATTATAATCTATAAACTATATTAGTCGGTCTTTAATAGTAATTTTGAACTTATTTATCTAGATATTTGAATACTTAAAATCGATATAACATTCTCATGGTCTGATATCGTTTATAACATATTCTACTCATGTCCGATATTTTACCGGTATTATCATGATATTTAGAAATATCTCATACTGTTACTTGACCGGTGCGTACCGGATACTGATATTGACTTAGGTGGTAAAAAACAAACCACACATCAACAACAAAATAAATGCTTTAAAAATGCTATCATATTGGTTAGGATATGCATTAAAAATACGTAGCTAATTGAGAATTTTTTATATTTTCACACTTTAGAGCCTTTGTTGTCAAAAGTAGTAAAAACATACTTCTGTCACTAAGATGGTTTCATTGATCATTAAAAGGTACCAGTGATTTTGTATAGTCCAACATAAATAGATGTTAGAGCAATGAAATTGAAAGGGGTTATACTTAGTTCATCACAAGAAATAAAGAGTATGTGTTGTCGACAATTCAACGAAATAGGTCATTAGTAGCGTTGAATAAATGTTATCTTAACTTTTAACAATGTTTTAAAGAACAATTTATAACAACATGCTGTAATAGATCTAGAACTCATAATAACATTTTTTTTGAAACCCCATCGCATGTCACAATATGATGGCGTCGACGAAACACTCTCATATAATGACACATTGTAGCATTTCTTAGACTCTGTCAAACAATATATTATTACATACGGCAACGTTTGTGAAAACTCCATGTTTGGTTTTCTTTATTGAAGAAGATGGATAATTCTATGTTTGAATAGGATTTATGGTTTCTATGATATTTGGAAAAGATATGGTATATCCTTCATAACATTAAGGACAATGCAACTAATATCTTTCACCATGTATACATAATTAAACAAAACAAAATAGCGAAACACATTTGATAACCAACACAAATCGGCTCATAATATTATTAAGCATAGCTAAGTTTAAACCATGTTTGATACAACAAATAACACATTGTAATTGTTGGAATGGGGCCAGCCCACAACAGAATTAAGGGGTGAATTTCAAAAAAATCTTATTAGATCTTTATTGTGTCAATGAAATCTAATTCATTTAGAACTTTTCTAAATTTTCTTTTTAAATAAATTCATTATTTTATTTAACTTTATAAAATGAAGATTAGCATTATATGATTTTATTATTTTTTAAATGTGTGTATCATACACACATGTGTGTATGTGCATATGCGATATAATAGTGTGTACATCGTTAAACATGCATGCATATAGATGTTAGGATTTACACCGTAACGGACATGTTACTCCCTCTAGTATTCGATCATGCTGTCTAAATGAAATATATATATGCATCAAAATAGTTTATATGTGTGTGTGTGAGTGAAATTAATTGATAAATATAAAATTATAATTATTTATATAATACACACACACATACACATACATACATATATATATATATATGTACATGTACATAGGCCAGTTGTAACATCCCATAAACTTGGCGTTAGTTATTTAATTAGTTAGTTAGTTAATTAGGCTCCAAAAATGGAATTTGTGCAAACGTTTGAATTTGACATGAAACTTGCACCATTGCATTTGTGGTGGAATTCTAAGAAACTTTCTTATTTAGAGTTTTGCGATTGGAGTCCAAATGAAGTAGTTACAGATGAAAACCAAATTTGAAATGAAAATAATTATATAAACGTTAATGTATTAAATATCGGGATCCATATGTCGATACGTTCATTGGGACAGGTCGACATGTAGCGGTCAACCGGTGCACATGGATAGTCGACAGGTTGGCAAACCGACGACAAGGGTTTGTCTAGGCCAAACGGTCCAGATTTAATATATTTCGATCTAACGCTATGGTTGATTCTAATGCCTATAAATTCAGGCCTAACGCTCTCTTCTATTCTCATATTTTTCAAAAAGTAGCAGCGACACTCTGCTATTTTCTCTTCTCCACTATTTTCTAGATTATAAAATATAATATTATATTTATATATATACAAATTGAAGAAGAATAGAAATCACATAACATAAGAAGAAGAGCGGGTTGACACTATCGATAATGAGTTACTATAAATATCTATAATTTTATTTATATATTTATGTTTTCCTTCAACCTCAAATCTCTTCTCAGTTCTATAATTCTAGTACATGCATATACCCTTTTTATACATATTTCTTTAAGTAAGAAGGAAATGAAGTTGAATCAAATATTTTACTTCATATTTGGATATTTAGAACGCTTTAAGAATGTGAGTGGGAATTTATAAAACTATTTATGATTTTGAATTTATTTTGTTTGTATACATTTGATTTTTGTACGTAAATCAATAATATTTGTGAATTATTGGCTTAAATTAGCATAGAAAACTATTGCCTACATATTCTTGTTTTATATCTGATAGGAATTACTGCTACATCCTGATTTGAAAATCAGTCCAAAAAGTTATAGATATGAATATTGATTGGATATGAAAATTATTCCAGATCTGAACTTGGGTTATAGATTATTAGTACGATTTTGATTATTGTCCTAATTATGTTGAATTGAAAATTTTCCATTGTTTAATTTGTAGGGGAACGTCCATTTGAATTTTGTAAGCTTGTTTATATTCCCAAATTGCATAGAAAATGCAACGTTTGATTTAACAAGGATTATATGCAAGTAAAAAGGAAGAGATGTGTAAAGTATAGATTTATTCTCTGTACATTACATTGTCTATTGCAATAAAAAGGAAGTAATCATTCCTTTTAATTTCGAACGAGGCAAATCTTTCCTTTTATTCTTGATCTTTTGTTTTAAACTAATTTATGGAAATCACAATGAGAATCTTCCTAAAAACGTAATTTCAGCAAATTAAATATGGAAAGAATATTCTAGTTAAAGATTTGTAAATAGAATACATCTGGTAGAAGTAGGTATTTTTTTTCACAAATATGATGATTTATGCGTAATGCTCGCGTAGGATATTAGTTATACGCAGTAATAACATTGATTTGCGAATAGGAAATAAAGGAAAGTTTGTAAAGGTTATAACTCCAACAAATGCATAAATTTTTTTGAATGAATTAGGGGTTACAAATAATTTATAGGGTAAATGGATCAATGGGACCGATAAATATGGAAGATTAGATAAATAATTGTGGAATAATTACGCAATGTCACTAATTGAAAATTAGTAAGTATATCTAAATGTCATTAGGCTGATAATCTTTTATCATGGATAAATTAACATTTGTGGATAAAGCAAATAAAGAGGATTTATGGGAAATTGAATATTTAAGGTAAATTATATAGTCTTAAATAACTAGAAGGAGGTTAGTAAGCTAAGTCCAATATCTAATTTAGGATGATAAAGATTAGTAATAGTAAAGCCAAGGATAATATGAATTAAATCTGTAAAGCTTAGAAAATAAATTGGACTAGTAGGTTAAGATGCGAGGTTAATACAGTTACACAACAAAAATCTGCCCTTCACTTTAAGGCTGCCAGCAGTAGTGTACACTTTGTATTGATATGAGACATCTTTGACCATAGGACCCAGATAATAATTAACCGGGCTTAGAAGATTAGGATGTGAGGTCGGTAGAGTTACACAACGGAAGTTTGCTCATTACTCGGAGGCTGGCAAAGTTGTGTACACTTATTCCTGCTGTAGGACATCACCAATCATGGGACCCGTAGAAAGCAATTGTGGGAATAATAGGATCTGCTTAGGGATTAAATGTATTAAGGGGTTGTTTGAGGGCCTGCCTCTTTCCTAATTAAAAAAAATTAAATGATCCGAATTATCAATTAGGAGCGGTTGTGGATATCTCGGGAAAAGTCCACTTTAGGTTTGAGGTATTAAGTGACTAATCTACAGCATGCCACTTTACTATAAAGAAGCATTAAGCGTCCCGATGGGATTCCAAGCAATGTCAGCTAGAAAGTACTAGTGAGGGGTCCGCCTAAAGGTTAGGTATTAAATGATAAAGCTTGCCTAGAATATTGTATTAAATTTCCAGGGGTCAACCTAGTCCTTATTAACAAGGTATTATGTGGTTTGGGTATTATCTCTCACATAGCTAAGACTTTATGATGATAGATGCATTAGTAATATGGCTATCATGTATTATAATGCCATAAATAGTGGTCAAAAGTCTCCATGGCTAGAACCAATAGACCTATGAGCCCATGTCTAGTATTTTGTACCCTAGGAAGGGTAGGTAGGTGAATTATGAAAGTGTCTGTGTTATAGGATCATGTAATATGGATAAACTACTTGTGTGGAATAAGTAAGTAAATAGTAAAAGCAGTAAAGTAAATGACACCAGAGATTTTTATACTGGTTCGAACTCCCGTTCTACGTCCAGTCTCAGACTCCTTTTGGATTTAAACTAGCAACCCTTACTTAACCTAGAGGAATAGGTTTACACCGCCCGAGCAACCGAACAAGACTTCTACCGCCTAAGCAATCGAATAGGACTTCTACCGCCTGATCAACCGAACAAGACTTCTTCCCAAATAACAAAAGTATTCGACTGTAATGTGCTCTTTGAGTAGCATCGATAAGTCAATTAAGTACATCTTCCTATAATCCTCTCCTTTATGATATATAGTGTAACGTGCTTGAAAATTACGGAAGATAGAGTGATCAATGATCAGAGAATGTAAGCAGTTTGAGTGCAATTTGAAAACTAGATAATAAATAAGAATTCAAGAATATCAAAATAGATTTTGGTGAATTGTTTGTTGAATTCTGTAATCTATTTATAGAGTTTAAAAGGTTGCAACCATAAATGAAAAACTATATTGAAAAGAACAGGTGCAACCATTGATTTTGAAAGCGTTTCTCTTAGACAAAGAGAAGTGTCTTTTCATAAAAAAAAGCTGTTGGAGAATATTCAGCCGTCCGAATCAAAACAATTCAGCCACCTGAATTAGATTAAAACGCAAACAACAAGGTTTTAGGCTATTTCTGGCCTTATTCAGACGTCTGAATATATTCATTCAGACAGCTGAATATTGTGAAACAATATTTTTGTTTTAGCATTCAGACGTCAGAATGAATGCATTCAGCTGTCTGAATTCAACCAATTGTCCATGTTCGTGCATATGTGTATATGAATTTATACATATATCAATTCAAGAGAGATTTTAACAAAATTATAAATGAAATAAAGACTCTAGACACAACACAATCAACTTCAAACTCCGAATATGAATCTGCAACAAATCTCCTGCAAAAATGATTAGCATACACAAAATAATTTATATAGCTTGTCATAATCAAAACGATGTAAAATCGAGATTCCAACATTCTCCCCCTTGTTGATGATGACAACTATATAATCAATAATATAAATATTCATAATATTGTTACTCCCCCTGTAAATATGCACAGTTATTAACTTTCTCCCCCTTTGTCATAGACAAAAAGAAAGAAAATAATGCAAGAAGAATATTATTGTAAGAAGGAAAAGCAATATATATAACGCTTAATTGAGATAGCATAAAATATTTCCTACAACTTAACAAACATAGTTAAAACAAACATAATTAAAGCAAGCATAATTAAAACAAATATAATTAAAATTGGCTAGAAAGAGAAGGATCATCATTATCAGAATTCAAACTCGAAGAAGGCAACTGAAATGGGGATGGTTTATAAGCCTCAGTGGATTTAGAATCGGAACAAGAAATTCCATCCCATATTTTATCCAGAAATCCCCTGATCGAGTCGAATTTTCCATTTTCTTTTCAAGAGACTTAATTTCTCGATTAATTTTCGATTGATTCCGGGAAAGAGTGTTAATAGCTTGTTTGGAAGAAGTGTCCAGGCCAATCACTTGAATTGAATCATCGTCCTTTTCTTCTTCTTCATGTTGAGTATGAGAAGAGGAAGCAATACTAGTGTCCTGAGGTTGTGACGTACCTTGTTGAACATTTTGAGACAATTTTTGGAAAGGGATGAATTTTTGTGGAGGAGGCCGGTGAAAAAGACCCATCAATCCAAAAGCTTTTGCGCCTAACTCAGTAATAATCGAAAAATCGGAGTCGGGCATTGGAACGCCGACATTGATAAGGATGTACATAATATAAGCACCATAATGGATGGTGTTATATTTTCTTCGGATAGTGATGTCTTGAAATTCATCCAAAATAATTTTGCCCCAATTTACTAGTTGGTTGGAGTAGATTGAGTAAAAAGCTTGGAAATTTTCTTTATAAACCCTTTCATAACTCCCTGTTCTTGGTTGTAAAGAACGAATAAATGCACGGTGAATGAGGCGAGCTTGTGGCCTTAAGAAGGTAGATTTTAAATTACTCAAATTTGTAAGTTGACCGGACAAGAAAGGATGTGAAACTTCATCTCGATGATCTATATCAACTTCAATATCAACAATATAAATTCCATGATAGGTACAATTTAGAATATTACCTAGTCTTTGTAAAGGCAAGAAAATTTTTACTCCACAAACTATTGACCAGACACAATCTTATCGATTTTGGGGATTATGGTAACATAAATTCAAATTTGCAAGAAAGAGTTTAATCGAAAGATGATTAATTTTGACATTGTTACGAGCATATCCAATTAGACTATCAAAATGGAATTGCTCCGCCAACTCCCTAATTCGGTAGGCCACAAAATCTGGGAATTTCATGAAAGCTCCTTCAAGGATGTTGGAGTTCTTCATAGAATTATATAGGGAAATTGCAACATCACTCCATAGCCATTGTCGAATTTGATCTTCTGATGATCCGAAGGTTGATTCTAAAGTGCTTTTGGATCTTAGTGCCATTAGAGAGTAAAAAAGGAAGATAAAATTTTGAAAAGCTTGAAAATGGTGGCTAGGGTTTTGAAATGAATGAGAAAGAAGTGAAAAAGTCAATGTATAGAAGTTAAAAAGCAAGAGCAAAAGTGGAAAAAGAAAATAGAGGGAGGTTAAAAAAATGACTCAGAAGTAAGTCAACCATTTGAATATATCCGTTCAGATATCTGAATTGCTTTGAGTTTCAACCCGCAAAGAAATAGTTCATTTTTTACCTAATGTAGAAGTCTGAATTATTTGATTCAGCCGTCTGAATCTGAGAAAAAAAATTTCTTCCTATAATATTTAGCCGTCTGTTTTATAAAAAACAGTCGACTGAATTTGTACATAACCTCGTATAAGCCTATTGTTTATAGCAAACAATATATATAAATAAATATTTTGAATAATACAATTTTTGAACAATCAAAAAAGAAAAATAACATATGAACAATAGTATATAAAATTAAATTAAAAAGATTTGGAAGAAGAGCTTGGAGTGTGATATGCATCTTCTTCTATTTTAGTGTTCTCTTGAAATGGTCGAAGTGGAGACCATCTGTTGCCGTGTTCCCAAGAATTTGGTGATATCGGTGGACGCTGCGGTAATGGTTCCCAAGGATTGTGATGATTTGGAGAATGAACAGAAGACGGTTGATGAACTATGTTTTTGGAGGAAGAAGCACAGAATTTTAACGTGACTTGTTCCAAAAATCTTAACCGCTTGGCGTTAACTTTTTGTTCATAGTACAGGTCGTGCTGTAATTCTAGTGTTTCCCGTCGGTAATGATGAGTATCATCCATTTTCTCTTTTGAAGATGGTGAACCAAAAGAAGAGAGACCGTCTCATTCTATTAATATGTGGGTATATCCAGTATGAGTGGATGGTGGAACAATCGAAACCGGTTCGTAAATCGGTGTTGGAGTAGGTAAATTTACCGATCCCGAAGAAGGAGAAGTATAAGAGAGATCAAATGATTCTGAATTGTGTTGAGACGACATTTCGAGAAAAGTATTCGAAACTTAAATTTTTATTTGAAAGCTAATGCTAACGGAAGAAGGAATAGCTGATATATATATATATATATATATATATATATATATTTATATATATATGAGTAGAGTCATGTATAAATAGAAGGAATTTTGTGGTGAAGATTATAATAGCCATAGAAAAAAATTTGATGGATGTAAGGTAAATGAAAAAAATACAAACTAACTAAAGTTTTATAAAAGGGAAAGTAGACTAGTGGTAGAACAATAGACTACCGAGTAAGAGACCCCGAGTTCGAGTGCTGGAAAACCCTCCTCTTCTTTTATTTATTTATTTTTATTTTTGGTTAAAAACTTATAAATCTTTTATAGATACAATTCCTAATACTGTTCTTAGTTTTATAAATACATTTTCATTTAAAGGTTTTGTAAATATATCAACCAATTGATTTTCAAAGGACATAAATTCCAGTCTGACTAAATCATTTTCAATATTATCACAAAGAAAATGATGACGTATGTCAACATGTTTAGTTCGTGAGCGCTTTACAGGATTTTTGCATAAGTTTATAGCAATAGTTTTATCATAGAAAATTGTTGATTAAGAAAGCTAACACCAAAATCTTGAAGTGTTTGTTGCATATAAATGACTTAAGCACAAGCTAAAACAACAGAAATATATTCTGCTTCACCAGTTGAATGTGAAACACAATTTTGTTTCTTGCTAAACCAAGAGACTAAATATTGTCTAATGAAATGAAAAGTCCCACTTTTACTTTTTAAATCCATCCGACATCCTCCAAAATCAGCATAAGTATATGAAACTAACTCAAAAGGATACTCTTTCGGATAGAAAAGTTCAAAATCTTTGGTTTTGCTTAGATAACGCAATATGCGTTTCAAACTCGCATATGTGATTCTTTAGGATTTGCTTGGAATCGAGCACACAAACAAACACTTATCATTATGTCAGGTCTACTAGATATTAGATAAAGTAATGATGCAATTATACTTCGATATAATTTTTAATCAGCACTTTTGCCATCTTCATCTCTATCGAGATGAACTATTGTGCTCATTGGAGTTGGCTTAGCAGACGTGTTTTCCATATTAAATCGTTTAATTAGATTATTACAATATTTTCCTTGATTAATAAAAATTCCATTTTCTATTTGTTTAATCTATAATCCAAGAAAATAAGATAATTCTCCCATATGTGACATTTCACATTCTTTGGTCATTATCTTTGAAAATTCCTGACATAATTTTTCATTTGTAAATCCAAAAATAATATCATCAACATAAATTTGAATAATTAAAATATCCTTTTTAGCTCTTTTAATGAAAAGAGTTTGATCAACCTTTTTAATTTCAAAACCAAAATCTATTAGATAGCTTTTAAGACGATCATACCAAGCACGAGATGCTAGTCTTAGTCCATATAAAGTCTTTTTAAGTTTAAAGACATGGTCTAAATTTTTTTCATGAGTGAATAAAAGAGGTTGTTCAACAAAAACATTTTCTTTTATATAACCATTTAAGAAAGCACTTTTAACATCCATTCGATAAAGTTTGAAATTATGAAAACATGTAAAGGCCAGTAAGATACGTATTGCTTCAAGTCGTGCAACTGGAGCAAATGTTTCTTCGTAGTCAATTCCTTCTTCTTGGTTATATCCTTGTGCGACTAATGTAGCTTTATTCCTATTTATATTACCTTGTTCATCTGCTTTATTTTTAAAGACCCATTTAGTACCAATAACTATTTGATCACTCGGTCTAGGAACTAGTTTCCAAACTTTGTTTCGTTCAAATTGGTTTAGCTCTTCTTGCATATCTATAATTCAATAGTCATTAGTAGATGCCTCTTTTGCATTTTTGGGTTCGATTTTGGAAAGATAAGCTACATGGCTCTTTTGATTAAGTTGATTTCTAATTCTAACATGTGAATCAATTTCTCCAATGACATTTTCTACTGGGTAGTCACGTAAAATCCTAGGTGGAGTTCATTTTCATTATGATCAATATTTTCATTTTGATCAATAATATAAGAAAAGTCTTCATCTTCGTCAAAATTATTTTGAGTAACTATATTTGTGATTGTCTTAGGAGCATCCTCAAAATTTTTACTAAATTTGAAATTCTTGTCGAATGAAACATGAAGTGTTTCTTCGATTGTTTTTGTTCTTTTATTGAAAATTCGATAAGCTTTGCTTCTATCTGAGTATCCTATGAAGATTCCTTCATCGGATTTTGGATCGAATTTTCCAAGTTGATATTTTGTATTTAAGATAAAACATTTTGAACCAAAAGTTTTAAAATAAGAAATGTTTGGTTTTCTATGATAAAACAGTTCATATGGAATGAATTTTGTTAAAGGTCGAATGGAGACACAATTTAGAACATAGCAAGCAGTTGTTACAGCTTCTGCCCAGAAATGTTTTAGTAATGTGTTTCCATTTAACAAAGTTCTTGCACATTCTTGTAATGTTCTAATTTTCCTTTTACAATAAGATTTTGTTGTGCTGTCCTAGGAAAATAAAAATTATGGTAAATTCCCTTTTTATTACAAAAATGTTCAAATGCTTCATTTCCAAATTCACCTCCATGATCACTTCTAATAGTTTTGATTTTTAAATTTTGAGATTTTGAATTCTTTTTGCAAAATTCTTGAAATTTTCAAATGTGTCAACTTTATTTTTTAAGAAAATAGTCCAAGTGAATCTTGAAAAATCATCTACTATAGCAAATACATATTTACTATGATTTATAGATTGAATTTGTGTAACGACTCGCAAATTTTCGATAATTAAAATAGCTAAATTTAATAAGATTTCGTGATTTAGTGTTAGAAAAAAATTGTAAGTCGTTTGGAATAATAATAACTAGAATGAAATGCAACAAAATATTATCTAAGTTAATTATTTATGAATTGAATGAAATCCCAAATCAATTGAAATAATATGTAGTCAAAGGTAATTGAATGAATTTGTATTGTATAGGTAATTGTGACACTTGTTTGTAAATAATAAACTTATAAGTAATTAAAAGTTAACGGTGATAATTATTTAAGTTACACATTCATTTAGTTAGTCTAATTAAATTTGTGAACCAATTGCAATTGAAATGGAAGTTTATATATTAGTTGAGTGAATTATCTCTAACTGTAGTTAAATAATAATGTAGAGTTCATTTGATGTAATATAGTAAATCGACTGATAATTAAATTTTTATTTAAAAATCCAATATTGAACAATTAAATAGTTTAGATTTAATATTTGGAATTTATTGAATTAATTAAATAACTGTTTTAATGAAAATGGTTGTTCTATAATTTGAATTAGTTAAATTTTATAAGTTCGTTTTGAATATTTCAAAAGATAGTGATTTAAGAATAATCAAATTTGTTTAAATTTAATATTACAAATGTTGAATAATTAAATTCCGAATTTGATATGATCAATTTGATATTGAAATTTAATATATGAAAATAGAGCGAATAAATGAAATTGATTTAATATGATTCAGATTGGTTTCCAAAGTGAATATAAGTTATATTGTGATTATAATAGAGTTAATAAGATTTTAAAATTTGAAATTATTGAATAGTTGAATAATGGGTTAATATGATTAAAAATGACTTGTAAAATTTTATTGTATCATATTAAAGTAAGAATGATGTTGTAGAACTTTCAAAATTGAATTAAAAGTAAATTTGTGAAAATTGAATATTTAATTATCGACTGAAAAATAGCCAATTTTCGAACAGTCTCAGAATTGGACGAAACTAGTTCCATTGGATCAGTAATAGTTAGTTATTATCGGATTTCAATTTTCATAGCAATCGGAGTCGTCGTTTGACCGTGGCAGCTCGAAACGCATCGAAATTGTTTTAATATTAATTTAACGAGTTAAAACAGTCATTTTTAAAACGGTCTCGGATTCCGACGAAACCAGTTTCATCGGATCCGTAACGTGATATTATTGTAAGGTTTCAAATTTTGTGTCAATCGGATTTACCGTTTGTCCGGAGCAAGCCAAAACGCATAGAAATTAGTTGAATCGGTTTAATTTAAATTTGATCGTTTATTGCCGTAACTCGCACATATGATCGAATTAGCCTCCGAAACCTATTCCATTGTATCCGGAACATGGGGTAAACCCTAGAAATGCCAGCCGGCACGCTTCGTTTGGAGTTCGGAAAATTTTCGATGAATAGTGTTTTGGCGATTTTGTATAAAAGGACCCCCACTTTCTTTGTTTTGCATAAACCCTAGGGTTTCAGCCCTTAGCCGCCACTTTCATTTCAATGGCCAGAAAATTTCGAAACTTATTCCTCATTTTCCTCTCAATCCATCAACAATTAGCAAAAACTCTCAACTACAAAGCTGTAGAGGGCATCAAGATCTAGCTATCCAACGGTGGAGATCGAAAACGGATCCACGGATCGGCGGGAAATCACGTTCAAAGCTGCTGCGTTTTTCACGTTTTTCGAGGAGAGATGGGGGCCGAGCTCCACCCCATGGCAGGCGCAGGTGGCTCTTGTGATGCGCGTTCGTTTGGCGTTGGTTGATCGTCTTGGAAGCGATCGTGGAGGGTGTAGAATTAAACCCTAGTTTGCACGTTTGGACTCTTGAGCATGGCTAATTTCTGAAGCATGAACGCACGTGAGGAAGAAAGCAAGTCACGGCCTGGATTAGCTCTGGGAGAATCAACGGTGATGATGGATCTGTGGTTTAAGATTTGTAAATTATATTTATATTAATTCGTGTAATCTTTAAAATAGCATAACTTTTTCATACGAGGTCGAAAACGCACGAAACTTTTTGCGTTGGAATCGTATCGACGAGCACTACGCAATGGAGCTGGATTGGAATCATTTGAAGATAGTGAAAATTCCGGGTAAAATTAAACGCTCGTTTAATTTTATTCGAAATAAAGCGCTAGAACTACATTGAAATCAAGGTGAGTGTTTTATAACGCTCACAATGTACTAAATATCTTTATGCTAGTTAAACTTGACATTATGAAGTGTTATGATTTTATTAGTCGTTGTTTGATAGAATTTAATTGTCATATAGATTGTCATTTGAATTAACCGTTGAAAATTAAATTGACAGTTAAATTGAAATTAAATTGCGATTAAATTACCTGACATTGATAACTATGAAATTGCCATGAATTGTATTGTCTATTGGATGATTTATTTCGATGGATGCTATTGTTGATATTTAAATGTTTGGATGTTAATTTGCTTATATATAACCTGTTATGCATGCATATGATACTCTGATTTAATTTAAGTAATATATACTCATCCCTGACATTTAATTGAAATAAATAATTACTTGGCCATAGGATAGAAAATTATATACGGACACCGAATTGGCTAAATTAATAATTTTAAAAATCATCGATTTGAAATTTGTTTAAATTTTTTGAGTTAAAAGTTATAAATAGAAATCAATTTATAAAAATCGAATTTATCGAAAATTTGAGTTTGGAATGTTGAAATTAATTTTGGTTAAAAGAAATTGTTAAAAAAAATTAAGTGGAGACTTTGGAATTTAAAATCAGGATATGATTGAATTTCGAAATTGATTTGTTTAAAGATTTAACCTTAATTCGAGCCTTGAATATTACTAAGTAAAAGTGATATAAAAATGATATTTTGAAATCCAGCTTGGAATTGAACCATATTTGAAATTTGGATTTAAACTTGAATACTGATGGAAAATTTGTTAAGTGTTATAAATGGATATTTTGAAATCAAGCTCCAAATCGATAAAAATTGAAATTGAATATATTGAAGGTGAAGGTAGAATTGAATTGATTTGAAGTTAAAGTTGACGTTGTTTTGAATTGAAATCGAAATTGAATCGGTAGAATGGAAATTGAAAGTGATTTGAATTGGGAAGTTATAAATTGAAATGGATTGGTTTTGAAGCTGTTTTATTTGTTTTCCAAATTACTCGGTTATATAAACCATTTTGGATACTTAAACTGTTTTAATCTATTTTAAATCTACTTAACCCGATTTAAATTATTTTGAACTAATTTATCTATTTCACATCCATTTTAAGAGTTTAAGTATTTTAATTATTTAAACTACTTTTAAACTACTTAAAACTATTTTTCTAAGATTCCAAATTGGTTAATAAGGTGAAATGTTTATGTTTAAATCTTGAATTTAAATACTAATTGAGTTAAATGAAATTGCAACCTAAATTGAAATTCGAAATGATTTTGAAATCGAAATGAGATATTGATGCGAAAAATGATTTTTGAAACGGAATCTTACATTTGAATAGATACGATGATATTTGAAATGGACTTGATTTTTGAAGCGAATATGATATTTTGATATCAATTATGAATCGATTTGAAATATAAAAGAGCCAATGGTGTAATAATACGTAGTTATTAAAGAGACCGAGATCGGATATGGACATACTCTCTGTCGATACCGAACACCACTTTAATAACTATTATAGGCGGAGTGTTGATCCAGAATGAAATGGATGGTTTGGTGAACGCGTTGACTGAAGAAAGAGAACGATATTGGATGACCCCTGACATGACTAAAACAGGAGCCGCGCCGGGCCATTGAGGTTCGCCACCTCTAGCGGACACACTTCTTCGATACCATTTCTATTACATTTGTGATTCGATTTGGGTGCACCCCTTGATTTGGGAGTGGTGTTTCGCGGTGTTGGGGTAGCTGCTGGCTATGCTCAACATCAGTCCGGATCACGCAACTACTAGTATCCTAGTTGGTATCGCCTCATGTACCTTGTCATACTGATTATCCTATTCGCGACCACTACGTTATACTTTGTGTTATACCTATGGGGTACCCTCTGATAACCACCAGTTTACGGTGGGGCTTACGGTGCTGTATAGACTATGGCATTATAAAAATGTGTTAAGGGGGATTATGGTAACGCCTTAACGCTATTTTGATACTTTATATTACTGATAGGCATTATCTACTTAGCGTACATTACTACATAGTAGATAGTTTAACGGATCCTTGAGAGATGGAAAATCCCGTAACATCTCTTAAGTTATTGCACACACGTTGACACTGGATATGAGATGTCAAACCCCGTAAACATCTCTGACGCCGTTACACTTATATTTATTTACGATTGATTTAACTTTCATAAGGATATTTTAGTCCTGACTCGAGTGTTTTGTCTTTTCATTACGCTCGGGTCAGTCCTGAGTTTTCAGATTTTTGAAGATCTATTCTGGAGGACGAAGACGAAGATTTGGTACACTATTACTATTATTATCTATGCATCATGCTGTCTGCTGCATTATTTAAATTGTTCTGTTGTATATGTACAACTCTGATAAATGTTGTATAAATAATTGTCAAAGTATAGTAAACAGCTTTATGAACTGTTTATTTGACTATTATATTTTATCGTTCCGCTGCGAGATTCTGTGTTGTTTCGTTTCCTTTATTTCTTTTCTTTTCTTTTCTTATTTACCCCAATAACTATCTGCACTTTTGAATGGTTTGGAATCGACATGTGTATTTGATCGTCGGTTTAAACTGTCCAAAAAGGCGGATCGTTACAATTTGAGTTGGACCAAAAAGATCTAAACATAATAATTCTAATGGCTATATAGTAGAAATATTTTTCATCGATTTAAAAGATGATTTTGATAGTATTCCCAACAGACAAGCATCACAAATTTTATTTACTTAAAGTTCATTTTTAGTAAACCTTTTACCAAATCATTTTTAGATAATTTATTTATAGTTTTGAAATTAATATGAAAAAATCTTTTGTGCCATAATCACGGATCATTTTCTTTGGCTGTCAGACACATATTTGTATTATAATTTATATTCATATTTAAAATGTAAATATTTTTATCTCTAAAGCCTTCAAAAATAAGATTTGGTTATGAAATTGAAATGTGCGGTTGTGAATACCGATGTTTGTCGATTGGTAGTTTCAACTATTGATATAAAATGGAATATATGGATATTTTGGATAGTCGAAACTTTTGAATTAAGATATGAGTTGAAATGAGAATTTTATTGAATTATGCAGTTGAATTTAATAACCTTAAATTGAAAGCAAGTGAAACAACGTTAAATTTTTTATATCTATGTTTAGTAAATGAATAGAATTGTTGTATACATTATTGGCATGTAATGTAATAATATACAAATGTGAACTTTAAGCCTTGGTATGTTCAAATCAAAATTGCGGTAACGATCCGATTTTTTGATGCCCGAAAATCAACATCAATACGTCTACTGTATTAAATGCCGAATAATCGAATGTCGGAAAATCAAACCATAAGGGAAAGAAAAAATGAGGTAGAAGAAGAAATAGAAATCAACATCAGAATCTCACAAACGCAGCGGAACAATATATAATAGATAAATGACTGACCTTTATACAAAAAGAACTATATCTGTTTTATACATTACATCATCAGAGTATAACACAATAAATAGCAAAATATTGGACAGTTATATTAACTTTTCCTCACAAAAGATGACTATACAACTACCATACACGGCGAAAATAAGACAGATACGTGTGATACGTCTCGCCATCCAGCACATCCCCTGAGCTCCTTAGCAGTCCATCCAGAATCTGTACTCTATAATACTCCATTTGACCCGAGCACTATAGTGAAATAACACCCGAGTCAGTCTGGAAAACCAGCGTGAGAAAACAGACTCAATTGGATTATTAAGGTTTCAAAATCCTTTTGAAACCAAATGTATCTCGTAAGATCACGCCACAAATAAACATGTCGGGTTTTTACCTTACGATAACCAAAACATTTCTTATCAAATCCACTGATATTATAGTAGTGTCTATATACAAATACTTATTCAAATAGCTGAAATTGTGACATTCATTAAAATCCAGCATAATAGGTATAAAAACAAATCTGAAGGCACTTATTGGAGATTGGGTTTCCATCAATGGCGGGGCTACTGGGGTTCCGTCCGTCACAGTACCTGGTCTAGATCAGAGTACCGAGGATCCATCCTAATCCCCTGCAACACAAGACCGAAGCTACCCCTTACTGGATAGTCCGAATAAGATCACCCCGTGGTTGGGATCAGCAACCGTGCACATAGCCGAATAAAAAGGGACATCTAGACAGGGATGACCTTACCCTAATTGGTTGCTAGCCACATAGCCTTGCTGCACTTCCCCTGTTTTAGCCATTATCAGTTGATGAGGCTCGAGGCTATGCGTTACCTTTTCAGAACACGTCTCGCTTAGAATGCTCATCGTCCTCCTGACGATGTTCTAATAGCATTCATCCATACAAGTCTGTTCCCGGTCTGAGCGAAACCGAAGGCACTACTCCTACTACATCCATTTTAGAGTCACCCTCAGGATTAGTTGTGATTATCCCTTGCAATCCATTGCTCCATCTTCAACTCCAAGCTCTTGTCTTCCTTATAAAAAAGTTCAAACCGGATCGAAGTGGTTTTCGAGAAATTAATCCCTATCTCGGTTTCTTCAAAACGATCAGCGCATTAGCCAATATTGATAGCTGGTTATTTAACTATCATATAGCATCCACAAATAACCATCAGGCCTTAATGATTTCCCAAATTATTTATTTCAAAATATCTTCACAAGTTATTTTTCTACGCTTTAACTCTTTGAAAATAGTTTTCAAATCACTTTTTCTCTCGCAGAATAAATTTCTACCCAAATGTTTTATTTCCACTGAAAATCACCAAGTCTTAATACTTTAGATTTTTAAATAATTTAAATCACTTTATCCAAAAATATATTTTAAACACTTAAAATCGAAACTACTTAAAACGCTTTATTTAAAATAGTAGTTATGAAATTTTATAATAAGTCCTCATGTAAAACTTAAGCCAAAACTAAATATAAAATAACTATTAAATAAAGTATAAATATTTAATAAACATCTTTTAAATCGAATACTAGTTAAACCTTTAAAATAAACACTTCTATAATTAACTCAATAAATATTTAATTAAAATGTTAAAATGATTAAATAAAAGTTTTCCTAAAAAATTATTTTTAAATAAGTTTAAACTTCCAATTTATATAGATATATATATATATATATATATAAATATCCTTTAAAAATATACTTGGTTTTATAGGGAAATACACTTCCATTTCAGTATATGTGATGACCCGGAATTTTAAAGCAATATCAATTTAATAATTTGAAATAAAAATTAAATTGATTTGATAATCTTTGTAATGAGATTTGAATTAACTCGATAATCCAATAAAATAAATAGTTAATTGACAGATTTTATCTTTTTAAATCTAATAATTGTTTTATATTTATAATATATATAGAATATTGTATATATTGTAAATAGGTATTGTTTTAACTTTAATTAATAAATAAATCCTGTTTTCTATAAAATTATATATATCTTTGGTAAAATTGTGAATTATGATTTTATTTAAAAGTTAATTTGAAAAAAAAAGATATTTCATAAATAAATATGGTTTTAAATACATAAGATAAATATTGAACTGATTTAAAATATGTTTAACTCAAGTTTGAATTTAAATAAAATAACAATAAGAGTTATTTTGATATAATTGAATAAAATAAATAATTTATTAATAAGAAGACAATTTCTTTTAATAAGTTATTTATGGTTATTAAATGTGGTTATTTTTAAATATATAATAAAACATTGTTTCAGCAAATACATTTTTAATAAAAATAATTGTTTTTCAAAAATTTTAAATTTTGTAATTATATTTGTAAATAAACTGGATTTCAAAATTTAATATAAACTTGAATTCAAAGTTTTTAAAATTTAAGGTATAAATATATTTTTTAAATTTGCTTTGATTTTGAAATATTTGTATAAGCTTCCTTTTATAAATAAAATTGCATTTTATTTCATTTTAAAATTTATCTACATATGAATAAATACATGATTAACTAATTTAGTTAAACATAGGTTTACATCCATCTTATAATAACATACTAAATAAAATACTAATTAACTTTTAATTAAATACAAATTACTTTTATAAAACAAGTGTAAACTTTTTAGAAACTTAAATTAACATGTGTTAAGATAATAATCTAGGTACATGACAAATGTAATATTTAGGGACATGTGGCATTTTTGTTTTTGGTTTCTTTTTATTTTTATTTCAGTTTTTTTTTAAAAGCATATTCTATTCCATTTTGTTCTTTTCAAATCTAAGCTAAGAAGACAATGGAAAAACCAAAACCTGAAATAATCTTCAAATAAATTGTTCAAACATGAAAATCAAACTCCTCATATCAAAGATTAAATCCCTGAAATCATCCTCAAATCCTCAGTTTAAAAATGCAATTCATTTTCCTATAATTTACTTCAAATTGAAAACCTGCATTTTCAAAACCTGTCCTCATGCAAGTCAAAACTTCTCATTATCAAATCTGAAACAACAACCTACACATCTTCAAATATCAAGCCTGTAAATCATCTCCCTGTTAATCTAAAACCTGTTCATTTTCAAAGCAAACCTATAACTACTCCAAACATGTAAGTAAATCTGTAGCCTGCATCATTTCAATATGGAGTTTTCTGCATACAAACCTGGAATTAAAGCAAGTTTTTTTTAAAAGCATACAAACCTAGGAACAAATGCTAGTTGAAACCATCTGTAACTCAAGTTTCAAAGATGAAGCATGCATGTAAGGTTTATAAATCAACAACAAAAGCATTTCAGCAAAACAAGTATAAAGCCTGTACAATTTTGGGTGCTCTGTTCTTCTTATTGAATCAGGTGGGTAACTTTCTAAAACTTAAAATTAAATAATTTGTTGCGTTCTGAGATATGGAATGAATGTGTGTTGATTAAATATTTATATGTGATGATTTTTCTGTATATATATATGGATGTGTGGATATGTGTATGTTTAGTTTCTGTTCAATCTCTGTTACCAGTTTTCATGCTAAAACTAATTCAAATCTTTATCTTCTAATTTGATTCTTGATAATGTTTAAGTCTTAACCAAAGATTGTTTATTTTATCACAAAATAAATAAAAAAAATAAAAAAATTATATAAGTAAAAATAAGTTTGGAAATTCTCTGAAAACCATAAGAAACAGAATTGTGTAAGCATTATCAAATTTTCAAATATCATAATTTGATGTTCCAGGCTTAGAATCTGGAATCTCATTCAAAATAAAGATTTTTAAAACTTAAATCCAAAATTTTAGACTAAGGTTGAAGGAGTAGTTCTCAAATGAACTTAAAAGAGAAAATTATGACTTTCTGCTGATATACGTGAGTGTGGATGTAACGATAACGATTTTTCGTTGCTGAAAAACCGAAATGTTAGGGTTTAAGAAGAAGAAAAAGAGAGAAGAAGAGAGAAGATAGTAGAAAATAGAGAGGAAAGAACATAAGAGAATAGAGGGAAAAGAAAATAGACAATAGAACGGGACAGAAAGAAAACAACATAACAACATCAGAATCTCACAATTTGCAGCGGAACAACATATAATAGATAAATGAATAATCTTTAAACAAAGAACTATATCAGTTATTACATTACATTACATTTCATTTCATCATATCATCAGAGTGTACAACAACAACAACAACAAACAGCGGAAAAGAAATACTATATAAACTAGTAATACGCCATGCCATCCAGCTTGCCTCCTGCAACTCCTGAATATCCAGAATATCCTGATAAACCTAACTCTTAACTGCCCGTGTGGAAATTGGAGGGCACCCAGAGTTTAGGAAGGAAAACAATAAACTCCGAGTCAGTCATATGACTGGTGTGAGAACTCAAAACAGTTTGTCTTTAAAACAATCAAAGATTTAAATTTTTATAATCGCAATGCTTTTAAAAATGAGACTACCATAAGGCCTCCCGCACACACACACAATGCAAAACGCAGAATCGGAGGAGATTTCTCCTTATGATAGTCAAAGATGCTTGATACGCATTAAAAAGAAACATTTGATATTATTACTAGTGCATAGTGTAGAAAAATTAGTTCGAAAGTAAAGATATAAATCTTAGCCAGCATAGACATTTCGTACTTATGCCTACTATAGCTACTACGTTCAATAGCAGGTTACCGCCACATTCCATAGCAGGTTATACAACTAAAACCGTACAAGGATCGTATTGTTTCTTTGGATTTCCAACAAATGGTCAGGCCAAGGAACTTCCCATTGCCACATGAGAATGCCTTTGGAAGGACATCCCCGAGAACCAAACCGGATCTCTGCCAACACAAGGCCGGGTTACCCCTAACTGAGTAACAACTGACCGAATATGCCATCCCCCGGTCCTTTGGGACCTTTTACCGAGCGTTTGAAATCAATTCACACAATCATAAAGTGTTTTCAACATGAGTAAGTATCTGGGCTCCATACCATGATACCACCCTTTTCCAGAAGGAAATGCACATACCCTAAAGGGCGCTACCCCTCACAACCTTGCCGCATCCTTCCTGTTTTGACCATTTCCGGGGTGTGAGGCTCGACGAAGTCTCGTCCACAAAAACACACTTTATACAAAAGCCGTGCTTTGGGTCAACAAATGATCATAGAAATGATCACAAAGATAAACGATCAAACAAATGATCCTATCACAAATGATCAACACAATGATCATTTCACAGCAACACTCAGCATGTCACATTACCAAATTGGGAATATATCGCTGATAACCTTCAACTACATAACCTCTGAGCTCGTACGTCTCAGAGAAGGGTGTTAAGCTAAAAGAATAAATTCTCCGCCACCAACAGAAATATATTTGAAAGAAATCGGCTTTATATCTCAATTTGTAATGTCAGACATACAATCCATACAAGTCTGTTCCGGGCTCGAATAGAACCGAAGGCACTTACAAAGAAGTCCTTGCAATCCGGATATTCAATAATCACGTCAGGACTTCCTATCACATATGGAGTCTCATCCGCTAAAAAATGCGGGAAATTAACAACTGCAATATATACATATGCCAATATATATATATTGCTATTATATATAATACCAATTTCACCGTTCATGAAATATTCGCGGTATATGTTTTTAATAAATAACATCCGCTTACTAACGGCGCATAATGTCTATTTTAACAATGAATAGATACAATCATCATTCAAACATGCATTCAAGAATTTTAAATATAACTATTTAAAATAAAATCGAAACCGATTCGATTGAGTGAGAAGTTCTCACCTTGATTTCAATTTCGTTTTAGCGATTTATTTCGAATAAAATTAAACGTGCGTTTAATTTTACCCAAAATTCTCACTAACTCCAAACGACTCCAATCCATTTCCATCGCGTAGTGCTCATCCATACGATTCCAATGCAACTGGTTTCGCGCGTTTTCGACCTCGTATGAAAAAGTTATGAATTTATGAAGTTACACACGATTTTTAACTATATAAATTTCAACAAACTTTTATATTTTTAACCTAATCAATTCAGAGCCGTAGATCCCCAAACCCTGCAAATCACGGCCCTCCATCCTTTCTTCTTCCTCCTCTCGTATTCAAGCGCGCGACTTACTTTCGGCCGAACCCATATACATTTTTAGGGTTAAATATCGCGAGCAAGATACACAACTTTACGTCGATCAGGGAACTCCATCTCATAGTCCATAACACGAGCTACTTTCGGCAGCAAGCATGGAGAACTCGGCTGCGCCATTTTCCCTAGAAACGCGTGCGAACGCGAGGCCTTCTCGGGCATTTTGCCATTGATTCATAGCTCAAATCTCGATCTCCACCGTTGAATATAAGGATCTCACGTAGCTCTACAACTTTGTAGTTGGAGATTTCTTGAATGGGTTTGTGGATTGAAAGATTTGGGGGAGAGAAGTTGAGAAAATTTCGGCCATTGATGAGGGGGTGGCGGCTGTGCATTGCAAATTAGGGTTAGGTTATATATTTTTTTTTTAATTTGTGAAGGTGGGCTATTTATAGGAAAACGAACGACACTATTCATTCCGGAAATTCCAAACTCCGATTTACGCGCCGTAACCAGCGTTTCTAGGGTTTACCCCACGTTCCGGACAAAATGGAACAGGTTTCGGAAGCTAATTCGGTCATCTGTGCGAGATAAGGCAACAAACGATCGATTTAAATTAAACCGATTTAAACGATTTTCTAGGCGTTTTAGCTTGCACCGGACAAACGGTAAATCCGATTGACATGAAATTTTAAACCATACAATAATATTACATTACGGATCCAATGAAGCTGGTTTCGTTGAAATCCGAGACTTTTTGAAAAATGGCTATTTTAACTCGCCAAATTAATATTAAAACGATTTCGATGTGTTTCGAGCTGCTACGATCAAACGATAACTCCGATTGCTACGAAAATTGAAACCCGGTAATAACTAACTATTACAGATCCAATGGAACTAGTTTCGTCCAATTCTGAGACTGTTCAAAAATTGACTATTTTCAGTAGTCGATTAAATATTAAAATATTCAATTTTCACAAATAAACTTTTAATTCGATTTTAAAAGTTCTAAAATATCATTCTAACTTCAACAAGATAAAATAAAATTTTACAAATCATTTTCAATTATATTTAACCAAATTTTCAATTATTTCTGTAATTTCACATATTAATTTATTGATTTAATTATTCAATTAAATCCAATTATTCGAAATAAAATTCATTCACTTATAAATTTCACTTATTAATATTTAAAATTAATTAAATATTCAAATTTTAATTATTAAAATTCTGGGTCGTTACAGTGGAGTTAGGGGTTCTTCCTGGAATTAGAATGGTGATGGGTGATGATGGGAAAAATGCTTGATGAAGTTGCACTTCGTCGAGGTGGAAGCGGTGACGTTTCCTTGTCCAGAACCCTAGTTTTTGATAGGGTTAGTAAACCGATCTTCTCGTCTTCTACAATCAAGCGAGTGTATTGAAGATTTGAGGGAAGATGGCTTGACTGTATTTGAAGTCGTAGCCGGAGTCGTTGCCATTATGGTGTTCAGAAGGTGGAGGATGAGGCGGTTTACAGGGTTGGGGTGAAACCTGTTTTCTCCTGTTCCAGGTTTTGAAATAGAAACTCGAATTCAATTTCATGTTTTGGAAGGAGGATCTGATGGTGATGGTTGGTCGTGAGGTTGATCGTCGTTGTTGGGAAGCCACCGGAGGTGGGTGATGATGACTGGAGGCACGGTGCACGTGCACCGTACACTTTTGATATTTTGAGGTTGGACTGGGTGTTAGCATGTGTGGAACTCGAGAACCACTCGAGCAGTTATGGTATATTGCTCGAAGTAGAGGGCTTAATGACTCGAAGCAGATTTTCTTCTTGCTCAGGCTTTAAGTATGGAACAGGTTTTAACAGGAACCTGTTGATCTGTTTCAATTTAAAATAAAATTTTAAACCCTGGATTTAAATGGAAGTAAGGTTTTTTTTTTAAATCTTGTTTTCAAAGCCTGAATTTAAGTTTAAGTTTAAAAAAAATAGATTCAAGATTTAATTTGAATCTAGATTGGGAAGAATGAATTTTTAAATTCAAATTGAATCAAAAATATTAAAGTGTTTAAGAAAGTTTAAAGTAATTAAAGGATTTGAGTTTAAATAGAATTGAATTGTAGTAGAAGTAAATCAAAATTTTAAATTTGAATTCAAAATTTATTTGAATCTTAAGTTTTGGAAATAAAAGTTTATAAATTTAAAATTTGTAAATAAGTTGAAAGGTTAAAGTATAGTTTAATAATCTGAGATTAAAAAGGAAATTGGTTTAAAATCTTTAAATTTCTTTTATAAGTATTCTTTAACATATGATTTACAAATTTCATATTGGTTAAAGATAATTTGGTTTCATTTTAAAGTTTGAACTTAAAACGGAAATTTGAAATTGAATTTGAAATAAATATTTGCAATAGTATTTATGAATGATAATTTAAATATTGTCAAGAAAGGTTTTATCTTAAAGCAAATTTAGAATTAATTAATGATTTTAAGTTTTCATTTAATTATTAAGATAATTAAATGAATAGTTTATGTGAAGACCCACAAATCCGTACTCCTTGAATATACACTAATCTCCCTTGATTAATTCAAGATGAACAGAAATACGAATGCTCAATGTTTAAGAAAAAGGAAAAGGGAGAAGAAGAGAGAGAAAGATAGAAAATAGGGAGAAGAAAATAGAACGGAATAGAAAACAGCACAACAATAACAGAATCTCACAATCGCAGCGGAACAACATATAATAAATAAATGAATAATCTTTAAACAAAGAAATATATCAGTTATTACATTACATCACATTTCATTTCATTACATCAGAGTGTACAACAACAACAATATCAAACAGCGGAAAAAGAAATACTATATACTAGTAATACGCCATGCCATCCGGCTTGCCTCCAGCAACTCCAGAATATCCTGATAAACCTTAACTCTTGACTGCCCGTGTGGAAATTGGTGGGCACCCAGAGTTTAGGAAGGAAAACAATAAACTCCGAGTCAGTCATGTGACTGGTGTGAGAACTCAAAACAGTTTATTTATCTTTGAAAACGAAATAGATGAATATTTTTAAAGTCAATTCGCAATGCTTTTAAAAATGAGACTACCATAAGGCCTCCCGCACACACACACACAATGCAAACGCAGAATCGGAGGAGATTTCTCCTTATGATAGTCAAAGATGCTTAATACGCATTTAAAAGAACATTTGATATTATTACTAGTGCATAGTGTAGAGAAAATTCATTTCGAAAATAAAGATATAAATCTTAGCCAGCATAGACATTTCGAACTATGCCTACTATAGCTACTATCTAAACAGTGGTGACCACCATAAGTAAATGGCAGGTTCTACAACTAATACCGTACAAGGTTTCGTATTGGGAATTGGATTTCCAACGAATGATCAGGCCAAGGAACTTCCCATTGCCACATGAGAATGCTTCTGGAAGGACATCTCCGAGAACCAAACCGGATCTCTGCCAACACAAGGCCGGGTTACCCCTAACTGAGTAACAACTGACCGAATGACGCAGCGGATAATTCTAAACAAACTTCAATCGATGGAATGTAGCAATCGGTGAGTTGAGAATACTGCAAGGCCCAAATCCGTTGATCCAAAGATACCGGATTCTAGCTATCTTCGTCTCGTTGATCGCGCACGATGCCGAGAAAGAAGATCTACGATTCTTCGTACGTTGATCTAGCGCACTAGATACCGTGAATCGGCTTCAACAAACGTGGATTCGAGCGCACTCGAATGACGTAAGTGGAGATAGGAGATTACACTCAACTACCAATTAGAGAAGAAAGCACAAAGCAATCAACAAGAATTTTTATTTCCAAAATCAACCGTTAAAAATGTACAACACACACGTATTTATAGAAGTTTACAACCCTGGTCCTTGAGTCGTTTGCGACTTACGACTCATTGAGTCGGCACCGACTCATCCCCAAGCACGACCCAACTCCTAAAGGCACAACCCGGACAGCTGCGACTCACCAACACACGGCTTAAACGACTCAACTTCAACGCTTTAAGACTCCAGGAAATGCAACAGACAGCGACTCATGACTTATATTACAACACACACATACACGACCCCAAAATGATACGACTTAAGAAAGTACGCGACTCAATACAAGACCGACTCAAGACTTCACCGACTCAACATACTTCCAACGACTCAAGCTCCCAAGCTTCCTTGTGGCAGATCCCTTCAACCGAGTCAACTTCGAACGACTCATCTAGGTCGTAACCCGTCCCCGCCTTATGGCCTTCAATTACTGGAATTCCCTTTTGCTTCTTGATGAGTCGTGGACGACTCATGGCCATGCAGTTAGGTCGTGTACGACTCATCAATCCAGAACTATTTAAACTCCCATTGAGTCGTAACTCGTGTCCTTCCTCTGACTCAAGATCTTTACTTGCTGAAACTTTATCCTTCTTCATGTTAAGTCGTAAACGACTTATGGATGAGCCGTTGAGTCGTGTGCGACTCATTAAGCATGAACGACTTAAACTGTTAAGACTTGCCACTTTCCCATATGACTCCTTCACCTGAGTCGTGCACGCCTTACGGGTTAAACCCGAAACTCCTTTAGGTCGTGCTACATCATCCTCCCCTGGTTGAGAAAAATTCGACCTCGAATTTGTAAATTCTTTCTCAACAATCTCACCTCCATGATATGGGATTAAATGTTTGACGTTTAAAACATCAGAAGTATAAACATCATCTGGTAGCTTTAATCGATAAGCATTCTCATTGATTTTCTTCAAAACTTCAACTGGACCAATTTTTCTGGCTTTCAGCTTATTATAAGCGCCCACTGGAAAACGATCCTTTGTCAACACAGCATACACCAAATCGCCTTTGTTAAATTCAACATTTCGTCGTTTCAAATCTGCAGATTTCTTATACTTCTCATTCGCTTTCTCCAATCGTTCCTGAACGATTTTATGACATTCAGTCAGCTCACCAACAAAATCAGCCCCGAGAACCAAACCGGATCTCTGCCAACACAAGGCCGGGTTACCCCTAACTGAGTAACAACTGACCGAATATGCCATCCCCCGGTCCTTTGGGACCTTTAACCGAGCGCTCGTAATCAATTCACACAATCATAAAGTGTTTTCAACATGAGTAAGTATCTGGGCTCCATACCATGATACCACCCTTTTCCAGAAGGAAATGCACATACCCTAAAGGGCGCTACCCCTCATAACCTTGCTGCATCTTTCCTGTTTTGACCATTCCCGGGGTGTGAGGCTCGACGAAGTCACGTCCACAAAAACATACTTTATACAAAAGCCATGCTTTGGGTCAACAAATGATCATAGAAATGATCACCAAGATAGACGATCAAATAAATGATCCTATCACCAATAATCAACACCATGATCATTTCACAGCAACACTCAGCATGTCACATTACCAAATTGGGAATATATTGCTGATAACCTTCAACTACATAACCTCTGAGCTCCTACGTCTCAGAGAAGGGTGTTAAGCTAAAAGAATAAATTCTCCGCCACCAACAGAAATATATTTGAAAGAAATCTGCTTTATATCTCAATTTGTAACGTCAGACATACAATCCATACAAGTCTGTTCCGGGCTCGAACAGAACCGAAGGCACTTACAAAGAAGTCCTTGCAATCCGGATATCCACAATCCTGATCGGATTTCCCATCACATATGGAGAACTCTATACCGGAGCAACTCGGTGCAGAGTCAATCGACAGGTCATCCTACCGCTTTCAAAAATATCCGGTCTTCAACACCGATCTTCAATGCTATCCATTACGTCGTATCACTATTCGGAATGGGTAGCGCAATAATTTAAAAATAAGTGTAGCATTCAAATCCAAGCAAATCATAACAAATACCTTTCGAAGGTAAATATTGATAGTCGGTTATTGAACTATCAATGGATATGCACAACATCACCAGATTCCAAATAATTTTCCAAATTATTTATTTCCCAAAAATATCTTTACAAGATATAAAATTTCAATATGTCCAAAATAAATCAATATTTATTTTTAAACAAATTCCCCTTTTTATTTATAAATTCCATAGTGAATTTACATTCCAAAATATCCATGCATATACGATTTCAATTATTCATTTCAATTTATCTTCAAAAAGATAAATTCTCAAAATATTCACTTTATATTGGAAAACATTTCCATACTTATTTATTAATAAGTAATTCACAAATCCATTTATTTTCAACACTTGGAAAATATTCGATATACTTAAATCGAAATTAAGTATATATTTCATTCTTTAAGGAAATCATTCTCTTAAACATATTTATTTGGGCCAAAACGAATGTTGCGTAAAACATCGTTACGACAACCCAAAATCACTAGTATAGGGACTCGAACTTAAAATAGATAAATAAATCCCAATACTTATACAAAACATTTCCTTTCGGAAATCATTTACTATAACAACAGTGTTATAGTCTACCATTTCCTTCTATTTCTCGAAAACGTCTATTTCAACAATGAAGGTTGAAATCTATGGTTCCGAATCTTAATGCAATTTAAAACATCGTTAGATCGTTTTAATTCAATTCAAAACATCATATCTAAAACATTTTCTTTAACATATTATTCACTATTCAAAAACGTGAATATACTACGTTAACCAATTTCATCATTTCTATACATTTCATTTTAAAGGATTTATTCACAGTCAAAAACGTGAATATAACTCCATTAATAGGTTATAACAATCTACTTATCAAAATAAGTCATTGCGAATTTATAAAACAACGTTTATAAACTCCATTTCTATTTATTTTATAACAACTTCCTTTTATAAATTCCTTTATTAACCTATTCAATTTATAACTCAATTGTAAAACAAAAGTTCATGTTATAAGTTAAATACTTAGAATTTATTTGTATGCACAATCGTTCCTTTAAACTTCATAATTATAAATCTTATAACTTATAAGATTCAATTATTTATCCAAAACCATTCTTTTAATAACTTTATAAATTTTATAAACCTACTGCTTATAAAATTCCATTTATAACTTCACCGTTTATAATTCTATAAATTTCATTCGTTTATGAAATTCATTCACAATTCATTCTAACACTTATAAAAACTCGTTTTATAATTCAAATATTTTAATTTACAAATTATCAATTTATAAATCTTTTATATAAATCAATTTATACTATTATTCTTTTAAAACATCTTTAATCCCCTTTATAATTCCATCATTCTGATTGATAAAATAAATAAATTTCATAAATCCTATTTTTAAACTTTTCACAATAAATTCTAAAATCCCAATTTAGCTATTTTATAAAATCCCCATATTTTCAAAAATCAACTTTTAACTATATTTCTCAAAAATCATAATTTTCATAACATTAAAATTATAACGTTTATTTATTTAAAATGAATCAATTTCAAAAATATTTTATAAACGTATACTTTCAAAAAAATCACTTTGAAATCATTTTAAAATTCCAAAACTTGGTCCAATGATGCTACACACCAAATAGTCAATCACGACTACAACGATATCATATATTGATATGATAATCCATCAAATATCAAAATATCTGAAATCAAATAAATACTGTTGAGGAATCCAGTTGGATCCCTCCAACCTGTTTTCCTGCATCCACAAACATTAGCACAATACCAATTTCGCTCCAGTACGAAATTATCGCGGTATATGGGATTTAAAATATTATCCGCTTAATAGACGGCGCAATAGGGTCTCATCCGTTATACAATGCGGGAAATCAATAACTGCGATATATACATATGCCAATATATATATATTGCTATTATATATAATACCAATTTCACTGTTTATGAAATATTCGCGGTATATGTTTTTAATAAATAACATCCGCTTACTAACGGCGCATAATGTCTATTTTAACAATCAATAGATACAATCATCATTCAAACATGCATTCAAAAATTTTAAATCTAACTATTTAAAATAAAATCGAAACTGATTCGATTGAGTGAGAAGTTCTCACCTTTATTTCAATTTCATTTTAGCAATTTATTTCGAATAAAATTAAACGGACGTTTAATTTTACCCAAAATTCTCACTAACTCCAAACGACTCCAATCTAATTCCATCGCGTAGTACTCGTCCATACGATTCCAACGCAACTGGTTTCGCGCGTTTTCGACCTCGTATGGAAAAAAAATATGGATTTTACAAGTTTACTCGAATTTTAAATATAAATTTTCAACATATTTCTTTATTTTTTCAACCTACATCACTACAGGCCGTAGGATCCAAGCACTTTGCAATCCCCACCGTGCTATTCCTTCTCCCTCATCACGTCTATAGGCAACCAACAAAACCGAACCCAACCTCAAATATATTAGGGTTTAAATTTGCACCAAACACAAACCACTTCGACTCGATCAGGTGACGCCATTAGCAAGCTCGTACAAGACTCCATCCACGCCTGGAACGCGGCCAAGCTCGGCCATCTCTGGTGCACGCAACACGAGGCCGAACGCATGCCTTTGAACACAAATTCCCGTTGATTCGTAGCTCCAATCTCGATCTCCACCGTTGAACACGAAGATCTCGCTGCCCTCTACAATATTGTAGTTGAAGAATTCTTGAAACGAGGCTTGGATTTGAAGATTTGGAGGGAGGAAGATGGGTTGTTTTCGGCCATAGATGATTAATGGTGGCGGCTGATGATACAAGCTAGGGTTTTGGCAATTGCTGAAGAGAGGGGTTCCTTTTATAGAAAATAACGAAAAACACTATTCATCCGGGTTTTCCAAACTCCGATTCACGCGTCGTGACCGACGTTTCTAGGGTTTACCCTACGTTCCGGACACAATGGAACAGGTTTCAGAAGCTAATTCGGACATCTGTGCGAGTTATGGCAATAAACGTTCAATTTGAATTAAACCGATTTAAATGATTTTCTAGGCGTTTTAATTTGTACCGGACAAACGGTAAATCCGATTGACACGAAATTTGAAACATTACAATAATATCACATTACAGATCTGATGAAACTGGTTTCGTCGAAATCCGAGACTTTTTGAAAATTGGCTATTTTAACTCGCCAAATTAATATTAAAACAATTTCGATGCGTTTCGAGCTGCCACGATCAAACAATAACTCCAATTGCTACGAAAATTGACATCCGATAATAACTAACTATTACGGATCTAATGGAACTGGTTTCGTCCAGTTCTGAGACTGTTCAAAAATTGACTATTTTCACTAGTCGATTTAAATATTAAAATATTCAATTTTCACAAATAAACTTTTAATTCGATTTTAAAAGTTCTAAAATATCGTTCTAACTTCAATATAATAAAATAAAATTTTACAAATCATTTTCAATCATATTTAACCCAATTTTCAATTATTTCCGTATTTTCACATATTAAATTATCAATTTAATTATCCAATTAAATCCAATTATTCGAAATAAAAATTTATTCGACTTATAAATTCACTTGTTAATATTTAAAATTAATTAAATATTCAAATTTTAAATAATTAAAATTCTGGGTCGTTACAATTTATTTTAAGATAACTAAGGGTTTTAAATTATTAATTTAAAGTTTAAATTAATTAATTAATTAAGGGTAATTAATCCATAATTAAGAATTATTAATTAGATTTAATTAATGATTAATAATTAATTAATCAAGTAATTATAAATTAATTAAGTTACGATTAACACTTAATTAACTAAATAATTAAAGGTTAATTAATTGGATATTAAAGATTAATTAATTTAAAATTAATAATGATTAATGGAAGCTAATTACTTTAGAGAAGTAACTAAAGTTTGATTAATAGTTAATGAAGGTCATTAACTAAGGATTATTTAACAATTAATTAATATGATTAATTTTAAATAATTATTTGATTAATTAATTAAATGATAATCAATTGTGAAATTTATTTAAGTTAATTACTTAATAGAATTAATTAATGTAATTAATGGAGTTTAATGTGATTGGTTTGAATTAATTTATTAAGTTTAATTAATTTTAATCGCTTGATGATTTGGTAAATAATTACTTAATGTAATTAATGAAGTACAATTACTCAGTAAAGTAATTAATGATAATTACTTGATGTAATTAGTGGATAATGATGGAATTGTGAAATAATTTGGATTAATTAATCAAGGAATTAATTAAAGAAATTAATTCAGGGGTAATTAATTTGATAAGTAATTAAGGGAAGTTAATTACAGATTGAGATTTATCAAAGGTGATTAATAATTATGGTTTAAGTGAGATTAATTACTGAAAGTAATTAATTTAATTGAGTAATTTATTAATATAATTTAGAATCATTAATTAATATAATTAATGATGTAATTAAGATTAATTAATTAATATTAATTAATCAATAATAAGTAATTAAGGGTAATCAATTAATTGTAGTTAATTAAGGTTAAATGTAATTAATTATAGTTAGTTAATTAATGAAGTAATTAAAGGTTAATTACTGTATTGGGAGTAGAGTAATTAATCTTGTGAAATTAATTAAAGTATAATTAATCAGGTTTGATTAATGAAAATGATAAATTAGAGGTTAATTAATTAAATAACCTGTAATTAACTAATGATGATGTAAGCAAGATTTATATTATGTACGTAATTAATTTAATTCATTTTAAATTAATTAGAAATGATGTAATTAATTTGATTCATTTTAAATTAATTATAGATGGTATGATTATAGATCGTTGCTTATGAATGGTTGTTATTGGTTGCTTTGAATGGTTTTGAATCTCAGCTATGAGATTAATAATGTTGAGTGATTGGATACATTGGTTGCATTGTGATGATGATATTGATTATCTGTGGTTAGGATAATGATAATTATCTGTTGTGAATCTATGAATTATCTATCTGTATGTATTTAGAAAATGTTATTGAATTGTTTTAAACTCTAAAACAACTTGGACCTAAAAGACACGCTTTGGATTTCGATGAGACCGGGATCGGGTTTCAATATTTGGATATCCGAAAACCACGTCGATCCAAATTAACGATAGGTCGTGAATCTTATGTGAAGAGTGAAGACTCGAGGTGTAAGGGCTATACGTCAGTATAATTCTGAGGGTGATTCCGTAATGAGTTTGACGGAATAGTACTTATAGATTCGAGATGGTGATTCAGAGTGCAAGGGTTATTGTCGTTAACTCTGAGGGTGATTCCAAAACGAGTGTAACGAGATAATGCCTTCGGTTTCGTTCGAACCCGGAACGAACTTTTATGGATTGAATGCTTTCGGCACATCGTGAGGTGGACGATGAGCATTCTAAGAGATGTATTCTCTAAAGGTAATCGTAGCCTCAAGCCTCATCAACCGGGAATGGCTAAAACAAGGGAGGTGCAGCAAGGCTTCGTGGGTAGCTCCCACTGGAGAGCAAGATTTTCTCCTGTCTAGAAGTCCCTTTTCATTCGGCTGTGTGGGCAGTTGGAATCGCGCGTCAACTGCGGGGTTGTCTTGTTCGGAACTGTTCAGTAAGGAATGGTTCCGGCTTTGTGTTGCAGGGGATCGAGAGTGGTCCTCGGTACGGTGATCTAGGCCACGTACTGTAACGGGCGGTACCCCAGTAGCCCAGCCATTGTATGGAATCCAAAGTCCAATAAGTGCCAACGGTTTTGATTGTATTACCCACTTTTCTGGCTAGTAGCTGGAATTTAATAAATGTAACAATTTCGGCTATTTCATATTTACTTGAAAACCCTAGACCTATTATAATATCACTGGATTTCCTATCAAATGTTTTGGTTAGCGTAAGGTAAAAACTTTTCCATATTTATGTGTGGGAAGTCTTACGTGATACCTTTCTTTTCAAAAGGTTTTTGAAAGTTAAGCAACTTTAACCTGTTACTCACACCAGACCCATGTCTGAGCCGGAGTTTATTTTTGTTTTTCATAAACTCTTGGGTACTCAAATTTTAGGAGTAGCCAAGGGATTCAGGTCAGCTTTGACGAATATTGGAGGAGCAATGGATCAAGAGGCTTCTGCGTTAGATATATAGTATTCCGCTGTGTGTTTTGTGTTGTCTCTGAGTTGTATTGAGTTGTAATAACTAGACAGGTGTTTATAACTGTCTAGTATGTGTTGTATATCTGTGTACTCTGATAGTGGTTGTAAACTATGAAACATGTTATGTTATTAATATAATTTATTCGTTCCGCTGTTTAGATTCTGTTGTGTTGTTTCTTCTTCTTCTTCTCTTTCTTTCTCTTTTCTATCCCTTTCTTTCTTATTAGCGATGCAACTTCCTGGTGTTTGGAAGTTGGGTCGTCACAGTATAACCCATAAAATCCTTTATAAATCCTGCTCGATTTATCCCAATTTAATTTACGTCCCAATCCCGTAAATTTCTTTTAACATTTGTTAAAAATAAAACCACCTTTTATTTTTCAAACATATTTCCATCTCCTTATAATCACTTCCAAAAATATATACTTAAATTATTTACATCAAGGCTACTAAATTACCTAAATGATAATAATACTTAAAAAAAATTATAAGAGTTCCGAGTAAAACTTAAACCAAAATTTCCTTTTAAAATAAAGTTATTATATCAAGTATTTATGTTAAATTTAAAAAAAAATCATAATAATAATTTACTTTTAAAAATAATTAACTTAAATAAATATTTACTTTTCTCTTAAAAATAATTAAAATAATAAATTTTCTAAAACATTCTAAAAACATTTTTAAACTTCTAGTTTGTACTTTGAAATCTTTTTTTTTTGAAAATATACTTAGTTTTCCAGGAAAAATATCCTTTCCAACTTTTAAAAATAAAATCACCCTTCTTAGTTTTAAAATGAATTGCACCTTTTCTTACAAATTCCACCGGAATCTATGCTTTCAAATTTATCCACTCATAAATATTCTACTTCATTTATAAACTTCGTTTATAAATTTCTATTTCTCATTTTCCTTTAAATCACAGTTTCCAAATAATAAATCGATTTCAAACCGATTTCCTGGTTTGATTTCCCTTTAAAATTTATTAATCGATTTATCCAATTCTCAATAACTATTTACTTACCAATTTTCTTTTCATTTCCTTTAAAAATCCAAACTTTATATATATATATATATATATATATATATATATATATATATATATTTCTTTCTCAAAATACCAGTATATATTCATCCAAGCCATAACATTCAATAATTTCAATCCTCAATATAATCAATATAATCTATCACAGATCGTCAAATAAATCATATCGTTGAATATAAAATAAATTCAATGTTTTGAGGAATCCAGTTGGATCCCTCCAACCTGTTTCCCTGCATCCATAGATGTTAATGCAATATAAAATACCAATCCCACTTCGAGGGGAAAATCGCGGTATACAGGGTCATCCGCTATTACGCGGGGCGCATAGGGTCTCATTTGCTATATAATGCGAGAAATCAATCACTCCAATATATATATGTATACTATTATATAATATCACATATAGTTAATTCAATCATTCAACCAATAATTTAAATTTAACTATTTAAATTTAAATTGTAATCTAAATGAATGAGATTAACTCACCTTTGATTTTTGAATTTGCATATCCGATCCAAACTGGCTTGTCTTCCATCGATTTAAGAATTTGCATAAATATTAGATGATTTTTATTAATATTCGAATAAATCGAATAATTAAATTCCCATTTGGTGAATTTAATTAACCAATAATTTTATTTTTAAACTAATAATTAATTTTAAACTAATTTTCCTTTTGAAAATCTTTTAGTAATTAAAATAAATAAAGTAAGTTAATTGAATCAATTCATCACCAAATCCACTATGTTAAAATAAGTAGTAAATTAAAATATGTATATGTATATGTATATTTATTTTCCTTTGAAACTATCTTATATATATATGCTTATATTAAAAAATTGGTATAGGTTTAAAAATCTAATTTTCATATAAACTTTTCAACATTTAAAATTCCTATATTTTCAAAACCATGTCTATAAATATCCTTCTTTTTGTCTATATATATATATGTGTGTGTGTGTGTGTGTTTTAAATTAGAATACGTATGTGTAAATATGTTTATATTTTAAATCAGGCAGTAAGTTCCAGTATCTATGTTTTTGTTTAAATTAAAACAGAATTAATTGATACTTTACTGTAAAAAAAATTCTCCTTCTTTCTGTATACATACAAATATATATATATATATATATATATATATATATATATATATCTTTAAATTGAAAAGAATAAATTTCTATACCTTACTGACAATATGAACCTAGGCTTTGGAAAACCTCACTACTTCAACTCCAGATCTCATGCGACACGCATACTCGAACCCACGACCCCCGATGCAGCCGTCTTGACGTAGCTGTGCCCTTCGCAAGCACGTAAGGGTCGAAGACCTCTGTTAAAGTCATGAACACCACGCCAGTAGCCGATCGACATCGCCCCTTCTATCTTGCACGCAACTTCACTGGCGAACTCCCCCTTCCTCTTCATCATCGCGAGAACTTAGTCGACATAGCGAAGCCCTCGAGCTTGGACGAATCTAGTCACGATCGATTTCCTTTTGAAATTGAGTCAACTTCGACTCGAAATTGAAGTCGATTTCATACCTCCCCCGTTTTTTTATTGAATTATCTTCGGCCTTTTTTTTCTTACGATTTTCTTTTAGATTTTACTGGAGGGGGAGTTTATTTCATTCGGTTTCTTTTGAAATGTTCTGCCATTGTTGATTTCGAACAACAATATAATTTTAAACTAGCTTGATCTTCTTCTTTTTTTCTTTTTAAAAAAATACGTGTGTCCTTAGGGAAGACACGTGCTTTAAATTCCTTTTCGTGTTAGCAAAGTCTTGCCACAGTATTCAATGCAATAATATTATTTATTTAAATTTAAATTCAAATTTAGACCGTCTTGAATTCGTAGCTTAAAATCTTGACATCCTATCGAGGCATGCCATCAGGCGTTCAAAATGTTATACCCCTATTCCGAACATAATGGAAAAGGTTTCGAGTCCTAATTCGATCATATGGAGAAGATAGCTTTTTGAATACAGTTATTATATTAAATTTTCGATATAAATTCTAGCGCGTTTATATATCGTACGATCACATGACAACTCCAAATACTACGAAAATTGAAATCCAATAATAATACACTATTACGGATCCAATGGAACTGGTTTCATCAAATTTCGAGACTGTACCTCGGAATGCTATTTTTAAATGTCAATATAAACGATATAATTTTAAAACCGAACAAACCACTTTTAATTCGATTTTTAAACTTTTATTATCTTCAGTGTTATCAATATAAATTTTACAAGTCTTCAAATTATTTTTAACGAGCTTAAAACTCAAGATTCAATATTTTACCTAACTTCCAATTATTAAATTAAATAATTAAATTGTCCAATAAATAGTGATATTTGAAATTCAAGTTAAAACTTAACTTTTAAATATTTAAAATCAATTAAATATTTCAATTTTAAATATCCAAAATTTTCGGGTCGTCACAATTGCGATTTGAGGAAAAGCTGTAAATGAGAAAAAACAAGTGTTTATGAACTTGATTAAATTTGTGAAATGTGTCATAAATAAATTTGAAAAGTAAAGGTGAAAATAGTTGGACAAACAAATATAAACAAAGTGAAATAATCGTAAATAAAGCCATGACTTGTAAATTGTTATGAAATAAATGGATATTGCAATAAATGGTTATAAATAAAGTTGTGATAACTTTAAACACGAACAACGTCTTATAAAAAGGAATTAAGCTTTTATAAATTGGTTATAAACATAATAAAATTCCTTATGAAATGATTTATAAATAAATATAGTATTAAATGAGAAATATTACATGTGAAATGAATGTAATTTAAATTAAAGAGAAATATAGTAATATTATGAGAATGAATATATTAATGTTTTATATTAAAAGGAGAAATTCTTAGAAACAAATATTAAAGTATGAAGTGATATTTTTGTTAATCAATGAGATTAAAAATGAATTTAATTGAAATGTAATTGTGATGAAACAATCTGGAATAATTACATAAGTTGTATGTATATTACATTATTCGCAAAAATTAATTTTATCCGGATTTGAGTACACAAGTTCTATGTGAATTACACCACTTCGTGTTAGGATTTTTCATTCGATTTTTGATAGCAAATATTTGGTATGGATTTTTGGTTTGATTCTGGAACTATCTAGCATAGTATATGGCTATGCAAGGAGAATGATGGTTCCTAGTCAAGAAACCATATCAAAGTCTGCGTTTTGAAGGCCGAATGGACAATATTAGTTCGAAAGCGAACATGTGTGATCGAGCGAACGATCGAATGTGATTTTGCGAAATGATGACATGTGTATATCTTATATTCTAATATTATTGATATGCTGTGATGCTGAAAATGAAAGTTATTGGGTTGGATATCTTTGTAATTTAAATTGGAATTTTTCTTTTATGCAAAACTACTATTAATTTGAAACCATTTTACAAAACTATTTTCTTTTATTTTTCTTAAACAAACTATTTTATTCTATTTTACATACAAACTATTTTATAAACTATTTTATTTACGAAACTATCTTACAAACTATCTAATTTACAAAACTATTTTACAAGCTATTTTATTTACAAACTATTTTATTAACAAACTATTTTATATACAAAACTATTTTTCAAACCATTTTATGTACAAAACTATTTTACAAACTATTTTATATACAAAACTATTCTAAACTCAAAACATTTTATAAAGCAAAGATGTTCAATCCTATATGGCTCTTCATGCATGTAATTGATTTGGAAATTTTTTGATTCTTGTATAAGACGGACTTTATCTAAGTATAAGCTGATTTTGAAAACTGTTGATTTTGGAAGGTTTTTGATCTGAAGAGAATTTTTTTATATATAACGGAATTTATATAAGAATGATTTGATATATTCGAGACTATCGATTTTGGAAAATACTCTATCTAAAAGTGAAATCTTATATATAATGGATTTTATATAAGTGCGATAATTGAAATAATGATTTTGAAAGTGTACTATATATGGTATGATATATTTTAAAGTAAATGATATGGGAAGTACCTTCCATCGAATCCCTTTGGTGGGTCATTTATTGGATCCCTTTGGTGGGTCATTTATCGGATCCCTTTGGTGGATAACTTATTATATTCATGATATTGTTGGATAGCGTAAATCGAGTGGTAGGATGCCTACAGCTAAAAGTAATTCTGCTGGGATAGCAGCGTAACCATTGTGTAGCTGCGATCTATCAACCATGGCATAAGTCGATGGGCGAGGTGCCTACAATTACAAGTGACTCCGCTGGGATAGCGGCATAACCATTGCATAACTGCGATCCGTGGGGGAATGTACTTTCCGTATCTATTTAATGTTTTAAGTATTTTCACTAGGTGTTGAAACAAGTCTATTAAGTACTTGGAGAAGTCCAGCCTTGCCTCTGATCAACTCAAGACTAGAGTCTACAAGAACGAGAATAAACTTGTTAAAACATCGAGTTATAAAAGTATTTTGATAAATATAAAGGATATTTTGGTCATTTTTTGCTTTTTCTTTTCTAAATAATTATGATTGTTTAAAATATTATTTATTTATGTAGAACTTGGTATACTAGTTAATTTCAATGTTGTAAATATTATGAGAAGTTATTAATTCAATAAAACATATTTAAATTAATGATTACTAATTTATAGATGATGTTTGAAAAGTATTTTAGATTTAAAACTAATAAAATGTGTAAATAATGGATTTAAGGTTTTCAATAACCCCTTTTAAATATAATTAATGATGTAAATAACTATTTTCAAAAAGCTTACATATATTTATAAAGATGTCATCTAAAATTTTTAAAAAATGGCATTTATAAATAAAGCAAGGAATTTTACGGATGAAATTTTTAAGAAATGTTAAATTATTAAAGATGATTGATTTGCAAATGAAGTTTGAAATGAATATTTCAAGTAAAATTTATAAAAGTATCTTTGAATATATAATTTTAAAGATATTAAATGATTTAGGAAATTTATTTTAGTAATATGCTTGAAAATAAACTGAAATTTCTATTTGGAAATATATTTTGGAATATTTACTTGATTTCGAAGCATTAATAGTTGTATGTGATATATTTGTTTGATATAAGTGAAATTTTACAAACAATTTAATTTCAAAATATGATTTATAAAGAAAATGATTTAATTGGAAATTTGAGAACTTAAGTTTCGGGTTGAAATTTGTTTTCAAGTGATTATTGGAATATAATACTAGTATTATTTGGAAGTATTTTGGATAAACGTTCTTAAATATGATTTGGGGAAAAAAATTAAAAAGAATTGTAAAAGGAAATAAGTTATGTACTTCCCTCTTTTATCGCTGGAAAATAATTTCGCTGGTGAGTGCATGCATCATCGAAGTTCATTTTCGAGTTTCAAAGGGGAAGACCACCGTAGTAGTTTTATTACACCTTTGTTTTGATAAAAAAAATCTTAATTTTAATTTAAAAATGTGATTGGATGTATATTTCTATGAGTGTGTGTGTATATATATATATTATTTCATATGATTTGAAATAAACTCGGCATTTAATTCTTAAATTTCTATAAATTATAGAATTCAATCATGGCACTGAATGAAATCTTGACTATATTAATAATCAGAACTTCTACAATGAGAAATAAGAAAATTAGATGCTAAGTGATTAATGAAATGTATAATAACTTGGAAATTTGTAACATGTAAATCGGAAGATATGAGATATTGAACATTTTGTTGACTAAAATGAATTAGATAAACTTGTATAACATTCAACTATATTCTATAAACATATGTATAATTTACTAGAAATGTTTAAAAGTTGTAATGTTAAATAGGAACATGTAATGGAATATTAAACGAGTAAAACTTGAGTAATGGAAGTGTTCAATGGATTTATTTCTATAAATAAGAATTTTGATGTACAAGAAATGTTACGAACGTAAGTTGATATTGTGAAATAACTTATTTAAGTACATGAAAGAAAGAAAAAGACAATGTATGAATGAATGAAAATAAATAAAAGGTAAATAATGATGTGAAAAGAAGTCAATTGAATAAACGTAAATAATATTTGAAATTCTTGGTTTTTTTGGCTTATGGGATGTTTGGGGATGGATACTATTTATCATCTTACATGATTAAAAGTTTCTAAACTAAATAAACTATTGGTTTTGGTTGCTATGAATGTATGATTTATTGCTTTGATTGCATATGATGATTGTATGGTTTTGTTTGCAAGTGACTATTTCTATATTGTGTTGGTTTGTTTTGCTATTGATTGCAACAACTTAAATATTTCTCTTGTACATAATTCTCACTATTTTGGATTATATAAGTGAAGTACAGGTTTACGGAAGCAATAGCCACTGCTTTTGGTTTAACAAATTAAACGTTGTTTCCTCGACAAATAGGTACGTTCTCGGATTATGGTTTTATAGCGATATTATATTGTTTTCCCATAGTTTGAAATGTTTTATTATTGAAATATGATATATATATATATATATATATATATATATATTGTAATTATTGATATCACTATTATCCAGACGTATCCACGCAAAGAAGAATCTATCGAAATTTTTCGAAAATTTAAGACTTAGAATTTTTTGTAGAATTTGAGTTATTTTCAAGTTTTATTAAACTTAAATATGTAAATTTAATTGTTTATAAAATGACTGTTTGAATAACATATAGCAGATTTTTGGATTTCTTCTTGTTTCTTTTCGGGGATGAAAAGTTTTGAGTGGGTGTAACGATCCGTATTTTCAAACATTTAAAAGAAATTAAATAAGATTTTTGAATAAAATTGCTAGGACTAAAAAAATTAAGATTTTATTGATACAAATTAAATTATAATGCAAGTTATGAGCTTAATTAAAATTTCTATTAATGACATATGTTTGCAATAATATAAGGATGATAACAAATTTAGTGTGTATTTTAAGAACATTGGTTTGAATGATATTAACAATTGTCTGAATGTAAATTTCCAATTGATTGAAATAATAAATGTTAATAAGGAATAATAAATGTTTCTTTATAAATAAAAAAGAAATCATATGTTTATTTATTTGAAATGTTTGGTAGCTGAAAGATTGATTGCAGCGATGACAAATATTATTTGGTAAGAAATGTATAATTCCTATTTGCAACCAACAGTGCATAAATATGTTTAAATCACTATTTGATAGGAAATGATTGTTCTATTTCTCATTACATTTATTTTGTCCATTTTGAAATTAACTTTTCTAAATAATTGAAATTAATGTAATTGAATAATTTCAATAAATGATAGAGAGGACACCAAATTGTAAATTGATAGATGTAATTATACTTAACTTATGGTTTGTGAAAATATAAGAAAAGTTGGTTTAATGAAAAGAATATTTATATCAAATAAAATGAATGTTTTTTTGTGAATGTAGATTCAATTTCATTAAAATAAAGAATGGAATGATTGATTTAAAGGAAGAAATATATCTATATTTGAACTGTGTATTAGCATATAGATGGATTACAAGAGTAGAAAAATAATCTATTTAAGTAAGTTATTTATTGCTTTCCTGTATAAACAAAAAATTTATAAACATGTTTATATGACTAAAGGGAACAATTATTTCATTTTTCATCCATTTTAGTTGTCTCTTTTGAAATGTAAACTTGTAAGTAATCGTAATTAACGCAATTGACATATTTCAATTAGAAGGGAAGAAAACGTTGATTGCAATTAATAGGTTTAATAAAAGAAATGCACCTTTTGTGTTAAACAGAAAGGACGTTTTATTGGAAATAAAAGATAATTTCGGAAAAACCAAACTAAACATTTTTATTTTTATGTTAAGTAAGTTTATTTATTATGCATAGATAAAAAAACTAAATGAGTATAAATTTGAATATTATTTGAGTTAATGAAGTTAATTTGGTTACGTTACACAAACTGAATTTCAAAAAGATTGTGCGATGTACATGGTCCATTCATTTCTTTTGTTATTAATTGTCGCATGTACATTTTAAAATAGTTATCTCATTATTAATACTTGATCCGTTCATTTCACCTTCTATTTAATATATATGCCTTGACTTTTAGGTTGTATTTAATTCTTGCCATCTAATTTTCGCGTATATAAATTTTCACTTTCCTTTGGTTTGCAAACTTTTCCATTTTTGCATACATTTCTTTATGCATTATTAATGCCTGAAGCTTTGAAAATAAAACGTGACATTTATTTTTTCCTCTCCACCTTAATTTCCTAATTATTAAATAACCTACAGCTTATTTCTTTCATTTGAAATGTATATTATTTGTGTTCTATTTTTTTGGCTAAGTCTTATTGGGTTAGTTTTAGACTAATGGGCTCCTTAGTAAACCTAGGGACCCTAGTACCCAAAAATACTTTGGATCCTTACTTTTCTCACACGTTTACTTTCTATTTCCTATCTGACTAAAACTAAGTAGGTACAAAAATTCTCCATCTGAGAAACTTTCTATGTACTCTTCTTCTTCTTCTTCCTCAAATCTATAGAAAACTCCAAACCCCAAAACTCCTAAATCTCCAAATCAAATTCCATCCTTCCTCCGTCAAAACCCTAGCTACCTCTCTCCTCTTACGCCACCCACCTCCATCACCACTCACAACCCATGGCAGTAACCCATGGCCAAAGCCCCACCTTTCCTCTTCTCTTCTTTCTCTTTTTTCCCTTTTTTTCCCCTTCCCTTTTCCCCTTGCCTTCCCTTTTTTCCACGGCTTCTATATTCCACAAAACTACTCCAATTTTTTTTTGAAAACACGTTTAATTTCAATGGCAAAAACTTTTTTGTTGAACCCTTCTTCCAATCCCGAATATTTTTGTATCAAAAACCCCATTCTTTAGGTCCTTTCTCGGGTCCAGTTTTGGACGAAAATACACCATATTGTATCTATCATATCTCCTTCAGGAATGAACCAAATTATGTGATTTTTTTTCCAAACCATTTATTTTTTTAGTGGCTTCAACTTTTGTTCAGATCAGTTCTTCAAATTTCTTAATTTTCTATGCCAAAAACTCAAATCTTTTTGAAGTATATTTGAACTTAGATTTTCAACTCAGAAAATACCTTTGTTTGTTTTGACCATAACTTCCTCAAGACAGATGCTTTTCAAGTGAGAATTTTTTTTAAAGTGGAGAGAAAAGAATTTTAAACAACTTTTTAGTTAGTCACGTTTATAGATTCAGTAATATGTTGGTCTGTATATTTTCTTAAAGATGACCTAGTTTCTGATTTGTCCGTTGTTCATATTTGGGCATTTAATTGGATTTTTAATCGTCGACAAATCAAAGATGGGTGTTTTAACACACTCACAATTACTAAATTATCTTATGTTGGTTAGTTAGATTTATGATGTGATTAGAAGTTTATTAATTGTTGTTTGGTGTTTTAATTTGTCATTTAGATTTAATTTGAATTGATATTGAATTTCATAGTCATGTAATTAATATTGAATATAATTTCTAGTTAAACACTTAATAATGATAACCAATTAGTTGTTGTGATTTATTTTTTAATTTGGATGTTGATTGATGTTATTGGTTGAAATTTTGGATGATTGGATATTTATTTACTCCTATACCTCTGTTATCACTATGGGTTGAAATGATACATACCCGAATGATCTTTAAGTTTAGGAAATTGTTTTGGGTTGAAATGATAAACTCGAGCGGCTTTCATTGATTTGAAAATTTTGATTTTAGATACTGGTTGAAATGATATATACATCCATATAATTTATAGAATTTGGATTATGTATTCAAATTGAATTATTTAAAAGATTTAAGTTAAACTTCAAATTTTTTTAATTAAAGTGGTTAAAATTGATACCTCGAATTAGTTGAAATCTTTTAATAATTATATTCATGTTGTACACTTGATAAGAGATGGAAAATCTCATAACATCTTCAAAGCCATTGCACTCACATTTTATTTTAGATTAATTTGACTTACATAAGATCTTTTAGTTCTAACTCGAGTGCTTTGTTTTCATTGCGCTTGGGTCAGTCTGAGCTTTTCAGTGTATTGAAGACTATTTTCTAGAGGATGAAGACAAAGATTAAGTATATTATTACTATTTATTATAATAATTCCACTACATCATGTATTGCGCTGCATTATTTGTTTGTTCCTGCTGTATGTATAACTCTGATTTGAATTGTAAAAGTGTAATCACATGTTATTTGTAAAACAGCCTCTTGAACTGTTTATTTGATTATTATATTTTGTCATTTCGCTACGAGATTCTGTGTTTTATTTTTCCTTCTTTTCTTTTATTTTCTTATTTACCCAATTAACAATTCTCCATTTTGAATGGTTTGAATTAGGCATGTGTGGTTTATTGTCGATTTAAACCGTCCAAAAAGGTTGATCATTACAACTTATGAATCTTAGCCCAAATTGTTACCATATTAAATTTTAGACCTAACCATTTAAGGTCCTATAAAACAAAACCGAAGGCACATATTCGAAATTGGATTTCTAACTGAATAGCGAGGTAAGGGACACCTCCTATATAGTGCATTCCTAGAGGGATGCACCTGAGGCCCCTATGTTGGTCCTCGTGCGAATTAAGACCGGCCTATTTATGAATAGCACCGAGTGTTACATCACCCGGCCGTACATATCCGGGATCTCGAAGCATGCATCACATAATTTAAACCCGACGTTATAGCAGGTAGCAATTTTATATATCTATAAGGTAATTTCATACCCTGATAGTTGCATGCCACTTAGTTTTAAAGCATCCCTGTTTCACTATTCCCAGGTCTGAGGCTTGTGGTAACGAATACCTTTTGTACATAGTTAAGAGAAGTTGCATTCTCTGCCACCAAACAGACGATATGTTTATAGAGATCAATCAATATGATTTAAAAATGCAACATCTGATATTCATGCATATTAGTTGTCCAGGAACAAAACAAACCAAATGCACTTTCCTACCGCATCCTGTCGAGAATGACGCCTAGGATTAGTAGCGAAAAGTCCTCATATTTCAAAAAAATTCAGTACGAAGGGACCGCTGCTATTTGTTTATCTCAAGAGCTACCCATAGATTATCAACAAACAGTCTTCCAAAATGAAAATCCTATATCTTTAAAATCATGGTCTTCAATATATCTTCTTCACTTTCGAATAAATAAATTGGCTTGAAGTTTTTTTTGGATAGGAATTTCCCAGATCTGACTCCGATTTTGTTGAACAAATCATTGATAAAAAGATGTTAAGTGGGTGGATAATAAATATTCCATTTACTTGTTTTCTTTTTTCCAGAGGTATCTTTAGAGATTTTTATTTTTTGAAAACCATTTCTTTTGAGCATAATTCAATAAACCTCCTTATGAAAATTTGATAAATCGATTTCATAAATTATTTTAGAAAACATTATTAAGATAAATAGGCTCAAATTGAAATCGTACTACTTTCATTCAATTTTAATTTATGCATTCAACGGGTACTATTGGCAGAATAACAGTGAAATCACCTTTTAAATTCCACAAATAGTACGAGTTCCTTCCTTGGAATTTAACGCTAAGTAGAAGAAGATTGTTTCTGATGATCCAAGTTGTTTAAATTTGAAAAGTGCAACCTTTTATACTTAACTCGTTTCCGACATTTCGACCTTATCTATCCCTTGTTGGGGGAGGCCAGATGAGCCAGGGGACTGGTGACCCTTGAACGTCTTCTTAGTTTAAGAACTCAACCAGATCTCACGAATAGAAAAATCAGGTGCACTATACGGCTTATTAGAGCCAACATAAAATCATTTGCTCATAACAACTTTTCTTCAAATTAATTTATTTAGACTCTTTTAAATAAATTACAGTGCCTTTAAATAATTCTTAAAATACTTATTTATTAGAAAACATTTATAAAAGATTGGAAAAGAATTGTGAAGTTTGAAATCATAATTTAAAAGTTCATAAAAACAAGTGCTGAAAAAAATGTTGCGAAAGATGTTTTAAAAGCTGTATTGATTAAAACGACTTTTATATCATTTGAATATATATATATATATACAAAAATCAAATCTCTTTTGTAACATTTTAAAATATTTATAAGATTTATTTTATAATTTTAAACACTTAAAATATCCTTTTTAAATCATTTTTAAACTTTGGTCATTAAATTGTAAAACCGTGATATTTATGAAAACTTGTTTTGGACTTATTTGGAAATCAACAAGATGAAAACTTGATTTTCTTTCTTTGATTGAAAATTATGGATATAATAGTCCATCAGATTGTTACTACAAAGAATTCCGAGCTATACTCCACTTTATATACTCATTTGAATCCCACGACGTGAAATCCCGAACTGCCATTACGCATGCCTAGTTTTGACTCAATAATCAATTTTTATTTAAAATTTGTCGAGAAAAGTTTAAATGATTATAAAATATTTATAAAACATTTCTAATCATTTTCAAGGGGTTTAATAATTCCATATTTATTTTTATTACTCGATTCAGAAAGTGATTTCCTTGTGTAATATCGACATGTATTAACGTAACTTGTTAAGCAACCATGTTCAACAATCAATACTGGATGAACAACATATAAATAAGCATCCTGGCAATCATTTCACATCATCACACACACATGCACACGCATGCATATCTAACCTTGAAATAAGATGATTAACTAGAAATTGGATCAGCTTCTCTAACTTGAATTGAAGCTCATGAACACTCGTCTCAAAGCTCCTATAGGCTCGGCCTAAGGGAGTAGGGGTTTACGGCCTTGGTTTGTGTAGGTGGTAGGCTCGACTAGGGTGGTTGGGGTCATGGCCGTGGGTTTGAAGAGGGGAAAGAGGAGTTTTTAAGTGGATTTTGAAATGTGTTTATGTTTGTGTATATATACACACACACTATATAAATTTAGATATATTTTGCATGATTTTCTTTATATTTTTTCTTAAACGGAGGTCATTAGAATGTGGAGGAAAATTTAGAAAAATGAAGAAGAAGATGAATGAATAAAATGAAGAAGTGAAGTGGAATTTATAGGCCAATGAAAGAGTGTAAACATCTCCTCTTACATCACCACGCCACCTCCTCCCATCATCATGCGCTGGCCACCTCCCCTTTGGGTATAGCCGTGGTCACATCATGTAGGGGCAAGGCCATATGCCTCATTGATTTGATATTTGATGCTGACAATATGTGATAATTATCTAAAATTCTATAACTACCATCATTACCCTATGCATAGCTACCTCCTTCCACCACCACCTTATCTCGGCCATATCACATCAAGGCATGTGCTTGCATAGATGTGATGTTTGATGGTAAGGGTTTCTTGCTTAAGTAAGAAGGAGTTGTTTATATCTTATATATTTATATATTTAGCATATATGTATATATAAGTGTTCATGTACATATGAACATGTTTTCTTGAATGGTTATATGTATGTATTCATTTGGATGTCACATAGAATTCACAACGTTCTATAACTTATATACATTGAATCACTATGAATTTCAATTTTCGGTCATATTTTCACTTCTTCTGTAATATACAAATATTTGTAAAAAAAGTTTGAAAATAATATTTCTATTATTATTTATAAATAAAAAGAGATTAATTGGATTTAAAAACAATAATCAAAATGAAATGGAACTTTCGACAATTTTGAATAATCGGGAACTTTCTAATTGAGATAAGAATAGGGCCATGTGTTTTAGAGAAAATTTAAAAGTTGAGTTTTGTAACTCTTAAATTAAAAAGATAATAGAATTAAATAAGTTTTAAACTGTTAAATACTCTTGATAAGTTAAATGAATAAGAATATTTTGCATTATACAAGTATGAAATTAAGTTTTGAAATTTTTATAATGAAATTGTGTTTTATGAAATGTTTATGAACATAGTTAATGATTTACAAATTCTATTTGTTTGTAAAATCATTTTTAAAATGTATTCGATTTTAAAGAAGATTTTTTTTATATAAAGTCCTTATTATAAATTTGAGAACTGTTAATTTTGAATATAATGAATCTTGAAGGAATTCAATTTTTAGGTAGAACCAAAAATGATTTTGATATTTTATATAAAAATGAAACCGAAGTGATATATTGAAACTTATTAATTTTCGAAGACCTTTGATGTCGTAAAATGTTCGATTTGGAAGTTTTCGATTCTTTTAAAGAAGATTTTATATAAGTATGAAGTTATTTCAAAGACTACTGATTTTGAAAGATATTCGATTTGGAAAGTAATGATCTTGTATAAATGGAGTTTGTGTTGGTACAATGTATATAAACTTTATAATATGGAAGGGAACTATGTATAGTATGATATATTTGAAATCTAAGATATTGAGAAGTACACTCTCAGAAATCATAGATCCACAAGGTAGATCCACTTGGAAATCCACTCTGTGGATTCGATTAAATTCGATGCAAGTTTTCCGGACATAAAATCATGAGTTCCTTTGACTTTGTTTTTTCTCATAGCATAAATCGAGGTGCAAAGATTGCCTACGTTTACTATGAATTCGCTGGGATAGCGATATAACCATTGCGTAACTGCGATCTATGAGAGTTTTTTTTTGCGTAAATCAATAGGCAAAGATTGCCCTGGTTACTATGGATACTCTGGGATAGAGATATAACCATTGTGTAACTGCGATCCACGGTGTTCCACGACGTAAATTGAGGGGCAAAGATTGCCCATAGTTATGGATTCTCTGGGAAAGAGACGCAATGTAACGACCCAATTTTTTTGTAAATATTTTTAAATTTAATTATTTGAAAATTTTGATTTTATTAATTATTTAAAATTTGAATTTTTGGAATTTTTCAGTGTAATTTTGGGTTTGTTTGCAATTTAACTTCGAAATAGAATAAAATCAACATTTTCTGGAAATTTGACATTTTGGTCAACTTTGGTCAAACTTTGACTTTTATTTGAAAATTTTAAAATTATAAGCTTTTTATTTGAAGCTGAATATAATTCTGATATCTGTTCTGTTTTTCGTTTCGTTAAATTCCGATTTATGGTTTTAAATTGGATAAAATACAACGTTTTACACGCAATTAATTTCTTTATTTTATTTTTATTTTTCTTATGTCCATCTCTTTATTTTATTTTTCTATTTTGTTTCGTCTAGACTTTATTTTATTTATTGGATTTTTCTTTTGTATATCTTTTATTTAATGGCTTAAAATCAATTAGACATAAGTTACATTGTTTTAATTAGGCATATGTTACATTGTTCTAATTCTTGCCTTTACATTTGCCTACCCTCTATATTAATTCATAGCCGTTCATGCCCTCAAAACCCTAGTCGCCTCTTGCTTTATCAATCACGTACGAAAAAACATTTACTCATATCTCATTTTCATTTGCATCCAGAGAGAAAATACTATAAGTTTCCATGGCTTCTCTTCCTCTTTCTTTTATTTTTCTCTTGTGATTTCTCCTTTCTTTGCTCTATCTCCACCACTATTGCCGACCACCATCTCTTCCCACCTCAACCATGACCGGCCATCCATCTCCTCGTCATCCCATGCCCTTGGCCATGACCCCTTGATCAAGATCCAACAACGAAACATGACCATAAACCTAGCCAAGCCTTCCATTGCAACCACTTCTCCTTATTACCCTCGGCCACAACATGAAACACCACTATTTTGTTGCCTTTCCATCCATACTTCATTGCCTTACCGTGCTATGATGTGCATTGGACCAAAATAAGACCATGGCCGAGCCTAGTTGAACCAAAACCCCTCCTTTTGATTGCCTTTTTGCATTCCATGGTTGTAACTCCGCCACTTCTCCACTTTCCTAGCCTTAGTCGTGCCTATAGACCCTATAACCTAGCCTTGCTGCCTCAAACATACCATGGACGTGCCTATAGGTGTTATGGCCGAGCTTATGTCCATTGTGGCCGAGCCCCCTTGATGTTTAGAGCATGCCTATATCATTTTATTTCACAAATTTTCCATTGTTTTAATTTATTTTGTTATTATATTTATATTTGTTTTATTTATTTGATTACAAGATTTGAATTTGGGTGTTACTTCTTCTCGAATCTTGTCGTACCTTTTCATGCTTTCCGGAGTGTGGATTTTTTTGTTTTGAACTGATCTCTGGCTTGAGAAGGTGAGTTATTTACTCTAAACATTCCGTACTTATATATTTGTGAAACAATGACAAGTGGATATGTAGTAATGAATTTGGTGTGTTGATATGTTCATATATGCCTGTGATTTGTTTATATGATGTATAACCTGATTTTATACCTGTTACATCATCTGTTGTAATATTATATGCTATACTGTTATTTTATTTTCTGTATCTCACACTGTAAATTCCCTCACCACTATGGGTTGAAATGATACATACCCGAACGAACTTTAGAATAAAGAAAAATCATTATGCGCTGAAATGATAGGCTCAAGTGATTTTTATTGTATTTGATTTACTTTGGATTGCGGGTTCGAAATGATAGAACCCAGATTTTTATTTTTAAATTACAGATTGAGATGATATATTATCCGTATCACTTGACCTAGGTTAGAAAATATTATATAAACCCATGGTCAATTATATATATATATTCTGAAATTTATATGTACTTTTATGTAACGACCCGGTATTTTCAACCATTCGCATCCGCACATGTCGGACTTGAATTGTTCAAAATACCGCGTTGTAAATAAAATTTGGCAAATCTCAAAATATACAGTAAATAATTAATCACAGAATCACAGACACAGAATCAGAATACTCGCAGCGGAATTTAAAAATACTTAGTGGTTCATGAAGCCACTATAAATAGTCTCAACAAATACAAATTACAAAGTCTTCCATCCCAAATATACTTTAAATAATCAAATAAAAATCCCAAAGTCTTGATTTCATAAATAAGATAGCGGACAGAAAGAAGCCAGCAACTTGAAAGGATCTACAGAAGTCCTAGCTCTGGGATGATGACTGAACTTCAACTCAGGCTGACCCGAGCGTAACATAAAACATAAACACTCGAGTCAGGACATACATACTTATATAGTGTAAGCTAATTCAAGTGTACTGTAATATAGAGCAAGTAACTTAAAGGATGCTTGGGACCGCCCATCCTCTAAGGATCCGTTAAACTATTTACTATGTAGTAATATTTTCGCTATTATAATAGTGTCTATATATAAAATAAACTTACTTTTTAATAGCGTTAAGGGGTTACCCATATAGCCCTTAACACAAATAATGCCAATAGTCTATACAGTACCGTAATACCTCCTGATCGGGAAGCTGCCAGAGGATACTCCATAGGTACGACACAAATAGAAACTCGTAGGAGGCTCGCTATGGTAGGTGACACGGCACAACTAGGCAATGCCAGGGTAGATATACCAATTGCTATCCGGACCGGTGGAAACGCGTAGCCGCAGTTACCGCCCACCTCGAACAACACTCCCAAATCAAAGGTGCGCACCAAAACAATCACAGGAGTAATAGAATGGCATACGAAGAAGGGCGTTCGATCAGAGGTGCTACCTCATTAATCCGAGAATCGCTCCTGTTTTAGCCACCTTATGCCAACTCACGGGAGTCGGGTCCACGTATTTACCTTAAAGGAACCGTCACCACCATCCTACTTCATTCTGGGATCTCCACCGCGTACACGGTTAGTCAAAGTGGTTTTCGGTATCGACAGAGAGTATGTCCATATCCGATCCCGGTCTCTTTGCCAACCAAGCGTTATTATAACCCGTGGTTACAGTTTAAAATGGTATTCGTACTTTAAAATAAAAATATATCTCAAATTCCTTCAATATCAAATATTGATTTAAACTTTCCACTTTATACATACTTTTAAATTTATTCAATTTATTTGGAATTTATTGCCTTTACCAAATTTTAAAGTTAAATTCTTCCTTTAAATCCATCAAAAAATCAATTTCTTAAAATTTTTCTAATTTCATATTAAATTCTAAAATTTACACCTTTACCCCAAAATTAATTTCCATACATTTTAAAACAATCAAATTCCAGTTTCTGCAGCACTTATGAAATGCTACCTAAAGTTTATGGGTTAAACAGTCCAATTTTAAAAGATGGCATTTAAATGCTGTAATAGGTTATTAACTTATCAATTTAGTTTAAATTCCAAATACAACTTATTATCAATTATTTCTTAACTGAAATCTCATCTTAACAAAAATCCAGAATTTTCCAAATAAGTTATATTTATTTATTTAAAATCTTAACTCATTCAAAAATCATTTTTAAATCTTTATAAAAATCCTTTAAATGCATTAAACCATAATATTATAAACTTCCATTTGAAAATAATTTTAAAATATTTCAGAAAAATATTATAGGAACCACGGGTCTATATAAAATTTTCTAGCCTAGGTCAAGTGATACGGATTTATATCATTTCAATCCGCAATTTTACAAACCCCGGGTTCTATCATTTCAAACCCGCAATCCCAAGTTAAAATTAAACAGTTAACTGAATAAATGCATAATAATCATTGTTTTAGGCCTATCATTTCAGCCTTAACGATTTAAATTTATAAGGAACTTGCAGTGATGATTTAAATCAGTAAATAAACATTTAACCATATAACTGCAGAAATATTACAACAAATAAATAACTGATGAGGTGTCAATTTAAATGGAGTTTAACATCCTACGTTATATTACAGACAGATAACAGTTAAATAATAATTTACACATACACTTGCGATAATTCACAGAAATATAGGCATGTTTGTCTGGTGAGAAAAACTCACCTGAAGGCTGCAGAAAAAATTGATTCAAAATGAAAATCCACCGGAAAAGAAACGAACAGAGAGTAACGATCGAATATCCCAGATGTCACGCCTAGATTCAAATCTATAACAAGATCCAAATATCGGATACGTGACTTTAGAAATTTATGGTCAAAGCAAAAATTAAAAATAGGACGAGAATTAGTTCGACTTGCTCGACCACTCCACTGGGTATACTATCAAAACATAACGAAACTTTTCCTACCCATTACTGAACCATGCCATTTCAAAAATCAAGGTAAAATTTACCTAAAGGCCATCTAAAACAAAATGGTGAAGTTTTTCTCCTATAGGCCATGATATATGCATGTACAAGTGCATCCAATACTCTACTACCTACAGGCTTATGCACTGTCCCACACAACTATAAAGCATATTGCAGTTATATGCTTTTATATGCAACAAAACATTTCCACCTAACATCTTCTCTGTTATCTGAAGTATTACAGGCTTTCTCCCTTTTTTTTCAACCGAACCTTATATATATATATATATATATATATATATATATATATATATTTATAAAACATGCACGGATACATCATTTCTTCTTTAAAATTTTTACTATCATCAACGAATAACTACCCAAGTCAGTTACCTAAAACACGGTCAAGATTTCACTAAAAGCCTGCCTATATGATATGCCTATATGCAACTGAAGGCTCACTCACTATGTCAACATGTTATATTCTGATGAACCCTGAAAACTCTCTTTCTCTCCCTCTGTTATATTCTTCTTTACTCTCGTTTTATATTTATTTATTTATTTTTTTCTTTTTTTTTCTTTTTTTTTTAAACATGTCTAACATCCTATGCAAAACAAAACTCACGCAACTCTCTGCCTACAACTTGCGTCTCTCTGCTATCTACTGTTACAAGATGGTAAAACATGCACAGATCATTAGTGATAAGTACATCCAGAATAACACTTACTACATCATAACTACACTAATTCCATAACCTAGCTTCCTACAGGTTATTAAACTTGGCTGAGCACTAGAGTGGTAGTCAGGGTTGGAGTGGTCGAGCCAAAAGATGGGAAAGCAAAGGAAACAAAACTGAAGAAGGAAAACGGAGAGGATGCAAAAGAAGAAGAGGAATAGTAATATTACCTGATAGAAGCTTTTCTCCTTGTGGATGATGTTATGCAAGATGAGGAGATAAAATACGAACCAGGCTAATATATTTATAGAAGGGAGAGTTTGCTTTAGATGCAAGAAAACATATATACGTGAAGAAAATCAAAAGGGCTCGGTACAAAAATGGCAACATATCTTGGCATGCCTAAACAATTGATTGATAAAGCAAAATTTCGTACGTTCAAAAGTTTGAATGTGAATACCTTGGCAAGAGATTGAAAAAAAAACGGCAGCATTGATAGAAGATTGAACGTTTTGCAGATAAAGAATTGATTTGAGGCGAAATCAATGGAAAAAGAAAAAGCAAGCAGAGCTCAGTGATTTATTTCCAGTTTTTATCTTGTTTGAATGGATAAGGCTCGTGTGATTTTAGGGACCACAGTTAGCAATTAGATTTGATTTTATATGCGTGATATTCATTGCCAGTTTATGAGTTTTGATTTCAACATTTTTTTTATTTGATAGTTGCGTGATTGTAGATTGAAGTAACGGCATTTGGAAGAACTGATATTAGGCAAGAGATTGATTTTAGGCAAAAGATATTTGGATGAAAAGGTATATACAAAAGTTTAAAATAAATTTTGACAGTTAAAACAAAAGTAACGTTTGTTATAAAAATCACTAACTGATATTTTAATCGATAAGTATATTTAAATATGATTTTTACTTTATATGCGTGATTATAGGAACGAAAAATTTTATCTTGCAAAATAAAGGCAGTGGAAACAGAGAGATATAAATAGGAATGTGAGAATTTGAAAACATAGGCAAGGTTAAATTTGAATGCATGAGTTGATTTTAGGCAAACAAATATATTGGTCCATTTAGGTTGCGTGAATAAATGAATACAGTGACATGCTCAAGAAACAAAAAGGTAAGAGGCAAATGCCAAAAATGTTAAAAGAATAAAATTTTGTGTCACGCGCAAAGGAATGCAAAATTGATTTTCTCTCAAATGATATATGCGTGATTTAAGAAGAAATATATGGTGTGTTTAAATCAAAAATGGAAGAGTTGATTATTATCATTATATTTTAAAGAACAGTTACAAACAGATTTGAACGTTTCTTTTTTTTTAAATTCAGATTTGTGTGCTTTTTTTTTTATTTGATGCCTGGATATGCACGTTATTCCTCTGGATTTGAGATAAGGCTTGCGAAAATATTAATTGCCAGTTATACAAAGCCTTGGATTCTATACTTTATATGTGTGATTAAAGTAAGCGTTGATTTTGTATACAGACCATTGATACGATATTTTAAATACATCTCGATGTTGAAATATGATTTTTAAAATACGCCAAACTGACGTAATATAAAACACCCAAAGTTATATAAAAATAACGTTTTTAATTTATACGTTTATTTTGTTATTTATACCATAAATTTTTACGCGTCCTTTAAACGCGAAATTTAACAGTTCATTAATACACTAAATTCTTCAAAATTATTACTTAACAACTTAATTGGTTTTCACATATTATATATATATATATATACACAAAATTCCTTTTATTAAAATTCAAATGGAGTTGTCTTTTAACAAAATTAACCGTTTCACAACTTTAAATTTCCATATTTAGTATTTTAAGGAGATGATTTAAATCAAATTATATATGTATATAAATTGGGAAGTAAATTTTACTGGAAAGAGAAAAATAACGGATTAAAATTCTATACGTTTTCTTATATATAATCTTATATATATATAGTATTTATTCCCTAACTTTACGCGCCCTTTTTAACGCGTAATTTCCTAGTTCATTTATACACAAAAAAATTCAAAATTTTGACCATGCTGAGACTCGAACTCGTGACCTGTCGTGAATAGCCCAGATGTCTTAACCACTTAAGCTATTAATGTTTTCTTAATTAAAACTTGATTTTGCTAGATATTAAGTTATTTACCATCTTCGACAAAACCCCAAATTACCAAATTAAAGTTAATTCTTAACCATGTCAAAATTTCAGAGATCTTATTATTTAATTAAAAATTTGGTCAATTTTTTTATTTATTATTATTTTTAATCACTTTAAATAAACCCCAAAGTTTTTTTTTTTTTTTTTAGAAAAATACAAGTGAAAAATACTTGTTAAAAAAATTGGGCTGTTACACTCTCCCCCACTCAGAACTTTTCGTCCTCGAAAAGGAAGAAGGTAGGGAAGTAGAAACAACCTGAAAGAAAACTAAATTGAAACTTAAATTAGAATCATTAATCTAAACAATAAAAATTCAATTTTAAATTAATCATTGATTTCATCTATTTATACTTAAAATTTTAACATTTATTTATTTACATATTTACTTGTATAATATCCCTACACTTAAAAAAAATCATTCAAAATTTTTTTTTTATCCAAATTTTACCCAAGGTATTATAACATTCTAATTTAAAATGTTTAATTTTAATCCAAATTTGAAATGGTAATTTAACTTAATTGTTAAAGTAAATTTACCATTTCCCAAAATAAACTAAATTCCCCATTTAGTTTCTTCTTTATTCCAAACTATAATTAAATTTATTTTTCTCAATATTTTTCTCATCTATGTCAAATATTTTTCTCAATATCTAAACCATATAAATTCAATTAATTAATATTCAATAATTGATTTAATTCATTTGATTTTTACATAAGTTAAATCAATCTTAACTATTTCTAAATTAATTATCTTATTATCCAATTATTTTCTAAAATCAGAAATTTGTACTGTCATTTATAATAATCATCTTTATTCAACAAATTTAATTCTTCTTTATTCCAGATTATTATTAAATATATTCTACTTAATATATCTTATCGCACATATTAAGTAGATTATATTTAATATAACTATTCCAATATATTTCTAAATTTCCTTTAACACCATTTGATATTGTATATTATTCAATTATTATTTTATTTCTATTTACCTCTATTTGTCTTGTTGTAACTGAAACTTTAAGTGTATAACATTTTTTTATAACCACTCAAATTTTTATTTATAAAATCCTTTTATATTATACATTATCCAATTATTTTCTAAAATCAGAAATTTGTATAGTCATTTATAATAATCATCTTTTATTCGACAAATTTAATTTTCTTTATTCCAGATTATTATTAAATATATTCTGCTTAATATATCTTATCGCACATATTAAGTAGATTATATTTAATATAACTATTCCAATATATTTCTAAATTTCCTTTAACACCATTTGATATTGTATATTATTCAATTATTATTTTATTTCTATTTACCTCTATTTGTCTTGTTGTAACTGAAACTTTAAGTGTATAACATTTTTTATAACCACTCAAATTTTTATTTATAAAATCCTTTTATATTATACATTATCCAATTACATAGTTAATTTCTGAATGATTTAGGTAAGTTATATTGGCATGCAATTTATACAAGTAAAATTTTCCAACTATATTATTCAAGTTTAAATATTCATTCCAAATTTGACTTTATTTTATCATTAGAATCACCTTTTAACATAAATTTATGAATTAAATTTCCAATTAACTTCAAACCCTTTAGAGATAAATAAATACATACATATAGTATATGTCAAATCAAATTTAAATCATATATCTATATATATTATAAATTAAGTCATATTTTAGAAATTCAAATTAATTAAATTTTTGAAGCAAAACTACATCGTGGTCTCTTTACTTCGATACTCGAAAATGAATGTCGATAATGTTGTAGTGATCACCGAAATTATTTTCCAGCAACAAAGAGAAGAGCACTAATTTTTAAAACTTTAAAATTCTTTGGAAACAAATTTATATTCGAAAATTATTTAAATAATAATATATCCTTTTAAGACTTTAAACACAAGGTTTGAAACTATCGAAATTGAATTCTTAAATTCTTATTTTAAATTCATTTCTGTTTCCAAATAAATTTATAACCATGTTTATATTCAATTATTTATATAAGACAAAACCAATGGTTTACAAAACAATAAATAAAACCAAACACTATTATCTCTAAACAACTAGTTAAATTTTGAAAATTATACTTATATATATAATATTAGATTTTTCCCAAATAGGAATAAATTTTTCAAACAAGGATAGAGATTCAAATTTTGAAGGACTCAAATTAAATAGAATTTGATTTAAAGATAAGTTGGAATCAGAAGATCCTATGGTTAAATAACAGAATACGAAACCAGATAAGTTTATATAAATCGCGGGCAACCTTAACCTGGTCAACCGTGACTTAAAGAGTCAGATCGATGTGGATTTTCTGGGGTAAATCTACATTCGATCTGAAGAGATAGAGTTCGGAATAACCAAAGATACTAGTATCTAAACCGAGGATAAATATAAATCTCCGGTGAATCAATGCTAGTTGTAAAGGAGTTTCACCGCTATATTAGAATATTGGCGAAACCGCCAATTCACTATAAAGATCATCCTAAGTGGAGTTATGGGATACTCCCGAATCGAAAGAAAAATAAATAGTGAGGGACACGAATGAATTTCGGAACCGCAGGGAACGTTCCATAATTCAAAAAGGAAGAGATTCAAGCTCGAATGAAAGTGATTCTGCAAATCAAATTTACCATACATTCCAAGTTTTGCCTAGAGCCAAAGCTCTGATACCAGATGTAACGACCCGGTATTTTCAACCATTCGCATCCGCACATGTCGGACTTGAATTGTTCAAAATACCGCGTTGTAAATAAAATTTGGCAAATCTCAAAATATACAGTAAATAATTAATCACAGAATCACAGACACAGAATCAGAATACTCGCAGCGGAATTTAAAAATACTTAGTGGTTCATGAAGCCACTATAAATAGTCTCAACAAATACAAATTACAAAGTCTTCCATCCCAAATATACTTTAAATAATCAAATAAAAATCCCAAAGTCTTGATTTCATAAATAAGATAGCGGACAGAAAGAAGCCAGCAACTTGAAAGGATCTACAGAAGTCCTAGCTCTGGGATGAATGACTGAACTTCAACTCAGGCTGACCCGAGCGTAACATAAAACATAAACACTCGAGTCAGGACATACATACTTATATAGTGTAAGCTAATTCAAGTGTACTGTAATATAGAGCAAGTAACTTAAAGGATGCTTGGGACCGCCCATCCTCTAAGGATCCGTTAAACTATTTACTATATAGTAATATTTTCGCTATTATAATAGTGTCTATATATTAAATAAACTTACTTTTTAATAGCGTTAAGGGGTTACCCATATAGCCCTTAACACAAATAATGCCAATAGTCTATACAGTACCGTAATACCTCCTGATCGGGAAGCTACCAGAGGATACTCCATAGGTACGACACAAATAGAAACTCGTAGGAGGCTCGCTATGGTAGGTGACACGGCACAACTAGGCAATGCCAGGGTAGATATACCAATTGCTATCCGGACCGGTGGAAACGCGTAGCCGCAGTTACCGCCCACCTCGAATAACACTCCCAAATCAAAGGTGCGCACCAAAACAATCACAGGAGTAATAGAATGGCATACGAAGAAGTGCGTTCGATCAGAGGTGCTACCTCATTAATCCGAGAATCGCTCCTGTTTTAGCCACCTTATGCCAACTCACGGGAGTCGGGTCCACGTATTTACCTTAAAGGAACCGTCACCACCATCCTACTTCATTCTGGGATCTCCACCGCGTACACGGTTAGTCAAAGTGGTTTTCGGTATCGACAGAGAGTATGTCCATATCCGATCCCGGTCTCTTTGCCAACCAAGCGTTATTATAACCCGTGGTTACAGTTTAAAATGGTATTCGTACTTTAAAATAAAAATATATCTCAAATTCCTTCAATATCAAATATTGATTTAAACTTTCCACTTTATACATACTTTTAAATTTATTCAATTTATTTGGAATTTATTGCCTTTACCAAATTTTAAAGTTAAATTCTTCCTTTAAATCCATCACAAAATCAATTTCTTAAAATTTTTCTAATTTCATATTAAATTCCAAAATTTACACCTTTTCCCCAAAATTAATTTCCATACATTTTAAAACAATCAAATTCCAGTTTCTGCAGCACTTATGAAATGCTACCTAAAGTTTATGGGTTAAACAGTCCAATTTTAAAAGACGGCATTTAAATGCTGTAATAGGTTATTAACTTATCAATTTAGTTTAAATTCCAAATACAACTTATTATCAATTATTTCTTAACTGAAATCTCATCTTAACAAAAATCCAGAATTTTCCAAATAAGTTATATTTGTTTATTTAAAATCTTAACTCATTCAAAAATCATTTTTAAATCTTTATAAAAATCCTTTAAATACATTAAACCACAATATTATAAACTTCCATTTAAAAATAATTTTAAAATATTTCAGAAAAATATTATAGGAACCACGGGTCTATATAAAATTTTCTAGCCTAGGTCAAGTGATACGGATTTATATCATTTCAATCCGCAATTTTACAAACCCCGGGTTCTATCATTTCAAACCCGCAATCCCAAGTTAAAATTAAACAGTTAACTGAATAAATGCATAATAATCATTGTTTTAGGCCTATCATTTCAGCCTTAACGATTTAAATTTATAAGGAACTTGCAGTGATGATTTAAATCAGTAAATAAACATTTAACCATATAACTGCAGAAATATTACAACAAATAAATAACTGATGAGGTGTCAATTTAAATGGAGTTTAACATCCTACGTTATATTACAGACAGATAACAGTTAAATAATAATTTACACATACACTTGCGATAATTCACAGAAATATAGGCATGTTTGTCTGGTGAGAAAAACTCACCTGAAGGCTGCAGAAAAAATTGATTCAAAATGAAAATCCACCGGAAAAGAAACGAACAGAGAGTAACGATCGAATATCCCAGATGTCACGCCTAGATTCAAATCTATAACAAGATCCAAATATCGGATACGTGACTTTAGAAATTTATGGTCAAAGCAAAAATTAAAAATAGGACGAGAATTAGTTCGACTTGCTCGACCACTCCACTGGGTATACTATCAAAACATAACGAAACTTTTCCTACCCATTACTGAACCATGCCATTTCAAAAATCAAGGTAAAATTTACCTAAAGGCCATCTAAAACAAAATGGTGAAGTTTTTCTCCTATAGGCCGTGATATATGCATGTACAAGTGCATCCAATACTCTACTACCTACAGGCTTATGCACTGTCCCACACAACTATAAAGCATATTGCAGTTATATGCTTTTATATGCAACAAAACATTTCCACCTAACATCTTCTCTGTTATCTGAAGTATTACAGGCTTTCTCCCTTTTTTTTCAACCGAATCTTATATATATATATATATATATATATATATTTATAAAACATGCACGGATACATCATTTCTTCTTTAAAATTTTTACTATCATCAACGAATAACTACCCAAGTCAGTTACCTAAAACACGGTCAAGATTTCACTAAAAGCCTGCCTATATGATATGCCTATATGCAACTGAAGGCTCACTCACTATGTCAACATGTTATATTCTGATGAACCCTGAAAACTCTCTTTCTCTCCCTCTGTTATATTCTTCTTTACTCTCATTTTATATTTATTTTTTTTTCTTTTTTTTTTCTTTCTTTTTTTAAACATGTCTAACATCCTATGCAAAACAAAACTCACGCAACTCTCTGCCTACAACTTGCGTCTCTCTGCTATCTACTGTTACAAGATGGTAAAACATGCACAGATCATTAGTGATAAGTACATCCAGAATAACACTTACTACATCATAACTACACTAATTCCATAACCTAGCTTCCTACAGGTTATTAAACTTGGCTGAGCACTAGAGTGGTAGTCAGGGTTGGAGTGGTCGAGCCAAAAGATGGGAAAGCAAAGGAAACAAAACTGAAGAAGGAAAACGGAGAGGATGCAAAAGAAGAAGAGGAATAGTAATATTACCTGATAGAAGCTTTTCTCCTTGTGGATGATGTTATGCAAGATGAGGAGATAAAATACGAACCAGGCTAATATATTTATAGAGGGGAGAGTTTGCTTTAGATGCAAGAAAACATATATACGTGAAGAAAATCAAAAGGGCTCGGTACAAAAATGGCAACATATCTTGGCATGCCTAAACAATTGATTGATAAAGCAAAATTTCGTACGTTCAAAAGTTTGAATGTGAATACCTTGGCAAGAGATTGAAAAAAAAACGGCAGCATTGATAGAAGATTGAACATTTTGCAGATAAAGAATTGATTTGAGGCGAAATCAATGGAAAAAGAAAAAGCAAGCAGAGCTCAGTGATTTATTTCCAGTTTTTATCTTGTTTGAATGGATAAGGCTCGTGTGATTTTGGGGACCACAGTTAGCAATTAGATTTGATTTTATATGCGTGATATTCATTGCCAGTTTATGAGTTTTGATTTCAACATTTTTTTTTATTTGATAGTTGCGTGATTGTAGATTGAAGTAACGGCATTTGGAAGAACTGATATTAGGCAAGAGATTGATTTTAGGCAAAAGATATTTGGATGAAAAGGTATATACAAAAGTTTAAAATAAATTTTGACAGTTAAAACAAAAGTAACGTTTGTTATAAAAATCACTAACTGATATTTTAGTCGATAAGTATATTTAAATATGATTTTTACTTTATATGCGTGATTATAGGAACGAAAAATTTTATCTTGCAAAATAAAGGCAGTGGAAACAGAGAGATATAAATAGGAATGTGAGAATTTGAAAAGATAGGCAAGGTTAAATTTGAATGCATGAGTTGATTTTAGGCAATCAAATATATTGGTCCATTTAGGTTGCGTGAATAAATGAATACAGTGACATGCTCAAGAAACAAAAAGGTAAGAGGCAAATGCCAAAAATGTTAAAAGAATAAAATTTTGTGTCACGCGCAAAGGAATGCAAAATTGATTTTCTCTCAAATGATATATGCGTGATTTAAGAAGAAATATATGGTATGTTTAAATCAAAAATGGAAGAGTTCATTATTATCATTATATTTTAAAGAACAGTTACAAACAGATTTGAACGTTTCTTTTTTTTTTAAATTCAGATTTGCGTGCTTTTTTTTTCTTTGATGCCTGGATATGCACGTTATTCCTCTGGATTTGAGATAAGGCTTGCGAAAATATTAATTGCCAGTTATACAAAGCCTTGGATTCTATACTTTATATGCGTGATTAAAGTAAGCGTTGATTTTGTATACAGACCATTGATACGATATTTTAAATACATCTCGATGTTGAAATATGATTTTTAAAATACGCCAAACTGACGTAATATAAAACACCCAAAGTTATATAAAAATAACGTTTTTAATTTATACGTTTATTTTGTTATTTATACCATAAATTTTTACGCGTCCTTTAAACGCGAAATTTAACAGTTCATTAATACACTAAATTCTTCAAAATTATTACTTAACAACTTAATTGGTTTTCACATATTATATATATATATATATATATATACACACACAAAATTCCTTTTATTAAAATTCAAATGGAGTTGTCTTTTAACAAAATTAACCGTTTCACAACTTTAAATTTCCATATTTAGTATTTTAAGGAAATGATTTAAATCAAATTATATATGTATATAAATTGGGAAGTAAATTTTACTGGAAAGAGAAAAATAACGGATTAAAATTCTATACGTTTTCTTATATATAATCTTATATATATATATATAGTATTTATTCCCTAAATTTACGCGCCCTTTTTAACGCGTAATTTCCTAGTTCATTTATACACAAAAAAATTCAAAATTCTGACCATGCTGAGACTCGAACTCGTGACCTGTCGTGAATAGCCCAGATGTCTTAACCACCTAAGCTATTAATGTTTTCTTAATTAAAACTTGATTTTGCTAGATATTAAGTTATTTACCATCTTCGACAAAACCCCAAATTACCAAATTAAAGTTAATTCTTAACCATGTCAAAATTTTAGAGATCTTATTATTTAATTAAAAATTTGGTCAATTTTTTTATTTATTATTATTTTTAATCACTTTAAATAAACCCCAAAGTTTTTTTTTTTTTAGAAAAATACATGTGAAAAATACTTGTTAAAAAAATTGGGCTGTTACACTTTAAGTGTAAAAATAAGACATTTTAACTTAAAATTGGATTTAAATAATTTAAATGAATTTATAGCGATTTTTCTATAAGTTAAAATGTATAAAGAATTAAATGGAAAGGTGTATTTTAAAAATATGACTTAACTTGGAAATTGGAAAGTTGGTTTTAATGGAGAATTTTAAGTTAAGTAAATGAATGGAAATTTTATTTTATTCATGAGATAGGATTTTAAAATAAAGTATTTAGTTAATTGTTAGAAATAAAAAGTTGAGAAAATAATTTACTTTTGACATAAAAGTGAAATATTGTTTAAAATTGGATATTTATTAATTAAAGGTTTATTTTATTGAATAGTAAATTAAATGATATCTAAATGAATATTTTGAAACGAAAAATATGATTTTTATAAGTTAAAATGGATAAAATTGAAGTTTTAGTGTTTCTGAAATTTTATACTAAATCTGAAATTAGTATTGGTGCACTTCAGAAATGCTGTGGTTTTAAGAGAGCATTTGTTAAGTGCTATCATTTCTGTAAAAAAACTAAGTTATGAAATAATAAAGAGCTACTGCAGCACTTTGTAAGTGTTGTTGTTGCTGAAACCTAACTATGCTTTGAAATAACTAAAGTGCCACAGCAGCACTTTGTAAGTGTTGTTGTTGCTGAAAGTAAATTGTTTCGAATATTTAAATAGCTACTGTAGCACTTGGTAAGTGCTGTTGTTGATGAAATGAAACTGTACTGTTTTAAATTACTAGTACCTACTGTAGAACTTTGTAAGTGCTGTTGTTTTTGAATTTGACAATGTTTTGAAACATTACTATATCTACCGTAACATTTTATAAGTGCTATTATAGCTGAAATTTACAATGTTTTGGAAATTTTATAATTGAATGAATGTACTTAGAAATGTTACAACTTTAAAATGAATATTATTTGATACTGAATTTAAAGGTTTAAATGAATATGTTTTGAAGTGAAATATAAACCATTTTTGAAATTTATAACCACGTGTTATAATAACGATTGGTTGGCAAAGAGACCGGGATTGAATATGGGAATACTCTCTGTCGATACCGAAAACCACTTTGACAACCATGTAAGTGATGGAGATTCTAGAATGAAGTAGGATGGTGGCGGCGACCATATTGAGGAATGAACATGGACCCAACTCCCGTGAGTTAGCATAAGGTGGCTAAAATAGGAGCGACTGATGGGCTAAGGAGGTAGCACCTCTTATCGGACACACTTCTTCGATACCATTCTATTACTTTGTGATTGATTAGGGTACCCTTTGATTTTGGGAGTGTGGCTCGAGGTGGGCGGTAGTTCCGAAAGCGTAATTGGTATATCTACCCTGACATTGCCTAGTTGTGTCGTGCCACCTACCCTAGCGTGCCTTATACGATTTTGGTTTTGTGCCATACCAATGGAGTGCCGATGCCCAGTACAGGGGAGATTACGGTACTGTATAGACTATGGGAATATATAAAATGTGTTAAGGGGGATATTGGGTAAATCCTTAACGCTATTTTCATGTATATCATACTTTACTTCTAGACACTATTATAATAGTGTATATTACAACATCGTAAATAGTTTAACGGATCCTTAGAGGATGGACGGTCCCAAGCATCCTTTAAGTTACTTGTGCATTTGTATTGCAGTTCACTTGATTTGGTTTACATTGTATAATTATTTATGTCCTGACTCGAGTGTTTGTGTTTATTTTCTTACGCTCGGGTCAGCCTGAGTATCATAGCTTGGATCTATCTTTTGGAAGCTAGAGATTTCTGGAGTTTATCTGCTTATCTAGTCTATTTCAGTTCATTCACTCTATTTTAGCTATGTATTAGAGACTTATGTATTTTGGAATTCTACTCTATTTGTTTTTAGAACTGTATTTGTTTGTCAGACTCTGTATCTTGTACTTGTTTGAGACTGAGTTTGTAGTGGCTTCATGAACCACTATGGTTATTTTTATTTCCGCTGCGAGTATTCTGATTTTTTTTCTTTGTCTGTGATTTCGTGATTGGTTTTATTTGCTCCAAATTATATTACAATCTATTGTTTTGAATTATTCAAGTCAGACTGAGTGACACAACATTCGAGACTCACCTTTATAGTTGGAGCTTTGCTTGAAGATCCAACTATTTACTGCATTTCAGTTATCCACTTGATTCCAGTTATCCAGTTGATTCTAGTGTTGTATTCAGCTTTGTACTTGATTATCATTTTGTTATTTCTGTTGTATCCTGTTACTTCTGTTGTATCTTGTTTAACTCTGATGTATATGTATAGTAGCTTCATGAACTACCATCTCTTTGCTTCCGCTGTATTATATTACTTTGTGTCTGTAATCTGTGATTATTTATCTACTATATGTTCTGAGTTTTGCCAAATTTAAATTATAATTCGGTATTATGAACAATTCAAATCCGACATGTGTGATGCGACTGGTTGAAAATATCGGGTCATTACATTGGTATCAGAGCCAGGTTGTGATCCCTTAAGGAATGTGATTCAGCTTGGTCGTAGGGGGAAGCTTGCTCCTAGGTTTGTTGGACCTTTCCGCATCATGGAGAGGATTGGTTCTCCAGCTTATCGTCTAGATTTACCTAAGAAGTTTGCTGGAGCACATAATGTATTCCATGTCTCGCATCTCCGTCGATATCTGCATGATCCATCTTTGATTGTCCAGCCTTCTACTCTCGAGAGTTTGGATATTGAGCCTAATCTGACTGTCGAGAGGAAGCCACTTCGTATTGTCGATAGAGGTACGAGCAGCTAAGAAGGAAATATGTAACGACCCAAAATTTTCAAACCCGAAAATTCCAGCTGGTTATGAAAAAGAAGAAAGAGATAGAAGAAGAAGAAGAAAAATATCAACATCTCACATTTGCAGCGGATAAAATATAACAAATAATAATAGTCTACAAAAGAATATTATATATGTCAATTACATTTAAATACATCAGAGTTACACATTTATACATACACTGGATATACAATTATCATGCCTTTGATTTACAATAATATAATTACAGCTGAAATATTTTATGCGTTCATGCCATCCATCTCGCCTCCTGAGCTCCAGAACGTCCTTACCTGAAAATCTGTAATACTCGGTCTGACCCGAGCATTACACCAAAGTAACACCCGGGTCAGGCTGGAAACCAGCGTGAGTAAACCCATTTAATATGGAATACAAAGCATACAACTTATATAAAACCCGGGTAACTCATATCAATTCACAAAGCCACAATTTATTTTAGACATCACTTATTTCACATATAAGTTTCTAAATACCTAAGATTTAGATTTAAAATAGTCCAATTCCTCCAAACCACTTCACTTCAGCATATAGATTTTACATACCAATCTATAAAAATTCGAAGTGGTTTTGGGTATTTCCTAATACCCGATCCCAGCCTCTTCGAGTCTCAAGTCATCCTAACCCAAGTTATTCAAATGGAATACACAACATTTCATATCAGATATATCAATTTATTCAAAGCATCCAATACCATTCAATCATCCATAAGCAAATTTGATCGCTTCCAAGTTAATTCAATTAATTCTAGTTGAATTTCTAACCTCAATTACTTAGATTTCTTCATTTAACATTTATCAATTCCAAATCAATTAATTAGTCAACCCTTCATGATTCATGTCAACTAATCACCCTGGATTAATTATTTTTCAACTATATATTCAAGTAATTATCTTTGGTTAATTACACGTTATTAATTATTCTTAACCAAAATCAATAAATAATCTTAATTACTTCATAAATTAATTAACTATATTAATTACTTTAATTCTTAATTATTTTTATTAATTAATTCTTCGTACGTACCTTATTATAGATTAATCAATTTCAATTTATCATTCTTTAATTACATCATAAATTATATAAGCTTATGATTTCCAATTATATTTTCGATTTATCCTAAGCTAAATTAATTATATTTTATAATTAATCATTAATTAAACCGCAAACATTAATCATTCTTGATTTATCTTGATTATCTACCTTTTCATTAAATTCATTAAATAAATTAGTTCTCCTTAATTTAATTATCTCAATTTGTCTCTTGATTAATTTCACAAAGTAATTATATTTTATTTACTACATTAAGTAATTATCTATCAAAACATCTATTGATTATTATAAATTAATTCAAATTAATTAATTAACTTATACCTTAATTAATTAATCCAAACCGTTAATTACTAAATTAATCAACCCAAATCATAATTAATTGAATTAATTAATTATCCATTTTAATTACCCTACTATTTAAATAAATCACAATTTATTAAGCCCTTAATAACTTTAGAATGAAAATATTTTCTTATTTATGTTTTAAGTTTAAAATAGCTTAAATCCCGAATACTTCGAGTCAAACAACAATTAACCCGAGAACCAACCAAAACTAAAATCACCAAATCATCGGTACACATCCAACAATTCAATCATTCATCCAATTATTTAAATTTAACCATTTAAATTTAAATAAAAATCCAACAGAGTGGTATTTACTCACCTTTGCTTTTATTTGCAATCTACTTCAATATTGCCTTGGTTTCCTCGATTTTTGACCTTTAGTTTGCTGATCGTCCAAATAAATTCTATTGCGTAGATTTTCTAGTTATGAATCCACTCGACTAGTTCTATTTATCTGGCCCTTGAAACAAATTTCGAATAACATAAATTACCTGTTGAAATTCTAACTTAAATAAATCAACTAAACACTTTATTTGAATTAACCACATATTAGCGAACCAATAAATCTTACCCTAACGACCTCGATCGGTCAACGCTCATCAAAATAGCGACTGCTCCTTCTTTACATCCTTGCTTTAGCCCGCGCTCTTGCCCCAACGTTGTGCGCCTTCATCCAGCTCGAACTACTCGTGCATGCGCACACCACAGCCCACGCGTGTGTACACCATAGCTCCATCATGTCGTCTTGACATCGCGCCACCTCAAATCGTAAGTTCCTTCCCGCGTTATACTTCCCCTACGATTTGCCTCGGACAACGGTCACCTCAAGACGTCGAGACCTGCCCTACTATCACGACTCCACCAACCCACCTTCAATTGGTCGTGACTTCGACTAGGCTTCTCGAGCACGAGCTCGAATTACTCCACATCACCATTTATAAAAAAAAAATTTACTGAAGACGAAAGTGACTTAGGGATTTAGGCAGAGTCGGCCCCGGCCCTTTTTTTTTTAATTCGAGTTCGATTACAGCTGGAAGATAGAGAGGGACGGAGACGTAATAAAGATTGGAATGGCTTCCTGAGTACGCCTGACTATTATATAATTAAATATTTAAAATATCTCGTGTTTTGTAACGCGAAATCCCAAACTCCGAAGCAGACATGCCGACAGACGTTTATAAGGTTTTACCCGCATTTCGAATACAATGGAACGTGTTTCGGAGGCTAATTTAATCGTATGTGGAAGTTAGCTTTATAAATCGATTTAAAATATTAAATTATCGGTTTTAATTTCGATGCGTTTCTCACCCGTATGAGCAAATAGTAAATCCAAACACTCCGAAAATTGAAATCTGATAATACCTAACTATTACGGATCCAATGGAATTAGTTTCGTCGAATTCCGAGACTGTACCTCGGAAGGCTATTTTTAAATTCAATTCAAACGATATGATTTCAAAACTGAAAAAATCAGCTTTAAATTAAATTTCAACCATTCTATTATCTTTAGTATCATCGTTATAATTTTATAAGTCTTCAAATTATTTAAACAGGCTTAGAAATTTTAGATTCAACAATTTACCCAATTTCAATTATTAAATTCAATATTTAAACTATATAATTCAATGACTTAATTATCAAGTAAGTATTGATATCTGGAATTCAAGTTAAAATTAACTTTTAAATATTTAAAATCAATTAATTATTCCATTTTAAATTGTTAAAAATTCCGGGTCGTCACATTCCTCCCCCTTAAAAGAATTTCGTCCACGAAATTACTAATTAGGAAGAATGGTCCAATACCCGTTTACTTTTCCGTAAAACCCACAATTCAACAATTTTATCAACTTGCCACAATATATTCTTTATTATTACTTCAACCAACTTCCAAAACCTTTCATAGTTTTCAAATAACTCTACTTATTCAACCATTCAAATTTAAATTTAAATCCAAATTTTAGATTATCAAAATTTTCTCAAAAATTTTCCAACTCTTTAAATTTCCGAAAATTTTTGCCAGCATCTCATTTGCGTGGCTAGCTCGGTACAACTACAAAATGCCTCTATGGGCTTCCAAATTCCAAAAGAAAACAAAAGCCAAGTGGCTAGATCAAAAACCCAATCCAATTTTATACATAAATTTAAATACATACCTTTTAGTCGGGCAATTCAAATTTACCTTCTGAAATCACAACCCATTTTCTTTCCCTTTATACTACCTGTATACTTTATTTAGCAACAACATTCAATCGTAACCTTTCAAATCATTTTGTACATTTTCTTACAGAAGTTTTCACATCTACTTCTATGCAAATTAGTTTTCTCATTTCATATGAATTCAATTTATCTTCACTTCTGAGTAATTAATTTTATCTTTCATCTATAACTGATTCATATTAGTTTCATTTACTAATTTACCTTAATTTCCAATTTGAATCGTTCTGTCGTTAACAAAAAAAAATTCCAAAAATTTTCCAACTTCCAAAATTTTTGGCAGAGTCTCCTTTGTACGGAGGAGCTTTTGCAATTTGACACGTGATATATATACACACACACACACACATACGTCGACCCACACGGTCGGAAAAAGCAAAAACAGTTCATATTTCCTATTTTTATTGCGTAGGCATAGCTTTATTTAGTATTTTAAGCAAGCGGCTTATTTATTTTAGCAAATAGCGCAACCAAATCTAGCCAAATGGCTTCCCGGTACCTGTATTTACTCAATTTAAATATGTAAGTGCCATATATAGAGAATTTATTAGCATTTCACTTACTTTAATGGCAAAACACAAGTATTACAAAAGCATCAAACACCAAACGCTTACCATAAGCAATTTATATGATTTAAAGCCAATCCAATTGCTTCCAATCAAATTTATATGCCATTTCATTCAATTTTAATGGTTTACAACGCAATTGCTTATGTTCAATTTATTTTTAATCCAAACAAACTCATATTCACTTCAAATGATTAAAATAAATTTTATTTAATCTCTATCCACTCATAGAATTTTAATTACTTTTGTTACGCCAAATGACAATTATTTTTTATGCAATTTCGACGATATTTGCTTAATAGAGTATCAATTTTAGTTTATAACTACTTTATATTAATTTTCTACTCATTCTGTATTTAATTCCATTTCATTTCTAATTTATTTACCAACCACACAAATGCATTTCATTTCATCCCTGCGTTGGTTTCATTTTAAAACTATTTCATTGAGCTTGACAATACTCATTTCTTATATTAATATCCATTTTCCAGATAAATTTAACCCAAATCCTTATCTAATGGTCGACTATTCTCACTCGAAACCAAGCTTTTATTTAAGTAATTTTGCTTCAAATTAATTCGTCTCATAACTTAAGTCCATTCTGATAATCCAATTCCAATTAAAACTTTGATTCAATTTTTATTCAATCAGACTTCATCCATTTATTATTTAATTCCATTAACCCATTTTATATTTTTAATTCACTTACTTAATTCATTTGCGAATTTATTTTATTAATACAAAGCCATTCTCTATTTATTTCTACTTACCTGGGTTTTGTTTGCAACTCAAATCATGTCTATTATAATTCACTTTCATTATATTCGACAACATTTTCATTATATCTCATTTACTTGCAAATTACGTTAAATATTACTTATAACCCACTTGAATTTTATTTGTAATTCAACCCATCACTATTTCAATCCGAGTCTATTTTATTTTTATTTTTACAACATCTTTTCTTATTTAAATCATTATCAAATCCAAGTCGAATTCTATTCACAATTCGATTTCATTTCCAAACTCCATTATTAACTTACAACCCATTTTATTTAACCGAGTTAAATTTTATTAACATACTCCATCAAATAATTATTTAGCTAATAAGCTAATTTCCAATTTTTAAATCAATATTCGATTTTATTACAAAAATCACTTCAATAAATTTTTCTGAGTTCAAATTTTGTTTTTCATATTTCCAGTTTGAATTTTCTTTCATTTTCCAAAGTTCCAACACCTTTATTTTTTTAAAAAAAATTTATAAATGCTTTTAAATTCACATAATACTATTAAAGTAGCTTTTTATAAAAATACTTTTATAACTCGATGTCTCAACCAGTCCATCCTTATTCTCACAGAAATTCAGTCATACGTTGATCAGGCGTAGGACTGAAAATCTACAAGTACTTGGTAAACCCATTTTCAACACCTAGTGAAAATACTTGAGAAAATAATTTTATTGAAAATATAGAAAACAGTTTTTGAAAATAGAGGATATACCTTTGGTGAAAATGCTCTTGAGATCATCACTCCCATCCATGGTCGCAGTTACATCCTGGGTTACGTTGCCATCGCAGCAAAAGTCCATGTAACTGTAGCCACTCCGCGCCCCTCGATTACGCCATGGAACCCACAACAGATCATAGTTACATTGCAGGGTTACGTTGCCATTACAGCAGAAGTCCATGTAACTGTTGGCTCTCAGCGGCACACACGATTTACGTTGTCAAAATGAAACTTCTCCACTCCTACATAAGTCGCAGTCTACCGATATAAAATCAAACGCAAACTGTTGGCTCTCAGCGGCACACACGACTTTCGCTATGTTACCATAGGTCGCAATCTACCGATATGAAATCAAACGCAGATTGTTGGCTCTCAGTGGCACATACGACTTTCGCTATGGTACACACTACTCATAATCCTCAGGAGCTAGTTTTGTCCGGACTCCTCACAGGATCAACTTTAGAACCCCCCCTTGGGGCACAAGGCAGCACCATCCGGTGGCACTCCTGAGAAGTTCATTTTAAGGGAGCGCATTTTTCCCAGAGCCATCATCAAAACACTTTATACTATACACATATAGTGTCTTTCAAGTCATACACCTAGTATGATCTCATACAAAGCTTCTTTACACAAAATTGATTATCCCAAAATCGATAATTCTTAAACTAAGCTTTCCAAATTCAAATATTGATTTTACCCAAAAATCAAAGCCTTTCCAAATCCAAAGGTCCCAAAACCTTTCCCAAAATCCTCATAAGATCCTTTATATATATATATATATATATATATATATATATATATATATATATATATATATATATATAGATATATAGATATAGATATAAATTTTAAAAACTTTGGATCCTTTCAAACTTGTACAAAACACCTTTTATACTTCAAACACCTTCAAAAATCCTTTTCTTCTGGCAAAAGATTTAATAAGGGGAGATTTATCTTATATAACAAAGATATATAACTTTATTTATTCAAAATCAAATATTCCAATTTGATTACTCTTTTCAATATCAATTTCAATCAAATCCGTACGACGTACACATATCAGCCATACGCTATACCAATCTGATCGCTCACTCGATCACACAATTTCACTTTCGAACTAGTATCGTCCACCCGACTTCCTAGTGCGGACACAAATCTGGTTTCTTGATTAGAAACCGCCATTCTCCTTGCGTAGCCATAACTATGGTAGAGAATATCCAGAGCTAATCAACAATCCATATCCAGGTTCGCAGTCGAAAATCGAGCGAAAAATCCCAACTCGGATCGATAAACTATCTCCAAATTCTATGCTCGAATCTGGATCAAATCACTATGCGTATAGAATAATATATGTACATCCTATGTATTTATCTTCACTGATTATTAGCCAAATTAGTTTCCTCTCTGTTCATCCTCACTTCAATTTTATTCACTTATTCACATTTACCATAATCCTTATTTGGATTACACTTCAATTCTTATCTCAGTTGGGTATTTAATCAATAACAGTTTAAACTCCGACTAGCTTATATTTAGAAAATAGATTGAAAATTTAAAAATAGATAAGTAGTTGAAAAATAATTATTAGTTTGCAAAATAGCTGTAAAATAGTTACGTAACTATAAATTAGTTGGAAAATAGTTAAATAGTTATAGAAATTTTAGATAATTGCAAAATAGTTGAAAAACAGTAATTAATTATAAAACAGTTGAAAAACGGTAATTAATTTATAAAACAATTACAAAATAGTTAAATAACTCCAAAAATAATTATAAAATAAGTATAAGATAGTTTTTGGGTTTAATAAGGAAGGTTGTATATATCATAAATAACTTGAAAAAAAATAGATTTATACTAAAACAATTTATTTAAAATAGTCTAGAGTCAAACCGTTCAATTCCCAACCTCCATTTTCATCAATTCAATTTAAATTCTCACTTCCATTTAAATTGACCCAATTCCAATTTAAATAACCCCAATTTCCATTGGACTTGATTTATTCCTATTCAAGTTGAATTAATTCTCAATTTCTTTCCAACTTCAAATCAAATTCCACTTGATTCTTACTTATTCGACTTTATTCACAGTTTTAAATTATTCAAATAAATTTGGACTAATTTCAAATTGAATCCCCTTCAGTTTCAAATCATTTCAATTCCTGTTTGAATTTAATCCCAATTCCCATTCGAATTTTAAACCATCAGATTAATATCCTTTCCACTTAAGTTTGAAACTTGCTTCACTTTGGGTTTCACATCACATTACAAGGAAAATTCAAAACTCTACCTTAGAGTTTATTTCATATTTATTTCCTTTACACACCAGTCTACTTTAAAATTTTAAACCACCCTTGGTTTTAATTTCAAAACAAATTCCTTAAAAAATCCTCCAAACATTTCTTATTTTAAAATAAGACTATATTCAAAATAGTCTGAATTAGATTACTTGTTATTTTCTTTAACTCTTTGAAACGATTGATTGTTTTCTAGACTTAGGTTTTTAAAACTTCACAATTTTTAAACCTACTTAAATTTAGAAGTTATACTCATCTTATAAATTTACTTCATTTGGCTTACTTAATAACAAATATATCATTATTGATCACAAAAACTATTTATGGTAATACCCAAGGTAATCATATCTAGATACCCATTTTCTTTTTATATTATTATTACTTCTATAAATTCAAGATTAAATTTCAGTTTGAATCCATTTTGAACTTACCTTTATTTAAAACTTTTAAACAATTTAATTTCTGAATTATAATTTTAGAATTTCATTTTCCATTAATTAAATTTCAATTTGGTTGTATTTCCATTTTTACTTAATTTAATTCCAATTCAAGACTTCAATTTGGTTGTATTATATTACTTCTTAATTTTAGTTTCAATAATTTAACAACCAATCACCTTAATATTTATTAGAAGGAAATATTACTTTATATATCAAAATATATTTTATATAAAATCATTTAAAATCTTTATATAAGAAAATAACAAGTACGATCTCATACACACACACACACACTCAACTCATTCTAGAGTACTACAGACTCTATTTAATGAGTAATTCCCACCAGAGCCAAGGTTCTCGCTTAACCTTTCAGTTCTGATACCAAATGTAACGACCCAAAATTTTCAAACCCGAAAATTCCAAATAGTTATGAAAAAGAAGAAAGAGATAGAAGAAGAAGAAGAAAAGCATCAGCATCTCACATTCGCAGCGGATAAAATATAATAAATAATAATAGTCTACAAAAGAATATTATATATGTCGATTACATTTAAATACATCAGAGTTACACATTTATATAGACACTGGATATATAATTATCATGCCTCAGATTTACAATAATATAATTACATCGGAAATATTCTATGCGTTTATGCCATCCAGCTCGCCTCCCGAGCTCCAAAACATCCTTACCTGAAAATCTGTAATACTCGGTCTGACCCGAGCATTACACCAAAGTAACACCCGGGTCAGGCTGGAAACCAGCATGAGTAAACCCATTTAATATGGAATACAAAGCATACAATTTATATAAAACCCGAGTAACTCATATCAATTCACAAAGCCACAATTTATTTTAGACATCACTTATTTCACATATAAGTTTCTAAATACCCAAGATTTAGATTTAAAATAGTCCAATTCCTCCATATCACTTCACTCCAGCATATAGATTTTACACACCAATATATAAAAATTCAAAGTGGTTTCAGGTATTTCATAATACCCGATCCCGGCCTCTTCGAGTCTCAAGTCATCCTAACCCAAGTTATTCAAATGGAATACACAACATTTCATATCAGATATATCAATTTATTCAAAGCATCCAATACCATTCAATCATCCATAAGCAAATTTGATCACTTCCAAGTTAATTCAATTGATTCTAATTGAATTTCTAACCTCAGTTACTTAGATTTCTTCATTTAACATTTGTTAATTCCAAATCAATTAATTAGTCAACCCTTCATGATTCATCTTAACTAATCACCCTAGATTAATTATTTTTCAACTATATTCAAGTAATTATCCTTGGTTAATTACACGATATTAATTATTCGTAACCAAAATCAATAAATAATCTTAATTACTTCATAAATTAGTTAAATATATTAATTACTTTAATTCTTAATTATTTTTATTAATTAATTCTTCATACGTCCCTTATTATGGATTAATCAATTTCAATTTATCAATCTTTAATTACATCATAAATTATATAAGCTTATGATTTCCAATTATATTTTCGATTTATCCTAAGATAAATTAATTATATTAAATAATTAATCATTAATTAAACCGTAAACATTAATCATTCTTGATTTATCTTGATTATCTACCTTTTCATTAACTTCATTAAATAAATTAATTCTCCTTAATTTAATTATCTTAATTTATCTCTTGATTAATTTCACAAATAAATTATATTTTATTTATTACATTAAGTAATTATCTATCAAACAATCCATCGATTATTCTAAATTAATTCAACTTAATTAATTAACTTATACCTTAATTAATTAATCCAAACCCTTAATTACTAAATTAATCAACCCAAATCATAATTAATTGAATTAATTAATTATCCATTTTAATTACCCTACTATTATATAAATCACAATTTATTAATTTTAAAATAGCTTAAAACCCGAATACTTCGAGTCAAACAACAATTAACCCGAGAACCAACCAAAACTAAAATCACCAAATCATCAATACGCATCCAACAATTCAATCATTCATCCAATTATTTAAATTTAACCATTTAAATTTAAATAAAAATCCAATAGAGTGAGATTTACTCACCTTTGCTTTTATTTGCAATCCACTTCAATATTGCCTTGGTTTCCTCGATTTTTGACCTTGATTTATAAGTTTGCCGATCGTCCAAATAAATTCTATTGCGTAGATTTCTAGTTATGAATCCACTCGACTAGTTTTATTTATCTGGCCCTTGAAAAAATTTCGAATAACATAAATTACCTGTTAAAATTCTAACTTAAATGAATCAACTAAACACTTTATTTAAATTAATCACATATTAGCGACCAATAAATCTTACCCTAACGACCTCGATCGGTCAATGCTCATCAAAATAGCAACTGCTCCCTCCTTACTTCCTTGCTTCATCCCCCGTGCTTGCCCCAACGTCGCGCGCCTCCATCTAGCTCGAACTACTCCTGCATGCGCACACCATAGCCCACGCCCGTGTACACCACAGCTCCATCGTGTTGCCTTAACATCGCGCCACCCCAAATCGTAAGTTCCTTCCCGCGCCATACTTCCCCTACGATTTGCCTCGGCCAACGGTCACCTCAAGACGTCGAGACCTGCCCTACTGTCGTGACGCCACCACTCACCTTCAATTGGTCGCGACTTCGGCTAGGCTTCTCGAGCATGAGCTCGAATTACTCCGCGTCGCCATTTATAAAAAAAAATTCATTTTTTTTACTGAAGACGAAAGTGACTTAGGGATTTAGGCAGAGTTGGCTTCGGCCCCATTTTTTTTATTTTTTATAATTTGAGTTCGATTACAGCTGGAAGATAGAGAGGGACGGAGACATAATAAAGATAGGAATGGCTTCTTGAGTACGCCTGACTATTATATAATTAAATATTTAAAATATCTCGGGTTTTATAACGCGAAATCCCGAACTCCGAAGCAGACATGCCGACAGACGTTTATAAGGTTTTACCTACATTCTGAACACAATGGAACGTGTTTCGAAGGCTAATCGTATGTGGAAGTTAGCTTTATAAATCGATTTAAAATATTAAATTATCTGTTTTAATTTCGATGAATTTCTCACCCGTACGAGCAAACGGTAAATCCAAACACTACGAAAATGGAAATCCGATAATAACTAACTATTACGGATCCAATGGAACTGGTTCCGTCCAATTCCAAGACTGTGCCTCGGAAGGCTATTTTTAAATTCAATTTAAACGGTATGATTTCAAAACTGAACAAATCACATTTAAATTAAATTTCAACCATTCTATTATCTTCAGTATCATCGTTATAAATTTATAAGTCTTCAAATTATTTAAACAAGCTTAGAAATTTCAGATTCAACAATTTACCCAATTTCAATTATTAAATTCAATATTTAAACTATACAATTCAATGATTTCATTATCAAGTAAGTATTGATATCTGGAATTCAAGTTAAAATTACTTTTAAACATTTAAAATCAATTAATTATTCCATTTTAAATTGTTAAAAATTCGAGGTCGTCATAAAATCTGTCAATCTGGTCAAAGTGCAGTGAAGCACTGATGAGCGGGATTGTACCTCGGCGATAGAGGAGAGCATGCATGCTTCGAATCCGGAATTATTTGTTTCAGGTACTACTTGCTTTCTATCTTATCTTTCCTTGTTTTCCTGTCTCGTTCCTTTTCGAGGACGAAAAGTTTTGAGTGGGGGAGAGTGCAACAACCCAAAATTTTGTAAATATATTTAAATTTAATTATTTGAAAACTTTGATTTTTTGATTATTTAAATTTTGAATTTTTGGAATTTTTCCAGTGTAATTTTGGATTTGTTTGCAATTTATCTTCCAAATAGAATAAAATAAACATTTTCTAGAAATTTGACATTTTGGTCAACTTTGGTCAAACTTTGACTTTTATTTGAAAATTTAAAATTTAAAATTTTAAATTCTAATCTACTTATTTGAAGCTGGATATAATTTTGATATCCATTCTGCTTTTCGTTTCGTTAAATTTTGATTTATACTTTTAAATTTGGATTAAATACAACGTTTTACACGCAATTAATTTCCGTATTTTATTTTATATTTTTCCTATGTCCATTTCTTTATTTTATTTTCCTATTTTGTTTTGTCTAGACTTTATTTTATTTATTGGATTTTTCTTAGCTATATCTTTTATTTAATGGCTTGGAAAAAAATCAGTTAGACATACGTTACATTATTTTAATTAGGCATATGTTACATTGTTTTAATTCTTCCCTTTATATTTGCTTACCCTCTTTATTAATTCATAGCCGTTTATGCCCTCAAAATCCTAGCCTCCTCTTGCTTTATCAATCATGCATAAAAAACATTTTCTCACATCTCATTCTCATTTGCATCCATAGAGAAAATACTGTAAGTTTCCATGGCTTCTCTTCCTCTTTCTTTTTCCTTTTTCTTTTATTTTTCTCTTGTGATTTCTCTATGTATTACTCGGCCTCCACCTCTATTGCCGACCACCATCTCTTCCCACCTCCACCATGACCGACCATCCACCTCCTCATCATCCCATGCCCTTGGTCGTGACCTCTCGATCAAGATCCATCACCAAAACATGACCATAAACCTAGCCAAGCCTTCCACTGCAACCACTTCTCCTTATTAGCCTCGGCCACAACATGAAACACCACCATCTTGTTTCCTTGTCATCCATACTTCATTGCCTAGCCATGCTATGATGTGCATTGGACCCAAACAAGACCATGACCGAGCCATCTAGACCCATGGCTGAGCCTAGTTGAACCAAAACCACTCATTTTGATTGCCTTTTTGCATTCCATGGTTGTAACTCCACCACTTCTCCACTTTCCTAGCCTTAGCCGTGCCTATGGACCCCATAACCTAGCCTAGCTGCCTCAAGTACACCATGGCCTAGCCCATAGGTGTTGTGGCCAAGCCTATGTCCAATGTGGCTGAGCCTACTTGATGTTTAGAGCATGCCTATATCATTTTATTTCACAAATTTTCCATTGTTTTAATTTATTTTGTTAAGATATTTTATTTATTTATTTATTTGATTACAAGATTTGAATTTGGGTGTTACTTCCTCTCGAATCTTGTCGTGCCTTTTCGTGCTTTGCGGAGTGTGGATATTTTTGTTTTGAATTGACATCTGGCTTGAGAAGGTGAGTTATTCACTCTAGACATTCTGTACTTATATATTTGTGAAACGATGACAAATGGATATGTATTAATGAATTTGCTATGTTGATATGTTCGTATATGCTTGTGATCTGTTTATATGATGTATAACCTGATTTTATACCTATTGCATCATCTATTGTAATATTATATGCTATACTGTTATTTTATTTTCTGTATCTCTCACTACAAGTTCCCTCATCACTATAGGTTGAAATGATACATACCCGAACGGACTTTAGAATAAGAAAAAATCATTATGGGCTGAAATGATAGGCTCGAGTGATTTTTACTGTATTTGATTTACTTGGGATTACGGGTTTGAAATGATAGAACCCGAATTTTTCTTTTTAAATTACGGATTGAAATGATATATCATCCGTATCACTTGACTTAGGTTAGAAAATTATACAAACCCGTGGTTAATTATATATATTTTCTGAAATCTATAAATATTTTTAAATGTAAAAATATGACATTTTAACTTAAAATTGGATTTAAATAATTTAAATGAATTTATAGTGATTTTTCTATAAGTTAAAATGTATAAAGAATTAAATGGAAAGGTGTATTTTAAAAATATGACACAACTTGGAAACTGGAAAGTTGGTTTTTAATGGAGATTTTAAGTAAAGTAAATGAATGGAAATTTTATTTTCTTTATAAGATAGGTATTTTAAAATAAAGTATTAAGTTAATTGTTATAAATAAAAAGTTGAGAAAATAGTTTACTTTCGACTTAAAAGTGAATTATTGTTTAAAATTGGACATTTATTTATTTAAGGTTTATTTTGTTGAACCAAAAATTAAATGATGACCAAATGAATATTTTTGAAGCGAAAAATATGATTTTTGTAAGTTAAAATGGATAAAATTAAAGTTTTAATGTTTCTAAAATTTTATACTAAATCTGGAATTAGTATTGGTAGCACTTCGGAAATGCTATGGTTTTAAGACAGCATTTGTTAAGTACTGTCATTTCTGAAAATAAGCTAAGTTATGAAATAATAAAGAGCTACTGCAGCACTTTGTAAATGCTGTTGTTTCTGAAACTAAACTATGCTTTGAAATAACTAAAGAGCTACAGCAACACTTTGTAAGTGCTGTTGCTGCTAAAAGTAAACTGTTTTGAATAATTAAATATCTACCGTAGCACTTGGTAAGTGATGTTGTTGCTGAAATGAAACTGAACTGCTTTAAATTACTAATACCTACTGTAGCACTTTGTAAGTGCTGCTGTTTTTGAATTTGACAATATTTTGAAATATTAGTATATCTACCGTAACATTTTATAAGTGCTATTATAGCTGAAATTTACAATATTTTTGAAATTTTATAATTGAATGAATGAACTTAGAAATGTTACAACTTTCAAATGAATATTATTTGATATTGAATTTAAAGGGTTTAAATGAATATGTTTTGAAGTGAAATATAAACCATTTTTGAAATTTATAACCACGGGTTATAATAACGATTGGTTGGAAAAGAGACCGGGATCGGATATGGACATACTCTTTGTCGATACCGAAAACCACTTTGACAACCGTGTACGCGGTGGAGATTCCAGAATGAAGTAGGATGGTGGCGGCGACCCTATTGTGTTATGAACGTGGACCCGACTCCCGTGAGTTGGCATAAGGTGGCTAAAACAGAAGCAATCGACGGGCTAAGGAGGTAGCATCTCTTATCAGACACGCTTCTTCGATACCATTCTATTACTTTGTGGTTGATTGGGGTACCCTTTGATTTTGGGAGTGTGGCTCGAGGTGGACGGTAGTGGATGCTATGCGTTACCACCAGTCTAGAAGCGTAATTAGTATATCTACCATGGAATTGCCTAGTTTTGCCGTGTCACCTACCCTAGCGCGCCTTATATGGTTTTGGTTTTGTACCATACCTATGGAATGCCCTCTGACGACGTCCAGTATGGGGGAGATTACAGTACTGTATAGACAATGGGAATATATAAAATGTGTTAAGGGGGATATTGGGTAACTCCTTAATGATATTTTCATGTATATTATACTTTACTTCTAAACACTATTATAGTAGCGTGTATTACTACATAGTAAATAGTTTAACGGATCCTTAGAGGATGGACGGTCCCAAGCATCCTTTAAGTTACTTGTGCATTTATATTACAGCACTTGAGTTGGTTTATATTGTATAAGTATGTATGTCCTGACTCGAGTGTTTGTGTTTATTTTCTTACGCTCGGGTCAGCCTGAGTATCACAGCTTGGATCTATCTTCTGGAAGCTAGAGATTTCTGGAGTTTATCTGCTTATCTAGTTTTATCTATTTCAGTCCAGTCATTCTATTTCAGCTATGTATTAGAGACTTATGTATTTTGGAATTCTACAGTATTTGTTTTCAAAACTGTATTTGTTTGTTAGACTATGTATCTTGTACTTATTTGAGGCTGAGTGTGAAGTGGCTTCATGAACCACTATGGTTCTGCTGCGAGTATTCTGATTTTGTTCCGTGTCTGTGATTCCGTGATTGGTTTTATTTGCTCCAAATTATATTACAATATATTGTTTTGAATTATTCAAGTCAGACATGTGTGGATTTATTGTTGATTTGAATGGTCCAAAATAGTGGGTCTTACACGCAACCATGGTGTAACTGCGATACATGATTGGTTACCGAGTGGTACTTTCCATATTTGATTTGAAATTTTTTCAAGTATTTTCACTGGAGTGGAAACAGATCTACTAAGTACATAGAGATTTTTAGTCCTACACCTAATCAACGTACGACTGAAGTCTGTAAGAATGAGGATAAATCTGTTAAGACGTCGAGTTAAAAAGTGTTTTGATATAAATTTATCTGTCTTTTCTAAAACCATGTTGAAATGTTTAAAAGGTTGTTTAATTAATGTTGCTTAAATGTATTTATCAATGTTTTAATATAGTGAAAAGTTATTTATATAATTGATATTGTTTGAAATTAATAATAACTATTTACTAATAATGTTTTGGAATTACTTATTTTATTTATTAAAAATGCCTTGAAAGTAAACTGTTATTTTGTATAATAATGTTTAAAGATTGATTATTATTGTCTTAAAATAATGTTTGAAAAAGTATTTGATATTAAGCCAGCAAAATTATAAATAATGGATTTAAGAATACAAATAGCATCTTTTTAAACATAAGTAACGATCTTAATAATTATTTTCAAATATTTTACAGACATTTAGAAGGATGTCTATTGTGAATATTTATAAATGAATTTACCTTACATAAAGTAAGGAATTTTAGAGATGAATTTTGTAAAGCATTGATATACTAATGATTATTGATTTTGCAAATGAATTTTACAAATGGATTTTCCAATGAATTTTTCAAATGAGATTTTTATAAGTTTTTTTGAAAATAAAATTTAAAGATATTATATAGATAGAATATATATAAATTTTTATGTTTTAAAATTTTATGAAATAAATGATTTAGAAAGTATTACCTAAAGTATAATATGTTTGAAAAATAAATTTTAATATCTATTTTGAAAGAAAGGTTTGAAAATTTATTTGGTTTTCGAAGTAGTAATACGAAATTTAAAGGTATATTTTCTACTTGAATTTGTATTAAACGAAAGTAAATGTTTTCCATGATTTGAATAATTATTTTGAAAATAAGTATTTTATAAATTGATTATGAAAGATATGAAATTTTATACTCTTGATTTGAAATAGAAATTTAATATAAGATTCGAGTATGTTATTAGTTTCAATTTAATCTTCGTGTTTATACTTATTTTAAATAATAGGTTTAACAAATCATCGGATTTATTTTAAATCTTGTTTAAAATGTTTTTGATATCAATTTCTAATATTATTTTAAACAGTTTGGGGAAAATCATTGTATAAAACTATAAGAATATTATATATATATATATATATATATATATATATATATATATCTTATGTTTAAACCAAGTGAGCAGGTTGAAGTGTTTTATAAGCCTAGATTTTTAAGGTATTCCAAATATTTTGTTCCTCTTCAAAAATGAATAACAACACTTAAATTTTTTTTATAATCAAAATGATTACGAATTTAAATTATTCTATACTTAGCTTGAATTTATTTGCTTACTTCACTTCCCTCTCATTTTCCTTTTCCTTTTGAAATAGTTATGAAATTAAGAAAATGTTTATAAACTTAAAAATGTTTTAAGAAATGATTCATTAACGATTTTAATATTGGATGGAAATAATTCGTGTAAGTAAATACCAATTAATAAGAGATGCTCTCTTTTTGTAACGACCCGCCTTTTTGGACAGTTCAAACCGCGATCAAATACACATGCCGATTCCAAACCATTCAAAAGGGCAGATGGTTATAGGGGAAAATAAGAAAAGAAAGGGAAGGAGAAATAAAGGAAATGAAACAACATAGAATCTTGCAACGGAACGATAAATATAATAGTCAAATAAACAGTTCATGAAGCTGTTTACAATACTTTGATCATTATTTATACAACATTTATCAGAGTTATACATATACAACAGAACAATAAATAATGCAGCAGACAGCATGATGCAAAGATAATAATAGTAATAGAATACCAAATCTTCGTCTTCGTCCACCAGAATAGATCTTCAATAAGCTGAAAAACTCAGGTCTGACCTGAGCGTAATGAAAAGACAAAACACTCGAGTCAGGACTAAAATATCCTTATGAAAGTTAAATCCATCGTAAATAAATATGAGTGTAACGGCGTCAGAGATGTTTACGGGGTTTGAAATCTCCTATCCAGTGTCAACGTGCGTGCAATAACTCAAGAGATGTTACGGGATTTTCCATCTCTCAAGGATCCGTTAAACTATCTACTAGGTAGTAATGTACGCTAAGTAGATAATGCCTATCAGTAATATAAAGTATCAAAATAGCGTTAAGGCGTTACCATAATCCCCCTTAACACACTTTTATAATGCCATAGTCTATATAGCACCGTAAGCCCCACCGTAAACTGGTGGTTATCAGAGGGCACCCCATAGGTATAACACAAAACAAAACGTAGTGGTCGCGAATAGGATAATCAGTATGACAAGGTACATGAGGCGATACCAACTAGGATACTAGTAGTTGCGTGATCCGGACTGATGTTGAGCATAGCCAGCAGCTACCCCAACACCGCGAAACAACACTCCCAAATCAAGGGTACACCCAAATCGAATCACAAATGTAATAGATATGGTATCAAAGAAGTGTGTCCGCTAGAGATGGCGAATGTAACAACCCGCATATTTATCGATTTTATATTTAAATATTTTATTTAAATATTCTATCGTTAGTCGGATTTTAGTCTGAAAAGCTACTTTTTGCATACGGTCGAATTAGGACTCGGGACCCCTCCCATTGAGTTTAAAATTCCGTTTGCGACCTTTTTGAGTATGAGCTTCGATATGTTTGGAGAAAGTTGATTTTTTCTACTTTTTACTTTAGGTTTGGTTTTTGGGCTCAGCCCTATGTTAACTTATACTCCAAATCTGAGCCACTTCTCCCCATTCTCCCTCACTTCTTTCTCTTTTCAGTTTTAGAGCATTAATGGTGGGAGAGATTGGAAATTAAAACTCCAAAACCCTAGTTCCTCTTGCAACTTCAAATTCCTAGCTCCAAACTCAAGAAGAACCCATTGATCCAAGCTCAATTGGGTTGTGTTGAAGAGAGGTTGATTCTCCATTTGCTTTCAAGCTTCTTCTTGTTTGATTTTGTGAAAAGGTGAGATTTTTATCTCACATCTACGCTTATACTTATCTTCGGATGTTAGGTATGAATTCCTAACACTTATTCGTGTGTATTAGCTCTTGGTTTGGATTGATTTGGTGAAAATCCTAACTTTTGGTGTTTTGGGTTCAATTCCTTAAAAATCATAGCTTTGAGGATCAAATGTGTTTTTGGTGATGCATCGAGGAGCCAATAGGGCCGGGTAGCCGTTAGGCATAATTCCCTTGCGTCCGTGCTCGTTCGGTTGCGAATTGATGGAGGTTTCATATCAATACATGGGCATAAATAGGCAGAGCATCAGGTTCGGCCGACCGACCCCCTGGTCCGGTCGACCGACCTGATGCCAAGTGCATAAGCACTTTCTGTTTTAGGGTCCGGTCGACCGACTACAGGGGTTCGGTCGACCGACCTGATGCCGAGGAGTTTTTCAGTACAAGGTTCGGTCGACCGAACACTGTATGTCGGCCGACCGACCTGATGATTTTTGCCTACTTGGCCTTATTGCTTGAATTTCCAACTTAAATCGATTCGTGTTGTTTCCTATTGATTGTTATCAATTATTATGACTTTGATGACTCCTTTTTAGGGATTTTTGAATATCCATTTCGATGGATTCTTTATCGGTTTCGTTGGATATTTATTCACATCTTCGTGTGTGAATTTTAGTGATTGATTGTTCCTACAATCTTCTTTGTGTTTTGTCACTTTAAAAATATAAAGGTTTTCTATACAAGTAGTAAATATCAAAACTCTTTCCTCAAACGATTTCAATACTATTTTAATACCAAATTCGTTTATAAAACCGTTTTCCAATCTATTAGTATATACAAACCTTTACCTCACTCGTATGAGAAATCTAATTAAACGACTTAGTAAAACAAGTGGTATGAAACGCTTGCGTTCACTTTGTTGGTTAATTCTTGGACTTGTTCGATTGAATCTCTTGTGACAATTTATAGTGGAGATCTACAGTTTGTTCGTAAATATTTAAGTTAAGCAAGTGGTTATGGGACATGAAGCTAAACTTTTACACTTACTAGCTTAGTGTAATTGACACTTCTCGATGATCATGACGATCATTTTTGTGATTTAGACTAGCAATGTGCGATGTCTCTTTGACTGCGCGGGAAATTAAACCCCGTTTTGTGAAGTTTTGACTCAAATTGGTGGGGTAGCAACCCACGGTCTTTGGACCATTCGTGTGTCAGGTCTTCGGACCATTCGTTTGTCAAATTAATGGTTAGCTACCATGAGATAACTTCTCGTTCATGTGTTACAGCTGTTGGTGAGTTTTCATGCTCCCGTTCATGTGATAGGCCTCCCCCCCTTTATTTTGTGTGATTTCTGGATTTCGTGTGTCGAATTCTGGAATTTTCTTCTTCACCTATTTTTTGTGATTTCTATTGATATGATTTATCAATTCTTGTGCATAGGTGAATTCGTGTGTCATTGACTGGATTTCTTGTGTTGATTTCTGGAATTTATGTTTCACCAACTTTGTGATTTCTATTGATATGATTTATCAATTCTTGTGCATAGGTGAATTCGTGTGTCATTAACTTGTCGTGAATACAAGTTTTGGGTATGATACCCTTTTCGGATCTTTGAGAAGGTTCTTTGATATTGATTAATCGTTTGTTGATTATCATTTACATACTTATAGTAGTATGCCATTATGGATATTATACGTCTTTGCCATATCTTATATGTCATTTATTGTGGCCTGGTGAATGAAATCAGGAGTATGACATCCCTTTTTATCTTGAGTAGATTATCGTGATATTGATATATACCTTGATGATTTTCAATTACTTATGTATATATCACAGCTTGGCATTGTGATTATTATGTGTTTAGTCATATCTCCTATTCTATATCATGTTATCTGATATTTATAGTTAGACTGTTCCGTTTATTATTTTCTTATAAATAATACTCGGGTCAGACCGAGATGTTGCAGGTGCTTCGACTTGACCTCTCTCTTGGGATTGATTTCTCTGACTTTTGGTTGACTACTTAGATTAGTAGTTTTTGTTGTATACATTAGAGATATAGACTCCATAATGTATACTTATTCTTTTGTGTAGTTCGTGTAACTATTCTTTTGTGATTTTGTGGATCCTTTTAGACCACTACTCTGATGTACACTTTCATGTGTAATATTCATATCTATTTCCGCCTTTGTGATATGAATTGTCCAGTGACTGATTTGTGTTATGTTTATTTCTATATTTGTTTCCGAAGATATTATAGCCACTTTGTAGTAGCTTTGAGTTTGTGTCGGTATGTCGGATTTCCTCTTGATAAGGTAGCAGGTTATACTATCTGACATATCGATGCTCGCACAAAGCAATTACACGGATGGTCGCTCCTCAACAGCCTTATTCTCCGTGCTAGTTGACAGCATTCACCGTAATGTTTTTGGCTAGCGTGGGTATAGAGGTGGGGCGTCACAGCTTGGTATCAGAGCCAAACTTCGGAACAATATGGAATATTATAACAAGGATCATCGTCCTAAGTCTTTCTTAGGAGTCGTGCTTTAGGATTTAATTCGAGTCTTCGTACCGATTCATCCTATTTTCCTTATGATTCCTTGTTTATCTATCAAGATTGCTTGATATTCAATTTGGTGAATAACCTTTTTCTTCTTCTTCTTTCTTTCTAAAGGAAGAGAAATGTCTAGACTAGGCCGCCCCAGAGCCGTGCCATCTAGCACTCCACCCCAGGATGGAGTTTTTATGACTGCTCAACAGCTTCTTGATTTAGTGACAAATGCTCAAGCAGTTGGAGCTAACCCAGAACCTACTCACCCAAAGTCGGGATTTGCACGCTTGTGTAGCGATTACACTAATTTGGGTGGGGAGCTATTCAAAGGTTCCGAAACTGTTATTGAGGTACAGGCTTGGCTAAGGTCATGCGATCGAATCTTTTCTCTCCTGAATCTTATTGACCTTCACCGAGTTCAGGTGGCCTCAAGTATGCTCCGAGAAAGAGCATTGGACTGGTACGAGCTTCTTATTTCTGAAACTAATGAAGCAGATCTCACCTGGGAGAAATTCCGAGAACGCTTCGAGTTGAAATTCGTACCGGAAGCTGAGAAAGTGACATTGGCTCGACGATTTATAGACCTTGTTCAAGGTGAGTCCTCCGTGACTAATTACGTCGCCTCCTTCGAGTCGCTTTCCAAATATGGGGTTGAATACATCAACACCCCTTTAAAGAAGAACCAGAGATTCATTTATGGCTTAAACAAAAATCTCAAGAAGCCATTACTTCTAAAATTAGAAGTTTCTTTCGACCAACTCGTTGATATCGCTCTTCATCTTGAAGAGGCGGATAGGGAGAATGATGTTGAAGTGGTGGGTTCCAAACCAAACTTCAACAACAAGAATAGGCCAAGCAAATTCAAAGGTCCTTATCCCAATAAGAAAGGGAGGCAAGCAACTCCTGCTGCAAAGACCTTTTCCTCTACTGAAGGGAAATGCTATAACTGTGGATCCAGAGACCATTTTGCGAACAAGTGTTCAAAGCCTCGTACTTGTCGCTATTGTAAAAGCCCGGACCATTTTATGCATGTGTGTCCCAAACTTCAAACTAGGAAGGAGGGAAAGCTTAATGTTGCTCAAGCCCCTGGCAACACATCTCGTGGCCAAGGTATTTCTCATTCTATTCTGGATGGAATTATTTTATTTCGTGATCATCCTATTCGAGTTCTTTTTGATACAGGTGCGTCCCATTCTTTTATATCAAAAGAACTTGTTGATACTTTTTCCTTGGATGTTTTGTGTTTAATGACTTCTTTGAGAATTGCGAATCCGGTTGGTGGATCCGCGACAATCAGTCTATTGTGTAAAGATGTCGAGATTATTTTGTGTGATTTTCCTTTCGTAGCCGATTTGCATGTCATGCGTTATTTAGGCTTTGGAATGATATTGGGAATGGATTGGCTTAACCGTTATGAAGCCCATATCCTATGTCCTGAGCGGACTATTCATCTTCGACATCCTCAATCTGTTAAGCAGATTTCTATTAATCTTAAAGATTCAGATTCCAGCTTGGTTGCATCTTTGTATTCTTTAAATCCTCGTGATGACGATGATGATGACGAGGGTGATATTATTTCTCTTATTCACGTCGTTTGTGAATTTTCCGACATATTTGAGCCCGTTTTAGGATTACCACCTAAGCGAGCAATTGAGTTCATAATTAATCTCATTCCTGGAGCTCAACCTATCACTCGCCCTCCGTATCGTATGTCCAATAAAGAAAACGAGGAGATGCGTAAACAATTATCTGAATTGGAAACGAAGCAATTTATTCGCTCTAGTTCCTCGCCTTGGGGAGCTTCAGCTATTTTTGTGAAAAAATCCGATGGTACACTTAGGCTTTGCGTTGACTACCGCAAGCTTAATGATCTTACTATCAAAAATAAATATCCTTTACCTCGGATTGATGATCTATTCGATCAGCTTAGTGGTGCTAAGGTCTTTTCACAATTAGACTTAGCTACTGGATTTCATCAGCTTCGTATTGCAGAGGATAGTATTCCTTTGACATCGTTCCGTACTCGGTATGGATCTTATGAATGGCTTGTCATGCCATTTGGTTTGATGAATGCTCCGGCGTATTTCGTTGACCTTATGAATAGAGTTTTCAAAGACTTCCTCGACCGGTTTGTTCTCATCTTTATCGATGATATTCTTGTGTATTCTAAAATCGAGGAGGAGCATGAAAAACATCTTCAGATTGTGTTGAAAACTCTTAGGAGTAATCAATTAAAGGCAAAATTTTCTAAATGCCACTTTTGGCAACCTCGGGTGAAGTTTCTCGGTCACATTATTTTCGAATCCGGAATTTCCGTGGATCCTTCAAAGATTGAAGGGATTCAAGATTGGAAGAGACCGGAGAATGTGACGGAGATTCGTAGTTTTCTTGGATTGGCAGGTTATTACCGCCGTTTTATCAAAGACTTTTCTAAGATTGTCGTGCCTCTCACTAGCTTGACGAAGAAAGGTATTAAATACATTTGGTCGGACAAATGTGAAGCTTCTTTTCAGAAATTAAAGGAACTTCTTTCTGATGCTCCTATTCTCGTTATTCCCGAGGGGAATCAAGATTTCGTTGTTTATACCGATGCTAGTCGCATTGGTTTGGGTGCCGTTCTTATGCAAAGAGAACGTGTTATTGCTTATGCTTCTAGGCAATTGAAGCCTGCTGAGACTAGATATGCCACTCATGATTTAGAGCTCGCGGCTATTGTTTTCACCCTTCGTATTTGGCATCATTATCTATTAGGAGAGAAATTTGTTCTATATACCGATCATAAGTCCTTGAAATATTTATTCTCTCAGAAGGAACTTAATTTGCGTCAACAGCGTTGGCTCGAATTTCTTGCATCTTATGATCTTGATATTCTTTATACTCCCGGTAAGGGTAATCGTGTCGCCGATGCTCTTAGCCGTAAACAACAAGCTGTTGTTTCTATGATGATATCCGAATGGAACGATCTCGAGATCTTATCCGCTTGTGAGATTCGAGACCGCGTATCCGATTTATGCTCATCATTTGTTTTATGTAGCCTTTAGGCTCATCCTTCTCTTTTAGACCGCATTCTTGAAGCTCAAGGGCTAGATCCCGTCTTGGCTCTTCTTGGCCAAAATATTAGGGATAAAATTGATATTGAAGGTTTGAAAGACTTTGATATCGATTCTCGTGGCGACATTCGGAAATTTGGTAGACTTGTCGTGCCAAATATTGGTGATCTTTGTAAAGATATTTTAGAAGATTCGCATCGTTCTAAATTTACCATTCATCCCGGTAGTAGTAAAATGTACGCGGATATGAAGCGACTTTATTATTGGGAGGGAATGAAACTTGACATCGCTAACTTCGTTAAGCGTTGCATGACTTGCCAACTCGTTAAGGCCGAACATCAAAGGCCCGGTGGGTTATTGCAACCTTTGGAAATTCCAATTTGGAAGTGGGACAGTATTTCCATGGACTTTATAGATGGCCTTCCCCGTTCTCGTTCGGGTCATGATAGCTTATGGGTGATTGTTGATAGACTTACTAAATCAGCCCATTTTATTCTCGTTCGGTCTAACCGAACCGTTCCTCTTTTGGCCAAGCTCTTTATCAAAGAGATTGTTAAATTGCATGGAGTTCCTACTTCTATTGTTAGTGATCGTGATCCATTGTTTACTAGTGGATTTTGGAAGAGTCTTCAAAAAGCTATGGGAACGAAGCTTAATTTTAGCACCGCTTATCATCCCCAGTCCGATGGACAAACTGAGCGTGTGAATCAAACTCTTGAAGATCTTCTTCGTTCTTGTGTGCTTGATTTTGGTGGAAGTTGGGAAGATCATATTTCACTTGTTGAATTTTTCTATAATAATAGCTTCCAATCTAGTATTGGTATGGCACCATTCGAGGCACTCTATGGAAGGCCATGCCGATCTCCTTCTTGTTGGCTTGAGGCCGGTGAGAAGCTGGTTTTAGGTCCAGATTTTATTCGGGATTCCACAGAGAAAATTGACCTTATTCGACATAGAATGAAAGAAGCCCAGAATAGACAAAAATCCTATGCCGATAACCGGAGAAGGAAATTAGAATTTACTGTGGGAGATCTTGTGTTCATTCGTGTTTCACCTATGAAAGGTGTTGTACATTTCAGTCGATCGGGAAAACTTGCGCCTCGATATATTGGGCCATTTCCTATCACCGAACGTATTGGTTCCATGGCTTATCGCCTTTTATTACCGGCTCAATTTTCTGCTATCCATGACGTGTTTCACGTTTCTCAATTACGGAAATGTCTTCGAGATTCCGATTCTATCCTTGAGTCCGGTGTTGTGGAAGAGATTGAAGTTTCGCCTAATTTAACTTATGAGCAACATCCTATTCGTATCATTGCTTCGGAAGTCAAATGACTTCGAAATTAAGATGTTCCGCCTGTTAAAGTTCAATGGTCTTCAAATCCTAAGGATTGTTCTTGGGAGTCTAGGGAATTCATCGAGCGAACACATCCGGACTTGCTTTCCCGTGCTCTTTAAGGTGAACCTTTTATTTCAAATTTCTTTTGTGTTGAATATGCTTTTATGGTTGTTACTTTATGTTCTCTTCTTAAATATTGCGAGGACGCAATTTCTTTAAGGAGGGGAGTCTGTAACAACCCGCATATTTGTCGATTTTATATTTAAATATTTTATTTAAATATTCTATCGTTAGTCGGATATTAGTCCGAAAAGCTACTTTTTGTATACGGTCGAATTAGGACTCGGGACCCCTCCCATTGAGTTTAAAACGCCGTTTGCGACCTTTTTGAGTATAAGCTTCGATATGTTTGGAGAAAGTTGATTTTTGCTACTTTTTACTTTGGGTTTGGTTTTTGGGCTCAGCCCTATGTTAACTTATACTCCAAATCTGAGCCACTTCTCCCCATTCTCCCACACTTCTTTCTCTTTTCAGTTTTAGAGCATTAATCTCCAAAACCCTAGTTCCTCTTGCAACTTCAAATTCCTAGCTCCAAACTCAAGAAGAACCCATTGATCCAAGCTCAATTGGGTTGTGTTGAAGAGAGGTTGATTCTCCATTTGCTTTCAAGCTTCTTCTTGTTTGATTTTGTGAAAAGGTGAGATTTTTATCTCACATCTATGCTTATACTTATCTTCGGATGTTAGGTATGAATTCCTAACACTTATTCGTGTGTATTAGCTCTTGGTTTGGATTGATTTGGTGAAAATCCTAACTTTTGGTGTTTTGGGTTCAATTCCTTAAAAATCATAGCTTTGAGGATCAAATATGTTTTTGGTGATGCATCGAGGAGCCAATAGGGCCGGGTAGCCGTTAGGCATAATTCCCTTGCGTCCGTGCTCGTTCGGTTGCGAATTGATGGAGGTTTCATATCAATACATGCATAAATAGGCAGAGCATCAGGTTCGGCCATTGAAATAAACAACGGCGGCTGGCTTTAGAAAACCCTAGGGTTTAGTTAATTTTGAAAAAAAGAAAATAATGAAGTGCTTTTATAGAAAAACGACGAACACTAATCATCCCGGGTTTTCCGAACTTCAATTTACGCGCGGTGACCGACGTTTCTAGGGTTTATCCCACGTTCCGGACACAATGGAACAGGTTTCGAAAGCTAATTCGATCGTCTATGCGAGTTATGGCAATAAACGATCGATTTTAAATTAAATCGGTTAAACGATTTTCTAGGCGTTTTGGCTTGCCCCGGACAAACAGTAAATCCAATTGACACGAAATTTGAAATCTTACAATAATATCATGTTACGGATCCGATGAAACTGGTTTCGTCGAAATCCGAGACTGATTGAAAAATGGCTATTTTAACTCGTCAATTAAATATTAAAATATTCAATTTTCACAAATTTACTTTAAATTCAATTTTAAATGTTCTACAACATCATTCTAACTTTAATATGATAAAATAAAATTTTACAAATCATTTTTAATCATATTATACCCGTTATTCAATTATCTAATAAATTCCAATTTTTAAAATCTTATTAACTCTATTATAATCCCAATATAACTTACATTCACTTTGAAAACCAATTTGAATCATATTAAATCAAATTTCAATTATTCACTCTATTTCCATATATTAAATTTCAATATCGAATTAATCATATCAAATTCGGAATTTAATTATTCAAACATTTGTAATATTAAATTTAAACAAATTTGATTATACTTAAATCACTATCTTTTGAAATATTCAAAACGAACTTATAAAATTTAACAAATTCAAACTATAGAACAACCATTTTCATTAAAACAGTTATTCAATTACCGTTATTCAATTATTCAATAAATTCCAAATATTAAATTTAAACAATTTGATTGTTCAATATTTGACGGATTTCAATGTTGGATTTTTAAATAAAAATTCCATTATCAGTCGATTTTCTATATTACATCAAATGTATTCCACATTATTATTTAACTACAGCTAGAGATAATGCACTCAACTAATATATAAACTTCCATTTCAATTGCAATTGGTTCACAAATTCAATTCGACTAACTAAATGAATAGGTAACTTAAATAATTATCACCGTTAACTTTTAATTACTTATAAGTTTATTATTTACAAACAAGCGTCACAATTACCTATACAATGAAAGTTCATTCAATTACCTTTGACTATATATTATTTCAATTGATTTGGGATTTCATTCAATTCATAAATAATTAACTTAGATAAAATTTGTTGCATTTCATTCTAGTTATTATCATTCCAAACGACTTACAAATTTTTTCTAACACTAAATCACGAAATCTTTTAAATTAGCTATTTTAATTATCGAAAATTTACGGGTCGTTACACTTTTATTGCATATAATTGTTATAATGATTTTTGGTTGCATATAACTTTTATATCACCAGAGTTGCATGTAAAATTGCATCGTTATTGTTAGTTGCGTCATATTCCCTTGTCGCATATGGTTGTTATATTGTTATGTTTCTTGTGCTATGATAGAAATAGATAATGTATTGTTCTTTTGTCATGTCTTACTCTCTTTTGGGTCATGTAAGTAAAATTCAAGTATATTGACGAAAGACTAATTGATGCTTTTGATTTCATGAGTAAAGTTGTTGCCCGACAAATAGACTCGTATTTATATTGTTGGTTGGTTGATGATTTTCTACCACTGATGTGGGGAGCCACTTGGCTTTTGTTTCTTTTGATTAGTTTGGGCTTATAGGGGCAGTCTGTAGTTTTTTCGACTTGGCCGCGCAAAGGTGCTACGGTCAAATTTTTTTGGACTTTTAGGAGTTGGAAAATATTTGTAAAATAATAAAACTAAGAAAGTTTAAATGTTTATAAGTTGATTATTTGGGGGAAAACATATCAAAATGTTAGATAATTTTTTCGTTCCTTTTGAAAGACGAAAAAATTTGAGTGGGGGAGAGTGTAACGACCCGTGTTATTAACGATTTAAGAATATTAAATTCAATATAATTGTTGAATAATAACGATTAGAAATAAAAAATTTAAGATTTTATAAATGAAAAATATGTCAAAAGTGAGTTATGAACTTCAGTTGAATTCTTAAATGAAAAAAGATTGCATAAGATAAAAGTTGAAACTAATGTTAGAATTTAAAATTTTATGACATTGATTTGTATGTAATTAACAACAAGAATTGAAACAACAAATGTTGAATTTAAATAAAGAATTGAAAGGATGTTTAATAAAAGTAAAACCGTGATAACCCGAATTCTGAAGTATTGGTTAATTGATAATTAACTAGGTTAATTAATAAAAATACTGATTTTTACCGATTGTTAAGGATGGTACAAATGAATCTAGAAATTAATATTCATATCTGGGAAAATAATTATTTAATAATTTCCTAGTAGGGTTATTTAAAATAGGCAAAACTTATTATCTTCAACATAAATTTAATAATGTGTTTGTTTAAAATTAATATATATTTGAGTTGATCTTAAGTTGAAGTTTTAAATTGAATATGAATTTGAATATTTGGATTTAAAATTTGAATTTAAAGAATAATTATTTTGAATAGTTTGGATATAAAAATATAAGAATAAAGTTTTCATTAGGATATAATTTGTTTTATATTGTTTTTCCTTAAAAGAATTTATATATATAAATTATGAAAGTATTATTTAAATAGTAAACAAATACAAAAGTTTTATATCTGCATTGATAAATGAATTAAATACACTATATATGGTTTTACTTGAAATATGATTGATTTTATATTTAAATTTCTTTTAAAGGTTTTATTTTTATAAATTTACAAAAGCATTTATTAATTGAGAAATGCACTAAATTGATTAGGAAAATTTATATAGAAGCTTTTTAACTCATTTTAGAAATATATGATAATGAATTAATACATACGTTGTCTTTTAAGTGCACTTGATAACATGTGTTAGATAGTTAAAAGTGTTATAAGACAAATGTCATGATTTATTTATTTCTTTTCTTGATTTTTAATAAACCATAAGTTAGATTATATAAGCATACATCTTACCTCCCTTTTTCTTTTTCTCATCTCATTTCTAAAACAAAGGAAACAAAGAAAATCTCAGATTAAAACTGAGAAAAATCTGTAACCCATTTCCAGAAGAAAAAAACAACCCTGTAAATTATTTTTCCCAATCGAAAGACCAAAGCCTGTAACTCATTTTCTAGGAAAAACCTGTCAACAATTCTCAAAGCAAATTTCTAAACCTATAACAAAATTTTCAAATGCAACCTGGATTTTCAAAGTTATCAGCTGTAAATTACAGTTTCAACCTACATCAATTAAACAAGAACCTGAAGTTCATTACAGTTTCTCAAAAACTTCAACTCAGTTTTTAAAGATCGCTGCAATTCAGAATCTCCTGTTTCAAATATTCATCTCTCTGCTTTTTGAAGAAAATAAAGGTAAGTAAACCTTGCATTTAAAATTTTAAATTTGGTTGATGCTTGAGTTGTATATTGTTGTGATGTAGCATAATATTTACAGGAATGTTTGATTTTGAATGCATGTTTGAAATTTGATAAACGCCTGAACAAACTCGCTGTATAATATAAGATCTCTGTTATTTCCCGGCTCCTGTTTGATTTACAAATTCTTATCTTCACAAACTTCCAGAATTTGGGTATGATTTATAAATGAAATTTGATTAGCTCAGTGTAATATGAATTTTGAAAATAGTTTCAGAGATTTAGAAAATATTTTCAAAAACAAAAGAATACAGGAATAATCTGATTTTGGCTTAAAGTCAATAATTATAAATTTATGATTCGAAATCGTAAACAAATTTGTAATGGCATATGATGAATTTAGAAACCAAAATCATAATTTTTAGTTTAGTATCCTATGTGATAATCAAAATTTTAAGATTTGGGGGTTTTCGCCAATATCCGGCGATCGATGGTGATTCGGGGGGAAATTGTTATCGAAGATGGCCTAGGGGATGAGTATTACTGGAAAAATACTTGTCGATTTTTCTAATGAACAGATTGGATGGTAGAAGCGGTTTTAGGGTTTGAAGAGTGTTTTTGTTGGATGCTATTCAAGGACAAACTACGGCAAATGAAGGAGGAGGAGGAGGGCTTGCGGTCCGGATTGGGGTGGAAGAAGATTGGATGGCACACTTCCCGATGAAGTTGCGTGGATGGTCGACGTCAGGTATGGTGACAATCGAACAATTTGGCGAACAGACTTTTTGTTGCAGGGCGTTGGGGGGTTCGAATCTCATTTTAAGGTTTTTGGTCGCATTCCAGGCAGTGGAACATGGAGAAGGGGTCGAGTGTGGTTTGTATGGAGGGTTGGCGAAGAGTTCGATGGCCAAGGCATCGTTGAGGAGTGCACGGTGTACGTGTACACTGGTGTACATGTTTCTGATCAAACAAGAGGACTGGAAGATAAGTAAGGAAGGGAGAAAGAAGAGGAATACCGGAAAGAATTGAGGGAAAGAGAGTAAGGGTTTTGGGCCGATGAAGATATTGGGCCAGGTTAGGGTAGTTAAGTAAATATTCAACAAGTTTTTTAAATTAAAGAGGATATGAATCAATTTGTAAATAAAAAATAAAAACTTGACCTGGTTTGGAAGAAATTTCGATAAAAAATTTTACATTAACTATCCAACAAGTTTCCAGGTAAATATTTATCTAGTTTATTGTAAATCAAATGATTTTGAAAATATGATTTGTTTGATTTCTAAATAAATTAATTAACTAATTATATTCTTAAAGGTTATAAATGTTCAAATTATGGTAATTAGATAATACTGTAAGGAGTTAATCCTATATGTTTTTCAAGGGTAAAATAAATAAGGAAATTTAATAAAGTATTAATTATTTAATGTTTTAAGGGAGGATAATTGATTAATGTTATCAATTAAGGAAGTAATCAATTAATTTAATCATTAGATAATTAATAAAGTTTTAGTAATTTGAGTATTCAATTTTAAGAATTGATTTGTTAATGTGATTAAGTAATTAAATTATTAATATAAAGATGATTAATTAAGATTTATCACTTAATGAAATTGATTAATGAGTATGGAAGTAATTAAAGGATAATTGCTTAATGTCATTTATTAAGGAAGGAAATAAATGGAGATTACCAAATGTGATTATTTAATGATAACTATTTAATATAAGAAATCGAGAAGAAAGTACTTGGTGTAATTAGAAGTATGGAATTAATTAAGGGAATTAATTAAAGGGCTAGTTAATTATTGTATGTGATTAATTAAGGGATAATTAATCAATGTAAGTAAATATAGAATAATTAATTAGAGTAATTAATTGGGGATCAGGGAAATAAATTTTTGTTAATTTAATTAGGAGATTAATTGAAATATAATTAATGAGAATGGTTAGGCTAATTAATCAGTGTGATAATTAAAGATAAATTACTTAATGTAATTAAAGGTTAATTAGTCAAGGATGATTAATTGAGATTGATGATTAAGGAATGATTAATCAATTGGGATTGTGATTAATTAATGTTAAATAAGTAGGATTTAGAATGATTGGTGTAATTAATTTAATTTGTTTAAATAAAAAGAATGGTATAACTGATTTATCCTGCTTATGAATGATTGGATAATATTGTATGCCGGAGATTAGTGGATATCTCTGATATGTGATGCTATGTATGAGATGATTGATTTAAAAGGGTGATAATGTAGTTATCTACCAATAGTAAATTGCAATGTAGGAAGTGATATCATATTTGTGGTTAAATGGTTTTTTTTCACTTGTATAACTTGGGTTATTATGGAATTGAATTCGAAGAGACTGGAGTCGGGTATTAGCAAATACCGGAAATCACTTCGATTTCTTATAGATTAATATGTGAAATCAGTAGGATGTAATGGAATAATTTAAGTAAAGTGGACCATTTAAATCTAAGTTTTGGCACTTAGAAATTGATGTGTGAAATGGTTGATGTCTATAATAACTTGTGAAGTGTAAATTGACATAAGTTACCCCAGGTTTTATATAAATTGTATGCTTTCGTATTCCAAGTTAGATGGGTTTACTCACGCTGCTTTCCAGCCTGACCCGGATGTTACTTTGACGTAATGCTCGGGTCAGACCGGGTATTACAGATTTGCAGGTAAGGACGTTCTAAAGCTCAGGAGGAGAGCTGAAGGACAGGAACGTATAGAGTGTTTATCCATTGTGATATATATTGTTATTTATCTTCGACATGTTGTTTAAACCGTCCAGTGTTGTGAAATTGTTGTAACTCTGATGTAAAAATGTAAATGTACTGATACAGTTCTTCTTTGTAAACTGTTATTTTATTTGCTATTATATTTTATCCGTTGTGAATGTGAGATTCTAAGTTTGAGTTTTCTGTTTCTTCTTCTTTCTCTTTCTTCTTTTCACTAACTATCTGGAAATTTCGAGATCGAAATTTCTCGAAATTTCCGGGTCGTTACATTTGGTATCAGAGCTGAAGGTTAAGCGAGAACCTTGGCTCTGGTGGGATTACTCATTAAGAATAGGGTCAATAGTACCCTAAAATGAGTTGAGTGTATATATATATATATGAGGGCATACTTGTTATTTTCTTATACAAAGATTTTAAATGATTTTATAAAAGGATATATATTGATATATAAAGCAACATATGCGACGAGAACGAATTTTGCCCGCTCGAAAATCGACATCCACACTTTATATCGTATTCGAATGAGATAGATTCGACCGTTCAAATTCGATTCGCCGGAGCTTATAACGACATTAAGTAAATAACACAGCGGAATAAAAGAATAATACATTGATATACAGCTTTGATACAATATCTGATACAACAGATGATCCAGTAGATATCAATATACATCAGAAATATGATACAATAAATAACAGCGGAAAAGAAATTAGATGACATCTAGCAGCGGAACAATATAACTCTAAGATAGTCTTCAAAAGAGAACTCCGAGAACTGCAACTCCATCTCCAAGAACCAATCCAGCAATAGCTCGAACTCCCAATTACGATGCACCAAGACAAGCAAGACTGGTGTGATCCAAAGACTGAACTAACTCCAGATGATCTACTACATCTGACTATCTAAAAAACCCAACTCTAGACTGCTCGTGTAGAAAATAATGAGCACCCAGAGTTTAGGAAAGAAACAATAAACTCCGGATCAGTCGTGGGACTGGTGTGAGCAACAAAAACAGTTTATCTTTCAAAAACAAACAAAGAAATATTTTAAAGTTAATTCGCAATGCTTTTTGAAATGAGACTACCATAAGACCTCCCGCCACACACACAATGCAAACGCAGACTTGGAGGAGATTTCATCTTATGTTAGTCAAAGATGCTTGATACGCATTAAAAAGAAACATTCGATATTATTACTAGTGCATAGTGTAGAACAAATCATTTCGAAAGTAGAATATAAATCTTAGCCAGCATAGGTACCATTATAGTATGCTTACTATAGCTACCATATTAAATGGCAGGTTCTACAACTAAAACCGTACAAGTTTCGTATTGTTTCTTTGGGTTTCCAACAAATGGTCAGGCCAAGGAACTTCCCATTGCCACATGAGAACGCCTCTGGAAGGACGTCCCCGAGAACCAAACCGCATCTCTGCCAACTCATTAAATCTTTAAATCAAAGATTTAACCTATAACTTTCAAAATTCAATTAACTTGTTGAATCTTTAAATCAAAGATTCAACTTATAGCTTTCAAAAATCATTTTCATAACTTGGAAATTATCTTCATTCTCAAACTTGAAATTCTTTTTAACCCAAATTGGACATTCATTTCTTATGTGAAAGCTTTTCATTTTTTTGAAAACAACAGTTTTCGTTTCAGAAAAATCCAATTATATTTACACGAGTTAAAGCCCTTGAATTCTATTCACATCCCCAAATCAATACTTTTAAAATAGTTTAACCCATATATAACTGGTATAACATTTTTAATCCCTAGTTTTAAATCATAGAATTCAATTTCAAATTTTGAATTTAAATTTAAATCAAATTATTTAAAATTTCAAACTTTATCAAGTTATTCAAAATAAATTTCATCTTTGAAATTTCATTTTCAAAAGCTTTTCACATTTAAACCAAATCCCGTTTTCAAACCACTTGAATTTAAAAATTCAAATTCAAAACTATTTTCAAAAATCTGTGACTTAATCGATTTCCTCGTGAAATTCATATTTGTGTGTGTATGGTGTGGTCCATGGGTTTAACACAATAAAAGTGCCACATCATCAATCATCACAGATTAAAACACAGAAATATAGTTGATAAGCGATATAAACTATAACGCTCATCGTCCATTCACAGATTCACAGATAATATACAAATGCAAATAAATATACACTACTCAATCTACAGAACAAAATATCACAAATCAGATAGGATAATCAATTCAAGGCATTTCATACAATACAATCATTCATAAGCATTCAATAAACATTTGTAAGCAGGATTAATTAATTGTTTAGTCCTAATCAATTCAATTTATTTCCTAGTAAATTGATTACTTATGAATTGGTTATCCAATCCTGATGAATTAATTTTCAAATTCATTTAATATAAATTAATTGATCATTACCTTAATTAATTAAATTATACTTAATTTATCATATTTATTAATTAATCTTTAATTTATCTCCTTTTGACTAATTAATTTATCTTTAATCATTTTCTTTAGTTAACTAACCTTTAACTATATAAATAAATCTCAAATTTATTACCTTAATTGATTTATCACATTATTCTTGAATTAATTATTGCTCAACCACTTGATTAATCAACTTTTAAACATTAATTTATATTTAATTAAAAATCCTTAGTTGCCTCTCGATTAATTTCAAGTAATTATACTCCAATTACTTTTATTAACCAACATCATCCAATTAATTTCCTCCAATAATTATCCATCAATTACTTCTCCAGGCAATTATACTTCCAAATATCAAGTGATTAAATACAATTATATTTACATAATAAAATAACCATTGATTACAAAAGAAATTTTTAAAGAGTTAAAAAAAATCAGTTCTTTTCCTTTTACTTTAACATTTTGACTTATTACAACACTTAGTAATAAAAATTAATTTTCCAAAATCTTAAGATCTGATTTGAAACTCATTACAGGTTCTACTTTTAAATTTAACTTATTTAAATTTTATTTCCGAATTCAATTCTATTTTGATTTCCAAATTTTCTTCAATACCATTATTTACTTTAAATTATTTAAAACAAATGGAATTTTAAACTTTTATTTATCTTCAAACTAACTTTCAATTCAACTAGATTTTTTTTTTCTATTTATGTTTTAGATTAAACTCCGTTCAAAACTTTGCTTTAAAACTTGAATCCTAATTCCCAAGTCAGTACTATAATGGCTTCAAGCCAACACTGGAAACCCCTGCTCCTACTTCCTTCTACTTGTATTCTTCTTCCTTTATATTTATTTTCTTTTAACTTTGTTAAATTCAAAACTGTTGCACCAAGCTATCCCACACGTGCACGGTGCACGTGCACCTCCGCCAGAGCCACCTCCGGCCAATGTTGACCATCGCCCCACATCGGCCATCTTCCCTCAAACTCATTTCGATCATCAGATCGATGATCTAAGCATCTAAACAAGATCGAGCATTCAAGCTCGATACAGGTGCCAGGAACAAAACCTGGAAACGCGCAACCCCATCGCCTCACATACCTGTCAACGCCGTGTTCTCCGAGCTCCAACCACCGGGCACCACGAAAATTTGGCCATCCCTTCGTCGACGTCCCCTCCACCTTCTCTCCGAGTCACATCGCACTCGATCAACTATCGGGAACATACGAATCAATTTGCCCAGCCTTAGTAAAACTAGGTTTAGAAACTAAACCTCGCCACCGCCGCTGCTACGTGCAACTGCCGACCCTCTCACCATTTTTCTCTAACACCCTGTAGCCTCCTCTATCGCCACTAGAAACCCCGACCCCCTTAGCGTCTCCGACCACCGGAAATCGCCCAAAATCCATTTTCCACTTAAGGTGGAACTGCACTTAATCCATTCATCTAAAATTTTTACATTTTGCTCTAAAAATCATAACTTAGTATGAGGATTCAGTTCATAATCCTGAATTCATAAATTAAAGTGTTTAAATTTTTGACAATTTGAAAGATTGTACTCAGTTCATCGATTTCTAGAGACATATGCGAGTTGTTATAACTTGAGTAAATTTTTAAATCTTAACTCATAGTCAAACAAACATATTTTGTTTTGACATTATTAGCTAAAAATGATCAGAACAAGTGGAATTAAATTTTAAATTAAGTTATAACCTGTACTTTGATAACAGAGGTCATACTTCCTATTACCAGAGATATGCATACACTTTCATACTTATATACACACAGATATACTCGTAGATATATTCATATTGAATCATCAATTGCCAAGGCATTTTTACTACCTATATCCAAATCAAGAAGATGGGTTTTTAGAAATAAAGTTTGCTCACTTTGATAAGTTTTGGAAATAAACAGAGCTTTCTTTTTCATGTGGATACAGCTTGATGATGTTGAATGATTTACTTAAGTTTTGAATGAAGCTCCCTCACCACAGACCTGAACTGCTTCGCACTGGCATTTTCTTATGGGTTTCCAGATTTTTGAATTGCTCCAGTTTGCAATAGCATGTAGTAGTTTGCTTTCATCTTTGAGTTTTCTAGGTTTGATTTGTTTATTTTCTAGCTTCTTTGTTTTGTGACTTTGGTTTCAGTTTGAAATAGGTTTTACTTCAGATCTTAGTTTGTATGAACGAATTAGAAATGCCTTTGATTATATAAAACAGGGACATTATTTGTACAAGTTGATATTTTTATGTACAAGTTGATATTTTTTTTTTGGGTACAAGCTGATACTTTTGTTTGTACAATAGGTATGCTGTGGTGTGCTAAAGTAATGGTATTAAATGCAAGTGTCTCTACTTACTGCTGTCTTGCATTAAATGCATGTGTACATGCTTATATACATTTGTTACTTCTTTTGCAAGCTTATGCAATTTTTCCCTTTAGTTCGGCTAAGAGTATATATTTTATATTTTCTTTGTTCTTTCTTGTCTCGGCTGCATATCTTTTCTTTGTTTGTTTATAGATAAAAATGTAGTTGTACTTTATGCTTTGTTTATTTGTAATACTTGGTGGCTGCAGACATTGCTTTGTTTTGTATTTATTATTATTTTCTTGCCTACTTTATACTTCATGTACATAGGTATGTATAGTCTTGTTTGTATTATTTTGTATTGTTTACTTTGCTTATTTATTTGTTTGAATACTTTTATTTGCATTGCCAAGCTTGTATTTGTATTTGTTTGTATATAGCTATATGTTACTTTGATTAATTTGTTTGTTAATATTTTTTCTATGATGTTAAGGTTTATTTACTTACTTTATTATTATTTTATTTTACTTGTATATTTAATTCTTTCTTTTGTTTTACTTTACAATATTTGTAAACCTCAATTCAAATTAAATTTTTAAATACATTTCTCCCGTAATTGATATTAAATATCAATTACCAAATCAATTTCACAAATTTTTATTCAAAAATTAAATTAATTATCATTTTAACATTAATTATATTCGGGATCGTTACAGACTTCCCTCCTTAAAAAGAATTTCGTCCTCAAAATTCGCTAGAGAGAGATAACGAAGATAGACGAAAGGTAGAGAAACAATTCTCCATGTCAAACTAGATATCTATTCTGCATTTGGCTTACCAAATCAGAATATCCACAATAGATATAAGAACAAACTCATACAATACAACATAGGATACTCGGGTCATCAAATCTACGAAATATGCAGGAGCATCGGTCAGTTCGAAGGGATAACTAACCATACGTAGAATATATTGGGACCCAAAAATAGACAGATATATGGATACAATCTCAAAATTTTTAGTTTAAAACTAAAGTATACTTATCAACCGTAGTAACCAAAGCAACCAATTCATCCGAACAACAATTCTGGCCAAATTGGAGTTTATGTCCCATATTAATATATCAAATTTCCTTCATGGATCTACCAGGAACTAACTGAAAAGAGACGCTGAACAAAAGAGATTGATAGAGAAAAGATTGTTTCCACTGTTGTTACGGAGTATCGACCAATTATAGTCGTATTCCCATGTCCCCTATCTCGTTCTCTTCTTGCACTCATACTTACTATTGGTGAATAATAAGAGAATTTACTGAGACATTCAAACAGATATTTTAGGGATATACTCATTCTAGGATATACTTCATCCCATCTTTAATGAGCTACTTAATGTGTTATACTCCTGAGCTGAAGTTCAACCTTAGCTCTGATACCAAATGTGACGAGAACGAATTTTGCCCGCTCGAAAATCGACATCCATACTTTATATCGTATTCGAATGTCATAGATTCGACCGTTCAAATCCGATTCGCCGGAGCTTATAACGACATTAAGTAAATAACACAGCGGAATAAAAGAATAATACATTGATATACAGCTTTGATACAATATCTGATATAACATATGATCCAGTAGATATCAATATACATCAGAGATATGATACAATAAATAGCAGCGGAAAAGAAATTAGATGACATCTAGCAGCGGAACAATATAACTCTAAGATAGTTTTCAAAAGAGAACTCCGAGAAATGCAACTCCATCTCCAAGAACCAATCCAGCAATAGCTCGAACTCCCAATAACGATGCACCAAGACAAGCAAGACTGGTGTGATCCAAAGACTGAACTAACTCCAGATGATCTACTACATCTGACTATCTGAAAAACCCAACTCTAGACTGCTCGTGTAGAAAATAATGAGCACCCAGAGTTTAGGAAAGAAACAATAAACTCCGGATCAGTCGTGGGACTGGTGTGAGCAACAAAAACAGTTTATCTTTCAAAAACAAACAAAGAAATATTTTAAAGTTAATTCGCAATGCTTTTTGAAATGAGACTACCATAAGACCTCCCGCCACACACACAATGCAAACGCAGACTTGGAGGAGATTTCTTCTTATGTTAGTCAAAGATGCTTGATACGCATTAAAAAGAAACATTCGATATTATTACTAGTGCATAGTGTAGAACAAATCATTTCGAAAGTAGAATATAAATCTTAGCCAGCATAGGTACCATTATAGTATGCTTACTATAGCTACCATATTAAATGGCAGGTTCTACAACTAAAACCGTACAAGTTTCGTATTGTTTCTTTGGGTTTCCAACAAATGGTCAGGCCAAGGAACTTCCCATTGCCACATGAGAACGCCTCTGGAAGGACGTCCCCGAGAACCAAACCGCATCTCTGCCAACACAAGGCCGGGTTACCCCTAACTGGGTAACAACTGACACGAGTATACCATCCCCCGGTCCTTTGGGACCTTTAACCGAGCGCTCGTAATCAACATCACACAATCATAAATAAAGTGTTTCAACATGAGTAAGCATCTGGGCTCCATACCATGATACCACTCTTTTCCAGAAGGAAATGCACATACCCTAAAGGGAGCTACCCCTCATAACCTTGCCGCATCTTTCCTGTTTTGACCATTCCGAGGTGTGAGGCTCGACGAAGTCACGTCCACAAAGACACACTTTATACAAAAGCCATGCTTTGGGTCAACAAATGATCATAGAAATGATCACAAAGATAAAGATCAAACAAATGATCCTATCACAAATGATCAACACAATGATCATTTCACAGCAACACTCAGCATGTCACATTACCAAATTGGGAATATATCGCTGATAACCTTCAACTACATAACCTCTGAGCTCGTACGTCTCAGAGAAGGGTGTTAAGCTAAGAGAATAAATTCTCCGCCACCAACAGAAATATATTTGAAAGAAATCAGCTTTATATCCCAATTTGTAATGTCAGACATACTATCCATACAAGTCTGTTTCGGGCTCGAACAGAACCGAAGGCACTTACAAAGAAGTCCTTGCAATCCGGATATTCACTAATCACGTTCGGACTTCCCATCACATATGGAGTCTCCATACCGGGGACCAGTCGATGCAAAGACATTCGACGAGTTGTCCTTTCGCTTTCAAAAATATCTGGTCTTCAACACCGGTCTTCAAATGCTATTCATAACGACATATCACATATTCGGAATGGGATATATGACACAAAGGTCCTCTCCCAGCTAAACCGAACAGTGAGCGCAGTATTTCAAAAACATATGGATATTGGGATTTCAATTAAGTCACAACTTAAAACCCAAAACTTTTCTTCAAATGGTTTAAACCAATTACCATTTCAAATCTTTATATTACAAAAAGATTTATTTCACAAAGATCAATTCGTAGATTTCAAAACAGTTTCCATTCCAATTGGATTAACTCATTAAATCTTTAAATCAAAGATTTAACCTATAACTTTCAAAATTCAATTAACTTGTTGAATCTTTAAATCAAAGATTCAACTTATAGCTTTCAAAAATCATTTTCATAACTTGGAAATTATCTTCATTCTCAAACTTGAAATTCTTTTTAACCCAAATTGGACATTCATTTCTTATGTGAAAGCTTTTCATTTTTTTGAAAACAACAGTTTTCGTTTCAGAAAAATCCAATTATATTTACACGAGTTAAAGCCCTTGAATTCTATTCACATCCCCAAATCAATACTTTTAAAATAGTTTAACCCATATATAACTGGTATAACATTTTTAATCCCTAGTTTTAAATCATAGAATTCAATTTCAAATTTTGAATTTAAATTTAAATCAAATTATTTAAAATTTCAAACTTTATCAAGTTATTCAAAATAAATTTCATCTTTGAAATTTCATTTTCAAAAGCTTTTCACATTTAAACCAAATCCCGTTTTCAAACCATTTGAATTTAAAAATTCAAATTCAAAACTATTTTCAAAAATCTGTGACTTAATCGATTTCCTCGTGAAATTCATATTTGTGTGTGTATGGTGTGGTCCATGGGTTTAACACAATAAAAGTGCCACATCATCAATCATCACAGATTAAAAGACAGAAATATAGTTGATAAGCAATATAAACTATAACGCTCATCGTCCATTCACAGATTCACAGATAATATACAAATGCAAATAAATATACACTGCTCAATCTACAGAACAAAATATCACAAATCAGATAGGATAATCAATTCAAGGCATTTCATACAATACAATCATTCATAAGCATTCAATAAACATTTGTAAGCAGGATTAATTAATTGTTTAATCCTAATCAATTCAATTTATTTCCTAGTAAATTGATTACTTATGAATTGGTTATCCAATCCTGATGAATTATTTTCAAATTCATTTAACATAAATTAATTGATCAATTACCTTAATTAATTGAGTTATACTTAATTTATCATATTTATTAATTAATCTTTAATTTATCTCCTTTTGACTAATTAATTTATCTTTAATCATTTTCTTTAGATAACTAACCTTTAACTATATAAATAAATCTCAAATTTATTACCTTGATTGATTTATCACATTATTCTTGAATTAATTATTGCTCAACCACTTGATTAATCAACTTTTAAACATTAATTTATATTTAATTAAAGATCCTTAGTTGCCTCTCGATTAATTTCAAGTAATTATACTCCAATTACTTTTATTAACCAACATCATCCAATTAATTTCCTCCAATAATTATCCATCAATTACTTCTCCAGGCAATTATACTTCCAAATATCAAGTGATTAAATCCAATTATATTTGAATAATAAAATAACCATTGATTACAAAAGAAATTTTTAAAGAGTTAAAAAAAAATCAATTCTTTTTCTTTTACTTTAACATTTTGACTTATTGCAACACTTAGTAATAAAAATTAATTTTCCAAAATCTTAAGATCTGATTTGAAACTCATTTCAGGTTCAATTTAACTTATTTAAATTTTATTTCCAAATTCAATTCTATTTTGATTTCCAAATTTTCTTCAATACCATTATTTACTTTAAATTATTTAAAACAAATGGAATTTTAAACTTTTATTTATCTTCAAACTAAATTTCAATTCAACTAGAATTTTTTTTTCTATTTATGTTTTAGATTAAACTTCGTTCAAATCTTTGCTTTAAAACTTGAATTCTAATTCCCAAGTCAGTACTATAATGGCTTCAAGCCAACACTGGAAACCCCTGCTCCTACTTCCTTCTACTTGTATTCTTCTTCCTTTATATTTTTTTTCTTTTAACTTTGTTAAATTCAAAACTGTTGCACCAGGCTATCCCACACGTGCACGGTGCACGTGCACCTCCGCCAGAGCCACCTCCGGCCAATGTTGACCATCGCCCCACATCGGCCATCTTCCCTCAAACTCAATTCGATCATCAGATCGATGATCTAAGCATCTAAACAAGATCGAGCATTCAAGCTCGATACAGGTTCCAGGAACAAAACCTGGAAACGTGCAACCCCATCGCCTCACATACCTGTCAACGCCGTGTTCTCCGAGCTCCAACCACCGGGCACCACGAAAATTTGGCCATCCCTTCGTTGACGTCCCCTCCACCTTCTCTCCGAGTCACATCGCACTCGATCAACTATCGGGAACATACGACTCAATTTGCCCAGCCTTAGTAAAACTAGGTTTAGAAACTAAACCTCGCCACCGCCGCTGCCACGTGCAACTGCCGACCCTCTCACCATTTTTCTCTAACACCCTGTAGCCTCCTCTATCGCCACTAGAAACCCCGACCCCCTTAGCGTCTCCGACCACCGGAAATCGCCCAAAATCCATTTTTCACTTAAGGTGGAACTGCACTTAATCCATTCATCTAAAAATTTTACATTTTGCTCTAAAAATCATAACTTAGTATGAGGATTCAGTTCATAATCCTGAATTCATAAATTAAAGTGTTTAAATTTTTGACAATTTGAAAGATTGTACTCAGTTCATCGATTTCTAGAGACATATGCGAGTTGTTATAACTTGAGTAAATTTTTAAATCTTAACTCATAGTCAAACAAACATATTTTGTTTTGACATTATTAGCTAAAAATGATCAGAACAAGTGGAATTAAATTTTAAATTATGTTATAACCTGTACTTTGATAACAGAGGTCATACTTCCTATTACCAGAGATATGCATACACTTTCATACTTATATACACACAGATATACTCGTAGATATATTCATATTGAATCATCAATTGCCAAGGCATTTTTACTACCTATATCCAAATCAAGAAGATGGGTTTTTAGAAATAAAGTTTGCTCACTTTGATAAGTTTTGGAAATAAACAGAGCTTGCTTTTTCATGTGGATACAGCTTGATGATGTTGAATGATTTACTTAAGTTTTGAATGAAGCTCCCTCACCACAGACCTGAACTGCTTTGCACTGGCATTTTCTTATGGGTTTCCAAATTTTTTAATTGCTCCAGGTTGCAATAGCATGCAGTAGTTTGCTTTCATCTTTGAGTTTTCTAGGTTTGATTTGTTTATTTTCTAGCTTCTTTGTTTTGTGACTTTGGTTTCAGTTTGAAATAGGTTTTACTTCAGATCTTAGTTTGTATGAACGAATTAGAAATGCCTTTGCTTATATAAAACAGGGACATTATTTGTACAAGTTGATATTTTTATGTACAAGTTGATATTATTATTTTTTGGGTACAAGCCGATACTTTTGTTTGTACAATAGGTATGTTGTGGTGTGCTAAAGTAATGGTATTAAATGCAAGTGTCTCTACTTACTGCTGTCTTGCATTAAATGCATGTGTACATGCTTATATACATTTGTTACTTCTTTTGCAAGCTTATGCAATTTTTCCCTTTAGTTCGGCTGAGAGTATATATTTTATATTTGCTTTGTTCTTTCTTGTCTCGGCTGCATATCTTTTCTTTGTTTGTTTATAGATAAAAATGTAGTTGTACTTTATGCTTTGTTTATTTGTAATACTTGGTGGCTGCAGACATTGCTTTGTTTTGTATTTATTATTATTTTCTTGCCTACTTTATACTTCATGTACATAGGTATGTATAGTCTTGTTTGTATTATTTTGTATTGTTTACTTTGCTTATTTATTTGTTTGAATACTTTTATTTGCATTGCCAAGCTTGTATTTGTATTTGTTTGTATATAGCTATATGTTACTTTGATTAATTTGTTTGTTAATATTTGTTCTATGATGTTAAGGTTTATTTACTTACTTTATTATTATTTTATTTCACTTGTATATTTAATTCTTTCTTTTGTTTTACTTTACAATATTTGTAAACCTCAATTCAAATTAAATTTTTAAATACATTTCTCCCGTAATTGATATTAAATATCAATTACCAAATCAATTTCACAAATTTTTATTCAAAAATTAAATTAATTATCATTTTAACATTAATTATATTCGGGATCGTTACAATATATCTTTCTAACAAATAGCAAAGGAATTGGTTGTTAAATTATTATGTTAAATTAAGAAGTAATAGAAATATAACCAAACTGAAATGAAATCTTGAATTTGGGAAAGGTTTCAGGATAAGGATAATCAGTTAATTTATGTAATTAATTAAACTTTATTTAATGAGATTAATTAATGGATAATAATTGCAAACGATAAATTAAGAGGAAGTTACTTAATGAAGTAACTAGAGGCAAGTAATTTAAGGGACAATTACTTAATGAAGGTAATTTAGAAATAAGTTAATTACCGAATGTGATTAATTGGAATTAATTAATGATGTAATTAATTTAAAGAAATAATAAATAATATTATTTAATGCATTTGAATGAAATGGTCCTATCTCAAACAAGAGTTAATTGAAAATTTAAAGAAATTTGTTTTGAATTAAAAACCAAAGGTGGTTTAAATTTTTAAAGTATAACTTGGTATGTAAAAGAAGTTAATATTTATATATGTGGACATACATGATATCAAGGATAATTTGAAATAAACTCTAAATATTGAGTTTTAAATTTGGAATGAGATATGATACCCATAGTGATAAGTTTTTGAACTTAATAAGTGGGAAGATTATTAATGTGAAGTTTAGAATTTTGAAATGGAAATTCAAATTGGGTAAGATTGACCGGATTAAGTGAATTGAGTTTAACTGGAAAAAAAGCTGGTTAAATAAGCTGGAATGATCAACCTGATTTGGAAATTGGAAGATGAAACTAAGATTTAACTTGGGAAGTTAAATGGTTGATTGGAATTGAGAGTTTATGTGATCTCAAAATGGGTTTGAGATCTAGAAATTGAAAATGAATGGATGTTTTAAAATAATTTGAATGATACCATTCCATTGTTATTAATAATCTTTAAGCTAAAATTGGATTTGATAAATGAAGAAATGGACTGTAGTAATATATCTATTATTGAGATTTAAATGGACTGTAGTAATATATCTATTATTGAGATTTGGGTGTTTAAAATAGAGTTTCAACAGGAATGGTTGAAAATTGGTTTTAAGGGTGAATTTGGATAATAAATTGGTTTTTGGAAATTTAAATTGATTTAAAATGAAATTCTGGAATGTGAACTTAAAATTTGAAATTAGTTCAAATTGAATTTGATTTGAATTAATTGAAATTGAAGACGGTTCAATTTGAAATTAGTCCGAATTGATTTGAATAATTTGGAATTGTAATTAAAGTTGAATAGTTTTAAATTCAAATAGAATTTGAATTGAATTTGGGAGGAAGTCAATAATATTTGAAAATGGAGTTTGAAATTGGGATTAATACAAACTGGGGTTGGAATGAATTGAAATTGAAACTAGTTCAATTGAAATTTTTTTGAATTAGTAGAATTGAGATCATGGTTGAATAAAGTTAAATTTGGAAAGAAACTAAGGTTAATTCAACTTGAATTGGGGTTGAATCAATTTCAATGGAAATTGAAGCTATTTAAATTGGAATTGGGTCAATTTAAATGGAAGAGGAAATTTAAATTGAATTGATAAGAATGGAGATTGGGAAGTGAGTAGTTTTGACTCTGGACTATTTTTAATATAAACCTATTTTCTAAGCTATTTATTATATATACAACTTTTCTTTTAAAAGCCAAACTATCTTATATCTGTTTACAATTATTTTTGAAACTGTTTAACAATTTTCCAACTATTTTATAAACTAATTACTATATTTCAACTATTTTACAAAAAAATTACTATCTTACTATTATTTTGCAATTATCAAAAATTTCTATAATTGTTTTAACTATTTTCTACCTATTTTACAAACTAGTAATTATTTTCCAACTACTTATCCATTTTAAAAAAATTCAAACTATTTTCTAAGTAAACTGGGCGGAGTTCAAACTGTTAATGGTTAAATACCCAATCGAGATAAGAATAGAGGTGATAATCCAAATGGATTGAAGCAAATGTGAGCAAGTGAATGAAAATCAAAGGGGATGTGAATAGAAATGGAATTTATTTGGCTAATAACCAATAAGGATAAATACGTAGGGTGTACGTATATTATTCTATTCGCATAATGATTTGATCCAGATTCGAGCATAGAATTTCGAGATAGTTATATCGATCCGGGTTGGAATTTTCTACTCGATTTTTGAAGGCGAACCGGGATATGGATTGTTGATTGGTTCTGGATATTCTCTATCATAGTTATGACTATGCAAGGAGAATGACGGTCTCTGATCAAGAAACCAGATCTGTGTCCGCACTAGGAAGTCGGGTGGACGATACTAGTTCGGAAGTGAAACTGTGTGATCGAATGAGCGATCAGATTGGTATAGCATACAGATGATATGTGTACATCGTACGGATTTGGATGAAAATGATATTGAAAAGAGTAATCAAATTTGAATATCTGATTTTGACTAAACAAAGTAAATATCTTTGTTTTATAAAATGAAACTCCCCTTGTTGAATCTATTGCTAGAAGAAGAGGATATTGAAGGTGTTTTAAAGTATAAAAGGAGTTTTATACAAGTTTGAAATGATCCAAAGTTTTAAAAATTATATATATCTGTATATATATAAAGGATCTTATGAGGATTTTGGAAAAAAAAGGTTTTGGGAACCTTTGGGTTTGGAAAAGGCTTTTGATTTTTGGGTAAAATCAATATTGAATTTGGAAAGCCTAGTTTGGGAATTATCGATTTGGGATAATCGATTTTGTGTAAAGGAGTTTTGTATGAGATCATACTAGGTGTATGATTTAAAGATACTATATATGTATAGTATAAAATGTTTTGATGATGGCTCTGAGGAGAAAGGCGCTTCCTTGAAATGAACTTCTTAGGAGTACCACCGAGTGGTGCTACCTTGAGCCCCTAGGGAGGGTTCGAAAGTTGATCCTGTGAGGAGTCCGGACAAAACTAGTTCCTGGGGATTATGAGTAGAGTATACCATAGCGAAAGTCGTGTGTGCCGCTGAGAGCCAACAGTCTGCGTTTGATTTTATATCGGTAGACTGCGACCTATGGTATAACATAGCGAAAGTCGTGTGTGTCGTTGAGAACCAACAGTCTGCGTTTGATTTTATATCGGTAGACTGCGACCTATGTAGGAGTAGAGAAGTTTCATTTCGACAGCGAAAATTAGAGGCCGCTGAGAGCCTGCAGTTACATGGACTTTTGCTGTGACGGCAACGTAACCCTGGTATGAAACTGTGATCTATTGTGTGGGATCCATGGCGTAATCGAGAGGCCGCGGAGAGCCTGCAGTTACATGGACTTTTGCTGCGATTGCAACGTAACCCTGCAATGTAACTGTGACCATGGATGGGGGTGATGATTTCCAGAGCATTCTCACCAAAGATATATCCTCTATTTTCAAAAACTGTTTTCTATATTTTCAATAAAATTATTTTTCAAGTATTTACTAAGTACTTATAGATTTTCAGTCATACGTCTGATCAACGTATGACCGAATTTCTGTGAAAACAAGGATGGACTGGCTAAAACATCGAGTTATAAAAATTATTTCCATAAAACTATTTTGACAATAATATATAGATTTAAAAGTGTTTAAAAATGATCAAAGATAATTTATTTGGTTTTAAATATTAAATAAATTCTTGTTTCGTTTCTTTTCGGGGACGAAAAGATTCTAAAGGGGGAGGAATGTGATAACCCGAATTCTGAAGTATTGGTTAATTGATAATTAACTGGGTTAATTAATAAAAATACTGATTTTTACTGATTGTTAAGGATGATACAAATAAATCTAGAAATTAATATTCATATCTGGGAAAATAATTATTTAATAATTTCCTAATAGGGTTATTTAAAATAGGCAAAACTTATTATCTTCAACATAGATTTAATAATGTGTTTGTTTAAAATTAATATATATTTGAGTTGATCTTAAGTTGAAGTTTTAAATTGAATATGAATTTAAATATTTGGATTTAAAATTTGAATTTAAAGAATAATTATTTTGAATAGTTTGGATATAAAAATATAAGAATAAAGTTTTCATTAGGATATAATTTGTTTTATATTGTTTTTCCTTAAAAGAATTTATTTATATAAATTATGAGAGTATTCTTTAAATAGTAAACAAATACAAAAGTTTTATATCTGCATTGATAAATGAATTAAATACACTATATATGGTTTTACTTGAAATATGATTGATTTTATATTTAAATTTATTTTAAAGGTTTTATTTTTATAAATTTACAAGAGCATTTATTAATTGAGAAATGCACTAAATTGATTAGGAAAATTTATATAGAAGCTTTTTAACTCATTTTAGAAATATATGATAATGAATTAATACATGTGTCATCTTTTAAGTGCACTTGATAACATGTGTTAGATAGTTAAAAGTGGTATAAGACAAGTGTCATGATTTATTTATTTCTTTTCTTGATTTTTAATAAACCATAAGTTAGATTATATAAGCATACATCTTACCTTCCTTTTTCTTTTTCTCATCTCATTTTTAAAACAAAGGAAACAAAGAAAATCTCAGATTAAAATTGAGAAAAATCTGTAAGCCATTTCCAGAAAAATAATCAACCCTGTAAATTATTTTCCCAATCAAAAGACCAAAGCCTGTAACTCATTTTCTAGGAAAAACCTGTCAACAATTCTCAAAGCAAATTTCTAAACCTATGACAAATTTTCAAATGCAACTTGGATTTTCAAAGTTATCAGCTGCAAATTACAGTTTCAGCCTACATCAATTAAACAAGAACCTGAAGTTCATTATAGTTTCTCAAAAACTTCAACTCAGTTTTCAAAGATCGCTGCAATTCAGAATCTCCTGTTTCAAATATTCATCTCTCTGCTTTTTGAAGAAAATAAAGGTGAGTAAACCTTGCATTTAAAATTTTAAATTTGGTTGATGCTTGAGTTGAATATTGTTGTGATGTAGCATAATATTTACAAGAATGTTTGATTTTGAATGCATGTTTGAAATTTGATAAATGCCTGAACAAACTCACTGTATAATATAAGATCTCTGTTATTTCCAGGCTCCTGTTTGATTTACAAATTCTTATCTTCACAAACTTCCATAATTTTAGTATGATTTATAAATGACATTTGATTAGCTCAATGTAATATGAATTTTGAAAATAGTTTCAGAGATTTAGAAAATATTTTCAAAAACAAAAGAATACGGGAATGATCTGATTTTGGCTTAAAGTCACAAATTATAAATTTATGATTCGAAATCGTAAACAAATTTGTAATGGCGTATGATGAATTTAGAAACCAAAATCATAATTTTTAGTTTAGTATCCTCTGTGATAATCAAAAATTTAAGATTTGGGGGTTTTCGCCAATATCCGGCGATCGATTGTGATTCAGGGGTGGAAATTGTCATCGAAGATGGCCTAGGGGATGAGTATTACTGGAAAAATGCTTGTCGATTTTTCTATTGAACAGATTGGATGGTAGAAGCGATTTTAGGGTTTGAAGAGTGTTTTTGTTGGATGCTATTCAAGGACGAACAACGGCAAATGAAGGAGGAGGAGGGATTGCGGTCCGGATTGGGGTGGAAGAAGATTGGATGGCGCACTTCCCGATGAAGTTGTGTGGATGGTCGACGTCAGGTATGGTGACAATCGAACAATTTGGCGAACGAAATTTTTGTTATAGGGCGTTGGGGGGTTCAAATCTCATTTTAAGGTTTATGGTCACGTTTCAGGCAGTGGAACATGGAGAAGGGGTCGAGTGTGGTTTGTATGGAGGGTCGGCGAAGAGTTCGATGGCCGAGGCGTCGTTGAGGAGTGCACGGTGTACGTGTACACCAGTGTACATGTTTCTGATCAAACAAGAGGACTGGAAGATAAGTAAGGAAGGTGGGAAGAAGAGGAATACTGGAAAGAATTGAGGGAAAGAGAGTAAGGGTTTTGGGCCGATGAAGATATTGGGCCAGATTAGGGTAGTTAAGTAAATATTCAACAAGTTTTTAAATTCAAGAGGATTTCAATCAATTTGTAAATAAAAAATAAAAACTTGACCTGGTTTGGAAGAAATTTGGATAACAAATTTTACATTAACTATCCAACAAGTTTCCAGGTAAATATTTATCTAGTTTACTGTAAATCAAATGATTTTGAAAATATGATTTGTTTGATTTCTAAATAAATTAATTAACTAATTATATTCTTAAAGGTTATAAATGTTCAAATTGTGGTAATTAGATAATTATATAAGGAGTTAATCCTATATGTTTTTCAAGGGTAAAATAAATGAGGAAATTTAATAAAGTATTAATTATTTAATGTTTTAAGGGAGGGTAATTGATTAATGTTGTCAATTAAGGAAGTAATCAATTAATTTAATCATTAGATAATTAATAAAGTTTTAGTAATTTGAGTATTCGATTTTAAGAATTGATTTGTTAATGTGATTAAGTAATTAAAGTATTAATATAAAGATGATTAATTAAGATTTATCACTTAATGAAATTGATTAATGAGTATGGAAGTAATTAAAGGATAATTGCTTAATGTCATTTATTAAGGAAGGAAGTAAATAGAGATTACCAAATGTGATTATTTAATGATAACTATTTAATATAAGAAATCGAGAAGTAAGTATTTGGTGTAATTAGAAGTATGGAATTAATTAAGGGAATTAATTAAAGGGCTAGTTAATTATTGTATGTGATTAATTAAGGATAATTAATCAATGTAAGTAAATATAGAATAATTAATTACAGTAATTAATTGAGGATCAGGGAAATAAATTTTTGTTAATTGATTTAGGAGATTAATTCAAATATAATTAATGAGAATGGTTAGGCTAATTAATCTGTGTGATAATTAAAGATAAATTACTTAATGTAATTAAAGGTTAATCAGTCAAGGATTATTAATTGAGATTGATGATTAAGGAATGATTAATCAATTGGGATTGTGATTAATTAATGTTAAATAAGCAGGATTTAGAATGATTGGTGTAATTAATTTAATTTGTTTAAATAAAAAGAATGGTATAACTGATTTATCCTTCTTATGAATGATTGGATAATATTGTATGCCGGGGATTAGTGGATATCTCTGATATGTGATGCTATGTATGAGATGATTGATTTAAAAGGGTGATAATGTAGTTATCTATCGATAGTAAATTGCAATGTAGGAAGTGACATCATATTTGTGGTTAAATGGTTTTTTCCACTTGTATAACTTGGGTTATTATGGAATTGAATTCGAAGAGACTGGAGTCTGGTATTAGTAAATACTGAAAACCACTTCGATTCCTTATAGATTAATATGTGAAATCGGTAGGATGTAATGGAATAATTTAAGTAAATTGGACCATTTAAATCTAAGTTTTGGCACTTAGAAATTGATGTGTGAAATGGTTGATGTCTATAACAACTTGTAAAGTGTAAATTGATATAAGTTACCTCGGGTTTTATATAAATTGTATGCTTTCGTATTCCAAGTTAGATGGGTTTACTCACGCTAGTTTACAGCCTGACCCAGGTGTTACTTTGACGTAATGCTCGGGTCAGACCGAGTATTACAGATTTGCAGAAAGGACGTTCTGGAGCTCAAGAGGAGAGCTGAAGGACATGAACGTATAGAGTGTTTATCCGTTGTGATATATATTGTTATTTATCTTCGACATGTTGTTTAAACTGTCCAGTGTTGTGAAATTGTTGTAACTCTGATGTAAAAATGTAAATGTACTGATACAGTTCTTCTTTGTAAACTATTATTTTATTTGCTATTATATTTTATCCGTGCAAATGTGAGATTCTAAGTTTGAGTTCTCTGTTTCTTCTTCTTTCTCTTTCTTCTTTTCACTAATTATCTGGAAATTTCGAGATCGAAATTTCCAGGTCGTTACAAAAACATAGGTTTATTTATTTAAATTGTATTTTTAAGTAAGTTAGATTTCAACTAATAAGAAAAAATATATTTATTGGTTGGTAAATATAATTCTTATTGTATGCAATAATGATTATAAACATGTATGAGTTTCTATCAAAAGAAAACAGTTGTTTAATTATTAGAATTCATTTTAAAATTTGATATTTAATATAATTGAAACTTAATCGTTGAGGTCATTTAGTTAAAAAGCAAGAAGAGTGAAATTTTGATTAATAAGTCATGTGATATAACATGTTTTAAATAAGTTAATTTGAAGAGGAAATTAATTAACTATGAGATTTGGAAAATCTATTCAGTTTGAAATTTTAATTAGAATCGATAATATTTAAGTTATATAAATATTCATATTGGATTACAAGAAATAATTAAATAAGAAGATCGGTTGCTAATGGAATAACTTGGGATTTATAATGTATTTTTAAAATAGAAATATAAGATTTTTCCATAACTTTTGAATTGGAAATATATTCAATTTCAATTAATTAGAAATCGATTGAAAATTTAATTTGTGTTAATATTCAAAAGTTAACAACCAAAGGGTTAACTTTTGCATTTGATGGAATTGGGCATCGAAACTTGTTCATTGAGTCCGGGATAGGGTTATTTGGCTTGAAATGTTGGTGAGCACGTCTCGACTGAGGTCCATGATTTTAAGGACATATTGTTTATGAGTTAAATCTATAAAACGATACCCACTCTCTCTCATTTGCATAAACCGATCTAAAACAACCCTCATCCAACATCCATCATCAATCGGTGCTACTAGAGGCGTTTTCTGGGGAAGGTCCAAACATGAAAGTTGTTCGTCTTGGTGAGATGTAGAAGATAACCGGGTGGATAGTCGAACGACGAAGCGAGGTGGCCAGAAATCACCAGCGACCACCGCAACTATGGTTGTAAATTTTATCTTTGTTGATGATCATGGGCCGGTGACACCAAAAGCAAAGTCGAGGGGGACGGCCAGGACAACATTCTGGCTAAGTTTGATAGTCAATGGGCAACGGTGGTGGCTGGATTTTAGAGTTAATCATCATCGTCCTTTTCGGTTCGATCGAAGTCGAGGCGGCAAGATGGAACATAGGATCGGTGGCGTGGGTCTTGTCGAGGCCAGGGCTAGCTGCGGTGACCGAGCGGCGGCTGATGGTGGCAGGAAAAGGCAGCGGTAGGTGATAAGGCGATTGTCGACGAACGAAAACACGATATGGGAAAGAGCGAGATGGTTTAGCGGCTAATCGTGATCGACGAGGATAATTAAGCAAATTTCTCAGCTAATTAATAATATTAAATTTAATAAATCTCTAAATGTTAATTAATTCATAACTTTTGCGTACGAGGTCGGATTTGGGTGCCATCTTTTCCCTTGGATTCCTATCGACGTTTCTTCTTCTTCTTGGAATTGAACTAGTGTGTAACCCATGCGTTGTACACTGTAATATTGTAAAATATAATATTATATCTTTAATGTTAAAATGGGAACTTTGTTATATAATATATGATAAATTTAGTGAAATAAATGAACTATAAATTAAAACTGATATTATGTTTGTGTATAATTTATGTTGTATTGCACGCATGTGCACACATATATATAATAATAAAGTAATTTATTCGGTTTTGTTAATATGGATATAACATACATGTTGAAACCAATGTATGTTAGTAATTTTTTAGATGAACTGAAAAATATTATTTAATGAAATTTGTTTAAATAAATCAAATATAAAATTATGTAATTAGTTTTCATACATGGACTTGAAAATAAACAATAGGAAGAATCGGGAGGAATTTTGTAAAAAAATTGTATAATTTCGATGTGGATATATTGAAGCTAAAACATAATTTTGTAATATAATGTATGATAAATTCTTAATATAAAGGAATTATAACTTATTTACAAATTAGTTTGTTATGATGTTTATGTACATAATTTATGTTATGTGATTTATATATCTTTATAGTTGAATAAAGAAATAGTCTTACAATTTTCCATAATGTGAGCATGTGTGTGATAAAATTGACATATATTTTATGATTCATTAGAAGAATAGATTAACTATTCATTGAAATTATTTAAATTATTTAAATTTGAAATTTCGTAAGTAGTTTGAATACATGGATTTAAATATAAAATAATAGAAAATAATTGAGGGCGGTTTAGGAAATAATTGTAAAAATGTTAAAATATACGTATTTGAAGCTAAAAATAGAACTTTTCAATGTAATACAATATAAAAAAATTAGATATATGAATAATATGTTAAATATGGAAATATTGCTTATGCATATTATTTATGTTAGGTGGCTTATATATCTTTATACTTAAATGAAAAACTGATTTTGTCGCCTTTGCGCATGATATGAATATGGTATACATATTGCAGCCATTATATCTTAGCATTTATTAAATGAATTAACAAAAATTTATTAATTGAATTTATTTAGATACTATAAATTCAAGATCACATAATTAATTTGAAAATATCGACTTTAGTATGCAATGGTAGGTGATATTGTGAAGTGTTTTATAACTAATTTGATAAATTCAAAATGTAGGTTTTTGACGTTAAAAAGGGTTTTACAATGTAATGCATGATACAAATATTGATATAAATAAATAAAACTTTAAACTTGTAATTATTATTTATGAATATAATTTATGTTATGTGATTGATGTATTTATATATTTGAATGAATTTTTTCATCATTTTTGTTAATATGAATATGGTTCATATTGATCAACTTGACAAATCGGTGAAAAATTACACAGTTAAATTATTTAAATAGTTTTTAAGGTATATAATTGATTATAATATATAACCTTAAATGTAAAATATTGTAAAGGAATTGAGGGGAGGCTGTAAATGATTATAGATAATTTATAATGTAGGTATTCGAGGTACAAAAAAAAAAAAATTTGTAATGCATTTCATGATTAATTTATTGAGAGAAATGTGAAAAAAGGATTTTTTATTATTATTATTTATGTATTCACTTTAAGTTTTTTAAGTTATATAACTTAGGTATTTTTACATTAATCATTTTTTTAAATTTTGTTAATATGAATACGGTGTACATATTGATATTTTCATAAATTAGTAAACGAATTAACGAATATTAGTTAGTTGGATTTATCTAATTAGTTTAAATTTAGATCACATAATTAATTGATACATATAGAGTGAAAGTAAAATATAAGAAGAAAAGTGAGGTAAATTGTGTGAATAATTATGGTAATTTTAAATGTAGGTATTTGAAATTAAAGTAGAATTTGCAATGAAATGTATGATAAATTTATTGAAATAAATTAACTACAACTTTTTATTATTGGTTTATGTGATTTATATATCTTTATAGTTGAATGAAAGATTAATATTATGGTTTAGTTGTTCAAGTGTTATACATATTTAAATTGTCGTTCTTTGGTATTTATAAGAAATATTAAATGAATTTATTTAAATCGCTTAAATTTTGGATTATTTAATTAACCTAAATGTGCGGACTTAAATATAAAATATTAGAAGGCAGCTGATAAATTATATATAAATAATTATATAAACTTTAGAATACATGTACCAAAATGTAAAATAATATAAGATAATTAGTAAAATAAGTGTAAAGTAATAAATTAAAGAATTTGAAAATAAGATATCTAAAAAGAGAATTAAGGAGAAGAGAGAAAATTCCTAGAATCAAGGAGAGAGCCAGAAAATATTCTGCTTTACTATTATTTAATAGATTTGTAGTGGTTCGCTTCAGTGCAATTTTTCAAATTCGTTTGAAAAGGTGAGCGATTAAATCAACTCATGCATATTAAAATTCCTACTACATGTTAAACTGATTTTTGAAGCGATAAATTTTATCGTTTGTTGTTTGAAATTGAATTGATTGAAATTGAATTGATTGAAATTGAATTGATTGAAATTGAATTGATGAAATTTAAATTAAATTTTAATTGATAATAAAATTGAATATCATTGCTAGTTAAACACCCAACATTTGATAACTAGTGACAGTTATGATATGGTTGAATTAGTTGATTTGAATGTGGATTGTATGGATGCTTATGGATGATGTTGTGATGGATGACATTCTGATTGGATGTATATTTTTTTATTAATTTCGATATATCCCTGTTATCACTCTGATTATTATTATCATCGTTATATGATTTTTCATACTAATAATTTGGACCGCTGAATTGCGATACGAACCATTGGACATCCTATTTTGACAAGTGAGTTATTGGATATATTGTTCACTGCTTTGACAAAAATGTGATTGTTAGGACTAATTGCCGCCGGGAAAAATTCAAAGGTTATTCATCAATTAGGATTTTAACTATGAAAATTTTTCAAAATTTAATTTTTAAACTTTAGAAATTATTTATTATAAAGAATTTAACTTTGTGAATTTGGTTAAATCGAATTTTCGAAAAATAGTTTGAAATTCATTTATAAAACTTTTAGATTCGAATTTCATAACAATATAGGTATTTCTCAAATTTTCTATAACTTTATATAGTAAAAGAAAAAAAAATGGAAAGAAATTGAGTTTACAATTCAAACAATTTAATGATTATGGTATTTTATACTTTAAAAATGGAAGTTGTGGGATTTTGGGAATTTGTAAATTTATTAAACTAACTTGAAACTTGTCTGAAACTTCAGTAAGTTATTTGAAGAATGTTTGATAAAAGTACCTATATTTATTTCAATGATTTAATAGACTTTAAATAATTTAAACCTTAAAGTCAATGGTTTGAAATTGAAGATTATTAAATCGATTGGAAATTAGAAACTTACTAGAAATTATGAAAAGATGTTTGAAAGCTCTGACATTTTCTATGAATTTTTGAAATAAATTGAAGTTATGTACACCCATATTTCACCCGATTGTAGTTTAACTTGCATAAGAATTTTTAGTTTTGACTCGAGTGTTTTGTCTTTTCATTATGCTCAGGTCAGCATGAATATTTCAATGTTTCAAAGCAATTTATTTCTTAAAGATGAAGACGGGGTTGAAGAACGTATTTACTAGTAATATTCCTCTGCACTATTTGATAGACCTATTAAATATATATATATATATATATATATAACTCTGATGTATTGTAAAATGCAAATTAAATGTATGTCGTAAAATAGTTTCATGAATTGTTTATATATGCATTATATTTTATCATTTCGTTATGAGATTCTATAATTTGTTCTTCTATATCTTATTTCTTTTGAATAAAACCCATTGATAATCCGTCTTTTTGAACGGTTTGAGTTTGACAAGGGTGGTTTATTGTCAACTTTAACTTTCCAAAAAAGTGGGTTATAAAACTAGTTGAGTGAGTTTTGAACTCTATACTTGTTAGTAAAGTGATTAGATGGTTAATAAAGCTTAATTATTATTATTATTTGGCAAGGCCAGCGGGGTTAGAAATGGACCCCTACCATTTATTGATATTCCAAGAACGAAGTACAATAAAGGAAAGCAACTAGAAAACAGGGAAAACAGGTATATCAAAAGATACAGTGAAGACAGAACACAACAAAGGGACACAAAATCGCCTATAAACAGGAAAGAACATATTGGAATTCAGGAGCAATAGCTAGATGCCGCAATTCCAAAATTTTAATCCTACAATGATGCCTTCTTTCATTTGAGTTATTGATTTCCTTTTTCTGGTGAATATAATAGCATTTCTCTCCTCCCATATAATCTTTACAAATGTTTTCAGGGTGAACAGCAACACATAGGATGCTTCTCCTTTCCATCTTGTCGCCTTGAAAATAATATTCCATTCCTCCTCACTATCAGTAGAAACATTCCGACCAGAGATGATGGATATAATACAACTCCATAATCTGTTGATGTATGGGCAATTGAAGAACAGGTGAAGCGTGTGCTCGTCCGCGTCATGGCAAAAGCAACTTGAAGTATCAATAAGAAGACCTCTCTGACTCAGTTTTACTTTAGTTTTTAATGCATTGCCAAAAATCTTCCATAGCATCAGGTTTTGACTAGCAGAGTTATGATTCAACCAGATGCGTTTATGCCAACTGAGGGTAATAGGATTGTCTTGACAAACGAATTGCTTATACATTTCTTTAATCGTGTATTTGTCATTGCAACATGACCAGGAAATACCGTCAGAAGGCGAAAAAAGGACTTGACAACCACCACAGTGATTCCATAGTTGTCGAACAGTCGTATTACTAGAGTATAGAAGATGAACGCAACCGTCAGTAATGAAATCAATAGCCAGCGCATTAGGACTAATCCCAGTTTGTGCTTGACAGTTGAAAGATAAACTAGCAATATAATGTATACTAAAATGGTTGTATGATTTTATAAAGAAAGTATAGATTATATAAAATGAAAATGAGATTTCATAAAATAGCAATATAATGTATACTAAATTATAATGAGGCACATAAGTATTTAAAGGCTTAAAATGATTAATAAGCTAATAATATATTTTGTAAAATAGTTATAAGATTATATAAAATTATGAAATCACATTAGACTTTCATTGAAAAGACTTACTAATTGATTAAGTAATAAATGAATTACTTATTTAAATATACGTGTATGTATATGAGTATGGGCAAGTATACGTATATGTTTGTTTAAAGAAAATAACAACCAAAACAATTTGTGTATTGTAGTTGGAATTATTGTGTATATTTTTTGAATATATGTGTGTATTTTTGTGTACGTAAGTATATATGGATGTGTGTAAATGCATTTGTATATAAGAGCATTGTAGGAATCTCACGTAGCCATAGCGACCTTAGTGTGTGCTAAGTTGTGTGAGAATATAATGGGTCGAGTAATTGCTCTGATAAAGTTTGAAACATAATTTGCGTGGCAATATATTTGTTAGTGCATGTACGAATGAGTGTACTAGCACATGTACGCATCACATAAGGTTAGATGGCCTGTTGAGGGCGTTTTGGCATGAATAAAGGAAGTCAAGTTGTTATAATCGATCGTTGAACTCTACACAAGTCGATTTCATGTCGAACTCGATTTTTGAACTCTACGCGTGGAAAGAGTGGATTTCAGGTCGAAATCAGATTTTCCACCACATATGATAAGTGTATGTGATCGGAAGACAATAGGGAGTCGGTTCCAAACTCAGGTGGATGTGTGAGCACGTAATGGCAGTGATCAATTTTAGATCAGGCAGACGTGTAGATTGTCGATTAGAATAGATTCCATGATTCAAAGCACGGTAGTGCTAGAGTGATCCATTATGGTAAAGGCAGTTACCTGACGAGGCAATCATGAAAATAGGCTATTAGATTTGGGTCGTAGTGTAATTCCAGTGTCGCGCATCCATTCATGCATTGTTCTATTGTTCGGACCAAGCCTTCAGAAGCGACCAAAGCGACATTTAAGTGGTACTTGTACAGAGGAGTTGTAGCAAAGATATAGACACTAGGGAGCATTAAAGTGGCAGGAATTTTCATTGTTGTCAGGAAAGCGACCTAGGTCTATATAGGGACACTTTTACAGACAAGAGGTCATATGGAGGCGCTCAGTTCCATTCACGAACTCTCGAGGGTAGGAATATATATAAATCCAAATGTCACATAAGGTGTAGTTGCTCCATTTATATATTTTGTTCAGTATAGGACGATAGTAGATATTCTCTATTGGACACATTGTTATGTTGTGCTTGTACTTTACTGGTTGATTGACATTATAATTGTTTTTAGTATAATATAGGCTTATATTACGACACTTTTATTACCCCCAAGACTTGTATATTGTTACGTATCAGTCACATTATGCTAGTTGTGCTGACTGTTCATTACAGGAGAAGAGTAGGTTATGTATGATTCCCTATTTTTTAGATAGGTTTACTGTACTTGTTTATAGGTAGTCTGGATTATCCTCCAGCCACGTTTGTGGAGAAGGCCGACTGTGATTTGGTTGCCTCCTGTTTATTTGTCTATAGTTTTGATATATAGTATTTGGAGATAGTTCCCTCACACTAGGCTTATTTGACCTATGTTTGTGTTTGTCTGTTTATGTTATGATAACTCTCAGGTACTCGATTGAGTAGTTTGGCAGTCATATGCTTTTGGGAATACCCTTGCAAGATGCATCGCTGGATCATTTTTGGAGGTGTGGCATTGGTACTTTGGATATGTATACTTGATATTTTAGTAGTACATGACAACCCGTTATTTATATATAAGATCTCCTATATCAAATATTTATTCAGAACTCTGTATTGTTGGTAGTTAATATATTCTGACTTTCTGTATTGATAATCATTTATCGGTTGCTTCCGCTAGTGCAATCTTTTATATATTGTCATTCTGTTCTATTCATGTATATTCAGTATGTTATATGTTATCATTCCATTATGAGATCTTATTGATGCCTTGGTTTAGTGTTTTGTTATAATTTTTCCTCGACAATCTGTCTTTTATGGTATTCGAAAGTCGAACGATGATTTAAGGCGCCAATTTTCAGGTATTACGAAGGATGGGTTGTTACAGCTGCTAGCTACACAGGACTTTCTCGATGGACTAAAGTGTGTAAACGCTCCAATGCACACTTTAACTTGTGCTAGAATGCATTGGATTTCTAATATTGAAATCTGGAGTATTCTATCTAGAGTATAATATCTAAAATGTTTTATCTAAAATCTTTTATCCAGACTATTCTATTGTAAACTAAAGTCTATAAATATAAGCTCATACGCATATTGTAACATGTACTGAAAAGTAATAAAATTTCTATGTTTCTCAAATGTGTAAGAATCATTTCTTCATCAAGACTCAAATTTCACTATTTCAACTATTCATCCTATTTCATTACTAGTTCCACTATATTCCTACTATCTATCTATAGGCAATCAACTACTTTTTGTATCAGTGTATTTTTAAACATGGTTGAAACAAAGTTTCATCTCACATAGTTTGTAAATCTAGAGTTTCAATATATAATGAATTTAGAAGTGATTAAAGAGGCTTAGCAAATGGGTGATATCAAACATACAAATACCCTCCCCTCCCCCCTCCACCTAAAGTTTGACTATGTCCACACAATCATACTTAAAGTAGAAGTGTATGTTTTTACATATTTACAAAAGAGAATTGAAATTTTCTTAATAGATGTAATGTTGCACTTGAAAAATCGTGAGATGTTCCTCTTGTTAACTTAGTAGTTCCAAGTAAGGTTTCAAACCCTAACCATCAAGTGGGTGATATCAAATAAACAAAACAGACTGTATACTCCGGCATCAACTAAAACACATGCTCAACATAAAAAAAAAATGAGAATATCAAAGTAGTACCTGAGTGGAACTCAATAAGAAAACGACCTTCAATCATGATCGAAACATGCTCTCGTATGAACGGTCTAAAGTATTCATGGAGCTTTCTCCTATTCGTATGACATTCTCATTAAATTCTACATTAATCCAAGAGACAAGATTTGAAATAAGAACACATGTAATAATTTTGTTAATAATTAACCGTTATCATCATTATTGAGTAGAGGGCGCAATTATCAAAGTTTAATTAGGAACACATGTAAAAAGGTATTATTTATCATAAAACACAGATTTTTTTTTGCAAAGATAAGTTACTTAAAGTATTATTGTAAAAAGCCAAATTTTGGTCATAGTTTCTATCTAGTCTTGCTACAAAATCGAGCAACCACACAACAATGCTTAAAATTAATATTACAAGGGAGCCCTTTATTTTATGCAAATTTCTATTCCTACCCTTCGTCCTGTCCATTACTATGATATATTTTTAGCAAACTAATAAGAATCTCTCTGCTCAACTATTTTTTTGGTCAACTTTTACTCACTTTCATACCTTAGAGCAAAGAATAAGATGCTTCATGACTTTAAATTTCTCATCTGACTTCAAGATGTTGTCCTATACTTTTCAGGTGGTTAAATTTCTCGTTTGGGATCAGAGAATAAAGAAATGTGTAGCTCAACTTGTCTCAGACAGATGGGAAATGGTATCAGGTAAACATCTACAACACAATTCATTCACTTTCTTATCGAACCATGCTTGATGTGAATATATAAGATATATCTCCTTATTATACGAAAGTTTGTTATAAGACGATGAAGCATTAAACTAATTTGTAAACCATTCATGCCAGAGTTCAAAATATTTAAATACCAGAAGGATATAGCGTACATTTAGTGATACATATGCTATTGTGATAAACAAACAGTGTATGTCTAGTAATCATGTTTAGTGATGTGAAATTTGGATGAGATGATAACATACATAAGTGTACGTCCAGTCTAGTAATCATATTGAGTGCATATACCAACATGGCTTACTTGGGAGAGAAATGACAAGCATACATAACACAAAATAAATATTATGCAAAATAATACATCACGATTCACTGTTGCCACCTTACTGCTGACCCGTAATCAATACCAATCCAAGCTTGATCCTCATCTCTATCATCCTTTATAAACACATCAAATTTTTGGGCTTCGCAGGCAAATCTGTTTCACTATGCTCATCCAGACCAAACCAGAAGTGCAACACCTTCTCCATCCAGGAATCAACGCTGCTTCCCAAGTATGCCCGAACTTGCAACTTGAAGTTGCTGCCCTAGCAGCAACTTTGAAGTTGCTGCGCTGCAGCAACTTATACAGTACGTAAGAACACAATCCCACAAAACTCCGTTTCCATATCCCACACCCTACACAGCAGGTCCCAGCCCAGTTATTGACCCAATTTGGCCACTAAACTCCTCCTACACAGCTTCAGTTCACCCAAGAGTAGTACTTATGATCAAAACATTTTTAACATTTAGTTTTAAAAAAATGCTGAAATATTTTTAGTTCGTTTTATTAGTCTATACCAAAGTGAAAACATAATATCTCGGATATTGTTGCTTTAATATTACAGCCATGCATTGTTTTCCAGATATGCTCTTTCATGACATAAGTTACCTTTTAAATCCATTAATTTTCTTTTAAATATGGCTCGCTCATGGCTAGTGTATTGCCATAACCTTACATAAGTTACCATTAAATCTATTAATTTTTCCGTGTAATCCTAGTATTGTCTTGTCCTTAACATTCATAATCTTTAAAGAGATAATTAAATAACAAAATAGGCAGTTATAAATGGGCAATTTGATGTTAGATTTCTTATCTAGATGAGATTTTATAATATAGTAATTTGGCAAGATTTATTATGTATCGAAATATGCTTTGTATTACTAAGATGCCATGACAATAAACCAGAAACAGTAAACGAAGTTTAATGTTTAGCAAAATTCGTTTCTATAAAATCTAGCATAAAGTAAGCATATACTACAGTTGTGGCATAACTATCTTGCATGACAAATAACATTTCATATTTGTTTATTCTGTCTATAAAAAAAATGGAAGAGACTCAACTAAGTGCACATATATCCAAATTACTCAACATTGAAACAATTAATATAGCTTCCAATCCTGCAAAGAATATCCCAAATGCAGAAAGCAATTTCTTCACAAACGGATGGATCGCATCAAAATATAGTGGTTTCACCTTCCTCTCTTATTGTTCATCAAATAGACCCATTAACCAAAAATTAAACTATGATAATAACCATAGTCAAGTCTTATTATCACTAAAGAAATTAAATGTTTACATCTATAGGAGTAAAGATAAATCAGTATCCACTATACAATGCAGTAATGCAATCAATGACCAACAATTTTCAATGCTTAAAATATAAAACGAGAAATAAATCGTCGTACCACAAATGAGCGATTCAGATTGGAGAGGCTTGGATTTATCATGCGCAATTTATGGAGAGAGAGTGATTTAGAGTTTTAAAATAGGGATACGAGGCTACGTGATTTTATTTTGAGGCTGCATTTTTTGTTTAGAGGCGAAGTGATCTATGGTTTTTTAAAGGGAGCTGCGTTTTTTTTGTTTAGAAGAAGAAATGAAAAGAGGAAGAGGGACACGAAAAATTCTTATATCACCGCTAAAGAATTTGTTCCCGCCTATTGTTAAGATTGCGTTGGAAATTCTATGGTTATTTATCAAGGAAAATAGGCATAACGAAGGCTTTAGGAAGGGAAAAGAAAAATTGTCCCTTTCCATGGAATATTTTATTGTGAATACTAGGATCTAAGTCCTTAGAATCAAACTTAATACATGAAAACTACTGTTAATCGACGAAATTCTATTGGTTTAGAAAACCGTCGAACGAATTTAAATTTAAAAATAACCGCAAGCGCACGGTCTGCGAATGTAGCACGTGGCGAATACGGGTCGATCCGTAGGGAATTGATGATTTTAAAAATTTATTCAATCAAATTAAACTAAGGTTGAAGAGAATGTTAAACTAGAAAAGAAGGAAAACAAGCAAAAAAAAATTGATAAAAGTATGAGTGTTAAGACAATTTAGAGGCAATTTCCACTCTCTAGATCACATAAATCAACAAAATGAAGTTATTATCTCTCTTTTCTTGTCATTAGTGAATTAGTTGATGTGCTTATCATAAATATGGTATATTTTTGCTATTAATTTTCTCAATATAAACCGTCAAACTATAACACAAGCACTAATACACATTTAAATCTCATAAAATATGACAACAAAGTTGAAAGCAAAATCTAATTTAAGCATGACCTATTAACTATTAATTAGAAATATAAGCCAACAAATTTTAGTTTCAACAATTACTTCTTTGCCATAATCATATGTAAATGAAGAGGCAATTTGTATTTTGTTTGTTTAAGCATAACCTATTTGTTATGAACAACATAGACTATCAAATTCAAAGCTAAACAACATCATTAAACCACTTCAATCATTCTCGTTAAGCACAAAAAGAGAGCATAAACATCAAATTAAGTTGAAGTTACATAATTAGAGAGCTTCATTACCCCTAAATTGAAGGGGTTTAGCCTCTCATATTTGTGATCATATGAACAAATGTAGCTTGCAACATGAGAGAAAAATAAAAAGAAAGCAAGATAAAGAAAAACTATTCAACTTGCATGAAAAATGTATTGAAGTTGCATAAAAAAGTTACATAAATGAGAAATGACTAAGTAGCCATGAAAAAAAAAAGGGCTTGGTTTTATTTTGAGCCTATAACTACCTAAAGAGAGACTAAGTAAGCGAGGAAGGTTACATGAAACATAAGAGGTTATTTATACATGCATGAAATCCTAATCCATAATTTGGGGAGTGACCAAACTACCATTGAGAAAGTGTGGAGGCCAAGTAATCATTAGCTTCTACTAATCATTATTTAAGTGTACATGAAGCCATTAATTCCATAAGCATGTGCATTAGCCTTTAATTTGTACATTAAGGTGGTGGGTAGGTGGGGTACTTCTTGATCTTCACTTTGAATTATTTCCATCTTCATTCCTTTATATTCATGGTGTGCATGCATGTGACTTCATGAAACCACTCTTATTTGAGACCAAATTCCTACAAAAATACATATAAATTTCCAATTATTTTTCCTCAAATAAATATATACACAAAAATGACCGTTTTGCCCCTATATGAAGATGAATATGTGACAATTTGGAATTAATATGGGTTTTGGTTAAAACAAGTTAAAATACCCAATATAATCATTTATTTAATTTAAAAAGAATAAATATGATGGTAAAAATATGCACATTTACGTGCACATCAAATACCCCCACACTTATCTTTTTATTCGTCCTCGAATAAAGGGAAGCTAAGATAAATCCATTTTCGTAGGAAGCACGATTGCATTGAGCGTATGCAATAAGCCGTTAAACCTCTGGGCGTCCCACGTAGGACGAGTGTTGTCTCGTGAGGGATTTCAGCGGATACTACCCACAAAATCCAAATGCAGGATGAAAATATTTACAAAATTCAAGATTTATTTACAAAGAGATGAATGCAAGTTTTTAAAAATATTTACAAATGAAGGATTTATTTTTAAATCGACACGAATAAGTTAAATATAGGTTTTGGCTATTATCTTGAAAGTTTATGTCATTTGCTCCTCAAAATTTCCAAAAAAATCAAGTTATCATAACAAATAGATTATAGTTTAACTCGTTGTTTTGGTTAATAACAAAGTGTAACTATGAAATGGATCCTTAGTTGATTATCAAAGTTTATCATAGTGGTATTTTCATTTCTTTTCAATAACAAATCAAATTAACTAAGTAAAAATAGTGCTAGGATTTCAATTGCTTGCTCTCTCATTATTTGCAAGAAAAATTACACACCTAGCTCAGGTAAACTGAGGCCAGATATACCACCCATGCACTACCTTTCGGGCTTATGTGAGGAAGTACAAAACATGGCGAGTGCACACACTTTTGTGCATACACCTATCGACCGTAAGTGGTTTTATTAAGTCTGTTTTTTTTACATGTGTTCCGTACATGCATAACCGTGAGGACTTTTAAATGAGTGTGAAAGCACATAATCAAAGATTCCAAGTAATTCACCCATGCATAACCGTGAGGACTTTTAAATGAGAGCGAATACTTGGATATTATTATTTTTATTTTTATATTTTTTTAAACGAGAGAGAGCTTTGCAAAATCATCTTAGCACCATTTAACTTAGAAGGCAAAAAGAATGTTATATCCTTTACTTTAAATCAACCACTTTTTAAAACAAAGATTTTCAATTAGGATGTACTTCATAATTAACACGTATGAATCTTCATATATACTAGTTAAACCATTATTATTTGTAATCAAACTTCATTTTTATTTTTGTTAAGACAAATAAATTTTCTTAAATTTCAATTTAATAAACCAAAACCATATATTTATCTTAGTGTTTCTTTTAAAAATAAATCAAAAGAAAATTTATTTTTGTGATTTTTTTTTGAAATTTTAAAGCAAAAATAAACCATGAAAAATAAAAAAAATTGAAGATGAGTCTCCCCCCACACTTGATTTTGACTGTGTCCCCACAGTCAACCCAAGTGGAAGGAGAAAAATAAAATAAAAATCCAATATTTACATGAAAGATTATTATTTACAAGAGATGAGAAAGTATACAATCAAAAAGTAAATGAAACGGTCTTCTAAAGACCGATTCATTTGTCTCGTCAAATGTGTGAGACACAGCTTAAGCATGAAAAACCAAACCGTAAAATATTTCGAAGTTGAATGTTGATTTGGAAAAACGAATGTTGTTTTATTGAAAATTGAATGAGTTGTTTTGTTTTCGATGATTTTTAGGGTAGATAGAACAATTGATTGAAATTTAAGTTTCTTTCACCAAATTGAAGTTCAAACTTATCATTGAAAACATCTTCAAAATTATTGATTTCAAAATCAAAATGGTGATCGAAATTTTCCCCTTCAGAATTCAACAACTTGTTTTCAAAAAGTCCATAAAACTCATGTTCGTTAAAATTGACTTCCTTTGTTGGATTTTCAACAACTTCATCGTGTAAATCGAGTTTAAAATTCAAAGTTGTCGTATTCAAATTTTCAGAAAAAGGAAGATCGAAGTTTAAATCGATTTTCGCACCTTCAAAAGAATTGAAATCCAACTTAATTACCGTATTTTCAACAACTTGATTAAGATCGTCATTATCAATTTCAAAAGTTGTTATTTGGAAATCATCGATTTGGGTAAAAGATGGATTATCGTTTAACTCATCACACATTGAAATTTGATTTTGTTTCTCACGAAAATTTTCCAATGTTTTAATCAACAAATTCGCGTGATCATCGTAAATTTCATTCATTTTCTCAACAAAGTCAAATTTGTAATTAATAACTTGAAAATTTTCGATTTGGACTTGTGAGAACAAGAATTGTCAATTTCGATAAACGGTAGATTATTATTTGATTCTTCGTGGGTTGAGATTTGATTATGATTTTCATGAAAAGTTTTGTATTTTTCAAGTAATAAATCCCCATAATCTTTTTCCATTTGGTCAACAAAATCAAATTCATGATTATTAATTTAAAAAATTTCATTCTGAATTTGTTGATAACCAAAGTTTTTGATCGTATCGTTATTGAAACTATCCCCTTTGCCAAAATTATTTGAAAATTGGTTCACATTTTCATCTTGATTTTGAAATTCATTTTGAAGCTCGAAATTGAATTGGCATGGGTTACACTCGAAATCATTTGAATTTTGAAGTGAATTCAAATTTTGATTATTTTGAAAACTTTGATTCGAGTTATAGCACAAATAAGAATTACACAATTCATTTATCATTTGACTTTGTTGTGTAGAGATTTCAATTAAAGATGAAATGTTATTTTCGAGATTTGAGGGTTGGTCATCGTTTTGAGAACATTGTTTTTCAAAATTCGAATTGTTTAAAGAATAGTTGTCGTTAAAATATTCATACGAATTCGAAGTGAAATCATATGGATTACATTGATTTTCACAAATATTGTAAAATTCAAGTGAGTAGGGAAAATGAAACTCAGACATTTTCAAGATTTTTTTTTGTTTTTTCTTATAAAGAAAAAGTATTTAAAAATAAAATTTATTTTTCAAAAGTAAATTGGTTTTTTTTTGTATTTTGGTTTTTCAATTTTTTTTTGTTTTTAAAAAGATTTTATATTTTTTTTTGGATTTTTGAAATTTCAAAGAAAAAAGATTTAAAAATTTCAAAGGAAAAGGGACATTTACAATTTTTTTTAGTTTTGGATTTTAAATTTTTTGTTTTTGTTTTAAATATGCATGGACTAATGCAACTAAATGAATGCAAGAGTTTAATTACAAATGATTTATCCTTAGTTAACTCAAAATTGTATACTCACACATTGTCTTAGATAAACAAGATAGTTCTCAGCCAGGTAACGGATAGGATTTATCGGTGCACCACGAATCACCGTAGCAATGCAGCCGATGGTTTAAGTACCTTAAGAGAAACAATTCAGTATAATATTTACGAATCACCGTAACATTTATAGCTGATTATTGCTCTGTCGTAACCTAGACACCAAGAAATTAAATTGATCAAAGAAGAAAATTTGTTAATATACAAGTAAGCGTTATCAATGTCTAACCATTATTATTAATTAAAATTTAAGATGAAATGAAAAGCAGAAATTAAACGTGTATTAACAAATGCAACTAGAATGATTGTTTTTGACCTTTTTTAAATGCAAGCAAACAACAATGCAATGCAAATAAAAAAAATAGATATATACAATGCAAGGAAAATAAAGAAAAATTTATAAACAAGCAAGCAGTTATTTTTTTGGCAAGATTGGCAAATCAAGCAATTTATTTAGCAGGCACTTCTGCTCTTTCTGCAATGCTGATTTGGCAACCTGAAATTAAATAAGATTTATAAAAAAATTTTAAAAACAAATTAAAACAAATCAAACCAAAACAAAACAAATTTATTTATTTATTTAAAGATAAACTCCTTTTTTTTTTAGACAAGAACCATATAAACACAGCAAAACAAAATATATTCCACAACCTAAACAACTAAAGCAAACAATTTGTATAAATTAACTGACCAAACAGGCCCAATAACAAGCTCAATCCCCAAATAACACGTTCTTAATTTCTTAAAACAAAAATTAGCAAATCCTCTTACACTAGAAATCACAATTCACAAATCAAATGACGAAACCACAATTCACCTTAATCACAACAAATCGAAATTCCAGAAACAATTACTGCAAAATCAAAATAGCCAAATCAAATCGCGAGGTAGAGTTGTAGCCGTAATTGTGAGGTGTTCGGTTCTGGCCAGGTATTCGATTTTTTGAGAACGAATCGCGATGATTTCAAGCGGCTGTGTGGATGCGTGGTAGCGGTGATTGAAATACGATGAGGTGTATATGTGGACTAACAGTAGTGGAGGTTGAAGAGGGAGGCAAGGCAGTTTCAGCTTGGATGCGGGTTTGTGGATGGAGGCACGATGGTAGTTTGCAGTTGAAAGTAGTGGATTGTGGAGGGAAATTGGCAGTAATGGTATTTGATATGCAGTAATGGTAGAAGTGGTTAAGGCAATAGGCTGGTGGTTAATTACTGGGGGAAGATGACAGTAAGACGGTTGGTGCAATGTTGACAGAAATGTGATTTCGGTCGTTTGGAATTCCAGCAAGCGATGGAGTGGTGAGGTGATTTGATTGTGTATGGTGGTGGTTGCAGATGAAGTTTGACAGTGATAATGTAGGGGGTTGCAAGTGGTCTCATTTCAGTGATGAGTTTGGGTGGAGATGTCAAGTTGAAATGAAGAGGGTTGTAGAGCTGCAGGAAGTAGAACAGTGGGCAATAGGCAGTTGTGGGGTGGTTCGAATGGCCGAGGAGGCTTGATGTCAGGAAGTGGTGAAGTATGTTGTGCAGTTTGTGTTGATGAGTTGATGGCAATTGGAAGTGATGTTGGATTTTTGTATGGTGGTGATGAATGGAGGGTATTGGTGAGGTGAGGCAGCTGAAATTGTAATGGTGGTTTGGAAGCAGTAATGTTCGTTGGTGGTAGAAATAAGGGAATGCATAGGATATTGCAATTGCTCGAAGCACGGCAGTGATTGACAAGTATGGCTGGAAGTAAGTGGCTGTGGGATAGGGAAATGTTTGTGAGTGAATTGGTTGGAGGATGTCAGGCAGCGGTAGAATTGTAGTTGACAGTAGGCAGGAAATAATGTTGCTGGTGTGCAATGTGCACAGAAATGAAACAGAGAGGAAATAAAACAGAAATTGTAACAGCGTTTTGAAAATTGTAACAGAAATTGTATATGAAAACAGAAATGCAATAATATTTTTTTTTGAATTGTGATTGTTTTTTTTCTTTCTTTTATAAAAAAAATGCAAATGCAATGCTAATGGAACTAAAAAACAACAATCACACAATCAACAAAAATGAAAACAACAAACACACGGCACAAATGATATTTTTTTATGCAAACTAATACACAAAACAAAAACATACAAAAATCAAACAAATATAATCTGAAGAATAGAAAATTAAAATCAAAACAACTCCCCGGCAATGGCGCCAAAAACTTGTTCGTCGACGAAATTCTATCGGTTTAGATAACCGTCGAACGAATTTAAATTTCAAACAAGCGCACTGTCTATGAATGTAGCACGTGGCGAATACGGGTCGATCCGCAGGGAATTGATGATTTTAAAATTTTATTCAATCAAAGTAAACCAAGGTTGAAGAGAATGTTAAACTAGAAAAGAAGTAAAACAAGCAAAAGAAAATTGATAAAAATATAGTGTTAAGACAATTTAGAGACAATTTCCACTCTCTAGATCACATAAATCAACAAAATAAAGTTATTATCTCTCTTTTCTTGTCATTAGTGAATTAGTTGATGTGCTTATCATAAGTATGGTATATTTGTGCTATTAATTAGCTCAATATAAACCGTCAAACTATAACACAATCACTAATACACATTTAAATCTCATAAAATATGATAACAAAGTTTAAAGCAAAATCTATTTTAAGCATGACCTATTAACTATTAATTAGAAATATAAGCCATCAAATTTTAATTTCAACAATCACTTCTTTGCCATAATCATATGTAAATGAAGAGACAATTTGTGTTTTGTTTGTTTAAGCATAGCCTATTTGTTATGAACAATATAGACTATCAAATTCAAAGCTAAACAACATCATTAAACCACTTCGATCATTCTCGTTAAGCACAAAAAGAGAGCATAAACATCAAATTAAGTTGAAGCTACATGATTAGAGAGCTTCATTACACCTAAATTTAAGGAGTTTAGCCTCTCATATTTGTTATCATATGAACAAATGTAGCTTGCAACGTGAGAGAAAAAGAAAAAGAAAAAGAAAAAGAAAGCAAGATAAAGAAAAACTATTCAACATGCATGAAAAATATACCTACACTACAACATGAAAGTAAATAAGCATGAAAAGAAAAAGAACATGTATTGAAGTTGCATAAAAAAATTACGTAAAAGAGAAATGGCTAAGTAGCCATGAAAAAAAAAGAGCTTGGTTTTATTTTGAGCCTAAAACTAACTAAAGAGAGACTAAGTAAGTGAGGAAGGTTACATCAAACATAAGGGGTTATTTATACATGCATGAAACCCTAATCCATAATTTGGGGAGTGACCAAATTACCCTTGAGAAAGTGTGGAGGCCAAGTAATCATTAGCTTCTAATAATCATTATTTAAGTGTACATGAAGCCATTAATTCCATAAGCATGTGCATTAGCCTTTAATTTGTACATTAAGGTGGTGGGTAGGTGGGGTCCTCCTTGATCTTCACTTTGAATTATTTCCATCTTCATTCCTTTATATTCATGTTGTACATGCATGTGTCTTCATGAAACAAATCCTATTTGAGACCAAATTCCTACAAAAATATATATAAATTTCCAATTAATTTTTCTCAAATAAATATATGCACACAAATGACGTTTTACCCCTATATGAATATGGATATGTGACGATTTGGAATTAATATGGATTTTGATTAAAACAAGTTAAAATACCCAATATGATCATTATTTAATTTAAAAAGAATAAATATGGTGGTAAAAATATGCACATTTACGTGCACATCAACTATTTCCAAAAAAATTATAAATTAGGTACAAGGAAGAAGTTGCGAAATTTTTTTGTCTCGGAGATAGCAAGTTTACTTTTTAGTCGGAAGGACATTTTTTAGTGTAAACAGAAAATGATAGTTACAGCTATCATTTGTGATTTACACTAAAATGTATTCTTCAGCCTAAAAAGCAAACTTCTTTCCCAAGAACTAAATTTTTCTACAACTTTTTCCTTGAGCCTAAAATCTCCAATTAGGCATTTAGAATTAAGTTGTCGAATAATTGCATAAGCTTATGCAATTATTCGGTGAATAATTGCAGACGTTTATGCAATTATATCCAAAAATTACATAAATGTATGCAATTATTTAGTAAATATTGCAAAATTTTCCGCAATTACTCACCAAAAAATTACGGACATTTCTGTAAAAATTGCGGAAATTCGATGAATAATTGCATAAATATGTGCAATTTTTAGATATAATTACATAAATGTCTGCAATTATTCATCGAATAATTGCATAAATGTGTAACAACCCGGGGGTTTGCACCCATATATAATCGTCATTAAACTATTAAAATTGCTTGCTAATTAATATTCGGAGATTTTAACTGGGCTGAAATTCTTTTCAAAAATTTGTTAAGTGTATGTGGGATTTAAGAAAAATATTGGGCCACGTTTTTTTTGTGTTGTGTTATCAAAAACGAACACCGGTCTCTCCCTTCATTCACATTCGCAAGCCCTAACAAAACATACGAGAGAAAAAAAATACGGCGGCTCGTTTTTTTCGTTCCTCTTCTTCAAATTAGGGCTTTTGATTTTCGAAGAGAAAAATGGGGATTTCGGTTGATGGACCTGTGCTCGTCAAAAAGGTGAGTGATTTTTAATTACTCACATCTAATTCAATTTCATATATATGTGATTTTGTGATTTCCATGGCTTTGGATTCTCTGGTACTTTGACTTCGGTCATTTTGATTTTTGTGATAGTATTTTGGCTTCGGCCTCCTTGTGCTTTGCGAACTCAATTTAGGGTTTTCGTGTAATTGGTGGTAGCCGACTTTTGTTCGATCGTTGCCTCTTGATATGCTTTCGGCTTCAACTCCGGACTGATCGATTTTCGGTCATTACGGTTGCGAAATTTCTGGCATCGCTTGTGCTTTTCGATGATAAGTTGAGTGATTTTTATTTCACTCACATCTAATTCGATACCGTTCTTCGGCAGTATAATTTCATTTGAACGTTGATGGTTTTTCTGATGTTTTCAATTCACTCGGTTTTGAACACTTGATTGATTTATGGTTTTGGTTTGAATCTGTTACCATTGAATTTATTTGACGATGTTGATTTCTTTTGTGACTTCGATCTCTTTGATCATGGCTTCGACTTGATTACCATCGTAACTTTGGCATTGACTATTTAAGCTTGATTTTTGCCTCGGTTTGTACTTGAGTATTACATACACTTTGTGTATTAGCTTCGGCCATTATGCAATTAATTTACTTGCTGCCTTGACTGGGTTCACTGTGTTCACAGTGTTGCTCTTTGTACTTTATGTTTCACACGTGTATATATGTGTGGTCGGGACTTGCTCGAGTCTGGTTCATGTAGCCTCGTTTGTGCATTTTGATGTTGTTGACCCACCGAGTCATTTTCAATGTTTCATTGTTGCTGTATGGTTGTTGTATATATGATGTAGTCCGGTTTTCCTTTAATAGCCTGCATTGCACTAGAGATTCATTTGGTGACGTCTTGGTTGTATATGCAGTTTTTAGTGTTGTGCCACTGTGGTGTACTGTGTCTTGGTCTTTGAGCATTTCTGGGTTTGTTTCTTTTTCTTACCGTTGCATTTGTTGGGTCATCGATTTTGCCAGTGTTTTATAAGCTGGTCTTTGGTGCACTTGCCTTCCCAGTTGTACTAGAACTATTGAGGCAGTGGCATTATTATTTGAATCTTCACTTTGGTATTATTACAGACCTTCATATACATTTCGAGTACTGTGTAAAACTGCCTATTCTTAGTGATGTTTACCCTGCTTTTATATATGTATTCTTGTCCTTTTGGCATGATTGTTCTGTACATAACTTCATATGACTTTGCAGATATTTTCGAACATTGGTTGATTTTTGTGTATTGATTTCTTGCATTCACACTTCATGTTTAGCTGAGTCTGGCTCGGTCTCGACCTGAGCTGACCATTGAAGTGTCGCATTGTATTCATGCTGTAGTTGTACCATTCCTGGTACACTCACTCATTTGAGTTTGTACTTTGTTCACTTGATGGCTTTAAGCCTGAACCACTTTGTTACTTGAGTTTGCTTGAGTATATGTAAAATTGTTTGCATTTTTGACTTTTCCATGTTGCATTGGTTTTGGTTGCTGCAGTTGTTTTGAGTCAGTGACTTGACCTTTTTGCATTTTATGGTACTTTGGTGCCTTCTTGAATCTTGCAGTCTTGTTGTACATGATTGCATCTTTGAATCTGGGTAGCTTGTCACTGTGTTGCACTTGCTTGACCCAGTTCGGTAGTTGCATACTTGCTGTGCACTTTTCATGTCTTTCCCTTGGTACTAATGCGGTATATATATGAGTTTGATTCATACTTATGCTGTGCACCGAGCATTTGCTTTGGATTTAAAGTGCCTGACCACTTTGATTGCCTTTGTGGTCTGATTCCTTCATGTTGTTGTACCTGATTCATTACTGTTTTATGTAATGTTGCATTCATTGGTGACTGCAGTTTCGTTTTGTACGCAGTATTTCCCTTGTTGGTTTGCGTTGCATTGATGCAATTGGATTTGTTTTTCCTATCTACACTTGAGTTGAATCAGGTATTTCGGGTTTGACCTTGTGCTCGTTTGTAAATTTTCATTGTGCCTTCTTGTGCACTTTGTTCATTTGATGGTTACTGGATGGATGTTGTGCTTGCTGTTGCAGTTCCATCTGGTTCATTCTGATTTGAGTTGGAGCCATTTGCTTTTGATTCGTTGATCTTTTGTGTATTTCATGCTGTAGTGGCGAGGCAGTACACGCGTGCGTGTGCTGCAGCCCTACTAGAATTGATGTTTTCAAGTGATATTTCAATTACTTGAATTATTTTGTCCAATTCAATATTTTGAAATTGTAATTTGATTCGGTTTGATTTGATTATTTCGTTGTTGTCTAATTATCTATTGATAATTAGATTATGAGTTTCTAATTATTTGTTTAATAATTAGATTTTGTTGTTAATTGCCGTTTAGGCAATCCTGTTGTTTTCTAAATTATCTTCATCGATAATCTTTTCATTTATCTTCGTTGATAATTTGAATTTGCTGATTTGTTGTTTAACACTTTTACGTGTTATATTTACCGTTATCCGATTTCTTATTAAAGGATTGGATAGACGAGATTTATTGTGACTGTCGTCTATTTGATATTTAATTATTGTTGCTTCTGTGCTTTAATAACTGAGTTTGAATTAGTCTGACCCGTGTATTATTTTCTTTTGAATTTAATACTCGGGTCAGACCGAGTTATTTCAGGTTGTAGATATCTTGCTTTGGGGTGCTGCTTGAGCTATGAAGTTTCTTTATACCTTTTGGAATAGTTGTTGTCATAGTATAGGATGATATATATTCATGTATATTAATTATATTAATGTACTTGTATATGTAACATCCCGTGTCGACAGTTGTAGTTGTATCATATGTATTGTATCACGTGTATTGTAACTGACTTTAGTTATATATATATGAGATTTGATATTATCCGTGTTCCGCATTTAGTTTATCTGTGTTATTGTATATATTGTCCTAAACTATTATGAACCATCGTAGTTCGTTTTATACTGGAATTGAATATGTCGATGGGAGTAAATAAACAGAAATGAAAAATAGAAAATATATACCACTCCTATCGAGATAATCAATACTAGTGTAAGGCCTAACTACGGATGGTCGCTCCTATCCAGCCTTATTCTTCGTAATAACTGACAGTATTTCTTTAATACTCTTTGTTATTGTGAGCATAGAGGTGGGGCATCACAGTTGGTATCAAAGCGAGGGGTTTATGGACATAATATAAAAAATAACTTAGATGGAACATGTGTTACAACTATATGTTTTATTTATGCTTTGAGTCAAAACTAAAGTTTTGAAATTATGATGAAATTTTTAAATATCTTTATTTAAAAATAAAAGTGAAATTGTGTCTTGATGATTGATTAATTTGTGTCTGTTTATCAGAGTGCGCAGTGGAAACAATGAGACTGTCTTCGCTGAGTACAGCTGGTAACCTTTTTGATTTAAAAATCAAATTAAGAAAATGAAATTAAATTCATTATGTTGTTACATAGATGTGATTATTTTTGTTTTCTTTGAAAATTTCGTATCCGATTGAGGATCCGAAGCGATTGTAGTTATGTGACTTTGTTGAGATTTTTGCTGTTTTAAATTATCTTCATTGAAGATATATTCGAGTGATTTCTTTGTTCATTTTGTAGTATGCGTGCAAATATGAGTTGCACGTTACTGCATTAATTTTACGTTGAACCGTTGTTTGGTTTTAAACGTATTTTGTTGCCGTTATTTTTATAACGGGATTTTATTACACTGGTGCTAAAATTTTGAAGCACAGTGTTTTGTTGACATTTTTGATGAATGAAAATTCTCTGGTATTATATTTTGACGAGATTTTGACGTATAAAAATTACTGTCGCTTTAACTTCCGTAACCATCAATTTAAAGTGAATTTTCAAGCGGTAATCCCGCAATGTTGATTTTGAGATCCGTTTTTACGGTATTTTGAGAAGTCCAATTTCCTTATCGAATTTGCTACAGATGTTGCTGTTTTAATCGCGTGTTTTTAAAAATCGTTTTAAAATAAAATTGTTTTCCAAAAATTTCTACACTTTGCGCTTTCAAAAGAATGAGGAAGCGATTTAAACGCTTCAGCAAAATTGAGGACTATGAACCCTCACTTTTACTGATTCGTTCAATTCCAGACTTGTCCGTTTGAGAACGTAAAATGTTATTTATTTAAAATATACAATTTTGCACTTTCAAGGAAACGATGAAAAGAATTAAACGATTTAGTAAAACTCGTGGTATGGGACATGTGCATTTGCTATTTCGATTAATTCCGGACTCGTTAATTGAAATATTTGTTGTTTGATGATTTTGTATGCTTTCGAGCCACTATGATGGACCTTCGGGTCATATGTTGGACATTCGGGTCATATGATGGACCTTCGGGTCAATACCAGTACTAGACCTTCGGGTCATTTGTTGGACGCCAAAAATGTAGTAGTTGGTAGGCTTCGACCATATGAGATGCACGTGCGGCGTAGCTAAAACTCGCCATTTGTTGGGATCGATCCTCCTTTTATTTTTATTTTTTAGTCATCTTAATTGATTTCTAAATATTTGTTGTTTCCAATTATCTGCAGGTAATTGGATATTTGTTGTTTCTGATTATTTAATCGGATATTTGTTGTTTCTAATTATCTTCGTTGATAATTAGATATTTGTTGTTTCTGATTATCGTTTTTGATAATTGGATATGTGTTGTTTTTTATTATCATTTTTGATAATCGGATATTTGTTGTTTCTAATTATCTTTGTTGATAATTAGATATTTTTTGTTTCTGATTATCGTTTTTGATAATTAGATATTTGTTGTTTCTGATTATCGTTTTTGATAATTGGATATTTGTTGTTTCTGATTATCATTTTTGATAATTAGATATTTGTTGATTTGAGATTTCTGATTATCGTTTTTGATAATTAGATATTTGTTGATTTGAGATTTCTGATTATCGCTTTTGATAATTAGATATTTGTTGATTTGAGATTTCTGATTATCGTTTTTGATAATTAGATATTTGTTGATTTGAAATTTCTGATTATCGTTTTTGATAATTAGATATTTGTTGATTTGAGATTTCTGATTATCGTTTTTGATAATTAGATATTTGTTGATTTGTGATTTTTGATTATCGTTTTTGATAATTAGATATTTGTTGATTTGTGATTTTTGATTATCGTTTTTGATAATTAGATATTTGTTGATTTGAGATTTCTGATTATCGTTTTTGATATTTGGATATTTTCTAATTTTGCCGATTATGAGATTTTCTAGTCTCTAATCGATTCTAGATTATGTTGATTATATTGAATTGCTGTTTTCTATCTATCTCTGTTGATAGTTAGAGTTTGCTGATTATAAAGTTCGTGTTTTCTAATTATCTGTTGGATAACTAGATATTTGCGGTTTTGCGATATGTGATTTGTGTTTTCTAATTGTCTTTGTTGATAATTAGATTTTGCAGTCTTCTAATTATCGAATCGATAATTAGATATTTCTGTTTTGTGATTTCTGTATTCTAATTATCTAATTGATAATTAAATTTGGTTTATAATTGTAATTATTCAGTTTGCTATTTTCTGATTATCTACTTGATAATTAGATTTTGTTGAGAATTTGTGAATTTCTTTTATGGAATTAAAAGATTTCTTTGGCATCTGTGTTCTTGATCTTTATTTTTCTAGCTTAACCAGTTTAAGTTAGAAAAATAATTGTTATTGACGACTTTAATTATGAAAATTGCGGGGACACAGTTTTTATAAGGAGGGGAGTCTGTAACAACCCAGGGTTTTGCACCCATATATAATCGTCATTAGACGATTAAAATTGCTTGCTAATTAATATTGGGAGATTTTAACTAGGCTGAAATTCTTTTCAAAAATTTGTTAAGTGTATGTGGGCTTTAAGAAAAATATTTGGCCACGTTTTTTTGTGTTGTGTTATCAAAAACGAACACCGGTCTCTCCGTTCATTCACATTCGCAAGCCCTAACAAAACATACGAGAGAAAAAAATATGGCGGCTCGTTTTTTTCGTTCCTCTTCTTCAAATTAGGGCTTTTGATTTTCGAAGAGAAAAATGGGGATTTCGGTTGATGGACCTGTGCTCGTCAAAAAGGTGAGTGATTTTTAATTACTCACATCTAATTCAATTTCATGTATATGTGATTTTGTGATTTCCACGGTTTTGAATTCTCTGGTACATTGACTTCGGTCATTTTGATTTTTGTGATAGTATTTTGGCTTCGGCCTCCTTGTGCTTTGCGAACTCAATTTAGGGTTTTCGTGTAATTGGTGGCAGCCGACTTTTGTTCGATCGTTGCCTCTTGATATGCTTTCGGCTTCAACTCCGGACTGATCGATTTTCGGTCGTTACGGTTGCGAAATTTCTGGCATCGTTGTGCTTTTCGATGATAAGTTGAGTGATTTTTATTTCACTCACATCTAATTCGATACCGTGCTTCGGCAGTATAATTTCGTTTGAACGTTGATGATTTTTCTGATGTTTTCAATTCACTCGGTTTTGAACACATGATTGATTTATGGTTTTGGTTTGAATATGTTACCATTGAATTTATTTGACGATGCTGATTTCTTTTGTGACTTCGATCTCTGTTGATCATGGCTTCGACTTGATTACCATCGTAACTTCGGCACTAACTATTTAAGCTTGATTTTTGCCTCGGTTTATGCAATTGATTTACTTGCTGCCTTGACTGGGTTCACTGTGTTCACAGTGCTGCTCTTTGTACTTGATGTTTCATACGTGTATATATGTGTGGTCGGGACTTGCTCGAGTCTGGTTCATGTTGCCTTGCTTGTGCATTTTGATGTTGTTGACCCTCCGAGTCATTTTCAATGTTTCATTGTTGTTGTATATATGATGTAGTCTGGTTTTCCTTTGATAGCTTGCATTGCACTAGAGATTCATTTGGTGACGGCTTGGTTGTATATGCAGTTTTTAGTGCTGTGCCACTATGGTGTACTGTGTCTTGGTCTTTGAGCATTTTTGAGTTTGTTTCTTTTTTTTACTGTTGCATTTGTTGGGTCATCGATTTTGCCAGTGTTTTATAAGCTGGTCTTTGGTGCACTTGCCTTCCCTGTTGCACTAGAACTATTGAGGCAGTGGCATTATTATTTGAATCTTCACTTTGGTATTGTTGCATACCTTCATATACATTTCGAGTAGTGTGTAAAACCGCCTATTCTTGGTGATGTTTACCCTGCTTGTATATATGTATTCTTGTCCTTTCGGCATGATTGTTCTGTACATCACTTTATATGACTTTACAGATATTTCCGAACATTGGTTGATCTCTGTGTATTGATTTCTTGCATTCACACTTCATGTTTTAGCTAAGTCTGGCTCGGTCTCGACCTGAGCTGACCGTTGAAGTGTCGCATTGTATTTATGTTGTAGTTGTATCATTCCTGGTACACTCACTCATTTGAGTTTGTACTTTGTTCACTAGATGGCTTCAAGCCTGAACCACTTTGTTACTTGAGTTTGCTTGAGCATATGTAAAAGAGTTTGCATTTTTGACTTTTCCATGTTGCATTGGTTTTGGTTGCTGCAGTTGTGTTGAGTCAGTGACTTGACCTTTTTGCATTTTGTGGTAGTTTGGTGCCTTCTTGAATCTTGTAGTCTTGTTTTACATGACTGCATCTTTGAATCTGGGTAGCTTGTCAATGTGTTGCACTTGCTTGACCCAGTTTGGTAGTTGCATACTTCCTGTGCACTTTTCATGTCCTTCCCTTGGTACTAATGCAGTATATATATGAGTTTGATTCATACTTATGTTGTGCACTGAGCATTTGCTTTGGATTTAAAGTGCCTGACTACTTTGATTGCCTTTGTGGTCTGGTTCCTTTATGTTGTTGTACCTGACTCATTACTGTTTTATGTAATGTTTCATTCATTGGTGACTGCAGTTTCGTTTTGTACGCAGTCTTGCCCTTGTTGGTTTGCGTTGCATTGATGAAATTGGATTTGTTTTTCCTATTTACACTTGAGTTGAATCCGGTATTTCGGGTTTGACCTTGTGCTCGTTTGTAAATTTTCATTGTGCCTTCTTGTGCACTTTTTTCATTTGATGATTACTGGATGGATGCTGTGCTTGCTGTTACAGTTCCATCTGGTTCATTTTGATTTGAGTTGGAGCCATTTGCTTTTGATTCGTTGATCTTTTGTGTATTTCATGCTGTAGTGGCGAGGCAGTACACTCGTGCGTGTGTTGCAGTCCTACCGGAATTGATGTTTTTAAGTGATTTTTCAATTACTTAAATTGTTTTGTCCAATTCAATATTTTGAAATTGTAATTTGATTCGGTTTGATTTGATCATTTTGTTGTTGTCTAATTATCTAATTGATAATTCGATTATGAGTTTCTAATTATTTGTTTAATAATTAGGTTTTGTTGTTAATTGTCGTTTAGGCAATCCTATTGTTTTATAAATTATCTTCATTGATAATCTTTTTCATTTATCTTCGTTGATAATTTGAATTTGCCGATTTGTTGTTTAACACTGTTACGTGTTATATTTACCGTTATCTGATTTTTTATTAAAGGATTGGATAGACGAGATTTATTGTGACCGTCGTCTATTTGTTATTTAATTATTATTGCTTCTGTGCATTGATAACTGAGTTTGAATTAGAATGACACGTGTATTATTTTCTTTTGAATTTAATACTCGGGTCAGACCGAGTTATTTCAGGTTGTAGATATCTTAGTTTGGGGTGCTGCTTGAGCTATGAAGTTTCGTTATACCTTTTGGAATAGTTGTTGTCATAGTATAGGATGATATGTATTCATGTATATTAATTATATTGATGTACTTGTATATGTAACATCCTGTGTCGACAGTTGTAGTTGTATCATATGTATTGTATCACGTGTATTGTAACTAACTTCAGTTATATATATATGTGAGATTTGATATTATCTGTGTTCCGCATTTAGTTTATCTGTGTTATTATATATATCGTTCTAAACTATTATGAACCATCGTAGTTCGTTTTATACTGGAATTGAATATGTCGATGGGAGTAAATAAACAGAAATGAAAAATAGAAAATATATACCACTCCTATCGAGATAATAAATACTAGTGTAAGGCCTAACTACGGATGGCCGCTCCTATCCAGCCTTATTTTTCGTAATAAAAGACAGTATTTCTTTAATACTCTTTGTTATTGTGAGCATAGAGGTGGGGCGTCACAAAATGTATGCAATTATTCGGTAACTTAATTTTAGGAACCTAATTTGCATACATTTTTTGAAAAGAATGTTTTACGCATTTTAAAACTTAATAAGTACTTTAGCCAAACTGTCCCCATTCTATTTATTTTGTTGTTTAAACGACAATGCTAGTTATGACTAACGTTTTGTATAATCTAAAACTAAATATAATGTCGGTTACAACTAGCATTTTGTATAATGTATAGTATAAAACTCAAAGTAATGTTAGATATAGCTAGCATTTTGTATAGCGTAAAAGTAGAATAAAATCCTAATTATAACTAATATTTGTCACCCACTTAAAAAATAAAATATGATGCCCTTCGGCCTAATTTTTTTAAAATTTTGTAATTTTCCATAATTCCTCCTTTATTTATTTCATTTTCTTTTGAGCATACAAAGAGAAAGTGCTGTGGATTAGTGCTACATATAGTCATTTTATTGTACCATTCAGACCTCTCGTCCTACGCTGTGTAGTTAATGCCCCGCTATTACCCCGCTACAAACCTGCCATATCTTATAGCAGATTTCTACCACTACGATTTTTCCATATAGCCCTAGAATATAACCTTTCCGCTTTAATCCCCGCTATTTCCGCTATATCCCGTTATTTCCACTATATTCCGCTATTACCGCTATATCTTTTTTAATAATATGAATTGAAAAATTGCATTTATACATTATAAAATTATGAAACTAATTTATTTGATTTGATTTTTTATATATTTTCAGAAATGAAAATACTCTAATATTCTACCAAATTCAATTATGTTATATAACAGTTTTTCGTTTATTTAAAGTATATTCGCACATGTTTTTATTTAAAATTATTTATGTATTATTTATATTTCAATTGAATGATAATTTTTCATTTAATTATCATTTATATATTTGTAAAAACATTAAGTACGAGTTTTATATGCTATTTTAGAGCCATCCGCTATATCCTGCTATATCTTCGTTGTATCCCCGTTATGACTTTTTGCACCTCCACCGTTTTGAATCTATCGAGCGCATTAACTGCACAGGTCCTACGTCCAATTCAAGAATTCCCTCTGAAACTTTCACTAAATGACCCTTTCTTCATCCAAAAGAACAAGTTTCTATAACTATAGGACTACGCAAACTAGACTTCACATAACTGCCGAGACAATGCACAATGCTTCACAAATTTGCTATAAAATACCGACTTTAACCAATTTGTCTTTATGTAGACTGATTTATCAATATCGAAATACAATTATCTTGTAATTGGTACAAATAAATCTGATTGGAGGTTGTTATCCCGCTTTTTGGACAAAGCCGTGATACCAAAAGATCGGTCAAAAAAAAGACAGTTCGTCTCAGAAATTGGTCGTACTTCACTCCGCTATGGATATCGATGAATTTTGTCCGAGTCCGGATTGGGACAGAATCGACAAGGCATGATGAGCAAAGTCATAGAAGCCAGCATCTCAAATTTCAAGTCAATCCGAGGTCGTATGCTCGAGTTATGATGGATTCAAGTTGAGAGAAATGGATTCTGCTCAGTTCGAATCCATCACCCCTTCACTAGCTCGAAACCATCACCTTCGAACCCATCACTTTGGAGTACTTCGAACCCATCAAGTATCCTTCCTTCGAGTCCATGAAGTTCGAACCCATCATCCTAGCAATGGTTCGAATCCACCCACGTATGCCCTAGTCCGAATCCATTAGCTAGTGCCTGCCTCGCATCCATCAGCTTCGACTCCATCGGCTTCGACTCCATCTCCCTCGACTCCATCAGCTTCGACTCCATCAGCCTCGACTCCATCTCCCTCGACTCCATCAGCTTCGACTCCATCGGCTTCGACTCCATCTCCCTCGAATCCACCACAATGGCCTACCTTCGAATCCACTTGGTCCACACAGTGAGCATCACGTCGCCGCCTCCACATGCAAAAGGATCAATTCGAACCTATGGGTTCGAACCATATGGATTCGAACGAATCCAACCCTTCGAATCCACTTGGTCCACACAGTGAGCATCACATCGCCGCCTCCACATGCAAAAGGATCAATTCGAACCTATGGGTTCGAACCATATGGATTCGAACCATATGGATTCGAACGAATCCATCCATAGGGTCGATTCGAAGCAGCCAGCATGCCGAAGAACACCATCTTGAATCGATCATATCTTTCAATCCCTTGATCCAAATGCCATGAGATTTTTACAGGAGTTCGTCTACATGTCGAAGAATGTCCACGCCAAGTTTCATCACGATTGGATGATTTCTTGATCGATTCGAACGAAAGGTCGAATCGATCCCAATGTGGGCCCGGATCTCCAGGTTTCGACCATGTGGGCCCCCTCACGTGCCAGAAGCGGTCTGCCTGATTTTCGGGAGAAATTTCAGCCTTCCACGCCTATAAATAGAGCCCTTGGTCATTCAGAAAAGGGGTGGGAGATTCAGAAGAGAGAAAGAAAGCCCGGACTCTGCCAGATTCAATTCTAAGTCTTTCCAACATCATTGTAATCAAGTATCAAAGCTACAACTTGCAGTAATCTGCTGTAATCGATTGAAAATCATCAAGTGAATCAATAAAGATAAAAACTTCGAAGTGAACGTAGGCCCGAACGCCGAACCACTATAAATCCTGTGTTGTTTACCGTTATCTGTGATTTGTTGCATTTACTATCTCTTAGATCTGAGTTCTGTGTTTGTTATTGTTGATCTGTGTTGATAAACGGGTGCTTTCACGATATTGGGTGTTTGTGACCAATTTTGGCGCAAACATTTTGGTGCTTTCACTGAGAAGCTGATTCAGGAGAATTTGAATTTAGAGACTTAGGAATTCAGATCTGAGAACCATGACGAGACAAACAAGTAAGAAACAAAGGCCAGAGAGAAGTGAACATGAAGGAAGTCAAGAGGCTTCCTCAGGAGCGAATCAAGCGTCGATCTTCATCACTAGGGACGAGATGGAGACAATGATGAAAAAACAAGAGGAGTTGATCCAGAGTTTGTTTCAGCAAATAGGACATCTTGGAGCACAGAATCAAGGAGTAACCGGAGTCCAGAACAGAGCAGGACCATCCGGCGTAGCACCTGAACTAGGGAGCACGCCCATAGAGAACGTTGACCCAATTTCAGAGAGAGAGAGAGGAACATCTGCACAACCCGGGAGTAGTAGAGGGGTGAACTCTCGATCAAGGGAGCAGATCCCAGATTTCCCTCGTGGACTTGGGGGGCAGGTCGAAAGTGATGAGCGAAGGTTACATCTCGGGGACAATGACAGATTGGCAGAGATAGTCAGGCGAGCCATGAGAGGCGGATTAGTGAACAAGGATTTGGAAGATGTTAATAGGAGCCCTTTTACTCCAGCAATCAGATGAGCTAGGAACCCACCGGATTTCAAATTACCATCGTTGGACATGTACGACGGGAGAACGGATCCCACAGTTCATCTAACGAAGTATATGAGACATATGGAAGTGCTGGGGGCATCAGAGGAGGTTATGGCCCGGTGCTTTCCATTGTACTTGGCGGATATCGCAGCATTGTGGTTTAGACAATTGGAGAATGGATCCATCGGAACGTGGAATGGTTTAGTTGAGAGATTTATGAGGCAATTCAGGGTTCACATTACGAGATCCAAGAATGTGATGACTTTGGCAACCCTAAAGCAGAAAGCCGGAGAGACCTTGAGGTGTTATCTAGCACGATTCAATGCAGCATCAGCTTCGGTGGGTCGAGCAGATCCATCTATGGTGGTGATGGCAGTTGTGTCCGGAGTAGCTGACGGCACAGAGTTCAAAAATTCATTGACTAAAGATCCACCCGTGGATCTAGAGGAATTTTACAACGAGGCAGAAAAGTTTCTACGATTAGAGGATGCGAATGCAGAGAGAGAAGAAGGAGAGGGAATAGAAGTTTACGTGCTCAAAGACAAAAAGCCTCTCGAAAAGGACTCAGACAAGGATAAAGGAAAACGAAGGGCTGAGGATTATAATGACAGGACAAAACGGCAACGGAGGGAGCCGCGATTCACCACTTACACCGAGCTGACTGAGAGTTTGAAGCGGATTTATCAGGATACCAAAGAGCAGATTCCCTATCGTAAACCGATGCGAAGGGATCCAACTTCTGACGAAAGGAGATCAGATAAGTTTTGTGTATTTCATGAATTAAATGGTTATAACACTAATGATTGTAGGCATCTGAAGGATGAGGTGGAAGGGCATATCAGGAACGGTATGCTCCTTCAGTATGTGAGGAGGCGAGCTTCAGCGGTGGAGCCGGAGCGACCACCGTCTACATCAGCCAAGGGTGGCCCTGAACCGCGACACCGTTTGATCATCAATTAATTGAAATAACGATGAACAAGTAGTAAACCTCTCACTAACATGGATTAATCATTTATACATGTACAAGATCGCGAACGGTCCACAGACATGCTCTGAATGGCTATTAACCTTATCATTGTGAGAATTTACACTTTGACATCTTTGCTTTGCTTTTGTTTGGTGTTGATTTGGACATTTAAACTTGGTTTGTTTGGACATTTCTGTTTTTAAAATTCATCTGTTGAATAGATATTTGATCCTGATAATTCTGAAATTGCTAAGCTACTTACACATGTACGGGGTCGCGAACGGTCCTTAGGCATGTTCTGAGATGGCGATAAACCACCCTGACAAACGATCCAGGGACCCAGGCGAACGTGAGCCTGGTATCGGTAATACCAAGCCCTCCCGGGCACACTAATTCGCCTCCAACAGGCACACAAACAATCCAGGAAACCTCCCGAACGTGATCCTGGCATCCATAACATCAAGCCCTCCCGGGCACGCAAACTCGCCACGAACGGCACCCGACTTCGAACAGTCACAAACTCGCCTCGAACGGCACACGATCGCGAATGATCACAATTCGCCTCGAACGGCACACGACCACGAACGGTCACAACTCGCCTCGAACGGCACAACTCACATTACCTCAAATGGCTAGATCGCGAACGGTCGTCATTTGAGGTTCGCCACCTGATCGCTGACTGTTACACCTTACCTCAAATGGCCTCGATCGCGAACGGTCATCATTTGAGGTCCACCACTCGACCGCGCACTGTTGCACTTTACCTCGAATGACTCGATCCCGAACGGTCGTCATTTGAAGTTGAGCGCTTGACCTTGAACGGCCACATTTCACCGAAGATGACTCGATCCCAAACGATCGATGCATGGATTTACACGCTTGACCGAGCACGGTCGCACTTCACCTCAAATGACTCGATCACGAATGGTCGTCATTTGAAGTTAGGCGCTTGACCATGAACGACCGCGCTTCATCCCAAATAGCTCGATCCCGAATGATCGTCATTTGAGGACATATGAAACTACCAAGTTCTTTACAGGTTGATGACAGGATATGAACATCGAACTCAAGGCATTGCAAAACACACCTTCCTACCGCAAGGCATGTTTCGGGGGGCAAATGTTATCTCGCTTTTTGGACAAAGCCGTGATACCAAAAGATCGGTCAAAAAAAAGACAGTTCGTCTCAGAAATTGGTCGTACTTCACTCCGCTATGGATATCGATGAATTTTGTCCGAGTCCGGATTGGGCCAGAATCGACAAGGCATGATGAGCAAAGCCATAGAAGCCAGCATCTCAAATTTCAAGTCAATCCGAAGTCGTATGCTCGAGTTATGATGGATTCAAGTTGAGAGAAATGGATTCTGCTCAGTTCGAATCCATCACCCCTTCACTAGTTCGAAACCATCACCTTCGAACCCATCACTTTGGAGTACTTCGAACCCATCAAGTATCCTTCCTTCGAGTCCATGAAGTTCGAACCCATCATCCTAGAAATGGTTCGAATCCACCCACGTATGCCCTAGTCTGAATCCATCAGCTAGTGCCTGCCTCGCATCCATCAGCTTCGACTCCATCGGCTTCGACTCCATCTCCCTCGACTCCATCAGCTTCGACTCCATCAGCCTCGACTCCATCTCCCTCGACTCCATCAGCTTCGAATCCATCGGCTTCGACTCCATCTCCCTCGAATCAACCACAATGGCCTACCTTCGAATCCACTTGGTCCACACAATGAGCATCACGTCGCCGCCTCCACATGCAAAAGGATCGATTCGAACCTATGGGTTCGAACCATATGGATTCGAACCATATGGATTCGAACGAATCCAACCCTTCGAATCCACTTGGTCCACACAGTGAGCATCACGTCGCCGCCTCCACATGCAAAAGGATCGATTCGAACCTATGGGTTCGAACCATATGGATTCGAACCATATGGATTCGAACGAATCCATCCATAGGGTCGATTCGAAGCAGCCAGCATGCCGAAGAACACCATCTTGAATCGATCATATCTTTCAATCCCTTGATCCAAATGCCATGAAATTTTTACAGGAGTTCGTCTACATGTCGAAGAATGTCCACTCCAAGTTTCATCACGATTGGACGATTTCTTGATCGATTCGAACCAAAGGTCGAATCGATCCCAATGTGGGCCCGGATCTCCAAGTTTCGACCATGTGGGCCCCCTCACGTGCCAGAAGCGGTCTGCCTGATTTTTAGGAGAAATTTCAGCCTTCCACGCCTATAAATAGAGCCCCTGGTCATTCAGAAAAGGGGTGAGAGATTCAGAAGAGAGAAAGAAAGCCCGGACTCTGCCAGATTCAATTCTAAGTCTTTCCAACATCATTGTAATCAAGTATCAAAGCTACAACTTGCAGTAATCTGCTGTAATCGATTGAAAATCATCAAGTGAATCAATAAAGATAAAAACTTCAAAGTGGACGTAGGCACGAACGCCGAACCACTATAAATCCTGTGTTGTTTACCGTTATCTGTGATTTGTTGCATTTACTATCTCTTAGATCTGAGTTCTGTGTTTGTTATTGTTGATCTGTGTTGATAAACGGGTGCTTTCGCGATATTGGGTGTTTGTGACCAATTTTGGCGCAAACAGAGGTGTTCTGGCCTAAAGACTTAAAGTGACCAAAATCCATGGGTAGTGAACTAAACAATCTCTGGTCATGATTTTTATTTGAAATCGAAAGCATCAAAGATAAAAAATGTTTGGAAATGAATGTATAGATTTAAAAGATGATTAGTATTAGAATTGGTTGGAGTATCGATTTTCTGATCTAGGGTGTTTATATAATGATGATCTAGGATGTTTATATAATGATTGTAAGGGTTGAAGAGCTACAACGATTATAAAAGTCCATGGAATGAAGAGGAAGGGAAACAAGGCGAAGAGGAGAAACTACGGACAAAGAGACACTGATTCGAGAGCAACAATCATAATTGATACCATGATTGTTTAATAAACGATTTAATAATTATTAAATAATCGGTATATTGATTATGAACTAATCGGTCGACCAATTATTAATTAATTGGCACACTGATTGGTGTGTTTCTTCTACGCACTACTTGCTTCTCTACTGCTTCATGGACATTCAAACAAATATAGAAAAATTCGAGAAAAAGCCAAAAAAATACTAGAGCGTATTTTAGGTTATGCAGAAAAGTTTGAAGATATTTAAATATCATTTGTGTATATTTAACAACTTCTAATTCTGTGGAATCGGCAACTAACACACAACATGTACTTGTATATTTCTTTATTTTGGTTCATTTTCAAGTGTTGTTGTGAGTTGGATATGATTTTTTGTCACCATAATAAGTATTCTAAAATGCTTACCTTTACTCAAATTGCTTTGTATCAATTTCTCTGGATCATAGCTTTATTTAAGCTTCCATCGATTTCCATTATATTTCCTATTCTGTATAAGTACTATTGTTTCTAATATAACAGATAATATTGTTAGTAGCATTGTATATGGCTGATATAATCAACACTCTATAACTATGTTCCTAACATAATGATCCTTTTGGTTTAACCCCATCAATTAGTATGTTTGATGTCTAACATATATTTTCTTGTCAACTACCAAGCTTATTGGTAGCCTACATGCTTTATTGTAATAAAAATTTACGATTGCTCTTCTCAATTTGAGGAATACTGCTCAATCAAGAAAATAAATAGTATCACTTTCATATAGACCTTTGGAATCAAAAGAATCATATAGTCGATCATCATCATAAGAACTAGAATCTCTATCAAATAGACTAAATTTTATTTAAAGGGAAAAAAGTTGTTAAAAATTATTTGCAAGATGAAGAAGTTGATTCGACTATGCTAATTTATAAATCACGCGGTGGTTTTCATTGAACCGCTGCAAGAAATTACACCATTGTGGTTTTGTATAAACTATCGTGTACTTTGTGTTATTTAGAAAATTATCAATATGCTATAGCAACAAACAACACATAGCCAACAATCACATATTATTATCTACAACCAACACATAACAACAATCATGCACCGTAACCATACATTTGTCCATAATGCATAACCATTTGTAAATAAGCACGATAATCATGTGCTTAACATAGTTTGACCATTATACCATAAGAAACCATTCTATTTTTACATTAATAACTCATCAAAGTCAAAGTTCCCATTATACATGTTCTTCTATTCATTGGAAATTTTAAGAACCAAATTGTTGTTAACTCGTCTCTCCACCTCTTTGTCGTTTAGTATGAGGTCTGTTATTTGGTGAAAGTAGTTTGACTGCAATAATCGATTCTATTTGAATTAACAGATTGTGCATAATTCAAGTATAAGAAACACATGTTGTATTACTAACATCTAAATTTGGATATAAATTTGATAAGAAATATTCCTACGTGACTATACAATAAATCATTGATTGTACTATTGTAGTCTCAAATTTGCTTGCTTTATATTTTAAGTTCTTATATTTGATGATTCTGTTGATATTTGCTCATTATTTATTGACTTCATTAATACAACTTTATGCATAGACATGTTTAAGTTCCATAACACATCCCAAGTTTAATATATAGGTGCGGGAGGTAACTCTAAAAGTCATAGAATGTGAATCATCTCATCTCTACCGGACATTTACTATTTGATATTCGAAGAGGCATGCGTTTTGAAGATAAATTTTGAGCTGATGAAACTTCAATGTACTCTACCGCAACAGTCTTACCATGGTTTCCAATTTATAACATGTGATTTTTGGTAACCAATACGATAACGAGTGAGTTAAAAACTATTTGAACCAATATCATGTTTATCTTGCACTTTTTCCCCAAGCTCTCAGTCGGGGATAACATTGAGACTTTTGACCATTTTCGACGATGAATCCACCTATTCCAACATATTCAAAAAACTAACACTGTAGGAGAGTATAATAAAATAAAATTAAGAAAAAATATTCTTATAATAAAATGAAATTTAACCACAAGTACCTGAAGAATATCTTTAAATCATGTTATATGTCCACGTATATTTACTACAATGTCTAGATATCGATAAAGATAACCAAGAATAGTGGACCTCCAACCAAATTTTCTATCCAAATTCAACTAAATCAATGCTTCCAAATATAAAACAGTGTAGTATCATCGGTAGTTGTGAACTATGTGGTTAATATCAGATAACATCGCTGACATATTGCTGATATATCTCATATCAGCCCTAAGCCGACATGTATTCATAATATCACTTAAATAACATTACCGATATATAGCTTGATATCTGTGGATATATCGCTTGGATATTTAGTGTAAAAAAACTAATATTTTTGAAGAATATTATTCGTTATTGTATTTTCTAGAGAAATATTTTTATAAATAAGTATCTTCACATTCTCAATATTTGTTTTCTATATATAGCTGTAGACCATATTTTAAATCCTAACGCGCTAAAGTTTTACTTTTAACCATACAATTTTAGGCTTCATCATTGGTCTGTCATAAAGTAAACTCTACTTATTCCATCATTTTATATGTTTTATTTTTCTTGAAGACTTTACTCCTGAAGACAAGATCATGAATGAGCTAATTCTCTTTTTAGTTATTTTCTATTCACCATTTCTAGTTGGTAACTTAGCTTATGAAAATTCATTTTGTTAGTTTTAATGATGCACCTAGAATTAAAGTTGAAGGGCAGTTGTAAGAGAACCTCATATTATCACAAAACCAATTGGTTAATGTGACGGAAAGTGTCTTAGTATTTATGCAGAATTCATATTGTAAATTCCACGACGTGGGACTAATCTCAACATGCCCCCGCACGTGTTGGGTATGATCATCCAAACACGTGGACATTCATTGAGGGTGACGTGTGACACAATTAAACTCGCTCTGATACCATGTAAGAGAACCTCATATTATCATAAAACCAATTGGTTAATGTGATGGAAAGTCTCTTAGTATTTATGCAGAATTCATATTGTAAATTCCCCAATGTGGGACTAATCTCAAGAGCAGTAAAATTATATATTTGACATATCGAGAAGGAACGAGCTAAATTAGTAATTGGTATCAAATCAATATTTTTTATTCAATAAATTAAGTGAAAATGAAAATGATGAAAATATAAATATGGAAAATTTGGAAAAGTAATATAAATGTTTAGATGGCTGAACAAACAATGAATACAGTATAAAAATGAAGAAAATAATAAAGATGTACATCATCTGAATTTCTCTAGAACTTAGTAAACAGATTATAATCTATAAATTATATTTAGTCGGTCTTTAATAGTAATTTGGAATTATTTATCTAGATATTTAAATACTTAAAATCGATATAGCATTCTCATGGTCTGATATCGTTTATAACATATTCTACTCATATCCGATATTTTATCGGTATTATCATGATATTTAGAAATATCTCATACTGGTACTTGACTGGTGTGTACCGGATACCGATATTGACTACTTAGGTGGTAAAAAACAAACCACACATCAACAACAAAATAAATGCTTTAAAAATTCTATCATATTGGTTAGGATATGCATTAAAAATACGTAGCTAATTGAGAATTTTTTATATTTTCACACTTTAGAGCCTTTGGTGTCAAAAGTAGGAAAAACGTACTTCTGTCACTAAGATGGTTTCATTGACCATTAAAAGGTACCAGTGATTTTGTATAGTCCAACATAAATAGATGTTAGAGCAATGAAATTGAAAGGGGTTACACTTAGTTCATCACAAGAAATAAAGAGTATGTGTTGTCGACAATTCAACGAAATAGACCATTAGTAGTGTTGAATAAATGTTATCTTAACTTTTAACAATGTTTTAAAGAACAATTTATAACAACATGCTGTAATAGACCTAGAACTCATAATAACATTTTTTTTGAAACCCCATCGCGTGTCACTATATGATGGCGTCGACGAAACACTCTCATATAATGACACATTGTAACATTTCTTATACTCTGTCAAACTATATATTATTACATACGGCAACGTTTGTGAAAACTCCATGTTTGATTTTTTTTATTGAAGAAGATGGATAATTCTATGTTTGAATAGGATTTATGGTTTCTATGATATTTGGAAAAGATTATGGTATATCCTTCATAACATTGAGGACAATGCAACTAATATCTTTCGCCATGTATACATAATTAAACAAAATAAAATAGCGAAACACATTTGATAACCAACACAAATTGGCTCATAATATTATTAAGCATAGCCAAGTTTAAACCATGTTTGATACAAAAAATAATACATAGTAATTGTTGGAATCGGGCCATCCCGCAACGGAATTAAGGGGTGAATTTCAAAAAAATCTTATTAGATCTTTATTGTGTCAATGAAATCTAATTCATTTAGAAATTTTCTAAATTTTCTTTTTAAATAAATTCATTATTTTATTTAACTTTATAAAATGAAGATTAACATTATATGATTTTATTATATTTTAAATGTGTGTATCATACACACATGTGTGTACGTGCATATGCGATATAATAGTGTGTACATAGTTAAACATGCATGCATATAGATGTTAGGATTTACACCGTAACGGACATGTTACTCCATGTAGTATTCGATCATGCTGCCTAAATGAAATATATATATGCACCAAAATAATTTATATGTGTGTGTGAGTGTAATTAATTGATAAATATAAAATTATAATTATTTATATAATACACACACACACACACACACACATACATACATACATACATACATACATACATACATACATACATACATACATACATATATATAAGTACATGTACATAGGCCAATTGTAACATCCCATAAACTTGGCGTTAGATATTTAATTAGTTAGTTAGTTAATTAGGCTCCAAAAATGGAATTTGTGCAAACGATTGCATTTGACCATGAAACTTGCACCATTGCGTTTGTGGTGGAATTCTAAGCAACTTTCTTATTTAGAGTTTTGCGATTGGAGTCCAAATGAAGTAGTTACGGATGAAAACCAAATTTAAAAATAATTATATAAATGTTAATGTATTAAATATCGGGATCCATATGTCGACACGTTCACTAGGACACGTCGACATGTAGCGGTCGACCGGTGCACATGAATAGTCGACAGGTTGGCAAACCGACGGCAAGGGTTTTTCTAGTCCAAATGGTCCACATTTAATATATTTCGATCGAACAACTATGGTTGATTCTAATGCCTATAAATTCAGGTCTAACCCTCTCTTATATTCTCATATTTTTCAAAAAGCAGCAGCGACGCTCTGCTATTTTCTCTTCTCCACTATTTTCTAAATTATAAATTATAATATTATATTTGTATATATACAAATTGGAGAAGAATAGAAATCACATAACAGAAGAAGAAGAGCGGGTTGACACTATCGATAATGAGGTACTATACATATCTATAATTTTATTTATATATTTATGTTTTCCTTCAACCTCAAATCTCTTCTCGGATCTATAATTCTAATACATGCATATACCCATTTTATACATGTTTCTTGAAGTAAGAAGAAATGAAGTTGAATCAAATATTTTACTTCAGATTTGGATATTTAGAACGCTTTAAGAATGTGAGTGGGAATTTATAAAACTGTTTATGATTTTGAATTTATTTCGTTTGTATACATTTGATTTTTGTACGTAAATCAGCAGTATTTGTGAATTATTGGCTTAAATTAGCATAGAAAACTATTGCCTACATATTCTCGTTTTAGATCTGATAGGAATTATTGCTACATCCTGATTTGAAAATCAGTCCCAAAAGTTATAGATATGAATATTGATTGGATATGAAAATTATTCCAGATCCGAACTTGGGTTATAGATTATTAATATGATTTTGATTATTTCCTAATTATGTTGAATTGAAAATTTTCCATTGTTTAATTTGTAGGGGAACGTCCATTTGACTTTTGTAAGCTTGTTTATATTCCCAAATTGCATAGAAAATGCAAAATTTGATTTAACAAGGATTATATGCATGTAAAAAGGAAGAGATGTGTAAAGTATAGATTTATTCTCTGTACTTTACATTGTCTATTGCAATAAAAAGGAAGTAATCATTCCTTTTAATTTCGAATGAGGCAAATCTTTCCTTTTATTCTTGATCTTTCGTTTTAAACTAATTTATGGAAATCACAATGAGAATCTTCGTAAAAACGTAATTTCAGCAAATTAAATATGGAAAGAATATTCTAGTTAAAGATCTGTAAATAAAATACATCTGGTAGAAGTAGGTAGTTTTTTCATAAATATGATGATTTATGCGCAATGCTCGCATATGATATTAGTTATACGCAGTAATAACATTGATTTGCGAATAGGAAATAAAACGAAAGTTTGAAAAGGTTATAACTCCAAAAAATGCGTAAAAAATGTTGAATGAATTAGGGTTTACAAATAATTTAATGGGACTGATAAATATGGAAGATTAGATAAATAATTATGGAATAATTATGAAATGTCACTAATTGAAAATTAGTAAGTATATATAAATTTCATTAGGCTGATAATATTTTATCATGGATAAATTAACATTTATGGATAAAGAAAATAAAGAGGATTTATGGGAAATTGAATATTTAAGGTAAATTATATAGTCTTAAATAAATAGAAGGAGGTTAGTAAGCTAAGTCCAATATCTAATTTAGGATGATAAAGATTAGTAATAGTAAAGCCAAGGATAATATGAATTAAATCTGTAAAGCTTAGAAAATAAATTGGACTAGTAGGTTAGGATGCGAGGTTAATGCAGTTACACAACAAAAATCTGCCCTTCACTTTAAAGCTGCTAGCAGTAGTGTACACTTTCTATTGATATGAGACATCTTTGACCATAGGACCAAGATAATAATTAACTTGGCGTAGAAGATTAGGATGTGAGGTCGGTAGAGTTACACAACGGAAGTTTGCTCTTCACTCGGAGGCTAGCAAAGTTGTGTACACTTATTACTGCTGTAGGACATCACCAATCATAGGACCCGTAGAAAGCAATTGTGGGAATAATAGAATCTGCTTAGGGATTAAATGTATTAAGGGGTTGTTTGAGGGCCTGCCTCTTTCCTAATTAAAAAAATATTAAATGATCCGAATTATCAATTAGGAGCGGTTGTGGATATCTCGGGAAAAGTCCACATTGGGTTTGAGGTATTAAGTGACTGATCTACAGTATGCCACTTTACTATAAAGAAGCATTAAGCGTCCCGATGGGATTCCAAGCAATTTCAGCTAGAAATTACTAGTGAGGATTCTGTCTTAAAGTTAGGTATTAAATGATAAAGCTTGCCTAGAATATATGTATTAAATTGCCAAGGGTCAACCTAGTCCTTATTAACAAGGTATTATGTGGTTTGGGTATTATCTCTCACATAGCTAAGACTTTATGATGATAGATGCATTAGTAATATGGCTATCATGTATTATAATGCCATAAATAGTGGTCAAAAGTCTCCATGGCTAGAACCAATAGACCTATGAGCCCACGTCTAGTATTTTGTACCCTAGGAAGGGTAGGTAGGTGAATTATGAAAGTGTCTGTGTTATAGGATCATGTAATATGGATAAACTACTTGTGTGGAATAAGTAAGTAAATAGTAAAAGTAGTAAAGTAAATGACACCGGAGATTTTTATACTGGTTCGAACTCCCGTTCTACGTCCAGTCTCAGACTCCTTCTGGATTTAAACTAGCAACCCTCACTTAACCTAGAGGAATAGGTTTACACCGCCTGAGCAACCGAACAAGACTTCTACCGCCTAAGCAATCGAATAGGACTTCTACCGCCTGAGCAACCGAACAAAACTTCTTCACAAATAACAAAAGTATTCGACTGTAATGTGCTCTTTGAGTAGCACTGATAAGTCAATTAAGTACAATCTTTCTATAATCTTCTCCTTTATGATATATATTGTAATGTGCTTGAAAACTATGGAAGATAAAGTGATCAATGATCAGAGAATGTAAGCAGTTTGAGTGCAATTTGAAAACTAGATAATAAATAAGAATTCAAGAATATCAAAATAGATTTTGGTGAATTGTTTGTTGAATTCTGTAATCTATTTTTAGAGTTTAAAAGGTTGCAGCCATGAATGAAAAACTATATTGAAAAGAACAGGTGCAACCGTTGATTTTGAAAACGTTTCTCTTTGATAAAGAGAAGTGTCTTTTCATAAAAAAAAGCTGTTGGAGAATATTCAGCCGTCCGAATCAAAACAATTCAGCCACCTGAATTACATTAAAATGCAAACAGCAAGGTTTTAGGCTATTTCTGGCCTTATTCAGACGTCTGAATATATTCATTCAGACAGCTGAATATTGTGAAACAATATTTTTGTTTCAGCATTCAGACATCAGAATGAATGCATTCAGCTATCTGAATTCAGCCAATTGTGCATGTTCGTGCATGTGTGTATATGAATTTATACATATATCAATTCAAGAGAGATTTTAACAAAATTCTAAATGAAATAAAGACTCTAGACAGAACACAATCAACTTCAAACTCTGAATATGAATCTGCAACAAATCTCCTACAAAAATGATTAGCATACACAGAATATTTTATATAGCTTGTCATAATCAAAACGATGTAAAATCGAGATTCCAACATTCTCCCTCTTTTTGATGATGACAACTATATAATCAATAATATAAATATTCATAATATTGTTACTCCCTCTGTAAATATGCACAATTATTAACTTTCTCCCCCTTTGTCATAGACAAAAAGAAAGAAAATAATGCAAGAAGAATATTATTGCAAGAAGGAAAAGCAATATATATAACGCTTAATTGAGATAGCATAAAATATTTCCTACAACTTAACAAACATAGTTAAAACAAACATAATTAAAGGAAGCATAATTAAAACAAATATAATTAAAATTGGCTAGAAAGAGAAGGATCATCATTATCAGAACTCGAACTCGAAGAAGACAACTGAAATGGGGATGGGTTATAAGCCTCGATGGATTTAGAATCAGAACAAGAAATTCCATCCCATATTTTATTTAGAAATCCCCTGATCGAGTCGAATTTTCTTTCCATTTTCTTTTCAAGAGACATAATTTCTCGATGAATTTTCGATTGATTCCGGGAAAGAGTGTTAATAGCTTGTTTGGAAGAAATGTCCAGGCCAATCACTTGAATTGAATCATCGTCCTTTTCTTCTTCTTCATGTTGAGTATGAGAAGAGGAAGTAATATGTCATGAGGTTGTGACGTACCTTGTTGAACATTTTGAGATAATTTTTGGAAGGAGATGATTTTTTGTGGAGGAGACCGGTGAGGAAGACCCATCAATCCAAAAGTTTTTGCGCTTAACTCAGTAATAATCGAAAAATCGGAGTCGGGCATTAGAACGCGGACATTGATAAGGATGCACATAATATAAGCACCATAATGGATGGTCTTATATTTTCTTCGGATAGTGATGTCTTGAAATTCATCCAAAATAATTTTTCCCCAATTCACTAGTTGGTTGGAGTAGATTGAGTAAAAAGCTTGGAAATTTTCTTTATAAACCCTTTCACAACTCCCTATTCTTGGTTGTAAAGAACGAATAAATGCACGGTGAATGAGGCGAGCTTGTAGCCTTAAGAAGGTAGATTTTAAATTACTCAAATTTGTAAGTTGACCGGACAAGAAAGGATGTGAAACTTCATCTCGATGATCCATATCAACTTCAATATCAACAATATAAATTCCTTGATAAGTACAATTTATAATATTACCTAGTCTTTGTAAAGGCAAGAAATTTTTTACTCCATAAACTATTGACCAGACACAATCTTATCGATTTTGGGGATTATGGTGATATAAATTCAAATTTGCAAGAAAGAGTTTAATCGAAAGATGATTAATTTTGACATTGTTACGAGCATATCCAATTAGACTATCAAAATGGAATTGCTCCGCCAACTCCCTAATTCGGTAGGCCGCAAAATCTGAGAATTTCATGAAAGCTCCTTCAAGGATGTTGGAGTTCTTCATAGAATTATATAAGGAAATTGCAACATCATTCCATAGCCATTGTCGAATTTGATCTTCTGATGATCCGAAGGTTGATTCTCTAGTGCTTTTGGATCTTGGTGCCATTAGAGAGTAAAAAAGGAAGATAAAATTTTGAAAAGCTTGAAAATGGTGGCTAGGGTTCTGAAATGAATGAGAAAGAAGTGAAAAAGTCAATGTATAGAAGTTAAAAAGCAAGAGCTAAAGTGGAAAAAGAAAATAGAGGGAGGTTAAAAAAGGACTCAGAAGTAATTCAGCCGTTTGAATATATTCGTTCAGACATTTGAATTGCTCTGAGTTTCAACCCACATAGAAATAGTTCATTTTTGACCTAATGTAGAAGTCTGAATTATTTGATTCAGTCGTCTGAATCTGGGGACAAATTTTTCTTCCTATAATATTTAGCTTCCTGTTTTATAAAAAATAGTCGACTGAATTTGTACATAACCTCGTATCAGCCTATTGTTTATAGCAAACAATATATATAAATAAATATTTTGAATAATACAATTTTTGAACAATCAAAAAAAAATAACATATGAACAATAGTATATAAAATAAAATTAAAAAGATTTGGAAGAGGAGCTTGGAGTGTGATATGCATCTTCTTCTATTTTAATGTTCTCTTGAAATGGTCGAAGTGGAGACCATCTGTTGCAGTGTTCCCAAGAATTTGGTGATATTGGTGGACGTTGCAGTATTGGTCCCCAAGGATTGTGACGATTTGGAGAATGAACAGGAGACGGTTGATGAACTGTGTTTTTGGAGGAAGAAGCACAGAATTTTAACGTGACTTGTTCCAAAAATCTTAACCACTTGGCATTAACTTTTTGTTCATAGTATAGATCGAGCTGTAATTCTAGTGTTTCTCGTTGGTAGTGATGAGTATAATCCATTTTCTCTTTTGAAGATGGTGAACCAAAAGAAGAGAGACCGTCTCGTTCTACTAATATGTGGGTATATCCAGTATGAGTGGATGGAGGAACAATCAGAACCGGTTCGTAAATCGGTGTTGGAGTAGGTAAATTTACCGATCCCGAAGAAGGAGAAGTATAAGAGAGATCAAATGATTCTGAATTGTGTTGAGACGACATTTCGAGAAAAGTATTTGAAACTTAAAATTTTATTTGAAAGCTAATGCAAACGGAAGAAGGAATAGCAGATATATATATATATATATATATATATATATATATATATATATATGAGTAGAGTCATGTATAAATAGAAGGAATTTTGTGGTGAAGATTATAATAGCCATAGAAAAAAATTGGATGGGTTTAAGGTAAATGAAAAAAAATACAAACTAACTAAAGTTTTATAAAAGGGCAAAGTAGAGTAGTGGTAGAACCATAGACTACCGAGTAAGAGATCCCGAGTTCGAGTGTTGGAAAACCCTCCTCTTCTTTTATTTATTTATTTTTATTTTTTGTTAAAAACTTATAAATCTTTTATAGATACAATTCCTAATACTCTTCTTAGTTTTATAAATACATTTTCATTTAAAGGTTTTGTAAATATATCAACTAATTGATTTTCAGAGGACACAAATTCCAGTCAGACTAAATCATTTTCAATATTATCACAAAGAAAATGATGACGTATGTCAATGTGTTTAGTTCGTGGGTGCTTTACAGGATTTTTGGATAAGTTTATAGCAATAGTTTTATCATAGAAAATTGTTGATTAAGAAAGTTAACACCAAAATCTTGAAGTGTTTGTTGCATATAAATGACTTGAGCATAAGCTAAAACAATAGAAATATATTCTGCTTCACAAGTTGAATGTGAAACACAATTTTGTTTCTTGCTAAACCAAGAGACTAAATATTGTCCAATGAAATGAAAAGTCCTACTTGTACTTGTTAGATCCATCCGACATCCTCTAAAATCAGCATAACTATATGAAACTAACTCAAAAGGATACTCTTTCGGATAGAAAAGTTCAAAATCTTTGGTTTTTCTTAGATAACACAACATGCATTTCAATACTCGCATATGTGATTCTTTAGGATTTACTTGGAATCAAGCACACAAACAAACACTCATCATTATGTCAGGTCTACTAGCTGTTAGATAAAGTAATGATGCAATTATACTTCGATATAATTTTTAATCAACACTTTTGCCATCTTCATCTCTATCGAGATGAACTGTTGTGCTCATTGGAGTTGGCTTAGCAGACGTGTTTTTCAAATTAAATCGTTTAATTAGATTATTAAAATATTTTTCTTGATTAATAAAAATTCCATTTTCTATTTTTTTAATCTATAATCCAAGAAAATAAATAATTCTCCCATATGTGACATTTCACATTCTTTGGACATTATCTTTGAAAATTCCTGACATAATTTTTCATTTGTAAATCCAAAATAATATCATCAACATAAATTTGAATAATTAAAATATCCTTTTTAGTTCTTTTAATAAAAAGAGTTTGATCAACCTTTTTAATTTCAAAAGCAAAATCTATTAGATAGCTTTTAAGACGATCATACCAAGCACGAGGCGCTTGTCTTAGTCCATATAAAGTCTTTTTAAGTTTAAAGACATGGTCTGAAAATTTTTCATGAGTGAATAAAGGAGGTTGTTCAACAAAAACATTTTTTTTATATAACCATTTAAGAAAGCACTTTTAACATCCATTCGATAAATTTTGAAATTATGAAAACATGTAAAGGCCAGTAAGATACGTATTGCTTCATTTGTCGTGCAACTGGAGCAAATGTCTCTTCGTAGTCAATCCCTTCTTCTTGATTATATCCTTGTGAGACTAATCTAGCTTTATTCCTATTTATATTACCTTGTTCATCTGCTTTATTTTTAAAGACCCATTTAGTACCGATGACTATTTGATCGCTTGGTCTAGGAACTAGTTTCCAAACTTCATTTCGTTCAAATTGGTTTAGCTCTTCTTGCATAGCTATAATCCAATAGTCATCAGTAGATGCTTCTTTTGCATTTTTGGGTTCGATTTTGGAAAGATAAGCTACATGGCACTTTTGATTAAGTTGATTTCTAGTTCTAACTTGTGAATCGATTTCTCCAATGACATTTTCTATTGGGTGGTCACGTAAAATCCTATGTGGAGTTCATTTTCATTATGATCAATGTTTTCATTTTGATCAATATTATTAGAAAAGTCTTCATCTTCGTCAAAATTATTTTGAGTAACTATATTTGTGATGGTCTTAGGAGTATCCTCAAAATTTTTATTAAATTTGATTTTCTTGTCGAATGAAACATGAAGTGTTTCTTCGATTTTTTTTGTTATTTTATTGAAAATTCGATAAGCTTTGCTTCTATCTGAGTATCCTATGAAGATTCCTTTATCGGATTTTGGATCAAATTTTCCAAGTTGATCTTTTGTATTTAAGATAAAACATTTTGAACCAAAAGTTTTGAAATAAGAAATGTTTGGTTTTCTATGATAAAATAGTTCATATGGAATGAATTTTGTTAAAGGTCGAATGGAGACACAATTTAGAACATAGCAAGCAGTTGTTGCAGCTTCTGCCCAGAAATGTTTTGGTAATGTGTTTCTATTTAACAAAGTTCTTGCACATTCTTGTAATGTTCTAATTTTCTTTTCTACAATAAGATTTTGTTGTGCTGTCCTAGGAAAAGAAAAATTATGGTAAATTCCATTTTTATTACAAAAATGTTCAAATGATTCATTTCCAAATTCACCTCCATGATTACTTCTAATATTTTTGATTTTTAAATTTTGAGATTTTGAATTCTTTTTGCAAAATTCTTGAAATTTTCAAATGTGTCACTTTTATTTTTTAAGAAAATAGTCCAAGTGAACCTTGAAAAATCATCTACTATAACAAATACATATTTACTATGATTTATAGATTGAATTTGAGTTGGACCAAAAAGATCTAAACGTAATAATTCTAATGGCTATATAGTAGAAATATTTTTCTTCGATTTAAAAGATGATTTTGATAGTTTTCCCAACAGACAAGCATCACAAATATTATTTACTTAAAGTTCATTTTAGTAAACCTTTTACCAAATCATTTTTAGATAATTTATTTATAGTTTTGAAATTAGTATGAAAAAATCTTTAGTGCCATAATCACGGATCATTTTCTTTGGCTGTCAGACACATATTTGTATTATAATTTATATTCATATTTAAAACATAAATATTTTTATCTCTAAAGCCTTCAAAAATAAGATTTGGTTATGAAATTAAAATGTGTGGTTGTGAATACTGTTGTTTGTCGATTGGTAGTTTCAACTATTGATATAAAATGGAATATATGGATATTTTGGATAGTCGAAACTTTTGAATTAAGATATGAGTTGAAATGAGAATTTTATTGAATTATGCAGTTGAATTTAATAACCTTAAATTGAAAGCAAGTGAAACAAGGTTAAATTTGTTATATCTATGTTTAGTAAATGAATAGAATTGCTATATACATTATTGGCATGTAATGTAATAATATACAAATGTGAACTTTAAGCCTTGGCATGTTCAAATCAAAATTGCTGTAACGACCTGATTTTTTGATGCCTGAAAATCGACATCAATACGTCCACTGTATTAAATGCCGAACAATCGAATGCCGGAAAATCAAACCATAAGGGAAAGAAAAAAAGAGGTAGAAGAAGAAATAGAAATTAACATCAGAATCTCACAAACGCAGCGGAACAATATATAATAGATAAATGACTGATCTTTATACAAAAAGAACTATATCTGTTTTATACATTACATCATCAGAGTATAACACAATAAATTGCAAAATATTGGACAGTTATATTAACTTTTTGTGACGACCCGGAATTTTGAGCAATATCAATTTAATAATCTTTGATAAAAATTAAATTGATTTGATCATTTTATATTATAAATTGACAAGTTAAATTTATACTAAAAATAAATGATAATAATTTGTTAATATCTATTAATAAGTTTCTTGACTATATGAATTGGCAAGATTAAATTCTTTTGAAATTTATAAATATTTGATTTGAAATTATTTATTTTGGTAAATAAGAAGTCTTTAATGTAATAGAACTTTGTATTCAAATTATAATGTATATATTGTGATTTGGTATTTGTTTTAAAATTTAATTTGAAAATTAATAAATTTAATGTTAGAATGTTTTTATTTGAAAGGTGTATATATATTTGTATATATATATTTGAAATAGGGATTGTATTAATTTGAATTTAATAATAGTTTTCAAACTTGAATATATTTAGTTTTGAATTTGAAATGTTAATTTGATTTAATGTCTTTGAAATGATATTTGAAATTTAAATTTTAAATAATAAAGTTAATTTCTTATTTTATAAACATATATTTTAGCTTTTGTTTTAATAAGATAAAATTGTTTTAAAAATTTATATAAGGAATTAAACTAAGTTTTCAATTTATAAACAAGTGATAGAATTTAATTGATTAAAAACATAAGTTATTTAAAATTGTCTATGTGAATTTACTTTTGAAATTCTTGTTAAAGTCTAAAGTTTATTTTTATAAGATAAAAACATTTTACAATTATATAAATATTACATAATAAAATCAATAAGTAGGCATTAAAATACATTAATACATATACACATTTCATGCAAAGCTTAAAATAATTTATAAAAGGGAAAATGACATTTAAAAATATTAATTAAAAGCATTATAACACTTGTAAGTATTTTGGGCTTATTAAAAGACATTTGTAATTACATGTGCTTAGGTGTAAGGAATTGGAACATAGGGTTGACAATTGGCAATATTCTCTTAATAGTAAAATTTAAAATTAAAAATATGGTAAAGAAGAGTTTATTTTCAGTTAAAACAAAAAAATCTGGAAATCAATCCTGTAAAAGCAAGTTCAAAACAAAGATGGGAAAAAATAGAAGTTTGTAAAAATCTGGAAATTTCAATCTGAAGAATCTGAAGATATAAAGACAATCAAGCATCAGGATGTAAATAATCAACATGCAATTCAGGTTCATCAAACAAAACAATTCATTAATCAACAAGCTAAACTGGAAACGAGCAGTAAAATCAACATGCAAGGAAAAAATTCAAAACCTGGAAATAAGTTCTCTGTCCTCTGCACCTGTCCTCTGCATTAAACAAGTGAGTAAATGAAATTTTAAAAACAGTTCTAATCTTGAATTTCATCTTGTTCAAGCATAGATAATTATGATGATTTGCTTGATTTTTTATTTATGCCTGTTTGAAATATAAATAGTTGATTTCTTGTTCAAGAATAAGTAATGCATGATGATCTGTTCTCTGTCCTGGATATTATATGAGTGAATAATCTTTTAAAAACAGTTTGAACATTGGACTCAACCTGTTTCTATGATTAGATAACATAATGTTTGATGGAATATTAGATTTAAATCTGAATACATGTTTGAATTGGGGTGTATCTGTCTTGCCTGTAAGCATACTTGTGTTCTGTGTAATTTAACAGGCTCGACTTCTTAACTAAATCAATAATTCAGTAATGAAGTCGTATTGATCCATGATATGTAAACAAAAGTTGTTTATAATCATGCAACTTCTTATCTAAAAATAGATATAGGTTTTGAAAATGAAAGATTAGCTTAAAATCTTCAAATTTGCAGTTAAATGGAAATTGGGTCAAAATTTTATTAAAACAATTTCAAGTTTTGATTTCACAATTGAATTGCAAATGGAAAATGATGAATTTTAGAACTTGAATCACAATTTCTAATGGAGTATTCAGTGAGCATTTTGGGATTTTCTAGTTTGGGGTTTTTGGCCGATTCTGGATGATAGTCGAAGAATCAAGCATCGTGGTTGAGTATGGAGGTAGAGGGGGTGTTGAAGTTCACCAGAAAAATGCAGAAGTATTTTTCTAATTTTTAAATCGATGGGAATGGATTGATGTAGGGTTTTGCTTCCTGTTCTTTCTTTCTCTGTTCATCTTTAAATCGCGACTTCGTGGGCAATCTGGAGGCTATCGCGAGGGGTTAGGGAGGTGAGGGGAAGTGAGATGAAGCTGCAGTGATGAAGGCGTGGTCTCTGGTGAAGGCAGTGACGGGCGGTGGTGGTTTACAGGTAGGGATTCTTCGAACTGTTTGGGTTCGAATGTTGTATTTCGATTTTCGATCGTGTTTGGATTTCTGGGTTGAGCATTGGGATGGAGGGGTTGAACGTGACTTGTCGCGGTCGGAATGATGGTCGTTGGCGATGGGGAACTCGGTGCACGTTGCACGGTGGTGAAGTATCAGTTGCTGTTGGGTTGAATGGGAGAAGATGGTGAAGAACTCGAAGCAGGCATCGTGTTTTGTATGATGGAACCCGAAGCAAGGGGTAGACAGGGAAGACTCGGGTTGTTTTGCTTGTTTACTCGGGTGTGGCACGGGTTGTTGCTAGTTACTCGAGTATTCAGAGGGTCAGGTTTTAGAACTTTATGTTTAAGTTGTTAATTCAAAGAATATTTGTTTTTAGAAATAAAGTTTTTTAAAAACAAAGGTTGAATAAGTTTTCAGATTGAAATTGTTTTCTAAGTTATGTTTTAAACAAGTTTATATATTTTAAAATATGGAGTTTTAAAATAAAATGAGTGGATCTTAAAATAAAGTTTGTATTTAAACTTTAATAAATAATTTGGGAAAGGTTTTAAAGATTTCAAAGTTCAATTTAAAATATGTTTAAATTTAATTGATTTCTAAATCATTATATTTATTTAAATTAAGTTTAATAATTTAGAATTTGATAATCAATTGTAATAAAGATTATCTTTAGTAAGTTTGAATTTAATTTAATTAAAGATAATTAAATTTGTAAAGATAATTGAGATAATTAAATTATTTTTAATTATCAAGTTTTAATTATGAATAAATGATTTAATTAAGATAAGGTTTCTTAATTAAGAATCTTTTAATATAATAAGTTGAGAATCATTTAATTAATTTTAAATGATTTAGTTAAATAGTTAATTAAATAATTAACTTATGATTAATTAAGATAATCACTTTGGATTAATCTAATTACTTAGGGAAGTAATTAAAGTAAATAAGAAATTAATTCAGAAGGTAATTAAGTAAGAGTTAATTACTTTATGAAAAGTAATTAAGTAAATGTGATTAAGAGTTAATCACTTGAGTTATTAATTAAAGACTAAATTAATAATTAGTTAAAGGTTTAAATTATTTGATTAATGATTAATTAATTAAAGAATTAAGAGTAATTAATTAGGTGGTTAATTACTTGTTAAAGTAATTAATTAAGAAAGAAATTTAATTAATGAGTAATCATTAATTAATGAAAATAATTAATTAATTGTTAATTAATAATTTAAGAATAATTAATTTATAATTAAGTTTTAAATTACTAAATGTAATTAAAGTAATTAATCAAAGGTGATTAATTAAAAGTAATTAACTAAGTATGATTAATTAAAAGTAATTAATCAATGTGATTAATTAATAATTATTAATCAAGTGTAATTAATTAAAGATAATTAAGGAATAATTATCAGAATAATTAGAGAATAATTAATCAAGGTTGATTAATTTAGAAAGTAATTAAGAGGAAATTACTTAGAATAATTTGGAGTAATTAATCAGGATGATTAATTAATTTGGTAATTAAGTAATAATTACTTAAAGTAATTAGGTGATAATTAATCAGGAAAGATTAATTGAGTTGGGTAATTAAGTGATGATAATTAATTAATTTGTAATTAATTAATAAATAGGAAGTCGGATTGAAGATAATCCAAGTGTTTAATTAAGGATTAATTTAATTTAAGGATTAATTAAATTAATCAAGTTTGAATCAAACTTGTTTATGAATGATTAATGATTGGATGATATATCATTGGATGAGTAATGATATTGGTTGTTGTTGGATGACATTGATTGATGGATGATGATATGTATATGCTATATCTGATTGTGATATATATGCTGCTTTGTGATATGTATAGATGCATGTTATAATAGATGCTTATCTATCTGTGTTGTGAATACATCCATTTATGTTAAGTGATACTTCTGAATATCTATTGTTTAAATCCCTTAAGAATAACTTGGACATTAAAATGGCGTTTGGTTTCGATGAGACCGGGATCGGGTTTTCCATATTTGGGATCCGAAAACCACATCGATTCCAATTAAACGTTTGGACGTTAATCCAAGTGGAGCAAGTGAAGACTCGAAGTGTAAGGGCTATACGTCAGTATAACTCTGTGGGTGATTCCGTAATGAGTTTGACGGAATAGTGCTTATAGATTCGAGATGGTGAATTAGAGTGCAAGGGCTATGGTCGTTGACTCTGAGGGTGATTCCAAAATGAGTGCAACGAGATAGTGCCTTCGGTTTCGTTCGAACCCGGAACGAACTTGTATGGATTGAATGCTTTCAGCACATCGTCAGGTGGACGATGAGCATTCTAAGATAATTGGTCCTATAAAGGTAATCGCAGCCTCAAGCCTCATCAACCGGGAATGGCTAAAACAGGGGAGGTGCAGCAAGGCTTCGTGGGTCGCGCCCACTGGAGGGCAAGATACATCCCTGTCTAGAGGTCCCTTTATATTTCGGCTGTGTGGGTAGTTGGTCTGCAGCCAACTACGGGGTGGTCTTGTTCGGGACCGTTCAGTAAGGAACGGTGCCGGTCTTGTGTTGCAGGGGATGAAGGGAGTAATCCTCGGTACGGTGATCTAGGCCACGTACTGTGACGGGCGGTACCCCAGTAGCCCTGCCATTGTTGGAAACCCATTTTCCCTACGAGACCCTACGGTTTTGTTTGTATTACCCACTTTTGTGGCTAGTAGCTGGAATTTAATGAATGTAACAATTTCGGCTATTTCATATTTACTTGAAAACCCTAGGCACTATTATAATATCACTGGATTTCCTATCAAATGTTTTGGTTAGCGTAAGGTAAAAACTTTTCCATGTTTATGTGTGGGAAGTCTTACGTGATACCTTTCTTTCAAAGGTTTTTCTAAAGTTAAGCAATCTTAAACCGTTTACTCACACCAGACCCCTGTCTGACCCGAGTGTTTATTTTCTGTTTTATTAAACTCTTGGGTACTCATATTATGTATGAGTAGTCAAGTGATTCAGGTTATCTCTTGACGAATTCTGGAGGAGCTTTGGAGCAGGAGGCTTCAGCGTGTAGATATATGGTTAGAGTTTCCGCTGTGTATTATGCTGTGTAATGTCTTGTATTGTATTAGACAGAAATGTTATAACTGTCTAAATTGAGATGTTTAGTTGTGTACTCTGATGTATATAATACTATGTATATGTTCTATATTATATTTAAATCGTTCCGCTGTGAGATTCTGATGTGTTGTTTTCTCTTTCTTCTCTTTCTTTTCTTCTTCTATCCCTTTCTTTCTTAATTAGTGATGCGATTTTCCGGTAGTGGAATTTCGGGTCGCTACACTTTTCCTCACAAAAGATGACTGTACAACTACCATACGCAGCGAAAATAAGACAGATACGTGTGATACGTCTCTCCATCCAGCACATCCCCTGAGCTTCGTAGCAGTCCATCCAAAATCTGTACTCTATAATACTTCGTCTGACCCGAGCATTATAGTGAAATAACACCCGAGTCAGTCCGGAAAACCAGCCTGAGAAAACACACTCAATTGGATTATTAAGGTTTCAAAATCCTTTTGGAACCAAATGTATCTCGTAACATCACGCCACAAATAAACATGTTGGGTTTTACCTTACGATAACCAAAACATTTCTTGTTAAATCCACCGATTTTATAGTAGTGTCTATATACAAATACTTATTCAAATAGCTGAAATTGTTACATTCATTAAAATCTAGCATAATAGGTATAAAAATAAATCTGAAGGCACTTATTGGAGATTGGGTTTCCATCAATGGCAGGGCTACTGGGGTACCGCCTGTTACAGTACCTGGTCTAGATCAGAGTACCGAGGATCCATCCTAATCCCCTGCAACACAAGACCGGAGCTACCCCTTACTAGATAGTCCGAATAAGATCACCCCACGGTTGGGATCAGCAACCGTGCACATAGCCGAATAAAAAGGGACATCTAGACAGGGATGACCTTACCCTAATTGGTTGCTATCCACATAGCCTTGCTACACCTCCCCTGTTTTAGCCATTATCAGTTGATGAGGCTCGAGGCTATGCGTTACCTTTTCAGAACACGTCTCACTTAGAATGCTCATCGTCCTCCTGATGATGTTCTGATAGCATTCATCCATACAAGTCTGTTCCCGCTCCGAGCGAAACCGAAGACACTACTCCTACTACATCCATTTTGGAGTCATCCTCAGGATTAGTTGCGATTAGCCCTTGCAATCCACTGCTCCATCTTCGACTCCAAGCTCTTGTCTTCCTTACAAAAAAGTTCAAACCGGATCGAAGTGGTTTTCGACAAAAAAATCCCTATCTCGATCTCTTCGAAACGATCAGCGCATTAGCCAATATTGATAGCCGGTTATTTAACTATCATATAACATCCACAAATAACCATCAGGCCTTAATGATTTCCCAAATTATTTATTTCAAAATATCTTCACAAGATATTTTTCTACGCTTCAACTCTTTGAAAATAGTTTTCAAATCACTTTTTCTCTCGCAGAATAAATTTCTACCCAAATGTTTTATTTCCATTGAAAATCACCAAGTCTTAATACTTTAGATTTTTAAATAATTTAAACCACTTTATCCAAAAATATATTTTAAAACACTTAAATTCAAAACTACTTAAAACGTTTTATTTAAAATAGTAGTTATGAAATTTTATAGTAATTCCTCATGTAAAACTTAAGCCAAAACTAAATTTAAAATAACTATTAAATAGAGTATAAATATTTAATAAACATCTTTTAAATCGAATACTAGTTAAACCTTTAAAATAAACACTTCTATAATTAACTTAATAAATATTTACTTAAAATGATTAAATAAAAGTTTTCCTAAAAAATTATTTTTAAATAAGTTTAAACTTCCAATTTATATATATATATATATATATATATGTAACAACCCGCATATTTATCGATTTTTATATTTAAATATTTTATCGATACTCGGAATTTAGTCCGAAAAGCTACTTTTTGCATACGGTCGAATTAGGACTCGGGACCACTCCCATTGAGTTTAAAATACCATTTGCGACCTTTTTGAGTATAAGCTTCGATAAGTTTGGAGTAAGTTGATTTTTGCTACTTTTTACTTAGGGTTTTGGTTTGGGCTGAGCCTATTAACCCCACTTAACTCAGTTCCAACCCTCTCCTCTTCATTCACTTCCTTTCTATTTTCCTTTTACTCAAGCTTTTATAACAATGGAGAGTGGAATGAGAAATTAAAACTCCAATCCCTAGTTTTCTTTTGCAAATCAAACTCTAGCTCCAAACTAATTGAAGAAACCATTGGTAAGCCTTCTCTTCTTCTTCTCCAACTCATTCTCTTATCAATTTCAGAAATTCCTAAACCTAACTTTGGGAATGTTCTCCTTTTAAAGCTTAGAATCAAGCTTCTTGAGTTGGGTTTGAAGAGTGGTTGATTCTTCTTTGCTTCCAAGCTTCTTCTTCAATCGTTTGGGTTCAAAGGTGAGATTTTTATCTCACATCTTAGTCTATAACTATCTTCGATTGTTAGGTATGAATTCCTAACACTTATTCGTGTGCGTTTGCTTTTGGTTTGGATTGATTTGGTGAATATTCCAATTTTTAGTGTTTTGAGTTCAAATCTTTAAAAATCCTAACTTTGATGTTTGAACATGTTTTTGGTGATGTATTTAGGAGCATATAGGGTCGGGTAGTCGATTGGCATAAACCCTTAGCGTCGTTGCTCGTGCGATTGCAATTTGGTCGAGATTTGCAACTCATTTGAAATAGGTTTAAATTGGCAGAACATCAGGTTCGGCCGACCGAACCCCTGGGCCGTTCGACCGACCTGCTACCAAAGTGCATAGGCACTTTTCTGTCTTGGGTCCGGTCGACTGGCTACAGGGCTCGGTCGACCGACCTGCTTCCCGAGGATTTTTCAGAACAGGGTCCGGTCGACCGAGCTCTGTAGCCGACCGATCGACCTGTTGCTGTTTTGCCTATTTCGCCTATTTTACGTGGTTTCCAAATTTAATCGATTCGTGTTATTTCCCTATTTGTTGTTATCATTTGTTATTAACTTTGGTGACTTCTTTTCTTCGGGAATTTTTGGAATATCCGTTTTGATGGATTCGGTATCGATTTCTTTGGATTTTCATTCACGTCTTCGAATGTGAATTTTAGTGATTGATTCTTTCTACAATCAATTTTTGTGTTTTGTCACTTCAAAATATAAAGGTTTTGAATACTAGTAGTAAATATCAAAATTCCTTCATCAAAACGATTTCAACACTATTTTATTACAAAGCTCGTTTCTGAAACCGTTTTCCAATCTATTTGTATATACAAACCTTTACCTCACTCGTATGAGAAATCTCATCAAACGACTTAGTAAAACAAGTGGTATGAAACGCTTGCGTTTACTTCGTCGGTTAATTCTTGGACTTGTTCGATTGAAACTCTTGTGACAATTTTCTAGTGGAGATCTATAGTTTGTTCGTAAATATTTATGTTAAGCAAGTGGTTATGGGACATGAAGCTAAACTCATATATTTACTAACTTAGTGTGATTGACACTTGTCGTTGATCATGACGATCATCTTTGTGATTTAGACTAGCAATGTGCGATGTCTCTTTGTCTGCGAGGGAGACTAAACCCCGTTTTGTGGAGTTTCAACTCAAATTTGGTGGGGTAGCAACCCATGGTCTTCGGGCCGTTTGTGGAGCTTCGGCTTAATTTGTGATGGTTAGCAACCATGGAATTAGCGTTCCGTTTGTGATACACGTGTTGGTGAGCTTTATGCTCCCCTTTGTGACAGGCCTTCCCCCTTTTTGTGATTTCTGGATTTCTTGAGATGATTTCTAGAATTTGTGCTTCACCAATTTTCGTGATTTTTCATTGATAAGTTTTATCAATATTTGTGTATTGGTGAATTTTTGCGTCATTGACAATTTGTGATTGATATTGATATAATAAACAATATTTATGGTTTGGTGAACGAAATAAAGAGTATGACATTCCTTTTGATTCTTGTGTAAATTTTTGTGATATTGATTGATCTCTTGTTGATTTTCAACTACTTATATATATCACAACTTGGCATTGTGATTATTATGTGTTTAGTCATATCTCTTATTCTATATCGTTTCATATGATATTTATAGTTAGACTGATCCGTTTATTATTTTCTTATTAAATAATACCCGGGTCAGACCGAGATGTTACAGGTGCTTCAGCTTGACTTCTCACTCGGGATTGATTTCTCTGACTTTTGGCTAACTACTTAGATTAGTAGTTTATTTTGTTGTATACACTTGAGATATGTACTCATAGTTGTATTCTTTTGTATAGCACGTGTTGCTATTCTTTTGTATTATTGTGGATCTTTTGACCACTACTCTGATATACACTTTCATGTGTTAGTTATATATTCATATCTTCTTCCGCCTTTGTGATATGAATTATCTGTGACTGATTTGTGTTATGCTTATTTCTATATTTGTTTCCGAAGAGTATTATAGCCACAGTGTGGTAGCTTTGTGTTTGTATTGGTATGTCGGATTTCCTTTTGAAATATAATACATGTTATACTATCTGACATACCGGTGCTCGTGCAAAGCAATTACATGGATGGTCGCTCCTCAACAGCCTTATTCTCCGTGCTAGTTGACAGCATTACACTGTAGTGTTCTTGGCTAGTGTGGGTCTAGAGGTGGGGCGTCACAGCTTGGTATCAGAGCCAAACTTCGGAACAATATGGAATATTATAACAAGGATCATCGTCGTCCTAAGTCTTTCTTAGGAGTCGTGCTTTAGGATTTAATTCGAGTCTTCGTACCGATTCATCCTATTTTCTTTATGATTCCTTGTTTTATCTATCAAGATTGCTTGATATTCATTTGGTGAATAACCTTCTTCTTCTTCTTTCTTTCTTTCTAAGGGAAGAGAAATGGTTAGACCTGGTCGTCCAAGAGCTGGACCATCTAGTGCTTGTCAGGACCCGATTCTTCGTCTTCCGAAAATTCAACATCGATACTCACTTTATCGACTGCCGAGTAATCGAACGACGAAAAACCGAACACTGAGGGTTTAAGAAGAAGAAAAAGACAGAAGAAGAGATGAGAAGATAGAAAATAGAGAGGAAAGAAAATAGAAAATAGGATAGAATAGAAAACAACAGAACAACATCAGAATCTCACAATTCGCAGCGGAACAACATATAATAATAAATGAATAATCTTTAAACAAAGAACTATATCAGTTATTACATTTTATACATTACATTTCATTACATCATATCATCAGAGTGTACAACAATATACAACAACAAACAGTGCAGCGGAAAAGAAATACTATATACTAGTAATACGCCATGCCATCCATCTTGCCTCCAGCAACTCCAGAATATCCAGAATATCCTGATAAACCTAACTCTTGACTGCCCGTGTGGAAATTGGTGGGCACCCAGAGTTTAGGAAGGAAAACAATAAACTCCGAGTCAGTCATGTGACTGGTGTGAGAACTCAAAACAGTTTATTTACTTTAAAATCAAAATAGAGGAATATTTTTAAATTCAATTCGCAATGCTTTTAAAAATGAGACTACCATAAGACCTCCTGCCACACACACAATGCAAACGCAGACTTGGAGAAGATTTCTCCTTATGATAGCCAAAGATGCTTGATACGCATTAAAATCAAATCAATTTTGATACTATTATTAGTGCATAGTGTAGAAAACAATTTCGAAAGTAGAATATAAATCTTAGCCAGCATAGGTACCATTATAGTATGCTTACTATAGCTACCATATTAAATGGCAGGTTCTACAACTAAAACCGTACAAGTCACGTATTGTTTCTTTGGATTTCCAATGAATGATCAGGCCAAGGAACTTCCCATTGCCACATGAGAATGCCTCTGGATGGACATCCCCGAGAACCAAACCGGATCTCTACCAACACAAGGCCGGGTTACCCCTAACTGAGTAACAACTGACCGAATATGCCATCCCCCGGTCCTTTGGGACCTTTCACCGAGCGCTCGTAATCAATTCACACAATCATAACAAAGTGTTTTCAACATGAGTAAGTATCTGGGCTCCATACCATGATACCACCCTTTTCCAGAAGGAAATGCACATATCCTAAAGGGCGCCACCCCTCATAACCTTGCTGCTTCTTTCCTGTTTTGACCATTCACGGGGTGTGAGGCTCGACGAAGTCACGTCCACAAAAACATACTTTATACAAAAGCCATGATTTGGGTCAACAAATGATCATAGAAATGATCACCAGGATAGACGATCAAATAAACGATCCTATCACAAATAATCAACACAATGATCATTTACAGCAACACTCAGCATGTCACATTACCAAATTGGGAATATATCGCTGATAACATTCAACTACATAACCTCTGAGCTCGTACGTCTCAGAGAAGGGTGTTAAGCTAAAAGAATAAATTCTCCACCACCAGAAGAAATATATTTGAAGGAAATCGGCTTTATATCTCAATTTGTAATGTCAGACATACAATCCATACAAGTCTGTTCCGGGCTCGAACAGAACCGAAGGCACTTCTCATGAAGCCCTTGCAATCCGGGTGTTCACAATCCCGATTGAATTTCCCATCACTTAGGAAATCTCTATACCAGGAGCGACCCAGTGCAGAGACAATCGATAGGTCATCCTATCGCTTTCGCAAATACTCGGTCTTCAACACCGATCTTCAATGCAATTCATAACGACGTATCACATATTCAGAATGGGTTATACGACCACATGGTCCTTTCCCGGTTAACCCGAATAGTGAGCGCTTATTCAAAAATAAGTGTGGCATTCAAATTCAAACAAATCACATCAAATACCCATTCAAAGGGAAATATTGATAGTCGATTATTAAACTATCAATGGATATGCACACATCACCAGTTTCCAAATAATTTTTCAAATTATTTATTTTCCAAAATATCTTTACAAGATATATAATTTTCACACTTCAAAAATAAATCAATATTTATTTTTCTAAACCAATCCCACTTTCTTTTATAAATTCCATAGTGAATTTATATTTCACAATATCTATGAATATATGATTTTAATTATTCATTTTCAATTTATCTTCAAAAAGATAAATTCTCAACTTATTCAATGAAATATTAGAAAACATTTCCATACTTATTTATTCATAAGTAATTCACTTTATATTATTTATTTTCAATACTTAGAAAATATTCAATATACTTAAATCGAAATTAAGTATATATTTCATTCTTTAAGGAAATCATTCTCTTAAACATATTTATTTGGGCCAAAACGAATGTTGCGTAAAACATCGTTACGACAACCCAAAATCACTAGTATAGGGATTTGAAATTAAAATAGATATATAAATCCCAATACTATACAAAACATTTCCTTTCGGAAAGCATTTACTATAACAACAGTGTTATAGTCCACCATTTCCTTCTATTTCTCGAAAACGTCTATTTCAACAATAAATGTTGAAATCTATGGTTTCGAATCTCAACACATTTTAAAACATCGTTAGATCGTTTTAATTCAATTTAAAACATCACATTCAAAACAATTTCTTTAACATATTATTCACTATTCAAAAACGTGAATATACTACGTTAACTAATTTCATCCTTTCTATACACTTTATTTCAAAGGATTATTCACAGTCAAAAACGTGAATATAACTCCATTAATAGGTTTCAACAATTTTCTTATCAAAATAAGTCGTTTGCGAATTTATAAAACAACGTTTATAAATTCCAATTCTAATTATTTATAACAACTTCCTTTTACACATTTCCGTCATTAACCTATTCCAGTTTATAACTCAATTATAAACTAAAATTTCATATTATAAGTTAAATACTTATAAAACGATTATTTTACAAAATCGTTTCTTTGAACTCCATAATTATAAATCTTATAACTTATAAGATTCAATTATTCATCCAAATATATTCTTTAATAATTTCACAAAATTTATAAATCTTACTATTTATAAATTTCATTTATAACTTCACCATTTATAATTTTATAAATTCCATTCACTTATGCAATCCATTTTCACTTCATTCAAACACTTATAAAAACTCGTTTTATAATGTCAATATTTCAATTTATAAATATCCATTTATAAATTTCTTATATAAATCAATTCATACTATTATTTTAAAACATCTTTAATCTCCTTTACAATTTCACCCTTCTCTTGATTTATAAAATAATCAAATTTTTGTAAATCCTATATTTAAACGTTTCACAATAGATTCAAAAATCCCGATTTTACTATTTTATAAAATCATCAGCATCATATTCTCAAAAATCAGTTTTTAACTATATTTCTCAAAAATCATAATTTTTATATAACATTAAAATTATACGTTTATTTATTTAAAATGGATCAATTCAAAAAAAAATATTATAACTTATACTTTCAAAAATCACTTTAAAAATCATTTTAAAGTTTCAAAATTTGGTCCAATGATGCTACATACCAAATAGTCAATCACGACAACAACGATATCATATATCGATATGATAATCCATTAAATATCAAAATATCTGAAATCAAATAAATACTGTTGAGGAATCCAGTTGGATCCCTCCAACCTGTTTTTCCTGCATCCACAAACATTAGCACAATACCAATTTCGCTCCAGTACGAAATTATCGCGGTATATGGGATTTAAATATTATCCGCTTAATAGACGGCGCAATAAGGTCTCATCCGCTAACAAAAATGCGGGAAATCAATAACTCCAATATATACATATGCCAATATATATATATTGCTATTATATATAATACCAATTTCACTGTTTATGAAATATTCGCGGTATATGTTTTTAATAAATAACATCCGCTTACTAACGGCGTATAATGTCTATTTTAACAATCAATAGATAACAATCATCATTCAAACATGCATTAAATATTTTAAATCTAACTATTTAAAATAAAATCGAAACTGATTCGATTGAGTCAGAAGTTCTCACCTTGATTTTAATTTCGTTTTAGCGATTTATTTCGAATAAAATTAAACGCGCGTTTAATTTTACAAGAAATTTTCACTAACTCCAAACGACTCCAATCCAATTCCATCGCGTAGTGCTCGTCCACACGATTCCAACGCAACTGGTTTCGCGCGTTTTCGACCTCGTATGAAAAAGATATGAATTTATGAAGTTTGTACACGATTTTATATAAATAATTACAACATTTTTTTTTTTAAAAAAAAATTTGACCTAAACGACACAGGCCGTGCATTAGCTTCTCTTCTCCCTCACGTTGCTACAGAACAAAGCCGTCACCATGAACCCATGAATCCAATACTAGGGTTTCAATTTGCTCCGCCTTTACTCGACTAAACTTCATCAAACCACTTCCATTCGAACGCCCTTCGCAAGAGCTACCTCCACCTTGCACCACTTGAAGTTCGGCCCCTCCCTGACACGCGCGCACGAAAACGAACGTGGCATGCACGCAGCCATTTTCCCCCCTCCACGCGACGCCAAACTCCATCATCACCGTATAGATCGAAAGCTCTCGCCTTGCTCTTCATCTTTGTAGTTGACCACTTTGGCTAAAAACGAGTGGATTGAGAAAGATTGAGGGAGGAAGGAGATTGTTTTCTGGCCGTTTATCAGGGAGGTGGCGGCTGCGTTTATAATTAGGGTTAGGTTTCTTTTTTTTTTTTTAATTGTGAATGGTGTATTTATAGGAAAAAAATCGAACACTATTCATCCGGAAATTCCGAACTCCGATTTACGCGTCGTAACCAGCGTTTCTAGGGTTTACCCCGCGTTCCGGACACAATGGAACAGGTTTCGGAAGCTAATTCGGACATCTGTGCGAGTTATGGTAATAAACGTTCAATTTAAATTAAATCGATTTCTAGGCGTTTTAATTCGTACCGGACAAACGGTAAATCCAATTGACACGAAATTTGAAACCTTACAATAATATCACATTACGGATCCGATGAAACTGGTTTCGTCGAAATCCGAGACTTTTTGAAAAATGGCTATTTTAACTCGCCAAATTAATATTAAAAATAATTCGATGCGTTTCGAGCTGCTACGATCAAACGATAACTCCGATTGACACGAAAATTGAAATTCGGTAATAACTAACTATTACGGATCCAACGGAACTGGTTTCGTCCAATTCTGAGACTGTTCAAAAATTGACTATTTTCACTAGTCGATTTAAATATTAAAATATTCAATTTTCACAAATTAACTTTTAATTCAATTTTAAAAGTTCTAAAATATCGTTCTAACTTCAATATGATAAAATAAAATTTTACAAATCATTTTCAATCATATTTAACTCAATTTTCAATTATTTCCATAATTTAACATATTAAATTATCGATTTAATTATCCAATTAAATCCAATTATTCAAATTAAAATTTATTTGACTTATAAATTCACTTATTAAATATTCAAATTTTAATTATCAAAAATTCTGGATCGTTACAATCTTCCCCCCTTAAAAGAATTTCGTCCTCGAAATTATTAAGTAAGAAAAGTTACAGAATTTATTAATTTTCCCAAAATTCATAGTTAAACTTCTTACAATACTTTACTAAGTTTTCAAATCATACCTAGTTATCTTTTCAAAAACAATTACTATTGTTTAACTTTCAACTCCAAAATCAAAGTTAAAGTTTTCAAGATTTTCCAATTTTCTCAAATTTTTTCTAACGCCTTAAATTTTCGGAAAAATTCACCATAGTCTCCTTTGCGCGGCTCGATCCGAAAAAAAAAATGACAGTATATATATCACAAATATACATCTCATCAAGTAATGAGGCATCCCGCAGGGAAAAAATGTAAAAGTACGGTATGTAATCCGAGATATGTACCTTATATTTTATTAGCGAGCATATACGGCTAATATAGCGCGAAAGCGAGCTCCAAATGCGAAGCAAACGCGATCCGCACCTACTAATCACTCAACAAACAACATGAGAATCATGCATGTAGACAATAGTATCAATATACAACATATAGCAACATAATAACTATATATGTCAACATAGCAAATGCAAACATCAACCAACTAGCATTCATAATCAATAAATATTCATTCATATTCTCATTAATATTCAATGAATTGGTTCTTCAATTTAATCACATTCGATTCATTAACAGTGGATGTTTACTAACATTCATTCTTAATTAGTTTATATTCACTAATTCATATTCAAGTTGGTTCACTTCCAAATCAAATTCAATTCTATTTAAGATTCACTTAACTTCCAATTGAATTTCAATTACTTTAGCTTCCAATTTCATTAACTCAATTTCATTAACACTTAATGAATTATATACAATCAATCAACTAACAACCAATGTATATCAATTGCAACCAAATTCCCTTGCTTACAATTGGTTTAATTAAATTGATTTTCATTCAACTATTCAACTTCCAGTAACATTAGATTTTAATGAATTAACACCTATATTCATTATTTCATATCAACTAAATTCGCATTTAATTGATTAACATTTTATCCATTCATTCAATTCAATTTACAAAGGTTGAATTTCATTCACATAACTTAAGTTCACATTTATTTAATCCATTTGATTATTTACTTCGATACCAAAATCAATTCCATTTAACTTTAAATTCATTTTTTTATTTACAACTCATATTCATAAATATATTCATTAGTTTCACTTCTTATATATATAAGTTTATTTCACAATTGTAATCACTTTAATTATAATTCAATTCTTATAATCCTTTTTACTTATACAATTATTCTTCAATTTGGATTATTCAAGCATCTAAACAATCAACAATCTACTTATATACACTTTAATAATTCTGAAAAATTATTTCTTTTATTTGTAAAATATACTCAAGATAAAATTATTTCATTTACCCAATTTTAAAACAATATTGTGTCGAATTGTTCTATTCAAGTGTTTAGAAACCCCTTCGGCATAGTCTTGCGGACCACGCTGACGAAAGTTCATATGCCACTCAACAAACCAATCATCACAATATAAACAATTTTATATATTCACTAACAAATACGCTCTCATAGCTATTATTACACTCAAACTCATTCTAGAGTACTACTGACTCTATCTCTAATGAGTAATACCCAACAGAACCATGGTTGTCGCTTAACCATATGCTCTGATACCACATTGTCAAGACCCGATTCTTCGTCTTCCGAAAATTCAACATCGATACTCACTTTATCGACTACCGAGTAATCGAACGACGGAAAACCGAACACTGAGGGTTTAAGAAGAAGAAAAAGACAGAAGAAGAGATGAGAAGATAGAAAATAGAGAGGAAAGAAAATAGAAAATAGGATAGAATAGAAAACAACAGAACAACATCAGAATCTCACAATTCGCAGCGGAACAACATATAATAATAAATGAATAATCTTTAAACAAAGAACTATATCAGTTATTACATTTTATACATTACATTTCATTACATCATATCATCAAAGTGTACAACAATATACAACAACAAACAGTGCAGCGGAAAAGAAATACTATATACTAGTAATACGCCATGCCATCCATCTTGCCTCCAGCAACTCCAGAATATCCAGAATATCCTGATAAACCTAACTCTTGACTGCCCGTGTGGAAATTGGTGGGCACCCAGAGTTTAGGAAGGAAAACAATAAACTCCGAGTCAGTCATGTGACTGGTGTGAGAACTCAAAACAGTTTATTTACTTTAAAATCAAAATAGAGGAATATTTTTAAATTCAATTCGCAATGCTTTTAAAAATGAGACTACCATAAGACCTCCTGCCACACACACAATGCAAACGCAGACTTGGAGAAGATTTCTCCTTATGATAGCCAAAGATGCTTGATACGCATTAAAATCAAATCAATTTTGATACTATTATTAGTGCATAGTGTAGAAAACAATTTCGAAAGTAGAATATAAATCTTAGCCAGCATAGGTACCATTATAGTATGCTTACTATAGCTACCATATTAAATGGCAGGTTCTACAACTAAAACCGTACAAGTCACGTATTGTTTCTTTGGATTTCCAACGAATGATCAGGCCAAGGAACTTCCCATTGCCACATGAGAATGCCTCTGGATGGACATCCCCGAGAACCAAACCGGATCTCTACCAACACAAGGCCGAGTTACCCCTAACTGAGTAACAACTGACCGAATATGCCATCCCCCGGTCCTTTGGGACCTTTCACCGAGCGCTCGTAATCAATTCACACAATCATAACAAAGTGTTTTCAACATGAGTAAGTATCTGGGCTCCATACCATGATACCACCCTTTTCCAGAAGGAAATGCACATATCCTAAAGGGCGCTACCCCTCATAACCTTGCTGCTTCTTTCCTGTTTTGACCATTCACGGGGTGTGAGGCTCGACGAAGTCACGTCCACAAAAACATACTTTATACAAAAGCCATGCTTTGGGTCAACAAATGATCATAGAAATGATCACCAGGATAGACGATCAAATAAACGATCCTATCACAAATAATCAACACAATGATCATTTACAGCAACACTCAGCATGTCACATTACCAAATTGGGAATATATCGCTGATAACATTCAACTACATAACCTCTGAGCTCGTACATCTCAGAGAAGGGTGTTAAGCTAAAAGAATAAATTCTCCGCCACCAACAGAAATATATTTGAAAGAAATCGGCTTTATATCTCAATTTGTAATGTCAGACATACAATCCATACAAGTCTGTTCCGGGCTCGAACAGAACCGAAGGCACTTCTCACGAAGCCCTTGCAATCCGGGTGTTCACAATCCCGATTGAATTTCCCATCACTTAGGAAATCTCTATACCAGGAGCGACCCAGTGCAGAGACAATCGATAGGTCATCCTATCGCTTTCGCAAATACTCGGTCTTCAACACCGATCTTCAATGCAATTCATAACGACGTATCAAATATTCGGAATGGGTTATACGACCCCATGGTCCTTTCCCGGTTAACCCGAATAGTGAGCGCTTATTCAAAAATAAGTGTGGCATTCAAATTCAAACAAATCACATCAAATACCCATTCAAAGGGAAATATTGATAGTCGATTATTAAACTATCAATGGATATGCACACATCACCAGTTTCCAAATAATTTTTCAAATTATTTATTTTCCAAAATATCTTTACAAGATATATAATTTTCACACTTCAAAAATAAATCAATATTTATTTTTCTAAACCAATCCCACTTTCTTTTATAAATTCCATAGTGAATTTATATTTCACAATATCTATGAATATATGATTTTAATTATTCATTTTCAATTTATCTTCAAAAAGATAAATTCTCAACTTATTCAATGAAATATTAGAAAACATTTCCATACTTATTTATTCATAAGTAATTCACTTTATATTATTTATTTTCAATACTTAGAAAATATTCAATATACTTAAATCGAAATTAAGTATATATTTCATTCTTTAAGGAAATCATTCTCTTAAACATATTTATTTGGGCCAAAACGAATGTTGCGTAAAACATCGTTACGACAACCCAAAATCACTAGTATAGGGATTCGAAATTAAAATAGATATATAAATCCCAATACTATACAAAACATTTCCTTTCGGAAAGCATTTACTATAACAACAGTGTTATAGTCCACCATTTCCTTCTATTTCTCGAAAATGTCTATTTCAACAATAAATGTTGAAATCTATGGTTTCGAATCTCAACACATTTTAAAACATCGTTTGATCGTTTTAATTCAATTTAAAACATCACATTCAAAACAATTTCTTTAACATATTATTCACTATTCAAAAACGTGAATATACTACGTTAACTAATTTCATCCTTTTTATACACTTTATTTCAAAGGATTATTCACAGTCAAAAACGTGAATATAACTCCATTAATAGGTTTCAACAATTTTCTTATCAAAATAAGTCGTTTGCGAATTTATAAAACAACGTTTATAAATTCCAATTCTAATTATTTATAACAACTTCCTTTTACACATTTCCGTCATTAACCTATTCCAGTTTATAACTCAATTATAAACTAAAATTTCATATTATAAGTTAAATACTTATAAAACGCTTATTTTACAAAATCGTTTCTTTGAACTCCATAATTATAAATCTTATAACTTATAAGATTCAATTATTCATCCAAATATATTCTTTAATAATTTCACAAAATTTATAAATCTTACTATTTACAAATTTCATTTATAACTTCACCATTTATAATTTTATAAATTCCATTCAGTTATGCAATCCATTTTCACTTCATTCAAACACTTATAAAAACTCGGTTTATAATGTTAATATTTCAATTTATAAATATCCATTTATAAATTTCTTATATAAATCAATTCATACTATTATTTTAAAACATCTTTAATCTCCTTTACAATTTCACCCTTCTCTTGATTTATAAAATAATCAAATTTTTGTAAATCCTATATTTAAACGTTTCACAATAGATTCAGAAATCCCGATTTTACTATTTTATAAAATCATCAGCATCATATTCTCAAAAATCAGTTTTTAACTATATTTCTCAAAAATCATAATTTTTATATAACATTAAAATTATACGTTTATTTATTTAAAATGGATCAATTCAAAAAAAATATTTTATAACTTATACTTTCAAAAATCGCTTTAAAAATCATTTTAAAGTTTCAAAATTTGGTCCAATGATGCTACATACCAAATAGTCAATCACGACAACAACGATATCATATATCGATATGATAATCCATCAAATATCAAAATATCTGAAATCAAATAAATACTGTTGAGGAATCCAGTTGGATCCCTCCAACCTGTTTTTCCTGCATCCACAAACATTAGCACAATACCAATTTCGCTCCAGTACGAAATTATCGCGGTATATGGGATTCAAATATTATCCGCTTAATAGACGGCGCAATAGGGTCTCATCCGCTAACAAAAATGCGGGAAATCAATAACTCCAATATATACATATGCCAATATATATATTGCTATTATATATAATACCAATTTCACTGTTTATGAAATATTCGCGGTATATGTTTTTAATAAATAACATCCGCTTACTAACGGCGTATAATGTCTATTTTAACAATCAATAGATAACAATCATCATTCAAACATGCATTCAAATATTTTAAATCTAACTATTTAATATAAAATCGAAACTGATTCGATTGAGTGAGAAGTTCTCACCTTGATTTTAATTTCGTTTTAGCGATTTATTTCGAATAAAATTAAACGCGCGTTTAATTTTACACGAAATTTTCACTAACTCCAAACGACTCCAATCCAATTCCATCGCGTAGTGCTCGTCCATACGATTCCAACGCAACTAGTTTCGTGCGTTTTCGACCTCGTATGAAAAAGATATGAATTTATGAAGTTTGTACACGATTTTATATAAATAATTACAACATTTTTTTTTTAAATTTTTTTTTAACCTAAACGACACAGGCCGTGCATTAGCTTCTCTTCTCCCTCACGTTGCTATAGAACAAAGCCGTCACCACGAACCCATGAATCCAATACTAGGGTTTCAATTTGCTCCGCCTATACTCGACTAAACTTCATCAAACCACTTCCATTCGAGCGCCCTTCACAAGAGCTACCTCCACCTTGCACCACTTGAAGTTCGGCCCCTCCCTGACACGCGCGCACGAAGACGAACGTGGCACACACGCAGCCATTTTCCCCCCTCCACGCGACGCCAAACTCCATCATCACCGTATGGATCGAAAGCTCTCGCCTTGCTCTTCATCTTTGTAGTTGATCACTTTGGCTAAAAACGAGTGGATTGAGAAAGATTGAGGGAGGAAGGAGATTGTTTTCTGGCCGTTTATCAGGGAGGTGGCGGCTGCGTTTATAATTAGGGTTAGGTTTCTTTTTATTTATTTTTTTAATTGTGAATGGTGTATTTATAGGAAAAAAATCGAACACTATTCATCCGGAAATTCCGAACTCCGATTTACGCGCCGTAACCAGCGTTTCTAGGGTTTACCTCGCGTTCCGGACACAATGGAACAGGTTTTGGAAGCTAATTCGGACATCTGTGCGAGTTATGGCAATAAAAGTTCAATTTAAATTAAACCGATTTAAATCGATTTCTAGGCGTTTTAATTCGTACCGGACAAACGGTAAATCCAATTGACACGAAATTTGAAACCTTACAATAATATCACATTACGGATCCGATGAAACTGGTTTCGTCGAAATCCGAGACTTTTTGAAAAATGGCTATTTTAACTCGCCAAATTAATATTAAAAATAATTCGATGTGTTTCGAGTTGCTACGATCAAACGATAACTCCGATTGACACAAAAATTGAAATCCGGTAATAGCTAACTATTACGGATCCAATGGAACTGGTTTCGTCCAATTCTGAGACTGTTCAAAAATTGACTATTTTCACTAGTCGATTTAAATATTAAAATATTCAATTTTCACAAATTAACTTTTAATTCAATTTTAAAAGTTCTAAAATATCGTTCTAACTTCAATATGATAAAATAAAATTTTACAAATCATTTTCAATCATATTTAACTCAATTTTCAATTATTTCCATAATTTAACATATTAAATTATCGATTTAATTATCCAATTAAATCCAATTATTCAAATTAAAATTTATTTGACTTATAAATTCACTTATTAAATATTTAAAATTAATTAAATATTCAAATTTTAATTATCAAAAATTCTGGGTCGTTACAGTGCTCCACCCCAAGATGGAGTTTTTATGACTACCCAACAACTTCTTGACCTTACACTAATGCTCTAGCAGCTAGTTCTAATCCGGAACCTACTCACCCTAAATCTGGGTTTGCACATTTGTGCAATGATTACACCAACCTGGGCGGGAAGCCATTTAAAGGTTCTGAAACTATTATTGAAGTCCAGGCTTGGTTAAGGACATGCGATCGAATTTTTTCTTGCATGAACCTCATTGATCTTCACCGAGTTCAGGTGGCTTCTAGTATGCTCCAAGAAAGAGCATTGGATTGGTACGAACTTCTTATTTCTGAGATTATTGAAGCGGATCTCACCTGGGAGCAATTCCGGGAACGCTTCGAATTAAAATTCGTGCCAGAAGCAGAGAAAGTGACATTGGCTCGGCGTTTCATAGACCTTGTTCAAGGCGAATCTTCCGTGGCAGATTATGTCGCGTCTTTTGAATCTCTCTCTAAATACAGGGTTGAATATATTAACACCCCATTGAAGAAGAATCAGATATTTGTCTATGGCTTGAACAAAAGTCTCAAGAAGCCATTACTTCTAAAATTAGAAGTTCCCTTTGACAAACTCATTGAAATCGCTCTTCGTCTTGAAGAGGCGGATATGGAAAATGATGTTGAAGTGGTGGGTTCCAAACCAAACTTCAAAAACAACAAGAAAAGGCCCAGTAAATTTAAAGGCCCTTATCCCAACAAAAAGGGGAAGCAAGCAACCCCAGAGGCAAAGACTTCTTCCATTGGTCGTGGGGAATGCTATAATTGTGGTTCGAAGGACCAATACGCGAACAAGTGCCCAAAGTCTCTCTCTTGTCGCTACTGCAAAGGTCCCGGTCATGTTATATCTTCATGCCCCAAGCTTCAGGGCAGGAAGGAGGGAAAGTTAAATGTTGCTCAATCCCCTGGCAACACATCTCGTGGCCAAGGTATTTCTCATTCTATCCTTGATGGAATTATTTTATTTCGTGATCATCCTATTCGAGTTCTTTTTGATACGGGTGCGTCCCATTCTTTTATATCAAAAGAGCTTGTTGATACTTTTTCTTTAAGTATTGTTGCTTTAATGACTTCTTTGAGAATTGCGAATCCGATTGGTGGATCCGCAACAATCAGTTTATTGTGTAAAGATGTCGATGTTATTTTGTGTGATTTTTCTTTCCTAGCCGATTTGCATGTCATGCGTTATTTAGGCTTTGGAATGATTTTGGGAATGGATTGGCTTAACCGTTATGAAGCTCATATCCTATGTCCTGAGCGGACTATTAATCTTCGACATCCTCAATCTGTTAAGCAGATTTTTATTAATCTTAAAGATTCGGATTCCAGCTTGGTTGCATCTTTATATTCTTTAATTCCTCATGATGACGATAATGATGATGAAGAAGATATTATTTCTCTTATTCACATTGTTCGTGAATTTTCCGACATATTTGATCCCGTTTTAGGATTACCGCCTAAGCGAGCAATTGAGTTCAGAATTAATCTTATCCCAGGAGCTCAACCTATTACTCGTCCTCCTTATCGTATGTCCAATAAAGAAAATGAGGAGATGCATAAACAATTGTCCGAATTGGAGACGAAGCAATTTATTCGCTGTAGTTCCTCGCCTTAGGGAGCTTCAGCTATTTTTGTGAAGAAATCTGATGGCACACTTAGGCTTTGCGTTGACTACCGCAAGCTTAATGATCTTACTATCAAAAATAAATATCCTTTACCTGGAATTGATGACCTATTCGATCAACTTAGTGGTGCTAGAGTCTTTTCACAATTGGACTTGGCAACCGGATTTCATCAGCTTCGTATTGTAGAGGATAGCATTCCTTTGACATCGTTCCGTACTCGTTATGGATCTTATGAATGGCTTGTTATGCCATTTGGTCTAACGAATGCTCCTGCTTATTTCGTTGACCTTATGAATCGAGATTTCAAAGATTTTCTCGATCGATTTGTTCTCATCTTTATTGATGATATTCTTGTGTATTCAAAAACCGAGGAGCATGAAAAGCATCTTCGGATTGTATTGGAAACTCTTAGGAGTAATCAATTAAAAGCAAAGTTTTCTAAATGCCACTTTTGGCAATCTCGTGTGAAGTTCCTCGATCACATAATTTCCGAATCCGGAATTTCCATGGATCCTTCAAAGATTGAAGCGATTCAAGATTGGAAGAGACCGGAGAGTGTGACGAAGATTCGTAGTTTTCTTGGATTGGCGGGTTATTACCGTCGTTTTGTCAAAGACTTTTCTAAGATTGCCGTGCCTCTCACTAGCTTAACGAAGAAAGATGTTAAATACATTTGGTCGGACAAATGTGAAACTTCTTTTCAGAAACTAAAGGAACTTCTTTCTAATGCTCCTATTATTGTTATTCCCGAGGGGAATCAAGATTTCGTTGTTTATACCGATGCTAGTCGCGTTGGTTTGGGTTCCGTTCTTATGCAAAAAGAACGTGTTATTGCTTATGCTTCTAGGCAATTAAAGCCGACCGAGACTAGATATGCCACACATGATTTAGAACTCACGTTTATTGTTTTTGCTCTTCGGATTTGGCGTCATTATCTTTTAGGAGAGAAATTTGTTCTTTGTACCGATCATAAGTCTTTGAGGTATTTATTTTCTCAAAAGGAACTTAATTTGCGTCAACAACGTTGGCTCGAGTTCCTTGCTACCTATGATCTTGATATTCTTTATACACACGGTAAGGGTAATCGTGTCGGCGATGCTCTTAGCCGTAAACAACAAGCTGTTGTTTCTATGATGATATCCGAATGGAACGATCTCGAGATTTTATCCACTTGCGAAATTCGAGACCGTGTTTCCAATTTATGTTCATCTCTTGTTTTATGTAGCCTTGAGGCTCATCCTTCTCTTTTAGACCGCATTCTTAAAGCTCAAAGGCTAGATCCTAAATTGGCTCTTCTTGGCCAAAATGTTAAGGATAAAATTGATATTGAAGGTTTGAAAGACTTTGATATTGATTCTCGTAGCGGCATTCGGAAATTTGGTAGACTTATCGTGCCAAATATTAGTGATCTTCGTAAAGATATTTTAGAAGATTCTCATCATTCTAAATTTACCATTCATCCCGGTAGTAGTAAAATGTACGCGGATATGAAGCGGCTTTATTATTGGGAGGGAATGAAATTTGATATTGCTAACTTTGTTAAGCGTTGCATGACTTGCCAACTCGTTAAGGCCGAATATCAAAGGCCTGGTGGGTTATTGCAACCTTTGGAAATTCCAATTTGGAAGTGGGACCAAATTTCCATGGATTTTATAGATGGCCTTCCCCGATCTCGTTCGGGTCATGTTTGCTCATGGGTGATCGTTGATAGACTTGCTAAATCTGCCCATTTTATTCCCGTTCGGTCTAACCGAACCGTTCCTCTTTTGGCCAAACTCTTTGTTAAAGAGATTGTTAAATTACATGGAGTTCCTACTTCTATAGTTAGTGATCGTGATCCATTGTTTACTAGTGGATTTTGGAAGAGTCTTCAAAAAGATTTAGGAATGAAGCTTAATTTTAGCACCGCTTATCACCCCCAGTCCGATGGACAAACCGAGCGTGTGAATCAAACTCTTGAAGATCTACTTCATGCATGTGTTCTTGATTTTGGTGGAAGTTGGAAAGATCATATTTCACTTGTTGAGTTTTCCTATAATAATAGCATCCAATCTAGTATTGGTATGGCACCTTTTGAGGCACTCTATGGAAGGCCATGCCGATCTCCTTCTTGTTGGCTTGAGGCCGGTGAGAAGCTGGTTTTAGGTCCAGATTTTATTCGTGATTCCACAGAGAAGATTGACCTTATTCGTCATAGGATGAAAGAAGCTCAAAGTAGACAAAAATCCTATGCCGATAACCGAAGAAGGAAATTAGAATTTTCTATGGGAGATCTTGTGTTCGTTCGTGTTTCACCCAATGAAAGGTGTTGTACGTTTCAGTCGATCGGGAAAATTAGCGCCTCGATATATTGGGCCATTTCCTATCGCCGAACGTATTGGTTCCGTGGTTTATCGTCTTTTATTACCGGCTCAGTTTTCTGCTATTCATGACGTGTTTCACGTTTCTCAATCAAGGAAGTGCCTTCGAGATTCCGATTCTATTCTTGAGCCCGGTGTTGTGGAAGATATTGAAGTTTCGCCTAATTTAACTTATGAGCAGCATCCTATTCGAATTATTTCTTCGGAGGTCAAACACCTTCGAAATAAAGATGTTCCGCTTGTGAAAGTTCAATGGTCTTCAAATCCTAAGGATTGTTCTTGGGAGTCTAGAGAGTTCATCGAGGGAACACATCCGGACTTACTTGCTCGTGCTCTTTGAGGTGAACCTTTTATTTCAAATTTCTTTTGTGTTGAATATGCTTTTATGGTTGTTACTTTATATTTTCTTCTTAAATATTGCGAGGACGCAATTTCTTTAACGAGGGGAGTCTGTAACAACCCGCATATTTATCGATTTTTATATTTAAATATTTTATTTAAATATTTTATCGATACTCGGAATTTAGTCCGAAAAGCTACTTTCTGCATACGGTCGAATTAGGACTCGAGACCCCTCCCATTGAGTTTAAAATGCCGTTTGCAACCTTTTTGAGTATAAGCTTCGATAAGTTTGGAGTAAGTTGATTTTTGCTACTTTTTACTTAGGGTTTTGGTTTGGGCTGAGCCCATTAACCCCACTTAACTCAGTTCCAACCCTCTCCTCTTCATTCACTTCCTTTCTATTTTCCTTTTACTCAAGCTTTTATAACAATGGAGAGTGGAATGAGAAATTAAAACTCCAAGCCCTAGTTTTCTTTTGCAAATCAAACTCTAGCTCCAAACTAATTGAATAACCCATTGGTAAGCCTTCTCTTCTTCTTCTCCACCTCATTCTCTTATCAATTTCAGAAATTCCTAAACCTAACTTTGGGAATGTTCTCCTTTTAAAGCTTAGAATCAAGCTTCTTGACTTGGGTTTGAAGAGTGGTTGATTCTTCTTTGCTTCCAAGCTTCTTCTTCAATCGTTTGGGTTCAAAGGTGAGATTTTTATCTCACATCTTAGTCTATAACTATCTTCGATTGTTAGGTATGAATTCCTAACACTTATTCGTGTGCATTTGCTTTTGGTTTGGATTGATTTGGTGAATATTCCAACTTTTAGTGTTTTGAGTTCAAATCTTTAAAAATCCTAACTTTGATGTTTGAACATGTTTTTGGTGATGTATCGAGGAGCATATAGGGCCGGGTAGTCGATTGGCATAAACCCTTAGCGCCGTTGCTCGTGCGATTGCAATTTGGTCGAGATTTGCAACTCATTTGAAATAGGTTTAAATTGGCAGAACATCAGGTTCGGCCGACCGAACCCCTAGGCCGGTCGACCGACCTGCTACCAAAGTGCATAGGCACTTTTCTGTCTCTGGTCCGGTCGACTGGCTACAGGGCTCGGTCGACCGACCTGCTTCCCGAGGATTTTTCAGAACAGGGTCCGGTCGACCGAGCTCTGTAGCCGGCCAACCGACCTGTTGCTTTTTTGCCTATTTCACCTATTTTGCGTGGTTTCCAAATTTAATCGATTCGTGTTATTTCCCTATTTGTTGTTATCATTTTTATTAACTTTGGTGACATCTTTTCTTCGGGAATTTTTGGAATATCCGTTTTGATGGATTCAGTATCGATTTCTTTGGATTTTCATTCACGTCTTCGAATGTGAATTTTAGTGATTGATTGTTCCTACAATCAATTTTTGTGTTTTGTCACTTCAAAATAGAAAGGTTTTGAATACTAGTAGTAAATATCAAAATTCCTTCATTAAAACGATTTCAACACTATTTTATTACAAAGCTCGTTTCTTAAACCGTTTTCCAATCTATTAGTATATACAAACCTTTACCTCACTCGTATGAGAAATCTAATTAAACAACTTAGTAAAACAAGTGGTATGAAACGCTTGCGTTTACTTCGTCAGTTAATTCTTGGACTTGTTCGATTGAAACTCTTGTGACAATTTTCTAGTGGAGATCTACAGTTTGTTCGTAAATATCTAAGTTAAGCAAGTGGTTATGGGACATGAAGCTAAACTCATATATTTACTAACTTAGTGTGATTGACACTTCTCGTTGATCATGACGATCATCTTTGTGATTTAGACTAGCAATGTGCGATGTCTCTTTGTCTACGAGGGAGACTAAACCCCGTTTTGTGGAGTTTCAACTCAAATTTGGTGGGGTAGCAACCCATGGTCTTCGGGCCGTTTATGGAGCTTCGGCTCAATTTGTGATGGTTAGCAACCATGGAATTAGCGTTCCATTTGTGATACACGTGTTGGTGAGCTTTATGCTCCCGTTTGTGATAGGCCTTCCCCCTTTTTGTGATTTCTGAATTTCTTGAGATGATTTCTAGAATTTGTGCTTCACCAATTTTCGTGATTTTTCATTGATAAGTTTTATCAATATTTGTGCATTGGTGAATTTGTGCGTCATTGACAATTTGTGATTGATATTGATATGATAGTCAATATTTATGGTTTGATGAACGAAATAAAGAGTATGACATTCCTTTTGATTCTTGTGTAGATTTTTGTGATAATGATTAATCTCTTGTTGATTTTCAACTACTTATATATATCACAGCTTGGCATTGTGATTATTATGTGTTTAGTCATATCTCTTATTCTATGTCGTTTCATCTGATATTTATAGTTAGACTGATCTGTTTATTATTTTCTTTTTGAATAATACTAGGGTCAGACCGAGATGTTACAGGTGCTTCAGCTTGACTTCTCACTCGAGATTGATTTCTCTGACTTTTGGCTAACTACTTAGATTAGTAGTTTATTTTGTTGTATACACTTGAGATATGTACTCATAGTTGTATTCTTTTGTATAGCACGTGTTTCTATTCTTTTGTATTATTGTGGATCTTTTTGACCACTACTCTGATATACACTTTCATGTGTTAGTTATATATTCATATCTTCTTCCGCCTTTGTGATATGAATTATCTGTGACTGATTTGTGTTATGCTTATTTCTATATTTGTTTCCGAAGATTATTATAGCCACCGTGTGGTAGCTTTGTGTTTGTATTGGTATGTCCGATTTCCTCTTGAAATAAAATGCATGTTATACTATCTGACATACCGGTGCTCATGCAAAGCAATTACACGGATGGTCGCTCCTCAACAGCCTTATTCTACGTGCTAGTTGACAGCATTACACTGTAGTGTTCTTGGCTAGTGTGGGTCTAGAGGTGGGGCGTCACAATATAAATATCCTTTAAAAATATACTTGGTTTTATAGGGAAATACACTTCTATTTCAGTATAACCCATAAAATCCTTTATAAATCCTACTGGATTTATCCCAATTTAATTTACGTCCCAATCCCATAAATTTCTTTCAACACTTTTTAAAAATAAAACCACTTTTTATTTTTAAAACATATTTCCATCTCCTTATAATCACTTCCAAAAATATATACTTAAATTATTTACATTAAGGCAACTAATGTACCTAAATGAAAATAATGCTTAAAATTTTTTTATAAGAGTTTCCGAGTAAAACTTAAACCAAAATTTCCTTTTAAAATAAAGTTATTATATCAAGTATTTATGTTAAATTCTAAAAAAAATCATAATAATAATAATTTACTTTTAAAAATAATTAACTTAAATAAATATCTACTTTTCTCTTAAAAATAATTAAAATAATAAACATTTTTAAACTTCTAGTTTGTACTCTGAAATCTTTTTTTTGAAAATATACTTAGTTTTCCAGGAAAACTATCCTTTCCAACTTTTAAAAATAAAATCACCCTTCTTATTTTTAAAATGAATTGCACCTTTTCTTATAAATTCCACCGAAATCTATGCTTTCAAATTTATCCACTCATAAATATTCCACTTCATTTATAAACCCCGTTTATAAATTTCTATTTCTCATTTTCCTTTAAATCACAGTTTCCAAATACTAAATCGATTTCAAACCGATTTCCTGGTTTGATTTCCCTTTAAAATTTATTAATCGATTTATCCATTTCTCAATAATTATTTACTTACCAATTTTCTTTTCATTTCCTTTAAAAATCCAAACTTTATATATATGTATATATATATATTTCTTTCTCAAAATACCGGTATATATTCAGCCAAGCTATAACATTCAATAATTTCAATCCCCAATATAATCAATATAATCTATCACAGATCGTCAAATAAATCACATCGCTGAATATAAAATAAATTCAACATTTTGAGGAATCCAGCTGGATCCCTCCAACCTATTTCCCTGCATCCATAGATGTTAATGCAATATAAAATACCAATCCCACTTCGAGGGGGATATCGTGGTATACAGGGTCATCCGCTATTACGCGGGGCGTATAGGGTCTCATCTACTATATAATGCGGGAAATCAATCACTGCAATATATATATATATATATATATATGTATACTATTATATAATATCACATATAGTTAATTCAATCATTCAACGAATAATTTAAATTTAACTATTTAAATTTAAATTGTAATCCAAATGAGTGAGATTAACTCACCTTTGATTTTTAAATTTGCAGATCCGATCCAAACCGGCTTGTCTTCCCTCGATTTAAGAATTTGCGTAAACATTAGATGATTTTTATTAATATTCGAATAAATCGAATAATTAAATTCCCATTTGGTGAATTTAATTAACCAATAATTTTATTTTTAAACTAATAATTAATTTTAAACTAATTTTCCTTTTAAAAATCTTTTAGCAATTAAAATAAATAAAGTTAATTGAATTAATTCATCACCAAATCCATTATGTTAAAATAACTAGTAAATTAAAATATGTATATGTACATGTATATTTATTTTCTTTTGAAACTACCTTATATATATGCCTATATTAAAAAATTGGTATAGGTTTAAAAATCTAATTTTTATATAAACTTTTCAACATTTAAAATTCCTATATTTTCAAAACCATGTCTATAAATATCCTTCTTTTTGTCTCTCCCTCTCTCTCTATATATATATATATATATATATATATATATATATATATATATATGTTTTAAATTAGAATACGTATGTGTAAATATGTTTATATTTTAAAATCAGGCAGTAAGTTCCAGTATCTATGTTTTTGTTTAAATTAAAACAGAATTAATTTATACTTTACTGTAAAAAAAATCTCCTACTTTCTGTATACATACAAATATATATATCTTTAAATTGAAAAGAATAATTTCTATACCTTACTGACAATACGAACCTAGGCTCTGGAAAACCTCACTACTTCAACTCCAGATCTCATGCGACACGCATACTCGAATCCACGACCCCCGATGCAGCCGTCTTGACGTAGTTGTGCCCTTCACAAGCTCGTGAGGGTCGAAGCCCTCTGTTGAAGTCACGAACACCACGCCAGTCGCCGATCGGCATCGCCCCTTCTATCTTGCACGCAACTTCACTGGAGAACTCCCCCTTCCTCCTCATCATCGCGAGAACTTAGTCGACATAGCGAAGCCCTCGAGCTTGGACGAATCTAGTCACGATCGATTTCCTTTCGAAATCGAGTCAACTTCAATTCGAAATCGAAGTCGATTTCATACCTCCCCTTTTTTTATTGAATCATCTTCGACCTTTTCTTCTTACGATTTGCTTTTAGATTTTACTGCGGGAGTTTATTTCATTCGGTTTCTTTTGAAATGTTCTGCCATTGTTGATTTCGAACAGCAATATAATTTTTTAACTAGCTTGATCTTCTTCTTTTTTTCTTTTTAAAAAAATACGCGTGTCCTTAGGGAAGACACGTGCTTTAAATTCCTTTTTGTGTTAGCAAAGTCTTGCTACAGTATTCAATGCAATAATATTATTTATTTAAATTCAAATTTAGATCGTCTTGAATTCGTAGCTTAAAATCTTGACATCCTATCGAGGCATGCCGTCAGGCGTTCAAAATGTTACACCCCTATTCCGAACATAATGGAAAAGGTTTCGAGTCATAATTCGATCATATGGAGAAAATAGCTTTTTGGATACAATTATATTAAATTTTCGATATAAATTCTAGCGCGTTTATATATCGTACGATCACATGACAACTCCGAATACTACAAAAATTGAAATCCAATAATAATACACTATTACGGATCCAATGGAACTGGTTTCGTCAAATTCCGAGACTATGCCTCGGAAGGCTATTTTTAAATGTCAATTTAAACGATATAATTTTAAAACTGAACAAACCACTTTTAATTCGATTTTTAAACTTTTATTATCTTCAGTGTTATCAATATAAATTTTATAAGTCTTCAATTTATTTTTTAACGAGCTTAAAACTCAAGATTCAATATTTTACCTAACTTCCAATTATTAAATTAAATAATTAAATTGTCCAATAAATAGTGATATTTGAAATTCAAGTTAAAACTTAACTTTTAAATATTTAAAATCAATTAAATATTTCAATTTCAAATATCCAAAATTTTCGGGTCGTCACAATTACGATTTGAGGAAAAGCTATAAATGAGAAAAAAAAAGTGTTTACGAACTTGATTAAATTTATGAAATGTGTCATAAATAAATTTGAAAAGTAAAGGTGAAAATAGTTGGACAAACAAATATAAACAAAGTGAAATAATCGTAAATAAAGCCATGACTTGCAAATTGTTATGAAATAAATGGATATTGCAATAAATGGTTATAAATAAAGTTGTGATAACTTTAAACACGAACAATGTCTTATAAAAAGGAATTAAGCTTTTATAAATTGGTTATAAACATAATAAAATTCCTTATGAAATGATTTGCAAATAAATGTAGTATTAAATGAGAAATATTATATATGAAATGAATGTAATTTAAATTGAAGAGAAATATAAGTAATATTATGAGAATGAATATATTAATGTTTTATATTAAAAGGAGAAATTCTTAGAAACAAATATTAAAGTATAAAGTGATATTTTTTTTAATCAATGAGATTAAAAATGAATTTAATTGAATGTAATTGTGATGAAACAATTTGGAATAATTACATAAGTTGTATGTATATTATATTATTCGCAAAAATTAATTTTATCCAGATTTGAGTACACAAGTTCTATGTGAATTACACCACTTCGTGTTAGGATTTTTCATTCGATTCTTGATAGCAAATATTTGATATGGATTTTTGATTTGATTCTAGAATTATCTATCATAGTATATAGCTATGCAAGGAGAATGATGGTTCCTAGTCAAGAAACCATATCAAAGTCCGCGTTTGGAAGGCCGAATGGACAATATTAGTTCGAAAGCGAACATGTGTGATCGAGCGAACGATCGAATGTGATTTTGCGAAATGATGACATGTATACATCTTATATTCTAATATTATTGATATGCTTTGATGCTGAAAATGAAAGTTATTGGGTTGGATATCTTTGTAATTTAAATTGGAATTTTTCTTTTATGCAAAACTACTATTAATTTGAAACCATTTTACAAAACTATTTTCTTTTATTTTTCTTAAACAAACTATTTTATTCTATTTTACATACAAACTATTTTATAAACTATTTTATTTACAAAACTATCTTAAAAACTATTTTATTTACAAAACTATCTTACAAACTATCTAATTTACAAAACTATTTTACAAGCTATTTTATTTACAAACTATTTTATTAACAAACTATTTTATATACAAAACTATTTTTCAAACCATTTTATGTATAAAACTATTTTACAAACTATTTTATGTACAAAACTATTCTAAATTCAAAACATTTTATAAAGCAAAGATGTTCAATCCTATATGGCTCTTCATGCAGTGTAATTGATTTGGAAATTTTTTGATTCTTGTATAAGACGGACTTTACATAAGTATAAGGTGATTTTGAAAACTGTTGATTTTGGAAGATTTTTGATCTAAAGAGATAAATTTTATATATAACGGAATTTATATAAGAATGACTTGATATATTCGAGATTATCGATTTTGGAAAATACTCTATCTAAAAATGAGATCTTATATATAATGGATTTTATATAAGTGCGATAATTGAAATAATGATTTTGAAAGTGTACTATATATGGTATGATATATTTTGAAGTAAATGATATGGGAAGTACCTTCCATCGAATCCCTTTGGTGGGTCATTTATCGGATCCCTTTGGTGGATCACTTATTATATTCATGATATTGTTGGATAGCGTAAATCGAGGGGCGGGATTCCTACACCTAAAATTAATTCTGCTGGGATAGCAGCGTAACCATTGTGTAGCAGCGATCTATCAACCATGGCGTAAGTCGATGGGCGAGGTGCCTACAATTACAAGTGACTCCGCTGGGATAGCGGCATAACCATTGCATAACTGCGATCTGTGGGGGAATGTACTTTCCATATCTATTTAATGTTTTAAGTATTTTCACTAGGTGTTGAAACAAGTCTATTAAGTACTTGGAGAAGTCCAGCCTTGCGTCTGATCAACTCAAGACTAGAATCTACAAGAACGAGAATAAACTTGTTAAAACATCGAGTTATTAAAGTATTTTGATAAATATAAAGGATATTATGGTCATTTTTTTCTTTTTCTTTTCTAAATAATTATGATTATTTAAAATATTGTTTATTTATGTAGAACTTGGTATACTAGTTAATTATCAATGTTGTAAATATTATGAGAAGTTATTAATTCAATAAAACATATTTAAATTAATGATTACTAATTTATAGATGATGTTTGAAAAGTATTTTAGATTTAAAACTAATAAAATGTGTAAATAATGGATTTAAGGTTTTCAATAACCCCTTTTAAATATAAATAATGATGTAAATAATTAATTTCAAACAGCTTACATATATTTATAAAGATGTCATCTAATTTTTTTTTAAATGGCATTTGTAAATAAAGCAAGGAATTTTACGGATGAAATTTTTAAGAAGTGTTAAATTATTAAAGATGATTGATTTGCAAATGAAGTTTTCAAATGAATATTTCAAGTAAAATTTATGTAAGTTTCTTTGAATATATAATTTTAAAGATATTAAATGATTTAGGAAATTTATTTTAGTAATATGCTTGGAAATAAACTGAAATTTCTATTTGGAAATATATTTTGGAATATTGACTTGATTTCGAAGCATTAATAGTTGTATGTTGTGACATCCCGAAAATTTGGGGCAATATCAATTTAATAATCTACATAAAAAAAAATTGATTTAATAATATTTGTTAATAATATTTGAATTGATTTAAAAATCTCCTTTTCAATAAATATTTAACTGATAATTTATCTTTTAAAGGCTAATTTAAATTGTTTCTATTTATAATGTATGTATATATGTATATATATTGGTATATATTATAAATAGATCAGTTTTATTTTTAAAATTTAATAGATAAACTTATATTTTCTAATTCTATTATTTTTGATAATTTGGGAATTTAATATTGTATAAATAATAATAAGATCTTAAAAATACTCAAGATAAATTAATTTGTTTAAAAGTATCCTAGTATAGGTTAAAATTTAAATAAAAGATTGTTTTGTTCTTTTTACTTCAACTTTATAAAATAAGTAATTTATTTATGTAGTGATTTCATTTATGAATTATTTTAAATTAGTAATGAGTGATTTTTAAACAATAAAAATAATGCAATATTTTTATAAATAGATTTTAATATAAAAGAAATTGTTATTTTAAATTCATTTATATATATATAAGTATTTTGAAAAGCTATGGTTTGTAAATTTAAAATGAAGTAAACTTTATAAATATTAAACATAAAAATAAATCAAATGTATGATATTTAACATAAGTAAATGACATAATAAAATATCTATGAACTTAAAAGAGAAAGTAAATAAATAAAATAAGTAGTATAACAAAGAATTATATAAGTTTGAATTAATAATAAGTAAATTTAGTATTGATAGTTTAAGTTTAAAGATAAAAGATAAAATAAAATAAACACACATGTTAGAAATGAAGTGTTTGCTTAGTCAAAATTCATAACAAATAACTAAGACAAAAGTATATGAGTGGGTATATTGTGTGCATGCAACATGAGATAAACCTTTACCAATATTTTAGTTAACACATAGGCATAAGCAAGATGTAGGCAAGAAAAGAATGCAATAGCCAAGGACAAAGAAAATGCAAAGTAAAGTTAGCTTAGAAATGAAGGCAAGTAAAAGTATGTAACCTGTAAAGTAATGTGCAAGCAAGAAAAAATGTAACCTATAGATTGATGTAAAGCAAAAAAAATATAGATATGCAGACAAGTAATGATGACTGTAAAATAGATATGTAAGCTAAAGAGTAAATAAAATTAACACATAAAGTAGTTTGTAGAACAACCTAATACAAAGCAAAGTACAAACAAAAATATCTAAGCATAAAAACAAGGTTGCTGTAAACATAAAAGTACATTAACATTTAAAGCTTTCATCTCTAGCATACAAACAAGTCATTTCAAAATTTGTATAAAAATCTTTCAGACTCCAAAATAAAGCATTTGCCTGATACAAACAAAAGTATCATTGTCCAACATATGCTTAACCCAGTTAGTACCTACCCCTGTAAAACTTCTTTTTTATATGCATACTGTTTTTAGTTCGTTCATTTCAAACCTGAAAATATACAAGTAGAATTCCCACTTTTATAAACTCAAACATCATTCAAATAAATAACATACAATAACAAAAGCTAGAAGATTAGTAGGAAGATCAAAGCCAGCATGCATGAAGTTCTTTTTAAAAATCAGTTTTTAAGCTACAGCAACTCAAGTTTAAGGTTTTCAAATCAAAGTTTGCATTCCAGTTTAACATATTCAAAGCCAAACCTGTAATCATTTCCAAACAATTCAGCATCTCAGTTCCAAAGCAAAAGATTTCAGTTTACAGATTTCAAGTTCAAATCTGTTTTCAAGTTTTCAAAAGCCCTGTTCATCATCTATCAGGTGAGTAACTCTTTTTAAAAACTTAAAGATAAATCTGGGTAGTTTGATTTATACCAAGATAGGTTGTATTTGTGTATATGTTGGGAATTTCCTGTGTATTTATGATGTGTGATGCATATATGATTTTGAATGCCTGTAGAACATTTTTTGTTCTAAATCACATTGCCAAGTTTTTCAATTTAAATCATTTCTCTTTATCCACTGACTGTTAGGACTTTGGATCTAAACAACATCTGTTTGTTTGATTATAAAATGAGTTTTAAAATTTTATTTAAGTTAAAACAAATTCAAAACATGTTCTGGAAATAAAAGAACAGTATAAAACTTGAGTTTTATAAAAACTCAAACTTTATAAATTTTTAGTTCAGGCATATAAGCTGAAACCTTAGACGAAATCATGTTTTTTAAAACTAAAATCAAAATTTTTAGATTAGAAATGAAAGTGCAATTCTGGGTTGTACTGTTTTTGGGTTTTTGGGAATCTCTGATAATCTATGGGATTAGAGGTGGTCGGGTTGTGCGAGGAGGTGGAGGAGCTTGCCAAGGTGATGGGAAAAATAGTAGGAGGTGGTCACGGCCACGGTGGCGACTGTGGTGGTTGAGTTCTGTTGCTAAACCTAGTTTAGTCTTGCTGGAGAAACAAGTGCATTGTGAGGTCTCTGGAGCATCGAGTGCCATGGGGGTTTGGGGAATGGTCGTTGAAGTATTGATGAAGCTATGGCCGGAGTCTCTGATGATATGGTGGTCGGAGTTTGAAGTGCGGCGTGAAGTTCCAGGTTTGGGTGGAAACCTGATTTGCGTTTCCAGGTTTGGGCAACTAACTCGATTTTGATTCGGGACGTAGCAGTGGTTTTGGATGGTCATTAAGTCATCTGGAGATGGTTGCCGATGAGATGGAGGTCTGGTGGAAGGCCGGAGTTGATCAAAGTCACGGTGCATGTGCACCGTGTACTTTTGTTTTCTGGTGGAAGGTCTTGAAACTGGTGAAGGTTGGGATGTGTGGGATTTTTGAACTCGAGTTTTACTCGGGTTGAATCATATTTTTACTCGAAGTTTTTGGGGTTGAGACTCGAAGCAAGGTGGGAGACTCGAATAAATACTTGTTACAGGTTCCAGAACCTGATCAATTTCCTGAAGCTTAACTTTAAATTATAACAAAGTTGAACTAAGTTAAAATAAAAGTTAAGTATAAATTCAAGTTTAAATTCAGTTTGCAATTTGAATTTAAGTTTATTTTTTTTATTCAAATTTGAAATGAAATAAAAGTTTAAAGTGTTTAAAGGTGGGTTTTCAGGTTCAGAAACCTGACAGGGTTTCAAATTTTTAATTAGTTTAAGGTTTGAAAACAGAATTTAAACTGTGATTTAAATTCAAAAATTTAAAGTATGAATTCAGATGAACATTTGAATCTTAAGGTTTTAAAATAGATTTGGATTTGAAAATCAAGTTTTAATTCAAGTTTTAAAGGGAAGTTTAAATCAAAATTTTAAATCAAAGTTAAATTATTGGATTCAAGTTCTTCTTGTATTCAAATCTGAAATCTTAGTTAGTTTTAAATCTGAATATTGTAGAAACAAAGTTTTTAACAGTAATTGGTTTCAAATAAATAATTGAACTTTAAATTGGATAAATGTTTAAAAGAATAACCATTTTGAATCTTAAATTCAAAATGTAATTTAAAATTTAGATTCAAATGCGAAATGTTTCACACTTTAATGATAATGAAATCATTTATAAAGAAATGGATTATCTTATAGATAATTAAGATATTGAAGTGATTTAATTAGTAAGTTAATTAAAGAATGACTTATTTATCTAATTTGAAATTAATGAATTAGAATTAGAAATTAATTAAGGAAGTAATTAAAGAAATGTGATTAGTTAATTGAGACAATTAACTAATGATTATTAAATAATTAATTAATGCGATTAATTTTGATAATTAATTAGATTAATTAATTTAGATAATCTATTGTAATTTGTTAATGAAATTACTTGGTGAAAGTAATTAAGGGATTAATTACTTATTGTCATTAATTGAGATAAGTGATTAATTTTAAGTTAATTAATTTAGTTAATTAATTTAAGAAAATCATTTGACAAGTTGATAAGTGTAATTACTTAGTGTATGCAATGGAGCAGAATTTACTTAAGAAGTAATAAACGTTAATTACTGAATGTAATTAATGAAAATAATGTGTTAATAAAGTAATTTGGATAATTACTTTTATAATTAATCTTGGGACTAATTAGTGGAGATAATTAATTATGGGAATAATTAATTTATTTATATGAGTAATTAAGGGTAGTTAATTACCATAATGATATTAATCAAGGGTGATTAATAATTATGTTTAATTAAAGATCGATTACTTAAGGTAATTAATTTAATCAAAGTAAATTAATTTAAATCTAAATTAAAGGTCATTAATTAATTTAATTAATGATGAAATTAAGAATTGATTAATTAAGAAATTTAATAATGTGGTGATTAATTTATGAAATTAATCAACAATAAATGTAATTAATTAAATTTATAAATAAGGTAATAAAATGTTATTTACTATAAATGATTTAGGATAATTAATTTGTAAAACTAATTAAATACTAATTACTTATTATAATTAGAAATTGATTAATCGAGGTGTTTAATCAAGGTGAATATTTAGTGGGTGATTAATTAATTTGATTTGTAATTAATTAATGGTTGTATAGGCAGGATTTAGAGATGAAGTAATTAATTTAATTTACTTTAGATTAATTAGAGATTGAAGTAGTTAATTTAATTCATTTTAAATTAATTACAAATGGTATGATTATAAATCATTGCTTATGGATGAATGATATTGATATTTCATTTGATGATTTTGATCTGGCATGAATAATATCTATGTGTCATGGATGCCTGGTTTAAATATGATTTGGTTATCCGTTTAGATGATAATATTGATCATTTGTTTATGAGATTATCTATTGTGATATTATGAATTATCCATCTGTGTGTATATTGATTATATTGAATTAAACTGTTAAGACTAAATAGACAACTTGGCCTTAAAAGACACGCTTTGGATTTCGATGAGACCGGGATCGGTTTTCCACATTAGGAATATCCGAAAACCATATCGATTCCAAATTTGCGATAGGTCGTGAATCTGAAGTGAAGATGAAGATTCAGAATGCAAGGGTTATCGTCGTTAACTCTGAGGGTGATTCCAAAATGAGTGTAATGAGATAATGCCTTCGGTTTCGTTCGAACCCGGAACGAACTTGTATGGATTGAATGCTTTCAACACATCGTCAGGCAGACGATGAGCAATCTAAGAAATATGTTCTCTAAAGGTAATCGTAACCTCAAGCCTCATCAACCGGGAATGGCTAAAACAGGGGAGGTGCAGCAAGGTTAGGTGGGTCATACCCAAGCAGGACAAGGATATTCCCCTGTCTAGATGTCCCTTATTTTTCGGCTGTGTGGGCAGTTGGTTGCAAACAACTGCGGGGTTTATCTTGTTCGGGACTCTTCAGTAAGGAATGGTTCCGGCCTTGTGTTGCAGGGGATGAAGGGAGTAATCCTTGGTACTTTGATCTAGGCCACATACTATGACGGGCGGTACCCCAGTAGCCCTGCCATTGTATGGAATCCACAATCCAATAAGTGCCCACGGTTTTTGATTGTATTACCCACTTTTGTGGCTAGTAGCTGGAATTTAATGAATGTAACAATTTCGGCTATTTTCTATTTACTTGAAAACCCTAGAACTATTATAATATCACAGAATTTCCTATCAAATGTTTTGGTTAGCGTAAGGTAAAAACTTTCCATGTTTATGTGTGGGAAGTCTTACGTGATACCTTTTGTTTTCAAAAGATTTTCAAAGTTAAGCAATCTTTAACCTGTTACTCATACCAGACCCATGTCTGACCCGGAGTTTATTTTTGTTTTTCATAAACTCTCGGGTACCCAAATTTTTACGGGTAGCCAAGGGATTCAGGTTTAGCTTTGACGAATTCTGGAGGAGCAATGGAGCAGGAGGCTTCATCGTTATAGATATATATATATAGTTCCGCTGTGTGGTATCTCCGTGATGTATTGTGTATTGTATTGAGTTGTATTAACTAGACAGGTGTTTATAACTGTCTAGTATGTGATGTATTATATGTATCACTCTAATTAACGTTATATACTATGTAAATACTTATGTGATTAATATATTTTATTCGTCCCGCTGTGAGATTCTGATGTTGTTGTTCTTTCTTCTCTATCTTTTCTATTTTCTCATCCCTTTCTTTCTTCAAGACGAAACGTCTTCCTGGGCGTAGGAAGGCGGGTCGTCACAGTTGGTATCAAAGCGCTAGGTTGAGTGAATACCTAGGCGCTTAAGTGTTTTCTTTCTTGAGAGAACGTATTTGTAATTTTGATATATAGATATATATTTTTATATATTTGTTTCTACCTATTTGTTAGGTTACCTGTTCAGGTTTTCGAACAAGCTATAAAGGTAGATTGGATAGTGGTGTGTGTAACACAACTACCAATGGTTGGAATTTGAATGATTGAGGTTGGAAGTGTAATTGTCGAGACTGTAGACCTAGTACCGTCTCGAGTAAACTTTGGATGGTGTAAGGATTTCATTGATCTCTAAAGGAAACCTGTTAAGGTTCGGAGTTCTTTTTGAAGTGTAGTTTGTTTGAGCTAGAATTTGGATTGTCGGTTGGGCAGAAGCAAGTCATGATATCTTGATACCTCGAGATGTTGTAGCTGTGTGATGAGAAACAGTGACTATGGATGTCTCTGAAGATGTTTCTTTGGAGCAAGTTAAGGAAGTGTGTCTGCTCGGTGTTGTGGCTGCGTTCAGCAGGGTGTTTGTGTTGGTTTGAGGTCCGAGTTTTTCGAAGAGCTTTGGATTAGGAATTCCTTGGCATTAGTGTTAGCAGTGAAGTTCGGAGTGTTCTGTGCGCCGTCAAGGAAGTCTTCTGGCTTAGCAATTTTTATTAAGGTAACTTCAGAAGCAGCAGAGCAGTTCCATTTCTTTGATGGATTGGCCACATAAGTGTAGGCTGTTCTGTTTGGTAAAGAGAGAGTAGTATTTTTGGAATTAGGCTGAACTGATCGCAAAAGTGACTTGCGATAGTTTGAATGTTCTTTTGTGTTTTAGAATTTTTCTGGATGTCTTCTAGAAGTCAGAATTTGGTCAGCACCTGGAGACTGAGTTTGGTATCGACTGGATTCCAGGAGTGGTACTGATGGTTCAGCTTAGTAATAGGATGATTTTTGAGTTGGTAAAGTAACTCGGATTTTGGAGGAACTTTAGAGCTTTCTTTTGATCTGTGGAGCCCTAATGTTGGGATGTGTTGTCCAGTCTGTGTTCGACTTCAGCATTTTCATCTGTTTAGTCGGAGTTGCGCAGTGGAAGCATGGTGGCAGCTGTTTTAGTTTGGAAGCAATTGGATATTGAAATGTTTGGATTAGGAAGTTCTACAGGAAATTTTTCAGAATCTGAGGCCAGATTGGAATGCACCTGTTTTATCTCTTCCAGATGAGAGAAGTGAGTTCTGTTTTCTAATTTGGAATAGAGTTTGTGTTCTGAGTTTGGTTGATCTTGGGAAGATCATTTTGTTGGATTGTTATTGGTCCAGTTTATTTCTAGGAGCATCAGCAAGAGTTGTGATGATCGGGAAAGATGAAGGAAGCCCAGGATCGTCCGAGGAGTTTTGTGGATAAGATACGAAGGAATTTGGATTTCGAAGTTGGAGATTTGATTTTGGATAAGTGTTTGGTCTTCAGGATTGGATTGTCAGTTTGGATAACTGGAATTCGTTGTGTTCACATATCTCTAAGGGAGTACGTGTAAGATCTATCTCTGGTTGTAGAATCAGCAGTTCATGGAGTTTTGGTTGTTGTGTCAGACTTGTCTGTAGTCTGATATCCTGTTTTGTTTGTAGATCTAGATGAGTAGATGTTCTGTAGCTTAGTAGTACTGTTTGTTTGGATTCTATAAAGCGAGTAACCCGGTATTTATACTTGGGGAAACTCGAGCAAATTTTATCCGGAATTTTGTCTGGATAGTTAGATTTGTTTGTTTGGATGAATTGGTTGCTATGGTTGTTAGCATATGATTAATATATGCTTGTGTTTTTTTTTAAAATAAAATATTTAAGCAGATTATTAAATTACCTTTGTTTTAAATTTCGGGGACGAAATTCTTTTAAGGGGGGAAGAATGTGACATCCCGGAAATTTGGGGCAATATAAATTTTATAATCTACATAAAAAAAAATTAAATTGATTTAATAATATTTGTTAATAATATTTGAATTGATTTAAAAATCTCCTTTTCAATAAATATTTAACTAATAATTTATCTTTTAAAGGCTAATTTAAATTGTTTCTATTTATAATGTATGTATATATGTATATATATTGGTATATATTATAAATAGATCAGTTTTGTTTTTAAAATTTAATAGATAAACTTATATTTTCTAATTCTATTATTTTTGATAATTTGGGAATTTAATATTGTATAAATAATAATAAGATCTTAAAAATACTCAAGATAAATTAATTTGTTTAAAAGTGTCCTAGTATAGGTTAAAATTTAAATAAAAGATTGTTTTGTTCTTTTTACTTCAACTTTATAAAATAAGTAATTTATTTATGTAGTGATTTCATTTATGAATTATTTTAAATTAGTAATGAGTGATTTTTAAACAATAAAAATAATGCAATATTTTTATAAATAGATTTTAATATAAAAGAAATTGTTATTTTAAATTCATTTATATATATAAGTATTTTGAAAAGCTATGGTTTGTAAATTTAAAATGAAGTAAACTTTATAAATATTAAACTTAAAAATAAATCAAATGTATGATATTTAACATAAGTAAATGACATAATAAAATATCTATGAACTTAAAAGAGAAAGTAAATAAATAAAATAAGTAGTATAAGAAAGAATTATATAAGTTTGAATTAATAATAAGTAAATTTAGTATTGATAGTTTAAGTTTAAAGATAAAAGAAAAAATAAAATAAACACACATGTTAGAAATGGAAGTGTTTGCTTAGTCAAAATTCATAAAAAATAAATAAGACAAAAAGTATATGAGTGGGTATATTGTGTGCATGCAACATGAGATAAACCTTTACCAATATTTTAGTTAACACATAGGCATAAGCAAGATCCAGGCAAGAAAAGAATGCAATAGCCAAGGACAAAGAAAATGCAAAGTAAAGTTAGCTTAGAAATGAAGGCAAGTAAAAGTATGTAACCTGTAAAGTAATGTGCAAGCAAGAAAAAATGTAACCTGTAGATTGATGTAAAGCAAAAAAAATATAGATATGCAGGCAAGTAATGATGACTGTAAAATAGATATGTAAGCTAAAGAGTAAATAAAATTAACATATAAAGTAGTTTGTAGAACAAGCTAATACAAAGCAAAGTATAAACAAAAATATCTAAGCATAAAAACAAGGTTGCTGTAAACATAAAAGTACATTGACATTTAAAGCTTTCATCTCTAGCATACAAACAAGTCATTTCGAAATTTGTATAAAAATCTTTCAGACTCCAAAATAAAGCATTTGCCTGATACAAACAAAAGTATCATTGTCCAGCATATGCTTAACCCAGTTAGTACCTACCCCTGTAAAACTTCTTTTTTATATGCATACTGTTTTTAGTTCGTTCATTTCAAACCTGAAAATATACAAGTAGAATTTCCACTTTTATAAACTCAAACATCATTCAAATAAACAACATACAACAACAAAAGCTAGAAGATTAGTAGGAAGATCAAAGCCAGCATGCATGAATTTCTTTTTAAAAATCAGTTTTTAAGCTACAGCAACTCAAGTTTAAGGTTTTCAAATCAAAGTTTGCATTCCAGTTTAACATCTTCAAAGCCAAACCTGTAATCATTTCCAAACAATTCAGCATCTCAGTTCCAAAGCAAAAGATTTCAGTTTACAGATTTCAAGTTCAAATCTGTTTTCAAGTTTTCAAAAGCTCTGTTCATCATCTATCAGGTGAGTAACTCTTTTTAAAAACTTAAAGATAAATTTGGGTAGTTTGATTTATACCAAGATAGGTTGTATTTGTGTATATATGTTGGGAATTTCCTGTGTATTTATGATGTGTGATGCATATATGATTTTGAATGCCTGTAGAACTTTTTTTGTTCTAAATCACATTGCCAAGTTTTTCAATTTAAATCATTTCTCTTTATCCACTGACTGTTAGGACTTTGGATCTAAACAACATCTGTTTGTTTGATTATAAAATGAGTTTTAAAATTTTATTTAAGTTAAAACAAATTCAAAACATGTTCTGGAAATAAAAGAACAGTATAAAACTTGAGTTTTATAAAAACTCAAACTTTATAAATTTTTAGTTCAGGCATATAAGCTGAAACCTTAGACGAAATCATGTTTTTTAAAACTAAAATCAAAATTTTTAAATTAGAAATGAAAGTGCAATTCTGGGTTGTACTGTTTTTGGGTTTTTGGGAATCTCTGATGATCTATGGGATTAGAGGTGGTCGGGTTGTGCGAGGAGGTGGAGGAGCTAGCCAAGGTGATGGGAAAAATAGTAGGAGGTGGTCACGACCACGGTGGTGACTGTGGTGGTTGAATTCTGTTGCTAAACCTAGTTTAGCCGTGCTAGAGAAACAAGTGCATTGTGAGGTCTTTGGAGCATCGAGTGCCATGGGGGTTTGGGGAATGGTCGTTGAAGTATTGATGAAGCCATGGCCGGAGTCTCTGATGATATGGTGGTCGGAGTTTGAAGTGCGGCGTGAAGTTTTAGGTTTGGGTGGAAACTTGATTTGCGTTTCCAGGTTTGGGCAACTAACTCGATTTTGATTCGGGACGTAGCAGTGGTTTTGGATGGTCGTGAAGTCATCTGGAGATGGTTGCCGATGAGATGGAGGTCTGGTGGAAGGCCGGAGTTGATCAAAGTCACGGTGCATGTGCACCGTGTACTTTTGTTTTCTGGTGGAAGGTCTTGAAACTGGTGAAGGTTGGGTGTATAGGATTTTTGAACTCGAGTTTTACTCGGGTTGAATCATATTTTTACTCGAAGTTTTTGGGGTTGAGACTCGAAGCAAGGTGGGAGACTCGAATAAATACTTGTTACAGGTTCCAGAACCTGATCAATTTCCTGAAGCTTAACTTTAAATTATAACAAAGTTGAACTAAGTTAAAATAAAAGTTAAGTATAAATTCAAGTTTAAATTCAGTTTGCAATTTGAATTTAAGTTTATTTTTTTTATTCAAATTTGAAATGAAATAAAAGTTTAAAGTGTTTAAAGGTGGGTTTTCAGGTTCAAAAATCTGACAGGGTTTCAAATTTTTAATTAGTTTAAGGTTTGAAAACAGAATTTAAACTATGATTTAAATTCAAAAATTTAAAGTATGAATTCAGATGAACATTTGAATCTTAAGGTTTTAAAATAGATTTGGATTTGAAAATCAAGTTTTTATTCAAGTTTTAAAGGGAAGTTTAAATCAAAATTTTAAATCAAAGTTAAATTATTGGATTCAAGTTCTTCTTGTATTCAAATCTGAAATCTTAGTCAGTTTTAAATCTGAATATTGTAGAAACAAAGTTTTTAACAGTAATTGGTTTCAAATAAATAATTGAACTTTAAATTGGATAAATGTTTAAAAGAATAACCATTTTGAATCTTAAATTCAAAATGTAATTTAAAATTTAGATTCAAATGCGAAATGTTTTACACTTTAATGATAATGAAATCATTTATAAAGAAATGGATTATCTTATAGATAATTAAGATATTGAAGTGATTTAATTAGTAAGTTAATTAAAGAATGACTTATTTATCTAATTTGAAATTAATGAATTAGAATTAGAAATTAATTAAGGAAGTAATTAAAGAAATGTGATTAGTTAATTGAGACAATTAACTAATGATTATTAAATAATTAATTAATGCGATTAATTTTGATAATTAATTAGATGAATTAATTTAGATAATCTATTGTAATTTGTTAATGAAATTACTTGGTGAAAGTAATTAAGGGATCAATTACTTATTGTAATTAATTGAGATAAGTGATTAATTTTAAGTTAATTAATTTAGTTAATTAATTTAAGAAAATCATTTGACAAGTTGATAAGTGTAATTACTTAGTGTATGCAATGGAGCAGAATTTACTTAAGAAGTAATAAACGTTAATTACTGAATGTAATTAATGAAAATAATGTGTTAATAAAGTAATTTGGATAATTACTTTTATAATTAATCTTGGGATTAATTAGTGGAGATAATTAATTATGGGAATAATTAATTTATTTATATGAGTAATTAAGGGTAGTTAATTACCGGAATGATATTAATCAAGGGTGATTAATAATTATGTTTAATTAAAGATCGATTACTTAAGTAATTAATTTAATCAAAGTAAATTAATTTAAATCTAAATTAAAGGTCATTAATTAATTTAATTAATGATGAAATTAAGAATTGATTAATTAAGAAATTCAATAATGTGGTGATTAATTTATGAAATTAATCAACAATAAATGTAATTAATTAAATTTATAAATAAGGTAATAAAATGTTATTTACTATAAATGATTTAGGATAATTAATTTGTAAAACTAATTAAATACTAATTACTTATTGTAATTAGAAATTGATTAATCGAGGTGTTTAATCAAGGTGAATATTTAGAGGGTGATTAATTAATTTGATTTGTAATTAATTAATGGTTGTATATGCAGGATTTACAGATGAAGTAATTAATTTAATTTACTTTAGATTAATTAGAGATTGAAGTAGTTAATTTAATTCATTTTAAATTAATTACAAATGATATGATTATAAATCATTGCTTATGGATGAATGATATTGATATTTCATTTGATGATTGTGATCTGGCATGAATAATATCTATGTGTCATGGATGCCTGGTTTAAATATGATTTGGTTATCCGTTTAGATGATAATATTGATCATCTGTTTATGAGATTATCTGTGATTATCTATTGTGATATTATGAATTATCCATCTGTGTGTATATTGATTATATTGAATTAAAATGTTCAGACTAAATAGACAACTTGGCCTTAAAAGACACGCTTTGGATTTCGATGAGACCGGGATCGGTTTTCCGCATTAGGAATATCCGAAAACCACATCAATTCCAAATTTATGATAGGTCGTGAATCTGAAGTGAAGATGAAGATTCAGAATGCAAGGGTTATCGTCGTTAACTCTGAGGGTGATTCCAAAATGAGTGTAACGAGATAATGCCTTCGGTTTCGTTCGAACCCGGAACGAACTTGTATGGATTGAATGCTTTCAACACATCGTCAGGCGGGCGATGAGCATTCTAAGAAATATGTTCTCTAAAGGTAATCGTAACCTCAAGCCTCATCAACCGGGAATGGCTAAAACAGGGGAGGTGTAGCAAGGTTAGGTGGGTCATACCCAAGCAGGACAAGGATATTCCCCTGTCTAGATGTCCCTTATTTTTCGGCTGTGTGGGCAGTTGGTTGCAAACAACTGCGGGGTTTATCTTGTTCGAGACTGTTCAGTAAGGAATGGTTCCGGCCTTGTGTTGCAGGGGATGAAGGGAGTAATCCTCGGTACGTTGATCTAGGCCACGTACTGTGACGGGCGGTACCCCAGTAGCCCTGCCATTGTATGGAATCCACAATCCAATAAGTGCCCACGGTTTTTGATTGTATTACCCACTTTTGTGGCTAGTAGCTGGAATTTAATGAATGTAACAATTTCGGCTATTTTCTATTTACTTGAAAACCCTAGACCTATTATAATATCACAAAATTTCCTATCAAATGTTTTGGTTAGCGTAAGGTAAAAACTTTCCATGTTTATGTGTGGGAAGTCTTACGTGATACCTTTTGTTTTCAAAAGATTTTCAAAGTTAAGCAATCTTTAACCTGTTACTCATACCAGACCCATGTCTGACCCAGAGTTTATTTTTGTTTTTCATAAACTCTCGGGTACCTAAATTTTTACGGGTGGACAAGGGATTCAGGTTTAGCTTTGACGAATTCTGGAGGAGCAATGGAGCAGGAGGCTTCAGCGTTATAGATATATATATAGTTCCGCTGTGTGGTATCTCTGTGATGTATTGTGTATTGTATTGAGTTGTATTAACTAGACAGGTGTTTATAACTGTCTAGTATGTGATGTATTATATGTATCGCTCTAATTGATGTTATATACTATGTAAATACTTATGTGATTAATATATTTTATTCGTCCCGCTGTGAGATTCTGATGTTGTTGTTCTTTCTTCTCTATCTTTTCTATTTTCTCATCCCTTTCTTTCTTCAAGACGAAACGTCTTCCTGGGCGTAGGAAGGCGGGTCGTCACATATGTGATATATTTGTTTGATAGAAGTGAAATTTTACAAACAATTTAATTTCAAAATAAGATTTATTAAGAAAATGATTTAATTGGAAATTTGAGAACTTAAGTTTCGGGTTGAAATTTGTTTTGAAGTGATTACTGGAATATGATACTAGTATTATTTGGAAGTATTTTGGATAAACGTTCTTAAATATGATTTGGGGAAAAAAAATTAAAAGAATTGTAAAAGGATATAAGTTATGTACTTCCTCCTTTTATCGCTGGAAAATAATTTCGGTGGTGAGTGCATGCATCATCGAAGTTCATTTTCGAGTTTCAAAGCGGGAAGACCACTGTAGTAGTTTTATTACACCTTTGTTTTGATAAACATATCTTAATTTTAATTTAAAAATGTGATTGGATATATAATGCTATGAGTGTGTGTGTGTGTGTGTGTGTGTATTATTTCATATGATTTGAAATAAACTCGGCCATTTAATTCTTAAATTTCTATAAAGTATAGAATTCAATTATGGCACTGAATGAAATCTTGACTATATTAATAATCAGAAACTTCTACAATGAGAAATAAGAAAATTAAATGCTAAGTGATTAATGAAATGTATAAGAAATTGGAAGTTTGTAACTTGTAAATCGGAAGATATGAGATATTGAACATTTTGTTGACTAAAATGAATAAGATAAACTTATAACATTCAACTACATTCTATAAACATATGTATAATTTACCAAAAATGTTTAAAAGTTGTAATGTTAAATAGGAACATGTAATGGAATATTATATGAGTAAAACTTGAGTAATGGAAGTGTTCAATGGAATTATTTCTATAAATAAGAATTTTGATGTACAAGAAATGTTACGAACGTAAGTTGGTATTGTGAAATAACTTATTTAAGTACATGAAAGAAAGAAAAAGACAATGTATGAATGAATGAAAATAAATAAAAAGTAAATAATGATGTGAAAAGAAGTCAATTGAATAAACGTAAATAATATTTGAAATTCTTGGTTTTTTTGGCTTATGGGATGTTTGGGAATGGATACTATTTATCATCTTGTGCGATTAAAAGTTTCTAAACTAAATAAACTAATGGTTTTGGTTGCTATGGATGTATGATTGATTACTTTGATTGCATATGATGATTGTATGGTTTTGTTTGCAAGTGACTATTATTATATTGTGTTGGTTTGTTTTGCTATTGATTGCAACAACTTAAATATTTCTCTTGTACATAATTCTCACTTTTTTGGATTATATAAGTGAAGTCCAGGTTTACGGAAGCAATAGCCACTGCTTTTGGTTTCACAAATTAAACGTTGTTTCCCCGACAAATAGGTACGTTCTCGGATTATGGTTTTATAGCGATATTATATTGTTTTCCCATAGTTTGAAATGTTTTATTATTGAAATATGATATATATATATATATATTGTAATTATTGATATCACTATTATCCAGACGTATCCGCGCAAAGGAGAATCTGTCGAAATTTTTCAAAAATTTAAGACTTAGAATTTTGTTGTAGAATTTTAGTTATTTTCAAGTTTTATCAAAATTAAATATGTAGATTTAATTGTTTATAAAATGACTGTTTGAATAATATATAGCAGATTTTTGGATTCCTTCTTGTTTCTTTTTGGGGACGAAAAGTTTTGAGTGGGTGTAACGATCCGTATTTTCAAACATTTAAAAGAAATTAAATAAGATTTTTGAATAAAATTGCTAGGAATAAAAAAATTAAGATTTTATTGATACAAACTAAATTATAATGCAAGTTATGAGCTTAATTAAAATTTCTATTAATGACATATGTTAGTAAAAATATAAGGATGGTAACAAATTTAGTGTGTATTTTAAGAACATTGGTTTGAATGATATTAACAATTGTCTGAATGTAAAGTTCCAATTGATTAAAATAATAAATGTTAATAAGGAATAATAAATGTTTCTTTATAAATAAAAAAGAAATCATATGTTTTTTTATTTGAAATGTTTAGTAGCTGAAAGATTGATTGCAGAGATGACAAATATTATTTGGTAAGAAATGTATAATTCCTCTTTGCAACCAATAGTGCATAAATCTGTTTAAATCACTATTCGATAGGAAATAATTGTTCTATTTCTCATTACATTTATTTTGTCCATTTTGAAATTCACTTTTCTAAACAACTGAAATTAATGTAATTGAATAATTTCAATAAGTGATAGAGAGGACACCAAATTGTAAATTAATAGATGTAATTATACTTAGCTTATGGTTTGTGAAAGTATAAGAAAAGTTGGTTTAATGAAAAGAACATTTATATCAAATTAAATGAATGTTTATTCGTGAATGTAGATTTAATTTCATTAAAATAAAGAATGGAATGATTGATTGAAAGGAAGAAATATATCTATATTTGAACTGTGTATTAGCATATAGATGGAGTACAAGAGTAGAAAAATAATCTATTTAAGTAAGTTATTTATTTCTTTCCTGTATAAACAAAAAATTTATAAACATGTTTATATGACTAAAGGGAATAATTATTTCATTTTTCATCCATTTTAGTTGTCTCTTTTGAAATGTAACCTTGTAAGTAATCGTAATTAATGTAATTGACATATTTCAATTAGAAGGGAAGAAAATGTTGATTGCAATTAATAGGTTTAATAAAAGAAATGCACCTTTTGTGTTAAACAGAAAGGATGTTTTATTGGAAATAAAAGATAATTTTGGAAAAACCAAATTAAACGTTTTTATTTTTATGGTAAGTAAGTTTATTTATTATGCATAGATAAAAAAAACTAAATGCGTACAAATTTGAATATTATTTGAGTTAATGAAGTTAATTTGGTTACGTTTCACAAACTGAATTTCAAAAAGATTGTGCGATGTACATGGTCCATTCATTTCTTTTGTTATTAATTGTCGCATGTACATTTTAAAATAGTTATCTCATTATTAATACTTGATCCGTTCATTTCACCTTCTGTTTAATATCTATGCCTTGACTTTTAGGTTGTATTTAATTGTTGCCGTCTAATTTTCGCTTATATAAAATTTCACTTTCCTTTGGTTTGCAAACTTTTCCATTTTTGCATACATTTCTTTATGCATTATTAATGCCTGAAGCTTTCAAAATAAAACGTGGCATTTATTTTTTTTCTCTCCACCTTAATTTCCGAATCATTAAATAACCTACAGCTTATTTCTTTCATTTGCAATGTATATTATTTGTGTTCTATTATTTTGGCTAAGTCTTATTGGGTTTGTTTTAGACTAATGGGCTCCTTAGTAAACTTAGAGACCCTAGTACCCAAAAAGACTTTGGATCCTTACTTTTTTCACACGTTGACTTTCTATTTCCTATCTGACTAAAACTAAGTACATACAAAAATTCTCCATCTGAGAAACTTTCTATGTACTCTTCTTCTTCTTCCTCAAATCTATAGAAAACTCCAAACCCCAAAACTCCTAAATCTCCAAATCAAATTCCATCCTTCCTCCTTCAAAACCCTAGCCTACCTCTCTCCTCTTACGCCACCCACCTCCATCACCACCCACAACCCATGGCAGTAACCCATGGCCAAAGCCCCACCTTTCCTCTTCTCTTCTTTCTCTTTTTCCCTTCTTTTCCCCTTCCCTTTTCCCTTTGCCTTCCCTTTTTTCCACGGCTTCTATATTCCACAAAACTACTCCAATTTTTTTTTTTGAAAACATGTATAATTTCAATGGCAACTTCTTTTTCGTTGGACCCTTCTTCCCGTCCCGAATATTTTTGTATCAAAAACCCCATTTTTCAAGTCCTTTCTCGGGTCCAGTTTTGGACGAAAATATACCATATTTTATCTATCATATCTCCTTCAGGAATGAACCAAATTATATGATTATTTTTTTCAAACCGTTTATTTTTTCAGTGGCTTCAACTTTTGTTCAGATCGGTTCTTCAAATTTCTTAATTTTCTATGCCAAAAACTCAAATCATTTTGAAGTATATTTGAACTTAGATTTTCAACTCAGAAAATACCTTTGTTTGTTTTGACCATAACTTCCTCAAGACAGATTCTTTTTAAGTGATTATTTTTTTGAAAGTGGAGAGAAAAGAATTTTCAACAACTTTTTAGTTAGTCACTTTTATAGATTCAGTAATATGTTGGTATGTATACTTTCTTAAAGATGACCTAGTTTCAGATTTGTCCGCTGTTCATATTTGGGCATTTAATTGGATTTTTAATCGTCGACAAATCAAAGATGGGTGTTTTAACCCGCTCACAACTACTAAATTATATTATGTTGGTTAGTTAGATTTATGATGTGATTAGAAGTTTATTAATTGTTGTTTGGTGTTTTAATTTGTCATTTAGATTTAATTTGAATTGATATTGAATTTCATAGTCATGTAATTAATATTGAATATAATTTCTAGTTAAACACCTAATAATGATAACCAATTAGTTGTTGTGATTTATTTTCTAATTTGGATGTTGATTGTGATGGATGTTATTGGTTGAAATTTTGGATGATTGGATATTTATTTATGCCTATATCTCTGTTATCACTATGGGTTGAAATGATACATACCCGAATGATCTTTAAGTTTAGGGAAATTGTTTTGTGTTGAAATGATAAACTCGAGCGGCTTTCATTGATTTGAAAATTTTGATTTTAGATACTGGTTGAAATGATATATACATCTATATAATTTATAGAATTTGGATTATGTATTGAAATTGAATTATTTAAAAGGTTCAAGTTAAACTTTAATTTTTTTTAATTAAAGTGGTTAAAATTGATACCTCGAATTAGTTGAAATCTTTTAATAATTATATTCATGTTGTACACTTGATAAGAGATGGAAAATCTCATAACATCTTCGAAGCCATTGCACTCACATTTTATTTTAGATTAATTTCACTTACATAAGATCTTTTAGTTCTAACTCGAGTGTTTCGTTTTCATTATGCTTGGGTCAGTCTGAGCTTTTCAGTGTATTGAAGACTATTTTCTAGAGGATGAAGACAAAGATTAAGTATATTATTACTATTTATTATAATAATTCCACTACATCATGTATTCCGCTGCATTATTTGTTTGTTCCTGCTGTATGTATAACTCTGATTTGAATTGTAAAAGTGTAGTCACATGTTATTTGTAAAACAGCCTCTTGAACTATTTATTTGATTATTATATTTTGTTATTTCACTACGAGATTCCGTGTTTTATTTTTTCTTCTTTTCTTTTATTTTCTTATTTACCCCATTAACAATTCTCCATTTTGAATGGTTTGAATTAGACATGTGTGGTTTATTGTCGATTTAAACCGTCCAAAAAGGTTGATCATTACAACTTATGAATCTTAGCCCAAATTGTTACCATATTAAATTCTAGACCTAACCATTTAAGGTCCTATAAAACAAAACCGAAGGCACATATTGGAAATTGGATTTCTAACTGAATAGCGAGGTAAGGGACTACCTCCTATATAGTGCATTCCTAGAGGAATGCACCTGAGGCCCCTATGTTGGTCCTCGTGCGAATTAAGACTGGCCTATTCGTTACATGAATAGCACTGAGTATTACATCACCCGGCCATACATATCCTGGATCTCGAAGCATGCATCACATAATTTAAACCCGACGTTATAGCAGGTAGCAATTTTATAGATCTAGAAGGTAATTTCATACCCTGATAGTTGCATGCCACTTAGTTTTAAAGCATCCCTGTTTTACTATTCCGGGTCTGAGGCTTGTGGTAATGAATACCTTTTGTACATAGTACATCTTCCACTTTGAATGCAACTTTAATTATCACACAACCAATTTCTACAAACGTATAACACCTGAGCTCATACGTCTTAGGAAAGGGTGTTAAGTTAAGAGAAGTTGCATTCTATGCCACCAAACAGATGATATGTTTATAGAGATCAATCAATATGATTTAAAAATGCAACATTTGATATTCATCCATATTAGTTGTACAGGAACAAAACAAACCAAATGCACTTTCCTACCCCATCCTGTCGGGAATGACGCCTAGGATTAGTAGCGAAAAGTCCTCATATTTTAAAAAATTCAGTACGAAGGGACCACTGCTATTTATTTATCTCGAGAGCTACCCATAGATTATCAACAAACAGTCCTTCCAAAATGAAAATCCTATATCTTTAAAATCGTGGTCTTCAATATATCTTCTTCACTTTCCAATGCATAAATTGGCTTGAAGTTTTTTTTGGATAGGAATTTCCCAGATCTGACTCTGATTTTGCTGAACAAATCATTGATAAAAAGATGTTAAGTGGGTGGATAATAAATATTCCATTTACTTGTTTTCTTTTTTCTAGAGGCATCTTTAGAGATTTTTATTTTTTGAAAACCATTTCTTTTGAGCATAATTCAATAAACCTCCGTATGAAAATTTGCTAAATCGATTTCATAAATTATCTTAGAAAACATTATTAAGATAAATAGGTTCAAATTGAAATCGTACTACTTTCATTCAATTTTAATTTATGCATTCAACGGGTACTATTGGCAGAATAACAGTGAAATCACCTTTTAAATTCCACAAATAGTACGAGTTCCTTCCTTGGAATTTAACGCTAAGTAAAAGAAGATTTTTTCTGTATGATCCAAGTTGTTTAAATTTAAAAAGTGTAATCTTTTATACTTAACTCGTTTCCGACATTTCAACCTTATCTATCCCTCGTTTGGGGGAGGCCAGGGAACTGGTGACCCTTGAACATCTTCTTAGTTTAAGAACTCAACCAGATCTACAAGATGAAAACTTGATTTTATTTCTTTGATTGAAAATTATGGATATAATAGTCCGTCAAATTGTTACAACAAAGAATTTCGAGCTATACTCCACTTTATATACTCATTTGAATCCCACGACGTGAAATCCTGAACTGCCATTACGCATGCCTAGTTTTGACTCAATAATCAATTTTTATTTAAAACTTGTCGAGAAAAGTTTAAATGATTATAAAATATTTATAAAACATTTCTAATCATTTTCAAGGGGTTTAATAATTCCATATTTACTTTTATTACTCGATTCAGAAAGTTATTTCCTTGTGTAATATCGACATGTATTTAACGTAACTTGTTAAGCAACCATGTTCAACAATCAATACTGGATGAACAACATATAAATAAGCATCCTGGCAATCATTTCACATCATCACACACACATGCACACACATGCATATCTAACCTTGAAATAAGATGATTAACTAGAAATTGGATCAGCTTCTCTAACTTGAATTGAAGCTCATGAACACTCGTCTCAAAGCTCCTATAGGCTCGGCCTAAGGGAGTAGGGGTTTACGGACTTAGTTTGTGTAGGTGGTAGGCTCGGCTAGTGATGCAGCGCAACATGCTTGCAAGTTACGACCTAACACTATTTGCAAGTTTCGACCTAACACTATTTGGGAGTTATGACCTAACTCGAGCGAGTTAAGGATTCAAGGAAGTGAACCCAACGACCTAACAAGTCGTATTGATCAACCTAGCGAGTCAACTCACTCAGCGCGCATTTCCTTAGGTCGTTACGATCTAACGCGTTCCGACATAAGTAGGTCACGACCTAACACATTCACCGACCTTACGAGATAACACCCAAGAAATCAAGCTGCTTCTCTATAGGTCGCGCGCATATGTCGCTATCATCTTTAAGTCACTAGCCGTAACTCGCTCATCATTTATGCTGTTTCACTTTAAGTCGCTCCTGAAGCTCGAGCCGCTGTTGTGTTATGTCGCTTGTTGAGTTGTATTGATGTGTTGTATTTGTATTTTTCTTAAGTCGTATGTCATTTGTATGTTGCATATGTCGTTAGGTCGGTTGTGTTTGTGTACCTGTATGATTGTGTGTGAGTTGTAAATCTCTATAAATACGGGTGTGCGACATTTGTAAAGATGGTTGATTTTGAATAAACTTTTGTTTGAGTGCTTTGTGCCTCTTTAAAATTGAAAGTTGAGTGTTATATCCTTTCTCCATTTTCGGTTATTCGAGTGCGCTCGAATCAATGATTTTGAAGCCGGTTCACGAAATCTCGTGCGCGAGATCAACGTCGAAGAATCGTAGATCTTGTAACACGGTATCATGCGCGATCAACGTGTTAAAGACAGCTAGAATCCGGTATCTCGTGAGATCAACGGATTTGGGCATTTATCCTTGGTATCATTAATCCATCGATTCATCATTGTATCGTTCCATCATCGTTTTATCGATTTATTTGACACGAAGCATCATCTCATGATCAAAGTGTGTTAATCCGCTGCGTCAGCTTGGTATCAGAGCTAGACTTAGCCAATCATAGCTAAGCCGAGCCTATTGGGAGCCGAGTTAAAGTATTAGAGATTGTTTGTTGAAGTGTTGAAGTTCAAGGCCGAGAGTTATAGAAGTTACAGCCGAGCCAAGCTAAGTGCAGGCCGAGAGAAGTCAAGTTCAGATTTGAGTTAAAGTTATGCTATTTGAAGTGTGTGTTTGGATTTGTTGAAGATTTGACAATGCCTCCGAGACGTGCTAATCGATTTCAAAATGTTGAAGATGAGTATCGAAGACAAGAAGCTGAACAAATGGAACAACGTATTAATGAAAAGTTCGATGAAGGTATTGGGAAGTTAGAGAAATTGATGAATGATATGAATCAAAGTCAAAGGAGAAGGTCACCAGTCTCGAACCATGGAGGAAACAGAGTTTTGCCATCGGTTGCGGAAGCGAGGAGGGTGTCACCACAATCTTATCGAGATAGAAGAGAATCATCAGTTTCAATGAGACGAGAATACCATGAGTACAGAAATGAAGAGAGAAGAACTCCACGTGAGTTTGGAGATGAGCCATATCGTGATGCTGAAAGACATAGTAGAAGTGATATGTGTGATCGTAGAGATGTTGATGGTCGAGATAGATATCGAAGTACATGTGATTATGATGAAGATGGTGATAGAGGTAGTGTTCATTATCGAGATCGAGACCAAGTACAAAGTCAATATCGGGATGTAGAAGATGATCGTAAATGGGAGTCGAGGATGAAAACAGATATTCTAGAATTTAAAGGAGGAATGATAGCGGAAGAGTTTCTGGATTGGTTATCAAATGTTGAAGAAATTTTTGACTTCAAGGAAGTACCCGAGCATCGTAGAGTTAAGTTGGTTGCTACACGATTGAGGGGAAGAGCTGTGGCATGTGGCAACAAACTAAACTTACACGGGAGAGAATGGGAAAGTCGAAGATTATTTCATGGGAGAAGATGAAGAAGTTGATGAAAGCTACTTTCTTATCTTATAATTATCAGTCTCTTATGTATCAGCGCTTACAGAATTTGAGACAGGGAACAAAGTGGGTAAATGATTATGCAGATGAGTTCTATCAACTGATTGCTAGAAACGATATCATGGAGATGGAGGAACAGTTGACAGCTAGATTTGTTGGAGGATTGAGAATGCAAATTCAGGATATGGTGAATATGTTTGATCCAAGATCCGTTGCTGAAGCACACTAGAAGGCTCTAGCTTGGGAGAAGCAAGGTAGAAGAGGAGGTGGTGCGTTTACAAGTTCAATCAATCAAGTGAAAGGGGCTAGTAGCAATACTAATGTTTCCAAGGCTGTTAGTAAACCGGTTCTCAATGAAGTTGCTAAGACCAAGGTCAACAATAATTTCAAGTGTTATAACTGTCAGGAGTTTGGTCATAAGAGCAATGAATGTCCGAAGCCTAAGAAGCGAGCGATGGTTGCTGAGGTTGAGGATGAGGATGTAGAAATAGAATGTTCCAGTTCACCACAAGTTGAGGAGGAAGAAGAATTATTGGCGGGAGACGAAGGATATTATTTAATGATGAGGAGGTCTTGCTTTACGCCAAAGCAGGAAGAGGAGAATAGTTGGTTGAGGAGTAACATTTTTCAGTCAACGTGCACTATTTTGGGAAGGGTTTGTAAGTTTGTTATCGATGCAGGAAGTTGTGATAACATCATCTCTACAGAAGCTGTAAAGAAGTTAGCGTTAAAGACAGAAAAGCATCCCAAACCGTACAAATTAGCTTGGTTGACGAAAGGTGGGGAAGTGAAAGTTAGTCGAAGAGCTTGTTTAACTTTTCCATTGGAAAGAAGTATAAAGATGAAATTTGGTGTGACATGGTAGATATGGACGTATGTCATTTGTTGTTGGGGAGACCGTGGCAATTCGATAGAGCCATGCAACACAATGGTAGAACTAACTGCTATAGTTTCATGTTCGAAGGCACTAAAATCACTTTGGTTCCTAAACAGCGATAACAAAGTGAAAGCAAGTTGGAGGAAATCGAGGAACTAAAGAGACTGTTATCTTTGAAGGAGTTTGTCAAGGAAGTAGAGGATGGGCCTGAAGTATTTCTGTTGATTGGACGTGAAAGTAATAAAACGGTTGAAATTCCTAAGTTAAGCCAGTGTTGAAGGAATTTGAAGATGTATTTCCTGATGAATTACCGAAAGAGTTACCATCGTTGAGAGACATACACCACCAGATTGATCTTGTTCTAGGAGTTGTGTTACCACATAGACCACATTATAGAATGAGTCCAAAGGAGCACAAAGAGTTGTGAAGGCAAGTGGAGGAGTTACTTGAACAAGGGCGCGTACAAGAAAGTTTAGGTCCTTGTGCAGTACCAGCTTTGTTAGTGCCAAAGAAGGATGGAACTTGGAGAATGTGTACGGATAGTCGAGCACTAAACAAGATTACAGTGAGGTATAGATTTTCGATGCCAAGATTGGATGACTTGTTAGACCAGTTGAATGGAGTTGCTATTTTTTCAAAGATTGATCTGAAGAGTGGGTATCATCAGATTCGAATTCGACCAGGGGATGAATGGAAGACAGCATTCAAGACGTGGGAAGGGTTGTATGAATGGCTGGTCATGCCATTTGGTCTTCGAATGCACCTAGTACTTTTATGCGAGTGATGAATCAGATCTTTCGACCGTTTATTGGAAAGTTCGTGGTGGTATACTTTGATGATATATTGATATACAGTGGAAGCACAGAAGAACATCTACAACACTTGCGGGAAGTGTTGATGATACTTCGTCAGGAGCAATTTTACGCGGCAACAAAGAAGTGCGTGTTCATGACTCGAAGTGTTTTATTTCTGGGATATGTTGTATCTGAAGGAGGAATACAGGTGGATCAGAATAAAGTTGAAGCAATCCAGGAATGGCCACAACCCAGGACGATAACAGAAGTTAGAACTTTTCATGGTTTAGCATCATTCTATCGAAGGTTTATTCCATATTTCAGTAGCGTGATGGCACCTGTTACTGATTGTATGAAGGGCAAGCAGTTTTCTTGGTCGAAGGAAGCAGGATTTGCTTTTGAGCGAATCAAGGAACTTTTGACGACAGCACCAATTCTAGTTTTGCCGGATTTTCAGTTGCTATTTTAATTACATAGTGATGCATCTAAAGTAGGAATTAGAGGGGTATTAAGTCAGAGGGGCCGTCCAATTTCTTATTTCAGTGAGAAGCTTTCGGGAGCAAAGACGAGATATAATACTTATGACGTGGAATTCTGTGCTATCGTCCAAGCCATAAAACATTGGAGACACTATTTGTTTCATAAAGAGTTTATGTTTTATACTGATCATGAAGCCTTGAAACATTTGCAGGGACAGTTTAAGGTTGCAGCCAGGCATGCTTCATGGATCGCATACTTGCAACAGTTTACATTTGTGGTAAAGCATAAGTCAGGAGCTACAAATCATGTGGCAGACGCATTGAGTAGAAGAAATCATTTGTTGACTACGATGAAAGTTGAAGTGACAGGGTTTGATGTATTACCGGAATTGTTTGCTGAGGATCCTTACTTTGCTAAGATTGTAGATGAAGTCAAGAAAGGGAAGACGGATGAGTATGTGTTGGTAGATGGTTTTCTCTTCAAAGGAAATCGATTGTGTATACCAGAGTGCAGTTTGCGAATGAAGATTGTGAAGGAATTGCATGAAGAAGGCCATGTGGGAAGAGATCGTACCTTGCAGTTGATTTCTCAATCATATTTTTGGCCTTCCATGAGGAAAGAAGTTGAAAGATTTATGGAGAGATGTTACATATGTCAAGTTTCCAAAGGGACAGCTACGAATGCAGGATTGTATATGCCATTGCCCGTGCCTACTAGACCATGGGTCGATGTTAGCATGGATTTTGTTTTGGATTTGCCAAGAACTCAACGAGGGAATGATTCTATATATGTTATGGTGGATAGATTTACGAAGATGGCACATTTCGTAGCTTGTAAAAAGACCGCAGATGCAGTCCGTGTTGCTCAATTGTTCTTTAAAGAGGTTTATCGACTACATGGGCTACCTGAGACCATTGTTTCTGACCAGGATACTCGATTTCTATGTCAATTTTGGTTGAGTCTATGGAAGATGGTCGGGACTAAGCTGAATTTTAGTAGCGCCTATCATCCACAAACGGATGGGCAAACGGAAGTGGTGAACAGATCTTTGGGAAACTTGTTGAGATGTCTTGTGAAGGATAATTTGAAGAGCTGGGATGTGAAATTGTGTCAGGCAGAATTCGCACATAATCATGCTGTTAATCGAAGTACAGGATTCAGTCCATTTCAAGTAGTATATTCAGCAATGCCGAAGGGACCGTTGGATTTGTCGATTGTTCCATTTCAGAAAGGGGTTGTTAAACGAGCTTGTGATTTCGTGAATGAGTTGCAGGAGTGTCACAGGACTGTTCATGAACGATTTCTTAAGTCAAATGAAAAGTATAAGCAACTGGCAGATAAGAAGCAAAGGATTGTAAACTTCAAAGAGGGCGATTTTGTTTACGCAGTTTTGACGAAAGATCGTTTTCCAGTTGGAACTTACAACAAGTTGAAAGCTCGAAAGATTGGACCAGTAGAAATCTTGAAGAAAATCAATGATAATGCTTATCAGTTAAGGTTACCGGATCATGTCCGTACTGCCGATGTTTTTAACGTCAAAAATTTGATTCCATATCAGGGGGATAAGCGTGTTGAAGAAGAGGAAAGTGTGAATTCGGGGTCGAATTCTTTTCAACCAGGGGAGGATGATGCAGCGCAACATGCCTGCAAGTTACGACCTAACACTATTTGCAAGTTTCGACCTAACACTATTTGGGAGTTATGACCAAACTCGAGCAAGTTAAGGATTCAAGGAAGTGAACCCAACGACCTAACAAGTCGTATTGATCGACCTAGTGAGTCAACTCACTCATCGCGCATTTCCTTAGGTCGTTACAATCTAACGCGTTCCGACCTAAGTAAGTCACGACCTAACACATTCACCGACCTTACGAGATAACACCCCAAGAAATCAAGCTGCTTCTCTATAGGTCGTGCGCATATGTCGCTATCATCTTTAAGTCGCTAGCCTTAAGTAGCTCATCATTTATGTCGTTTCACTTTAAGTCTCTCCTGAAGCTCGAGCCGCTGATGTGTTATATCGCTTATTGATAAGTCGCAGATTCCTGAAGATGTGCATTGATGTTAAGTCGCTGAAGATTATGTTCTTAGGTCGTTACATTGTTAAGTCACCCGTGCTGTATTTTCTGTTATGTCGCATATATGTTTTTTGTTAAGTTGTTGAGTCGTATTGATGTGTTGTATTTGTATTTTTCTTAAGTCGTATGTCGTTTGTATGTTGCATATGTCGTTAGGTCGGCAGTGTTTGTGTACCTGTATGATTGTGTGTGAGTTGTAAATCTCTATAAATACGGGTGTGCGTCATTTGTAAAGATGGTTGATTTTGAATAAACTTTTGTTTGAGTGTTTTGTGCCTCTTTAAAATTGGAAGTTGAGTGTTATCTTCTTTCTCCATTTTCGGTTATTCGAGTGCGCTCGAATCAACGATTTTGAAGCCAGTTCACGGAATCTCGTGCGCGAGATCAACGTCGAAGAATCGTAGATCTTCTAACATGGTATCGTGTGCGATCAACGTGTCAAAGATAGCTAGAATCCGGTATCTCGTGAGATCAACGAATTTGGGCATTTATCCTTGGCATCATTAATCCATCGATTCATCATTGTATCGTTCCATCATCGTTTTATCGATTTATTTGACATGAAGCATCATCTCGTGATCAAGGTGTGTTAATCCGCTGCGTCAACTAGGGTGGCTGGGGTCTATGGCCGTGGGTTTGAAGAGGGGAAAGAGAGTTTTTAAGTGGATTTTGAAGTGTGTTTATGTGTGTGTATATATATACACACACACTATATAAATTTAGATATATTTTTCCATGATTTTCTTTATATTTTTTCTTAAATGGAGGTCATTAAAATGTGGAGGAAAATTTAGAAAAATGAAGAAGAATATGAATGAATGAAATGAAGAAGTGAAGTGGTATTTATAGGCCAATGAAAGAGTGTAAACATCTCCTCTTACATCACCACGCCACCTCCTCCCATCATCATGCGCTGGCCACCTCCTCTTTGGGTATAGCCGTGGTCACATCATGTAGGGGCAAGGCCATATGCCTCATTGATTTGATATTTTATGCTGACAATATGTGATAATTATCTAAAATTCTATAACTACCATCATTACCCTATGCATAGCTACCTCCTTCCACCACCACCTTATCTCGTCCATATCACATCAAGTCATGTGCTTGCATAGATGTGATGTTTGATGGTAACGGTTTCTTGCTTAAGGGAGAAGGAGTTGTTTATATCTTATATGTTTATATATTTAGCATATATGTATATATAAGTGTTCATGTACATATGAACATGTTTTCTTGAATGGTCATATGTATGTGTTCATTTGGATGTGACATAGAATTCACAATGTTCTATAACTTATATACATTGAATCACTATGAATTTCAATTTTCGGTCATATTTTCACTTCTTATTTAATATACAAATATCTGTAAAAAAAAGTTTGAAAATAATATTTATATTATTATTTATAAATAAAAAGAGCTTAATTGGATTTAAAAACAATAATTAAAATGAAATGGAACTTTCGACAATTTTGAATAATCGGGAACTTTCAAATTGAGATAAGAATAGGGCCAAGTGTTTCAGAGAAAATTTAAAAGTTGAGTTTTGTAACTCTTAAATTAAAAAGATAGTAGAATTAAATAAGTTTTAAACTGTTAAATACTCTTAATAAGTTAAATGTATAAGAATATTTTGCATTATACAAGTATGAAATTAAGTTTTGAAATTTTTATAATGAAATTGTGTTTTATGAAATGTTTATGAACATAGTTAATGATTTACAAATTCTATTTGTTTGTAAAATGATTTTTAAAAAGTATTCGATTTTAAAGAAGATTTGATTTATATAAAGTCTTTATTATAAATTTGAGAACTGTTAATTTTGAATATAATGAATCTTGAAGGAATTCAATTTTTAGGTAGAACCAAAAATGATTTTGATATTTTATATAAAAATGAAACCGAAGTGATATATTGAAACTTATTAATTTTCGAAGACCTTTGATGTCGTAAAATGTTCGATTTGGAAGTTTTCGATTCTTTTAAAGAAGATTTTATATAAGTATGAAGTTATTTCAAAGACTACTGATTTTGAAAGATATTCGATTTGGAAAGTAATGATCTTGTATAAATGGAGTTTGTGTAGGTACAATGTATATGAACTTTATAATATGGAAGGGAACTATGTATAGTATGATATATTTGAAATCGAAGATATTGAGAAGTACCCTCCACGGAAGTCAGAAATCGTAGATCCACGAGGTAGATCCACTTGGAAATCCACTCTGTGGATTCGATTGAATTCGATGCAAGTTTTCCGGACATAAAATCATGAGTTCCTTTGACTTTGTTTTTTATCATAGCATAAATCGAGGTGCAAAGATGGCCCACGTTTACTATGGATTCGCTGGGATAGCGATATAACCATTGCGTAACTACGATCTATGAGAGTTTTTTTTGCGTAAATCAATGGGCAAAGATTGCCCATGGTTACTATGGATACTCTGGGATAGAGATATAACCATTGTGTAACTGTGATCCACGGTGTTCCAAGGCGTAAATTGAGGGGAAAACATTGCCCATAGTTACTATGGATTCTCTGGGAAAAAGACGCAATGTAACAACCCAAAATTTTTGTAAATATTTTTAAATTTAATTATTTGAAAATTTTGATTTTTTAATTATTTAAAATTTGAATTTTTGGAATTTTTCAGTGTATTTTTGGATTTGTTTGCTATTCATCTTCCAAATAGAATAAAATAAACATTTTCTGGAAATTTGACATTTTGGTCAACTTTGGTCAAACTTTGACTTTTATTTGAAAATTTTAAAATTCAAGCTTTTTATTTGAAGCTGAATATAATTCTGATATCCGTTATGCTTCTCGTTTCATTAAATTCTGATTTATAGTTTTAAATTTGGATAAAATACAACGTTTTACACGCAATTAATTTCTGTATTTTATTTTTATTTTTCCTATGTCCATCTCTTTATTTTATTTTTCTATTTTGTTTTGTATAGACTTTATTTTATTTATTGGATTTTTCTTTTGTATATCTTTTATTTAATGGCTTAAAATCAATTAGACATAAGTTACATTGTTTTAATTAGGCAAACGTTACATTATTTTAATTCTTGCCTTTACCTTTGCCTACCCTCTTTATTAATTCTTAGCCGTTCATGCCCTCAAAATCCTAGCCGCCTCTTGCTTTATCAATCACGTACAAAAAAACATTTTCTCATATCTCATTTTCATTTGCATCCAGAGAGAAAATACTGTAAGTTTCCATGGCTTCTCTTCCTCTTTCTTTTTCCTTTTTCTTTTATTTTTCTCTTGTGATTTCTCCTTTCTTTGCTCGACCTCCACCACTATTGCCGACCACCATCTCTTCCCAACTCAACCATGACCAGCCATCCATCTCCTCGTCGTCCCATGCCCTTGGCCATGACCCCTAAATCAAGATCCAACACCGAAACATGACCATAAACCTAGCCAAGCCTTCCATTGCAACCACTTCTCCTTATTAGCCTCGGCCACAACATGAAACACCACCATTTTGTTGCCTTGACATCCATACTTCATTGCCTTACCATGCTATGATGTGCACTGGACCAAAACAAGACCATGGCTGAGCCATCTAGACCCATGGCCGAGCCTAGTTGAACCAAAACCCCTCCTTTTGATTACCTTTTTGCATTCTATGGTTGTAACTCCACCACTTCTCCACTTTCCTTGCCTTAGCCGTGCCTATAGACCCTATAACCTAGCCTTGCTGCCTCAAACATACCATGGACGTGCCTATAGGTGTTATGACCGAGCTTATGTCCATTGTGGTCGAGCCCCGTTGATGTTTAGAGCATGCCTATATCATTTTATTTCACAAATTTTCCATTGTTTTAATTTATTTTGTTATGATATTTATATTAGTTTTATTTATTTGATTACAAGATTTGAATTTGGGTGTTACTTCTTCTCGAATCTTGTCGTGCCTTTTCATGCTTTGCGGAGTGTGGATTTTTTTTGTTTTGAATAGATTTCTGGCTTGAGAAGGTGAGTTATTTACTCTAAACATTCCGTACTTATATATTTGTGAAACGATGACAAGTGGATATGTAGTAATGAATTTGGTATGTTGATATGTTCATATATGCCTGTGATCTGTTTATATGATGTATAACCTGATTTTATACCTATTACATCATCTGTTGTAATATTATATGCTATACTGTTATTTTATTTTCTGTATCTCACACTGCAAATTCCCTCACCACTATGGGTTGAAATGATACATACCCGAACGAACTTTAGAATAAGGAAAAATCGTTACGCGCTGAAATGATAGGCTCAAGTGATTTTTATTGTATTTGATTTACTTTGGATTGCGCGTTTGAAATGATAGAACCCATATTTTTATTTTTAAATTACTGATTGAAATGATATATTATCTGTATCACTTGACCTAGGTTAGAAAATATTATATAAACCCATGGTCAATTATATGTATATATTCTGAAGTTTATAAGTATTTTTAAATGTAAAAATATGACATTTTAACTTAAAATTGGATTTAAATAATTTATATGAATTTATAGTGATTTTTCTATAAGTTAAAATGTATAAAGAATTAAATGGAAAGGTGTATTTTAAAAATATGACTTAACTTGGAAATTGGAAAGTTGGTTTTTAATGGAGATTATTAAGTTAAGTAAATGAATGGAAATTTAATTTTATTCATGAGATAGGTAATTTAAAATAAAGTATTAAGTTAATTGTTAGAAATAAAAAGTTGAGAAAATAGTTTACTTTTGACTTAAAAGTGAAATATTATTTAAAATTGGATATTTATTAATTAAAGGTTTATTTTATTGAATCATAAATTAAATGAAATCTACATGAATATTTTTGAAACGAAAAATATGATTTTTATAAGTTAAATGGATAAAATTGAAGTTTTAATGTTTCTGAAATTTTATACTAAATCTGAAATTAGTATTGGTGCACTTTAGAAATGCTGTGGTTTTAAGACAGCATTTGTTAAGTGCTATCATTTCTGTAATAAAACTAAGTTCTAAAATAATAAAGAGCTACTGCAGCACTTTGTAAGTGTTGTTGTTGCTGAAACCTAACTATACTTTGAAATAACTAAAGTGCCACAGTAGCACTTTGTAAGTGTTGTTGTTGCTGAAAGTAAACTGTTTCGAATATTTAAATAGCTACTGTAGCACTTGGTAAGTACTGTTGTTGATGAAATGAAACTGTACTGTTTTAAATTACTAGTACCTACTGTAGCACTTTGTAAGTGTTGCTGTTTTTGAATTTGACAATGTTTTGAAATATTACTATATCTACCGTAACATTTTATAAGTGCTGTTATAGCTGAAATTTACAATGTTTTGGAAATTTTATAATTGAATGAATGTACTTAGAAATGTTACAACTTTGAAATGAATATTATTTAATACTAAATTTAAAGGTTTAAATGGATATGTTTTGAAGTGAAATATAAACCATTTTTGAAATTTACACCCACGTATTATAATAACGATTGGTTGGCAAAGAGACCGGGATTGGATATGGGAATACTCTCTGTCGATACCGAAAACCACTTTGACAACCGTGTAAGTGGTGGAGATTCTAGAATGAAGTAGATGGTGGCGGCGACCATATTGAGGTATGAACATGGACCCGACTCCCGTGAGTTAGCATAAGGTGGCTAAAATAGGAGCGATCGACGGGCTAAGGAGGTAGCACCTTTTGTCGGACACACTTCTTCGATACCATTCTATTACTTTGTGATTGATTAGGGTACCCTTTGATTTTGAGAGTGTGGCTCGAGGTGGGCGGTAGTGGCTACTATGCGTTACCACCGGTCCGAAAGCGTAATTGGTATATCTACCCTGACATTGCGTAGTTGTGCCGTGTCACCTACCCAGCGCGCCTTATACGGTTTTGGTTTTGTACCATACCAATGGACTGCCCTCTGACGACGCCCGGTACAGGGGAGATTACGATACTGTATAGACTATGAGAATATATAAAATGTGTTAAGGGGGATATTGGGTAAATCCTTAACGTTATTTTCATGTATATCATACTTTACTTCTAGACACTATTATAATAGTGTATATTACAACATAGTAAAAAGTTTAACGGATCCTTAGAGGATGGACGGTCCCAAGCATCCTTTAAGTTACTTGTGCATTTATATTACAGTTCACTTGAGTTGGTTTACATTGTATAAGTATGTATGTCCTGACTCGAGTGTTTGTGTTTATTTTCTTACGCTCGGGTCAGCCTGAGTATCATAGCTTGGATCTATCTTTTGGAAGCTAGAGATTTCTGAAGTTTATCTGCTTATCTAGTTTTATCTATTTCAGTTCAGTCACTCTATTTCAGCTATGTATTAGAGACTCATGTATTTTGGAATTCTACTCTATTTGTTTTTAGAACTGTATTTGTTTGTCAGACTCTGCATCTTGTACTTGTTTGAGACTGAGTTTGTAGTGGCTTCATGAACCACTATGGTTATTTTTATTTCCGCTGCGAGTATTCTGATTTTTTTTCTTTGTCTGTGATTTCGTGATTGGTTTTATTTGCTCCAAATTATATTACAATCTATTGTTTTGAATTATTCAAGTCAGACTGAGCGACACAGCATTTGAGACTGACCTTTAGAGTTGGAGCTTTGCTTGAAGATCCAGCTATTTATTTCAGTTTAGTTATCCAGTTGATTCCAGTTATCCAGTTGATTCTAGTGTTGTATTCAGCTTTGTACTTGATTATCATCTTGTTATTTCTATTGTATCTTGTTACTTCTGTTGTATCTTGTTTAACTCTGATGTATATGTATAGTAGCTTCATGAACTACTATCTCTTTGCTTCCACTGTATTATATTACTCTGTGTCGGTAATCTGTGATTATTTATTTACTACATGTTCTGAGTTTTGCCAAATTTAAATTATAGTTCAGTATTATGAACAATTCAAATCCAACATGTGTGATGCGAATGGTTGAAAATATCGGGTCATTACATTTGGTATCAGAGCCAGGTTGTGATCCCTTAAGGAATGTGATTCGGTTTGGTCGTAAGGGGAAGCTTGCTCCTAGGTTTGTTGGACCTTTTCGCATCTTGGAGAGGATTGGTTCTCTAGCTTATCGTCTGGATTTGCCTGAGAAGTTTGCTGGAGCACATAATGTATTCCATGTCTCGCATCTCCGTCGATATCTGCATGATCCATCTTTGATTGTCCAGCATTCTGCTCTCGAGAGTTTGGATATTGAGCCTAATCCGACTGTCGACAGGAAGCCACTTCATATTGTCGATAGAGGTACGAAGCAGCTAAGAAGGAAATATGTAACGACCCGAAATTTTCAAACCCGAAAATTCCAGATAGTTATGAAAAAGAAGAAAGAGATAGAAGAAGAAGAAGAAAATCATCAACATATCACATTCGCAGCGGATAAAATATAATAAATAATAATAGTCTACAAAAGAATATTATATCTGTCGATTACATTTAAATACATCAGAGTTACACATTTATACAGACACTGGATATACAATTATCATGCCTCTGATTTACAATAATATAATTACAGCGGAAATATTTTATGCGTTCATGCCATCTAGCTCGCCTCCTGAGCTCCAGAACGTCCTTACCTGAAAATCTGTAATACTCGGTCTTACCCGAGCATTACACCAAAGTAACACCCGGGTCAGGCTGGAAACCAACGTGAGTAAACCCATTAAATATGGAATACAAAGCATACAACTTAAATAAAACCCGGGTAACTCATATCAATTCACAAAGCCACAATTTATTTTAGACATCACTTATTTCACATATAAGTTTCTAAATACCCAAGATTTAAATTTAAAATAGTCCAATTCCTCCAAATCACTTCACTCCAGCATATAGATTTTACATACAAATCTATAAAAATTCAAAGTGGTTTTGGGTATTTCCTAATACCCGATCCCGGCCTCTTCGAATCTCAAGTCTCCTAACCCAAGTTATTCAAATGGAATACACAACATTTCATATCAGATATATCAATTTATTCAAAGCATCCAATACCATTCAATCATCCATAAGCAAATTTGATCGCTTCCAAGTTAATGCAATTGATTATAATTGAATTTCTAACCTCAATTACTTAGATTTCTTCATTTAACATTTATTAATTCCAAATCAACTAATTAGTCAACCCTTCATGATTCATGTTAACTAATCACCCTGGATTAATTATTTATCAACTATATATTCAAGTAATTATCTTTGGTTAATTACACGATAATAATTATTCTTAACCAAAATCAATAAATAATCTTAATTACTTCATAAATTAATTAACTATATTAATTACTTTAATTCTTAATTATTTTTATTAATTAATTCTTCATACGTCCCTTATTATGGATTAATCAATTTCAATTTATCAATCTTTAATTACATCATAAATTATATAAGCTTATGATTTCCAATTATATTTTTGATTTATCCTAAGCTAAATTAATTATATTAAATAATTAATCATTAATTAAACCGCAAACATTAATCATTCTTGATTTTTCTTGATTATCTACCTTTTCGTTAACTTCATTAAATAAATTAATTCTCCTTATTTTAATTATCTTTATTTATCTCTTGATTAGTTTCACAAAGTAATTATATTTTATTTACTACATTAAGTAATTATCTATCAAACCATCCATTGATTATTCTAAATTAATTCAAATTAATTAATTAACTTATACCTTAATTAATTAATCCAAACCCTTAATTACTAAATTAATCAACCCAAATCATAATTAATTGAATTAATTAATTATCCATTTTAATTACCCTACTATTTAAATAAACACAATTTATTAAGCCCTTAATAACTTTAGAATGAAAATATTTTCTTACTTATGTTTTAAGTTTAAAATAGCTTAAACCCCGAATACTTCGAGTCAAACAACAATTAACCCGAGAACCAACCAAAACTAAAATCACCAAATCATCAGTACACATCCAATAATTCAATCATTCATCCAATTATTTAAATTTAACCATTTAAATTTAAATAAAAATCCAACAGAGTGAGATTTACTCACGTTTGCTTTTATTTGCAATCCACTTCAATATTGCCTTGGTTTCCTCGATTTTTGACCTTGATTTATAAGTTTGCTGATCGTCCAAATAAATTCTATTGCGTAGATTTTCTAGTTATGAATCCACTCGACTAGTTTTATTTATCTGGCCCTTGAAACAAATTTCGAATAACATAAATTACCTGTTAAAATTCTAACTTAAATAAATCAACTAAACACTTTATTTAAATTAATCACATATTAGCGAACCAATAAATCTTACCCTAACGATCTCGATCGGTCAACGCTCATCAAAATAGCGACTGCTCCCTCCTTACTTCCTTGCTTCAGCCCCCGCGCTTGCCCCAACATTGTGCACCTTCATCCAGCTCGAACTACTCCTGCATGCGCACACCACAGCCCACGCGCGTGTACACCACAGCTCCATCGTGTCTCCTTGACATCGCGCCACCCCAAATCGTAAGTTCCTTCCTGCGTTATACTTCCCCTACGATTTGGCTCGGCCAACGGTCACCTCAAGACATCGAGACCTGCCCTACTGTCGCGACTTCACCAACCCACCTTCAATCGATCGCGACTTCGGCAAGGCTTCTCGAGCACGAGCTCGAATTACTCCGCGTCACCATTTATATTTTTTTTTTACTGAAGACGAAAGTGACTTAGGGATTTGGGCAGAGTCGGCTTCGGCCCTTTTTTTTATAATTCGAGTTCGATTACAACTGGAAGATAGCGAAGGACGGAGACGTAATAAAGATAGGAATGGCTTCCTGAGTACGTCTGACTATTGTATAATTAAATATTTAAAATATCTCGTGTTTTATAACGCGAAATCCCGAACTCCGAAGCAGACATGCCGACAGACGTTTATAAGGTTTTACCCGCATTCCGAACACAATGGAACGTGTTTCGGAGGCTAATTTAATCGTATGTGGAAGTTAGCCTTATAAATCGATTTAAAATATTAAATTATCGGTTTTAATTTATACGCGTTTCTCACCCGTACGAGCAAACGATAAATCCAAACACTTCGAAAATTGAAATCCGATAATAACTAACTATTAGAAATCCAATGAACAGGTTTCGTCGAATTCCGAGACTGTGCCTCGGAAGGCTATTTTTAAATTCAATTTAAACGATATGATTTCAAAACTGAAAAAGTCACCTTTAAATTAAATTTCAACCATTTTATTATCTTCAGTATCATCGTTATAAATTTTATAAGTCTTCAAATTATTTAAACAGGCTTAGAAATTTCAGATTCAACAATTTACCCAATTTCAATTATTAAATTCAATATTTAAACTATATAATTCAATGATTTAATTATCAAGTAAGTATTGATATTTGGAATGCAAGTTAAAATTAACTTTTAAATATTTAAAATCAATTAATTATTCCATTTTAAATTGTTAAAAATTCCGGTCGTCACATTCCTCCCCCTTAAAAGAATTTCGTCCATGAAATTACTAGTTAGGAAGAATGGTCCAATACCCGTTTACTTTTCCCTAAAACCCACAATTCAACAGTTTTATCAACTTGCCACAATATATTCTTTATTATTACTTCAACCAACTTCCAAAACCTTTCATAGTTTTCAAATAACTTTACTTATTCAACCATTAAAATTTAAATTTAAATCCAAACTTTAGATTATCAAAATTTTCTCAAAAAATTTCTAACTCTCTAAATTTCCGAAATTTTTTGCCAGCGTCTCATTTGCGTTGCTAGCTCGATACAACTACAAAATGCCTCTACGGGCTTCCAAATTCCAAAAGAAAACAAAAGCCAAGTGGTATACAGAAATTTAAATACATACCTTTTAGTCGAGCAATTCAAATTTACCTTCTGAAATCACAACCCGTTTTCTTTCCCTTTATACTACCTGCATACCTTATTTAGCAACAATATTCAATCGTAACCTTTCAAATCATTTTATGCATTTTCTTACAGAAGTTTTCACATCTACTTCTATGCAAATTAGTTTTCTCATTTCATATGAATTCAATTTATCTTCACTTCTGAGTATTAAATTTTATCTTTCATCTATAACTGATTCATATTAGTTTCATTTACTAATTTACCTTAATTTCCAATTTGAATCGTTCTGTCGTTAACAAAAAAATTTCCAAAAAATTTCTAACTTCCAAAAATTTCGAAATTTTTTGGCAGAGTCTCCTTTGTACGGAGGAGCTTTTGCAATTTGACAAGTGATATATACACACACACACACACACATCGACCCACGTGGTCAAAAAAAGCAAAAACAGTTCATATTTTCTATTTTTATTGCGTAGGCGTACCTTTATTTAGTATTTTAAGCAAGCGGCTTAATTATTTTAGCAAATAGCGCAACCAAATCCAACCAAACGGCTTCCCGGTACCTGTACTTACTCAATTTAAATATGTAAGTGCCATATATAAAGAATTTATTAGCATTTCACTTACTTTAATGGAAAAACACAAGTATTACAAAAGCATCAAACACCAAACGCTTACCATAAGCGATTTATATGATTTAAAGCCAATCCAATTGCTTCCAACCAAATTTATATGCCATTTCATTCAATTTTAATGGTTTACAATGCAATTGCTTATGTTCAATTTATTTTTAATCCAAACAAACTCATATTCACTTCAAATGATTCAAAATCAATTTTATTTAATCTATATCGACTCATAGAATTTTAATTACTTTTGTTTACGCCAAACGACAATTATTTTTATGCAATTTCGATGATATTTTCTTAATAGAGTATCTATTTTAGTTTATAACTACTTTAAATTAATTTTCTACTCATTCTGTATTTAATTCCATTTCATTTCTAATTTATTTACCAACCACACAAATGCATTTCATTTCATCCCTGCATTGGTTTCATTTTAAAACTGTTTCATTGAGCTTGACAATACTCATTTCTTATATTAATATCCATTTTCCAGATAAATTTAACCCAAATCCTTATTTAGTGGTCTACTATTCTCACTCGAAACAAAGCTTTTATTTAAGTAATTTTGCTTCAAATTAATTCGTCTCATAACTTAAGTTCTTCTGATAATCCAATTCCAATTAAAACTTTGATTCAATTCTTATTCAATCAGACTTCATCCATTTATTATTTAATTCCATTAACCCATTTTATATTTTTAATTCACTTACTTAATTCATTTGCGAATTTATTTTACTAATACAAAGCCATTCTCAATTTATTTCTACTTACCTGGGTTTTGTTTGCAACTCAAATCATGTCTATTATAATTCACTTTCATTATATTCGACAACATTTTCATTATATCTCATTTACTTGCAAATTACGTTAAATATTACCTATAACCCACTTGAATTTTATTTGTAATTCAACCCATCACTATTTCAATCCAACTCTATTTTATTTTTATTTTTACAACATCTCTTCTTATTTAAATCATTATCAAATCCAAGTCGAATTCTATTCACAATTCGAATTCATTTCCAAACTCCATTATTAACTTACAACCCATTTTATTTAACCGAGTTAGATTTTATTAATATACTCCATCAAATAATTATTTAGCTAATAAGCTTACTTCCAATTTTTAAATCAATATTCGATTTTATTACAAAAATCACTTCAATAAATTTTCCTGAGTTTAAATTTTGTTTTTCATATTTCCCGTTTGGATTTTCTTTCATTTTCCAAAATTCCAACACCTTTATTTTAAAAAAAAAATTAAAAATGCTTTTAAATTCACATAATACTATTAAAATATCTTTTTATAAAAATACTTTTATAACTCGATGTCTCAACCAGTCCATCCTTATTCTTACAGAAATTCAGTCATACGTTGATCAGGCGTAGGACTGAAAATCTATAAGTACTTGGTAAACCCGTTTTCAACACCCAGTGAAAATACTTGAGAAAATAATTTTATTGAAAATGTAGAAAACAGTTTTTGAAAATAGAGGATATATCTTTGGTGAAAATGCTCTGGAGATCATCACTCCCATCCATGGTCGCAGTTACATCCTGGGTTACGTTGTCATCGCAGCAAAAGCCCATGTAATTGTAGGCACTCCGCACCCCTCGATTACGCCATGGAACCCACAACAGATCACAGTTACATACCAGGGTTACGTTGCCATTACAGCAAAAGTCCATGTAACTATAGGCTCTCAGCGGCACACACGATTTACGCTGTCAAAATGAAACTTCTCCACTCCTACAGAGGTCGCAGTCTACCGATATAAAATCAAACGCAGACTGTTGGCTCTCAGCGGCACACACGACTTTCGCTATGTTACCATAGGTCGCAGTCTACCGATATAAAATCAAACGCAGACTGTTGGCTCTCAGTGGCACACACGACTTTCGTTATGGTACACACTACTCATAATCCTCAGGAACTAGTTTTGTCCGGACTCCTCACAGGATCAACTTTAGAACCCCCCTTGGGGCTCAACCCAGCACCATCCGGTGGCACTCCTGAGAAGTTCATTTTAAGGGAGCACCTTTTTCCCCAGAGCCATCATCAAAACACTTTATACTATACACATATAGTATCTTTTCATACACCTAGTATGATCTTATACAAAGCTTCTTTACACAAAATCGATTATCCCAAAATCGATAATTCTCAAACTAGGCTTCCCAAATTCAGATATTGATTTTACCCAAAAATCAAAGCCTTTCCAAATCCAAAGGTTCCCAAAACCTTTCCCAAAATCCTCATAAGATCCTTTATATATATATATATATATATATATATATATAAATTTTAAAAACTTTGGATCCTTTCAAACTTGTACAAAACACCTTTTATACTTCAAACACCTTCAAAAATCCTTTTCCTCTGGCAATAGTTTTAACAAGGGGAGATTTATCTTATATAACAAAGATATATAACTTTGTTTATTCAAAATCAAATATTCCAATTTGATTACTCTTTTCAATATCAATTTCATTCAAATCCATATGATGTACACATATCATCCATACGCTATACCAATCTGATCGCTCACTCGATCACACAATTTCACTTCCGAACAAGTATCGTCCACCCGACTTCCTAGTGCGGACACAGATCTGGTTTCTTGATTAGAAACCGTCATTCTCCTTGCATAGCCATAACTATGATAGAGAATATCCAGAGCTAATCCATATCGAGGTTCGCCGTCGAAAATCGAGCAAAAAATCCCAACTCGGATCGATAAACAATCTCGAAATTCTGTGCTCGAATGTAGATCAAATCACTATGCAAATAGAATAATATACATACATCATATGTATTTATCTTCATTGATTATTAGCCAAATCAATTTCCTCTCTATTCATCCTCACTTCAATTTTATTCACTTATTCACATCTACCTTAATCCTTATTTGGATTACACTTTAATTCTTATCTCAGTTAGATATTTAATCAATAACAGTTTAAACTCCGACCAGCTTATATTTAGAAAATAGACTGAAAATTTAAAAATAGATAAGTAGTTGAAAAATAATTATTAGTTTGCAAAATAGCTGTAAAATAGTTACGTAACTGTAAATTAGTTGGAAAATAGTTAAATAGTTACAGAAATTTAGATAATTGCAAAATAGTTGTAAAATAGTAATTAATTATAAAACAGTTGAAAAACGGTAAATAATTTATAAAACAATTACAAAATAGTTAAATAACTCCAAAAATAATTATAAAATAAGTATAAGATAGTTTTTGGGTTTAATAAGGAAGGTTGTATATATCATAAATAACTTGAAAAAATAGTTTTATACTAAAACAATTTATTTAAAATAGTCTAGAGTCAAACCGTTCAATTCCCAACCTTCATTTTCATCAATTCAATTTAAATTCTCACTTCCATTTAAATTGACCCAATTCCAATTTAAATAACCCCAATTGTAACAAACCACATATTTATCAATTGTATATTTAAATATTTTATTTAAATATTTTATCGTTCGTCGGATTTTGGTCCGAAAAGCTACTTTTTGCAAACAGTCGAATTAGGACTCGAGACCACTTACATTGAGTTCAAAACGCCGTTTGCGATCTTTTTAAGTATAAACTTTGATATGTTTGGAGATAGTAGAATTTTGCTACTTTTTCACTTAGGGCTTTGGCTTGGGTTTCAGTCCATTAGCCTAACATATGAACCCAACTCCACTCCAACTCTTCATTACTTCATTTCTAATTCCTAATACTCAAGCTTTAGCATCAATGGTGGGAGGAAAGGGAAATTAAAACTCCAAGCCCTAATCTTTATTGCAAATTCAAGCTTCTACCTCCAAATTCAAGAAGAAGCTTTGGTAAGCCTTCTCTTCATCTTCTCCAACTCTTTCTCCATTCAATTTCAGAAATTTCCTAAACCTAATTTAGGAAATGTTTCTCCTTTAAGCTTAGATTCAAGCTTGTTGGGTTGGAATTGAGGAGTGATTGTTCTTGCCATTGCTCTATAGCTTCTTCTTCATTGATTTGGTGAAAAGGTGAGATTTTTATCTCACATCTTTATCTATAATTATCTTCGATTGTTAGGTATGAATTCCTAACACTTATTCTTGTGCAACTGATTTTGGTTTGGATTGATTTGGTGTATATTCCAATTTTTGGTGTTTTGGAATCAAAATCTATGAAAATCCTTTTATGGATATTTGGACATTGATATTTGAGGCGTATCGAAGAGCCGTTAAGGCTGGGTTGTCGCTTGGCGTAAATCCTTAGTCGTTGTCGCTCGATCGATCGCTTCGGGTATCCATTTGGCCATTTTTGGCCTAGGTTCAGGGAATGCCCTGAACCCCAGTTTCAGACGTCTGAAACGTAGTATTCAGACGTCTGAATATTATACCGGGAATTTTTATTCCCCAGTATTCAGAAGTCTGAATCTTATTTTCCAGACGTCTGAATTAGTTTGTTTTGGACCAGAAAGGAAATAGGCTAAGAATTGCTTATTTCAGATGTCTGAAATATAGGGTTCAGACGTCTGAAATATACTCTGGAAAACTTTTGGTTTTCCAGATTCAGACGTCTGAATCCTTGATTTCAGATGTCTGAATCTGCACTCTTTTGCCTATTTGCCTATTTGCTTGAGAATTCCAACTTTAATCGATTCGTGTTGATTCCCTTTTGTTATTATCACTTATTATCGACTTTGATGACATTTTCTTCGTGATTTTTGGGAATATCCATTTCGATAGATTCCGTAATCGATTTCTTTGGATTTTATTCACGTCTTCGAATGTGAATTTTGATGATTGATTGTTTCAACAATCCTTTCTATGATTTGTCACTTTAAAAATATAAAGGTTTCAAAACTAGTAGTAAATATCAAAACTCTTTCTTCAAATGATTTCAACACAATTTTATTACAAAGCTCGTTTTCTCAAACCGATTTCCAATCTATTAGTATATACAAACCTTTACCTCACTCACATGAGAAATCTAATTAAACGACTTAGTAAAACAAGTGGTATGAAACGCTTGCGTTTACTTCGTCGGTTAATTCTTGGACTTGTTCGATTGAATCTCTTGTGACAATTTTCTAGTGAAGATCTACAATTTGTTCGTAAATATTTAAGTTAAGCTAGTGGTTATGGGATATGAAGCTAAACTCATATATTTACTAGCTTACTGTAATTGACACTTCTTGATGATCATGACGGTCACTTTTATGATTTAGACTAGCAATTGTGCGATGTCTCTTTGTCTGTGAGGCTAGACTAGACACCATCTGTGTGATTTCGACTCACACATACCTCTTTGTTTGCAAGGTTATTCTAGACCTCATCTGTGTGATTTCAACTCACACATGTCTCTTTGTCCACGTGGAGGACTGTACCTCATTTTTATTGAGCTTCGGCTCACTAGGAGGAGCTTTGGCTCAAAGTCCGCAATGGGGGACTATACCCTGCCATGAGGAGCTTCGGCTCACCAGGAGGAGCTTCGGCTCAAAGTCCGCAATGGGGAACTATACCCTGTCAGGAGGAGTTTTGACTCACCAGGAGGAGCTTCGGCTCAAAGTCCGCAATGGGGGACTATACCCTCTCTGGAGGAGCTCCGGCTCATTTTTTCTGGGATTGGCCATCCTTTTCTTATGATTTCTGGATTTCTAATTATTGATTTCTGGAATTTATGTTTCACCAACTTTTACGATTGGCATTGATATGTATGTTATTTACTGTGGCTTGGTGAATGAAATAAAGAATATGATATTCTTTTGGTGCTATGAGATTCTTGAGATATTTGTATGATTTTCCTTTGTTGATTTTTCTATGTATACTTGTCGCAGTATGACATTTTTGGTTATTATACGTTTTTACTTCATCTCTTCTTATATCTCATTTTATCTGATAATTATAGCTAGACTTATCCGTTTATTATTTTTTTCTTATAAATAATACTCGGGTCAGACTGTGATTTTACAGGTGCTTCTGCTTGCCACCTTATCGGACCATCATATGATCTTTTGGCTAACTACTTTAGTTTGGTAGTTTTTGTTATATACATCTAAGTTATTGACTCCTTGATGTACACATATTCGTTTGGCCTACACTTGTATCCATTCTTTTGTGACATTGTGGATCTTGTTAGACCACTAGTCTGATGTACACTTTCATGTGTTATATTCATATCTATTTCCGCCTTTGTGATATGAATTATCTGTGACTGATTTATGTTATGTTTATTTCTATATTTGTTTCCGAAGATTATTATAGCCACTGTGTAGTAGCTTTGAGTTTGTATCGGTGTGTCGGACTTCCTCTTGAGATGAAATGCATGTAATATTTTATCTGGCATATCTGTGCTCGCACAAAGCAATTAAACGGATGGTCGCTCCTCAACAGCCTTATTCTCCGCGCTAGTTGACGGCATTACCCTGTAGTGTCCTTGGCTAGCGTGGGTATAGAGGTGGGGCGTCACAGCTTGGTATCAGAGCCAAACTTCGGAACAATGTAGAATAATTTAACAAGGATCATCGTCCTAAGTCCATCTTAGGAGTCGTGCTTTAGGATTTTATTCGCGTCTTCATACCGTCTTATCCTATTTTCTTTTATGATTCCTTATTTTATCTATCAAGATTGCTTGATATTTATTTTGAGAATAACTTTTCTCCTTCTTTCTTTCTTAAAGAAGAAGAATGGTTAGGTCTAACCGACCCAGTGCGGGTCAGTCCAGTGCTACTCCCTAAGATGGAGTATTCATGTCTGCTCGGCAGCTTTTAGATCTCGTGAAGAATGCTCAAGCTGCAGGACCCAATCCAGAGCCTACTCATCCTAGATCTGGTTTTGCGCGCTTGTGCAGAGACTATACCGATTTGGGTGGAAGGCCATTCAAAGGATCCGAGAGTGTTATAGAAATTCGAGCTTGGCTCAAATCATGCGATCGCATCTTTTCTCGCATGAACCTTATTGATCTACATCGAGTCCAAGTGGCTTCTAGCATGCTCCAAGAAAGAGCATTAGATTGGTATGAGCTTTTAATTTCTGAAATCGTTAAAACGGATCTCACTTGGGAGCAATTCCGAGAAAGATTCGAATTGAAATTCGTGCCGGAGGCTGAAAAGTAACTTTAGCACGGCGTTTTATTGACCTTGTTCAAGGTGGGTCTTCTGTGACAGACTATGTCGCATCTTTCGAATCTCTTTCCAAATACGGTGTTGAATACATTAACACCCCATTAAAGAAAAATCATAGATTTGTCTATGGCTTGAATAAGAATCTTAAGAAGCCATTACTCCTGAAACTTGAGGTTTCATTTGATCAGCTTATTGATATCGCTCTTCATCTTGAAGAGGACGATAGAGAAAGTGATGTCGAGGTTGGAAGTGCCAAACCGAACTCCAACAACAACAAGAAGAGGCATCCCTTTATTAGGTTCGAAAGTCCTAATCCCAACAAGAGGGCAAAGCAAGAGACTTCTATAGCAAATAGTCCCATCCCTAATCGCGGAGAATGCTACAATTGTGGCTCTAGGGACCACTATATAAATAGGTGTCCAAGGCCTATTTCTTGCCGCTATTGCAAAAGTGCGGATAATTATATATCTTCGTGTCCCAAGCGTCAAAGCAAGAGAGAAGGAAAGCTGCAAGCCCCTGGCAACTCTTCTCTTGGTCAAGGTATTTCTCGTTCGGTCCTTGATTTCATTTGTTTTGTGATTATCCTTTTCAAGTTCTTGTTGATATAATCATCTCGTCACTTTATATCAAGAGAACTTGTTGATTCTTTTTATTTAAATATTTTTGGGCTTAATGACTTCTTTGAAAATTGTGAATCCGGTCGGTGGATCCGCAACACTCAATTTGCTTTCTATTGATGTCGAAATTATTTTATGTGATTTTTCTCTCCGAGCCGATTTTTACTTATGCTTCGGAATTGACTTTTGTGAAGATTGGCTTAATCATTGTGAGGCCCATATCCTATTTTCCGTGTGGACTATTCATCTTCGACATTTTCTATCTGTTAAGCAGATTTCTATTTTTTCTTGAGATTCTAATTTAAAATTTTTGAAGGCATCATTTTATTCTTTAAGCCCTTAAGATGAGAAAAGTGTTACTTCTCTTATCTAAATGATTTGTGAAACTTTTCCAGTATTTTTGAGTTGTCTTAGGATTATCACCTAAGAAATCTTTTGTGTGGTGTTAAGGTCTTTCTAGTTCGACCTTGCCACCGATTTTCATTTGGCTACGAGTTGCGGGAGTTTGCATTCCACTTACCGCATACCGCACTCGTTACGATTCTTATGAATGACTTATTTTGTCATTCAGTTTGTCCAGCTTATTTCATCCATTTTATAAATCGAATATTCTATGAATATTTCGATGAGACCATTCTTGTATTTATTGATTTTGGATGAAAATAGCAATTTAAAAAAAAATGAAAATCTTTTTCATAAGATTTATTTATAAGTACAATTTGACTTTGCTCATAAACAAGCAAAGAATATTCTTAAAGGTTTTAAAGAAACATGTTTATTATATGGAAGATGATTTTGTGATTGTATTTTGTCATTCAGTACAACATGACACTTCTTGATGATCATGACGGTCACTTTTATGATTTAGACTAGCAATTGTGCGATGTCTCTTTGTCTGTGAGGCTAGACTAGACACCATCTGTGTGATTTCGACTCACACATACCTCTTTGTTTGCAAGGTTATTCTAGACCTCATCTGTGTGATTTCGACTCACACATGTCTCTTTGTCCACGTGGAGGACTGTACCTCATTTTTATTGAGCTTCGGCTCACCAGGAGGAGCTTCGGCTCAAAGTCCGCAATGGGGGACTATACCCTGTCATGAGGAGCTTCGGCTCACCAGGAGAAGCTTCGGCTCAAAGTCCGCAATGGGGAACTATACCCTGTCAGGAGGAGTTTTGACTCACCAGGAGGAGCTTCGGCTCAAAGTCCGCAATGGGGGACTATACCCTCTTTGGAGGAGCTCCGGCTCATTTTTTCTGGGATTGGCCATACTTTTCTTATGATTTCTGGATTTCTAATTATTGATTTCTAGAATTTATGTTTCACCAACTTTTACGATTGGCATTGATATGTATGTTATTTACTGTGGCTTGGTGAATGAAATAAAGAATATGATATTCTTTTTGGTGCTATGAGATTCTTGAGATATTTGTGTGATTTTCCTTTGTTGATTTTTCTATCTATACTTGTCGCAGTACGACATTTTTGGTTATCATACGTTTTTACTACATCTCTTCTTATATCTCATTTTATCTGATAATTATAGCTAGACTTATCCGTTTATTATTTTTTTCTTATAAATAATACTCGGGTCAAACTGTGATTTTACAGGTGCTTCTGCTTGCCACCTTATCGGACCATCATATGATCTTTTGGCTAACTACTTTAGTTTGGTAGTTTTTGTTGTATACATCTAAGTTATTGACTCCTTAATGTACACATATTCGTTTGGCCTGCCCTTGTATCTATTCTTTTGTGACATTGTGGATCTTGTTAGACCACTACTCTGATGTACACTTTCATGTGTTATATTCATATCTATTTCCGCCTTTGTGATATGAATTATATGTGACTGATTTATGTTATGTTTATTTCTATATTTGTTTCCGAAGATTATTATAGCCACTGTGTAGTAGCTTTGAGTTTGTATCGGTGTGTCGGACTTCCTCTTGAGATGAAATGCATGTAATATTTTATCTGGCATATCGGTGCTCGCACAAAGCAATTACACGGATGGTTGCTCCAAGTTAATTCAATTGATTCTAATTGAATTTCTAACCTCAATTACTTAGATTTCTTCATTTAACATTTATTAATTCCAAATCAATTAATTAGTTAACCCTTCATGATTCATCTTAACTAAGCACCCTGGATTAATTATTTTTCAACTATATTCAAGTAATTATCTTTGGCTAATTACACGATATTAATTATTCTTAACCAAAATCAATAAATAATCTTAATTACTTCATAAATTAATTAACTATATTAATTACTTTAATTCTTAATTATTTTTATTAATTAATTCTTCATACGTCCTTTATTATGGATTAATCAGTTTCAATTTATCAATCTTTAATTACATCATAAATTATATAAGCTTATGATTTCCAATTATATTTTCGATTTATCCTACGCTAAATTAATTATATTAAATAATTAATCATTAATTAAACCGTAAATACTAATCAATCTTGATTTATCTTGATTATCCACCTTTTCATTAACTTCATTAAATAAATTAATTCTCCTTAATTTAATTATCTTAATTTATCTCTTGATTAATTTCACAAAGTAATTATATTTTATTTATTACATTAAGTAATTATCTATCAAACCATCCATCGATTATTCTAAATTAATTCAACTTAATTAATTAACTTATACCTTAATTAATTAATCCAAACCCTTAATTACTAAATTAATCAACCCAAATCATAATTAATTGAATTAATTAATTATCCATTTTAATTACCCTACTATTTAAATAAATCACAATTTATTAAGCCCTTAATAACTTTAGAATGAAAATATTTTCTTATTTATGTTTTAAGTTTAAAATAGCTTAAACCCCGAATACTTCGAGTCAAACAACAATTAACCCGAGAACCAACCAAAACTAAAATCACCAAATCATCAGTACACATCCAATAATTCAATCATTCATCCAATTATTTAAATTTAACCATTTAAATTTAAATAAAAATCCAACAGAGTGAGATTTACTCACCTTTGCTTTTGTTTGCAATCCACTTCAATATTGCCTTGGTTTCCTCGATTTTTGACCTTGATTTATAAGTTTGCTGATCGTCCAAATAAATTCTATTGCGTAGATTTTCTAGTTATGAATCCACTCGACTAGTTTTATTTATCCGGCCCTTGAAACAAATTTCGAATAACATAAATTACCTGTTAAAATTCTAACTTAAATAAATCAACTAAACACTTTATTTAAATTAATCACATATTAGCGAACCAATAAATCTTACCCTAACGACCTCGATCGATCAACGCTCATCAAAATAGCGACTGCTCCCTCCTTACTTCCTTGCTTCAGCCCCCGCGCTTGCCCCAATGTCGTGCGCCTCCATCTAGCTCGAACTACTCCTACATCCGCACACCACAGCCCACGCGCGGGTACACCACAACTCCATCGTGTTGTCTTGACATCGCGCCACCCCAAATCGTAAGTTCCTTCCCGCGCCATACTTCTCCTACGATTTGCCTCGGCCAACGGTCACCTCAAGACGTCGAGACCTGCCCTACTGTTGCGACTCCACCAACCCACCTTCAATCGGTCGCGACTTCGGCTAGGCTTCTCGATCACGAGCTCGAATTACTCCGCGTTGCCATTTATAAATTTTTTTTCATTTTTTTTTACTGAAGACGAAAGTGACTTAGGGATTTAGGCAGAGTCGGCTTCGGCCCCTTTTTTTTATTTTTTATAATTCGAGTTCGATTACAGCTGGAAGATAGAGAGGGACGGAGACATAATAAAGATAGGAATGGCTTACTGAGTACGCCTGACTATTATATAATTAAATATTTAAAATATCTCGTGTTTTATAACGCGAAATCCCGAACTCCGAAGCAGACATGCCGGCAGACGTTTATAAGGTTTTACCCGCATTCCGAACACAATGGAACGTGTTTTGAAGGCTAATTTAATCGTATGTGGAAGTTAGCTTTATAAATCGATTTAAAATATTAAATTATCGGTTCGACGCGTTTCTCACCCGTACGAGCAAACGGTAAATCCAAACACTACGAAAATTGATATCCGATAATAACTAACTATTACGGATCCAATGGAACTACTTTTGTCGAATTTCGAGACTGTGCCTCGGAAGGCTATTTTTCAATTCAATTTAAACGATCTGATTTCAAAACTGAACAAATCACCTTTAAATTAAATTTCAACCATTCTATTATCTTCAGTATCATCGTTATAAATTTTATAAGTCTTCAAATTATTTAAACAGGCTTAGAAATTTCAGATTCAACAATTTACCCAATTTCAATTATTAAATTCAATATTTAAACTATATAATTCAATGATTTAATTATCAAGTAAGTATTGATATCTGGAATTCAAGTTAATATTAACTTTTAAATATTTAAAATCAATTAAGTATTCCATTTTAAATTGTTAAAAATTCTGGGTCGTCACAAGATCTGTCAATCTGGTCAAAGTGCAGTGGAGCACTAATGAGCGGGATTGTACCTGGGCGACAGAGGAGCGCATGCATGCTTCGAATCCGGAATGGTTTGTTTCAGGTACTACTTACTTTCTATCTTATCTTTCCTTGTTTTCATATCTCGTTCCTTTTCGAGGACGAAAAGTTTTGAATAGGGGAGAGTGTAACAACCCAAAATTTTGTAAATATTTTTAAATTTAATTATTTGAAAACATTGATTTTTTAATTATTTAAATTTTGAATTTTTGGAATTTTTCCAATGTAATTTTGGATTTGTTTGCAATTTATCTTCCAAATAAAATAAAATAAACATTTTCTAGAAATTTGACATTTTGGTCAACTTTGGTCAAACTTTGACTTTTATTTGAAAATTCTAAATTTTAAAATTTAAAATTTTAAAATTTTAAATTCTAATCTATTTATTTGAAGCTGGATATAATTTTGATATCCGTTCTGCTTTTCGTTTCGTTAAATTCTGTTTTATACTTTTAAATTTCGATATAATAAAATGTTTTACACGCAATTAATTTCCACATAATATTTTATATTTTTCCTATGTCCATCTCTTTATTTTATTTTCCTATTTTGTTTTGTCTAAACTTTATTTTATTTATTGGATTTTTCTTGGGTACATCTTTTATTTAATGGCTTGGAAAAAAATCAATTAGACATACGTTACATTATTTTAATTAGGCATATGTTACATTGTTTTAATTCTTGCCTTTATATTTGCTTACCCACTTTATTGATTCATAGCCGTTCATGCCCACAAAATCCTAGCCTCCTCTTGCTTTATCAATCACGCATAAAAAACATTTTCTCACATCTCATTTTCATTTGCATCCATAGAGAAAATACTGCAAGTTTCCATGGCTTCTCTTCCTCTTTCTTTTTCCTTTTTCTTTTATTTTTCTCTTGTGATTTCTCTATGCATTGCTCGGCCTCCACCTCTATTGCAGACCACCATCTCTTCCCACCTCCACCATGACCGACCATCCACCTCCTCATCATCCCATGCCCTTGGCCGTGACCTCTAGATCAAGATCCATCACCAAAACATACCATAAACCTAGCCAAGCCTTCCACTGCAACCACTTCTCCTTATTAGCCTCGGCCACAACATGAAACACCACCATCTTGTTGCCTTGTCGTCCATACTTCATTGCCTAGCCGTGCTATGATGTGCACTGGACCCAAACAAGACCATGACCGAGCCACCTAGACCCATGGCTGAGCCTAGTTGAACCAAAACCACTCATTTTGATTGCCTTTTTGCATTCCATGGTTGTAACTCCACCACTTCTCCACTTTCCTAGCCTTAGGCCATGCCTATGGACCCCATAACCTAGCCTAGCTGCCTCAAACACACCATGGCCGAGCCCATAGGTGTTGTGGCCAAGCCTATGTCCATTGTGGCTGAGCCTACTTGATGTTTAGAGCATGCCTATATCATTTTATTTCACAAATTTTCCACTGTTTTAATTTATTTTGTTATGATATTTATATTTGTTTTATTTATTTGATTACAATATTTGAATTTGGGTGTTACTTCCTCTCGAATCTTGTCGTGCCTTTTCGTGCTTTGCGGAGTGTGGATTTTTTTGTTTTGAATTGACATCTGGCTTGAGAAGGTGAGTTATTTACTCTAGACATTTCGTGCTTATATATTTGTGAAACGATGACAAACGGATATGTATTAATGAATTTGCTATGTTGATATGTTCATATATGCCTGTGATCTGTTTATATGATGTATAACCTAATTTTATACCTATTGCATCATCTGTTGTAATATTATATGCTATACTGTTATTTTATTTTCTGTATCTCACACTACAAGTTCCCTCATCACTATGGGTTGAAATGATACATACCCGAACGGACTTTAGAATAAGGAAAAATCATTATGGACTGAAATGATAGGCTCGAGTGATTTTTACTGTATTTGATTTACTTGGGATTACGGGTTTGAAATGATAGAACCCAAATTTTTCTTTTTAAATTACTGATTGAAATGATATATTATCTGTATCACTTGACCTAGGTTAGAAAATTATACAAACCCGTGGTTAATTATATATATTTTCTGAAATCTATAAATATTTTTAAATGTAAAAGTATGACATTTTAACTTAAAATTGGATTTAAATAATTTAAATGAATTTATAGTGATTTTTCTATAAGTTAAAATGTATAAAGAATTAAATGGAAAGGTGTATTTTAAAAATATGACACAACTTGGAAATTGGAAAGTTGGTTTTTAATGGAAATTTTAAGTTAAGTAAATGAATGGAAATTTAATTTTATTTATAAGATAGGTATTTTAAAATAAAGTATTAAGTCAATTGTTAGAAATAAAAAGTTGAGAAAATAGTTTACTTTTGACTTAAAAGTGAATTATTGTTTAAAATTGGACATTTATTCATTAAAGATTTATTTTATTGAATCAAAAATTAAATGATATCCAAATGAATATTTTTGAAGCGAAAAATATGATTTTTATAAGTTAAAATGGATAAAATTGAAGTTTTAATGTTTCTGAAATTTTATACTAAATCTGGAATTAGTATTGGTAGCACTTCAGAAATGCTATAGTTTTAAGACAGCATTTGTTAAGTGCTGTCATTTCTGAAAATAAGCTAAGTTATGAAATAATAAAGAGCTACTACCGCACTTTGTAAATGTTGTTGTTTCTGAAACTAAACTATGCTTTGAAATAACTAAAGAGCTACAACAACACTTTGTAAGTGTTGTTGTTGCTGAAAGTAAACTGTTTTGAACAATTAAATATCTACTATAGCACTTGGTAAGTGATGTTGTTGCTGAAATGAAACTGAACTGTTTTAAATTACCAATACCAACTGTAGCACTTTGTAAGTGTTGCTGTTTTTGAATTTGATAATTATTTGAAATATTACTATATCTACCATAACATTTTATAAGTGCTGTTATAGCTGAAATTTACAATCTTTTGGAAATTTTATAATTCAATGAATGAACTTAGAAATGTTACAACTTTAAAATGAATATTATTTGATATTGAATTTAAAGGGTTTAAATGAATATGTTTTGAAGTGAAATATAAACCATTTTTGAAACTTATAACCACGGATTATAATAACGATTGGTTGGAAAAGAGACCGGGATCGGATATGGACATACTCTTTGTCGATACCGAAAACCACTTTGACAACCGTGTACGCGGTGGAGAATCCAGAATGAAGTAGGATGGTGGCGGCGACCTTATTGTGTTATGATCGTGGACCCGACTCCCGTGAGTTGGCATAAAATGGCTAAAACAGAAGCGATCGACGGGCTAAGGAGGTAGCACCTCTTATCGGACACGCTACTTCGATATCATTCTATTACTTTGTGGTTGATAGGGGTACCCTTTGATTTTGGGAGTGTGGCTCGAGGTGGACGGTAGTGGCTGCTATGCGTTACCACCGGTCCGGAAGCATAATTGGTATATCTACCCTGGCATTGCCTAGTTTTGCCGTGTCACCTACCCTAGCGCGCCTTATATGGTTTTGGTTTTGTACCATACCTATGGAATGCCCTCTGACGACGTCCATTATGGGGGAGATTATAGTACTGTATAGACTATGATAATATATAAAATGTGTTAAGGGGGATATTGGGTAACTCCTTAATGATATTTTCATGTATATTATACTTTACTTCTAAACACTATTATAATAGCGTATATTACTACATAGTAAATAGTTTAACGGATCCTTAGAGGATGGGCGGTCCCAGGCATCCTTTAAGTTACTTGTGCATTTATATTACAGTTCACTTGAGTTGGTTTACATTGTATAAGTATGTATGTCCTGACTCGAGTGTTTGTGTTTATTTTCTTACGCTCGGGTCAGCTTGAGTATCACAGCTTGGATCTATCTTCTGGAAGCTAGAGATTTCTGGAGTTTATTTTCTTATCTAGTTTTATCTATTTCAGTTGAGTCATTCTATTTCAGCTATGTATTAGAGACTTATGTATTTAGGAATTCTACTGTGTTTGTTTTCAAAATTGTATTTGTTTGTCAGACTATGTATCTTGTACTTATTTGAGGCTGAGTTTGTAGTGGCTTCATGAACCACTATGGTTATTTTTATTTCCGCTGTGAGTATTCTGATTTTGTTCTGTGTCTGTGATTCCGTGATTGATTTTATTTGCTCCAAATTATATTACAATATATTGTTTTGAATTATTCAAGTCAGACATGTGTGGATTTATTGTCGATTTGAATGGTCCAAAATAGTGGGTCTTACACGCAACCATGGTGTAACTGCGATACATGATTGGTTATCGAGGGGTACTTTCCATATTTGATTTGAAATGTTTTCAAGTATTTTCACTGGATGTGGAAACAGATCTACTAAGTACATTGAGATTTTTAGTCTTACACCTAATCAACGTACGACTGAAGTCTGTAAGAATGAGGATAAATCTGTTAAGACATCGAGTTAAAAAGTGTTTTGATATAAATTTATCTGTCTTTTCTAAACCATGTTGAAATGTTTAAAAGGTTGTTTAATTAATGTTGCTTAAATGTATTTATCAATGTTTTAATATAGTGAAAAGTTATTTATATAATTGATATTGTTTGAAATTAATAATAATTATTTACTAATAATGTTTTGGAATTACTTATTTTATTTATTAAAAATGCCGTGAAAGTAAACTGTTATTTTGTATAATAATGCTTAAAGATTAATTGTTATTGTCTTAAAATAATGTTTGGAAAAGTATTTGATATTAAGCCAGCAAAATTATAAATAATGGATTTAAGAATATAAATAGCATCTTTTTAAACATAAGTAATGATCTTAATACTTATTTTCAAATATTTTACAAACATTTAGAAGGATGTCTATTGTGAATATTTATAAATGAATTTACCTTACATAAAGTAAGGAATTTTATAAATGAATTTTGTAAAGTATTGATATACTGATGATTATTGATTTTGCAAATGAATTTTACAAATGGATTTTCCAATGAATTTTTCAAATGAGATTTTTATAAGTTTCTTTGAAAATAAAAGTTAAAGATATTATATAAATAGAATATATATAAATTTTTATGTTTTAAAATTTTATGAAATAAATGATTTAGAAAGTATTACCTACAATATAATATGTTTGAAAAATAAATTTGAATATCTATTTTGAAAGAATGGTTTGAAAATTTATTTGGTTTTCGAAGAAGTAGTAATATGAAATTTAAAGGTTCATTTTCTATTTGAATTTGTATTAAACGAAAGTAAATGTTTTCCACGATTTGAATAATTATTTTGAAAATAAGTATTTTATAAATTGATTATGAAAGATATGAAATTTTATACTCTTGATTTGAAATAGAAATTTAATATAAGATTCGAGTATGTTATTAGTTTCAATTTAATCTTTGTGTTTATACTTATTTTAAATAATAGGTTTAACAAATCGTCGGATTTATTTTAAAGCTTGTTTAAAATGTTTTTGATATCAATTTCTAATATTATTTTAAACTGTTTGGGGAAAATCTTTGTATAAAACTATAAGAATATTTTATATATATATATATATATATATATATATATCTTATATTTAAACCAAGTGAGCAGGTTGAAGTGTTTTGTAAGCCTAGATTTTTAAGGTATTCCAAATATTTTGTTCCTCTTCAAAAATGAATAACAACACTTAATTTTTTTTATAATCAAAATGATTACGAATTTAAATTATTCTATACTTAGCTTGAATTTATTTGGTTACTTCACTTCCCTCTCATTTTCCTTTTCCTTCTGAAATAATTATGAAATTAAGAAAATGTTTATAAACTTAAAAATGTTTTAAGAAATGATTCATTAACGATTTTAATATTGGATGGAAATAATTTCGTGTAAGTAAATACCAATTAATAAGAGATGCTCTCTTTTATTGCATATAATTGTTATAATGATTTTTGGTTGCATATAGCTTTTATATCACCAGAGTTGCATGTAAAATTGCATCGTTATTGTTAGTTGCATCATATTCCCTTATCGCATATGGTTGTTATATTGTTATGTTTCTTGTGCTATGATAGGAATAGCTAATGTATTGTTCTTTTGTCATGTCTTACTCTCTTTTGGGTCATGTAAGTAAAATTCAGGTATATTGACGAAAGACTAATTGATGCTTTTGATTTCATGAATAAAGTTGTTGCCCGACAAATAGACTCGTATTTATATTGTTGGTTGGTTGATGATTTTCTACCCCTGATGTGGGGAGCCACTTGGCTTTTGTTTCTTTTAATTGGTTTGGGCCCATAGGGGCAGTCTGTAGTTTTTTCTACTCGACCGCGCAAAGGTGCTACGGTCAAATTTTTTTGGACTTTTAGGAGTTGGAAAATATTTCTAAAATAATAAAACTAAGAAAGTTTAAATGTTTATAAGTTGATTATTTGGGGGGAAACATATCAAAATGTTAGATAATTTTTTCGTTCCTTTTCGAAGACGAAAAAATTTGAGTGGGGGAGAGTGTAACGACCCGTGTTATTAACGATTTAAGAATATTAAATTCAATATAATCGTTGAATAATAACGATTAGAAATAAAAAATTTAAGATTTTATAAATGAAAAATATGTTAAAAGTGAGTTATGAACTTCGGTTGAATTCTTAAATGAAAATAGATTTCATAAGATAAAAGTTGTAACTAATGTTAGAATTTAAAATTTTATGACATTGATTTGTATGTAATTAACAATAAGAATTGAAACAGCAAATGTTGAATTTAAATAAAGAATTGAAAGCATGTTTAATAAAAGTAAAACATAGGTTTATTTATTTAAATTGTATTTTTAAGTAAGTTAGATTTCAACTAATAAGAAAAAAAAATTATTGGTAAGTAAATATAATTCTTATTGTATGCAATAATGATTATAAACATGTATGAGTTTCTATCAAAATAAAACAGTTGTTTAATTATTAGAATTCATTTTAAAATTTGATATTTAATATAATCGGAACTTAATTGTTGAGATCATTTAGTTAAAAAGCAAGAAGAGTGAAATTTTGATTAATAAGTCATGTGATATAACATGTTTTAAATAAGTTAATTTGAAGAGGAAATTAATTAACTGTGAGATTTGGAAAATCTATTCAGTTTGAAATTTTAATTAGAATCGATAATATTTAAGTTATATAAATATTCATATTGGATTACAACGAAATAATTAACTAAGAAGATCGGTTGCTAATGGAACAACTTGGGCTTTATAATGTATTTTTAAAATTGAAATATAAGATTTTTCCATAACTTTTGAATTAGAAATATATTCAATTTCAATTAAATAGAAACCGATTGAAAATTTAATTTGTGTTAATATTCAAAAGTTAACAAGCAAAGGGTTAACTTTTGCATTTGATGGAATTGGGCATCGAAACTAGTTCATTGAGTCCGGATAGGGTTATTTGGCTTGGAATGCTGGTGAGCACGTCTCGACTGAGGTCCATGATTTTAAGGGCATATTGTTTATGAGTTAAATCTATAAAACGATACCCTCTCTCTCATTTGCATAAACTGATCTAAAACAACCCTCATCCAACATCCATCATCGATCGGCGCTACTAGAGGTGGAGAAGGACATGAAAGTTGTTTGTCCTGGTGAGATGTAGAAGGTAACCGGTTGGATCGTCGAACGACGAAGCGAGGCGGCCAGAAATCACCAGCGACCACCGCAACTATGGTTGTAAATTTTATCTTTTTTGATGATCATGGGCCGGTGACACCAAAAGCAAAGTCGAAGGGGACGGCCAGGGCAACATTCTGGCTAAGTTTGATGGTCAATGGGCAACGGTGGTGGCTGGATTTTAGAGTTAATCATCATCGTCCTTTTGGGTTTGATCGAAAACGAGGCGGCAAGATGGAACATAGGATCAGCGGCGTGGGTCTTGTCGAGGCCATGGCTAGCTGCGGTGACCGAGCGGCGGCTGATGGTGGCAGAAAAAGGCAGCGGTAGGTGATAAGGCGATTGTCGACGAACGAAAACACGATATGGGAAAGAGCGAGATGGTTTAGCGGCTAATCGTGATTGACGAGGATAATTAAGCAAATTTCTTAACTAATTAGTAATATTAAATTTAATGAATCTCTAAATGTTAATTAATTCATAACTTTTGCGTACGAGGTCGGATTTGGGTGCCATCTTTTCCCTTGGATTCCTATCGACGTTTCTTCTTCTTCTCGGAATTGAATTTGTAGTGGTTCGCTTCAGTGCAATTTTTCAAATTCTTTTGATAAGGTGAGCAATTAAATCAACTCATGCATATTAAAATTCCTACTGCATGTTAAACTGATTTTTGAAGCGATAAATTTTATTGTTTGTTGTTTGAAATTGAATTTATTGAAACTGAACTGATGAAATTTAAATTAAATTTTAATTGATAAAAAAATTGAATATCACTGCTAGTTAAACACCCAACATTTGATAACTAATGACAGTTATGATATGGTTGAATTTGTTGATTTGAATGTGGATTGCATGGATGCTTATGGATGATGTTGTGATGGATGACATTCTGATTGGATGTATATTTTTTATTAATTTCGATATATCCCTGTTATCACTCTGATTATTATAATCATCGTTATATGATTTTTCATACTAATAATTTGGACCGTTGAATTGCGATACGAACCATTGGACATCCTATTTTGAAAAGTGAGTTATTGGTATATTGTTGACTGCTTTGACAGAAATGTGATTGTTAGGACTAATTGCCGCTGGGAAAAATTCAAAGGTTATTCATCAATTAGGATTTTAACTATGAAAATTTTTCAAAATTTAATTTTTAAACTTTAGAAATTATTTATTATAAAGAATTTAACTTTGTGAATTTGGTTAAATCGGATTTTCGAAAAATAGTTTGAAATTCATTTATAAAACTTTTAGTTTCAAATTTCATAATAATATACGTATTTCTAAAATTTTCTATAACTTTATATAGTAAAAGAAAAAATGGAAAGAAACTGAGTTTACAATTCAAACAATTTAATGATTGTGGTGTTTTATACTTTGAAAATGGAAGTTGTGGGATTTTGGGAATTTGTAAATTTGTTAAACTAACTTGAAACTTGTCTGAAACTTCAGTAAGTTATTTGAAGAATGTTTGATAAAAGTACCTATATTTATTTCAATGATTTAATAGATTTTAAATAATTTAAACCTTAAAGTCAATGGTTTGAAATTGAAGATTATTAAATCGATTGGAAATTAGAAACTTACTAGAAATTATGAAATGATGTTTGAAAGCTCTGACATTTTCTATGAATTTTTGAAATAAATTGAAGTTATGTACACCCATATTTTACCCGATTCTAGTTTAACTTGCATAAGAATTTTTAGTTTTGACTCGAGTGTTTTGTCTTTTCATTATGCTCAGGTCAGCCTGAGTATTTCAATGTTTCAAAGCCATTTATTTCTTAAAGATGAAGACGGAGTTGAAGATCGTATTTACTAGTAATATTCCTCTGCACTATTTGATAGACCTGTTAAATATATATATATATATATATATATATATATATATATATATATAACTATGATGTATTGTAAAATGCAAATTAAATGTATGTCGTAAAACAGTCTCATGAATTGTTTATATATGCATTATATTTTATCATTTCGTTATGAGATTCTATAATTTGTTCTTCTATATCTTATTTCTTTTGAATAAAACCCATTGACAATCCGTCTTTTTGAACGGTTTGAGTTCGACAAGGGTGGTTTATTGTCAACTGTAATTTTCCAAAAAAGTGGGTTATAAAACTAGTTGAGTGATTTTTGAACTCTATACTTGTTAGTAAAGTGATTAGATGGTTAATAAAGCTTAATTATTATTTACAAAATGGTTGTATGATTTTATAAAGGAAGTATAGATCATATAAAATGAAAATGATATTTTATAAAATAGCAATATAATGTATACTAAATTATAATGAGGCAAATAAATATTTAAAGGCTTAAAATGATTAATAAGCTAATAATATATTTTATAAAATAGTTATAAGATTATATAAAATTATGAAATCACATTAGACTTTCATTGAAAAGATTTACTAATTGATTAAGTAATAAATGAATTACTTATTTAAATATACGTGTATGTATATGAGTATGGGCAAGTATGTGTATATGTTTATTTAAATAAAATAACAACCAAAACAATTTGTGTATTGTAGTTGGAATTGTTGTGTATATTTTTTGAATATATGTGTGTATTTCTATGTACGTAAGTATATATGGATGTGTGTAAATGCATTTGTATATAAGAGCATTGTAGGAATCTCATGTAGCCATAGCGACCTTAGTGTGTGCTAAGTTGTGTGAGAATATAACGGGTCGAGTAATTGCTCCGATAAAGTTTGAAACATAATTTGCATGGCAATATATTTGTTAGTGCATGTACGAATGAGTGTACTAGCACATGTACGCATCACATAAGGTTACATGGCCTGTTGAGGGCGTTTTGGCATGAATAAAGGAAGTCAAATTGTTATAATCGATCGTTGAACTCTACACAAGTCGATTTCGTGTCGAACTCGATTTTTGAACTCTATGCGCGGAAAGAGTGGATTTCGGGTCGAAATCAGATTTTCGGTCACATATGATAAGTGTATGTGATCGGAAGACAATAAGGAGTCGGTTCCAAACTCAGGTGGATGTGTGAGCACGTAATGGCAGTGATCAATTTTAGATCAGGCAGACGTGTAGATTGTCGATTAGAATAGATTCCATGATTCAAAGCACGGTTGTGCTAGAGTGGTCCATTATGGTAAAGGCAGTTACCTGACGAGGCAATCATGAAAATAGGCTATTAGATTTGGGTCGTAGTGTAATTCCAGTGCCGCGCATCCATTCGTGCATTGTTCTATTGTTCGGACCAAGCCTTCATAAGGGACCAAAGCGACATTTAACTGGTACTTGTACAAAGGAGTTGTAGCACAGATATAGACACTAGGGAGCATTAAAGTGGCAGGTATTTTCATTGTTGCTAGGAAAGCGACCCAGGTCTATATAGGGACATTTTTACAGACAAGAGGTCATATGGAGGCGCTCAGTTTCATTCACGAACTCTCGAGGGTAGGAATATATATAAATCCAAATGTCACATAAGGTGTAGTTGCTCCATTTATATATTTTGTTCAGTATAGGACGATAGTAGATATTCTCTATTGGACACATTGTTATGTTGTGCTTGTACTTTACTGGTTGATTGACATTATAATTGTGTGTAGTATAGTATAGGCTTATATTACGACACTTTTATTACCCCTAGACTTGTATATTGTTACGTATCAGTCACATTATGCTAGTTGTGCTGACTGTTCATTACAGGAGAAGAGTAGGTTATGTATGATTCTCCATTTTTTAGATGGGTTTACTGTACTTGTTTATAGGCAGTCTGGATTATCCTCGAGCCACGTTTGTGGAGAAGGCCGACTGTGATTTGGTTGCCCCCTGTTTATTTGTGTATAGTTTTGATATATAGTATTTGGAGATAGTGCCCTCACACCATCAGACCGAGTATTACAGATTTTCAGGTAAGAACGTTATGGAGCTCAGGAGGCGAGCTGGATGACTGGAACGTATGGAGTATTTTATCACAGTGATATATTATTGTATAGTTAGGACATGTTGTCTTAAATTTGTCCAGTGTTGTGTATTGATTGTAACTTTGATGTATAAATATAAGTGTAATGGATACAGTTTTTCTTTTGTAAACTGTTATTATGTGATATTATATTTTGATCCGCTGCGAATGTGAGGTTTTCTGTGTCTTGTTCCTGATCCTTCTTCTTTATTTTTCTTCTTTTCTCTAACTATTTGGAATTTTCTGGTTCGAAAATTCCGGGTCGTTACAAATTTGACCTATGTTTGTGTTCGTTTGTTTATGTCATGATAACTCTCGGGTACTCGATTGAGTAGTTTGGTGGTCATATGCTTTTGGGAATACGCCAGCAAGATGCATCGCTGGATCATTTTTGGAGGTGTGGCATTGGTACTTTGAATATGTATACTTGATATTTTAATAGTACATGACAACCCGTTATTTATATATAAGATCTGCTATATCAAATATTTATTTAGAACTCCGTATTGTTGGTAGTTAATATATTCTGACTTTCTGTATTGATAATTATTTATCGGTTGCTTTCGCTAGTGCAATCTCTTATATATTGTCATTATGTTCTATTCATGTATACTCAGTATGTTATATGTTATCATTCCATTATGAGATCTTATTGATGCCTTGGTTTAGTGTTTTGTTATAATTTTGACTCGACAATCTGTCTTTTATGGTATTCGAAAGTTGGACGATGATTTAAGGCGCCAATTTTCAGGTATTACGAAGGATGTGTTGTTACAGCTGCTAGCTACACAGGAATTTCTCGATGGACTAAAGTGTGTAAACGCTCCAATGCACACTTTAACTTGTGCTAGAATGCATTGGATTTCTAATATTGAAATCTAGAGTATTCTATCTAGAGTATAATATCTAAAATGTTTTATCTAAAATCTTCTATCCAGACTATTCTATTGTAAACTGAAGTCTATAAATATAGGCTCATACACATATTGTAACACGTACTGAAAAGTAATAAAATTTCTACGTTTCTAAAATGTCTAAGAATCATTTCTTCATCAAGACTCATATTTCACTATTTCAACTATTCATCTATTTCATTACTAGTTCCACTATATTCCTACTATCTATCAATAGGCAATTAACTACTTTTTGTATCAGTGTATTTTTAAACATGGTTGAAACTAAGTTTCATCTAACTCACATAGTTTATAAATCTAGAGTTTCAATATATAATGAATTTAGAAGTGATTAAAGAGGCTTAGCAAATGGGTGATATCAAACGTACAAATACCCTCCCTTCCCCCCTCCACCTAAAGTTTGACTATGTCCACAAAATCATACTTAAAGTAGAAGTGTACGTTTTTACATATTTACAAAAGAGAATTGAAATTTTCTTAATAGATGTAATGTTGCACTTGAAAAATCGTGAGATGTTCCTCTTGTTAACTTAGTAGTTCCAAGTAAGGTTTCAAACCCTAACCATCAAGTGGGTGATATCAAATAAACAAAACAGACTGTATACTCCGGCATCAACTAAAACACATGCTCAACATAAAAAAAAAATGAGAATATCAAAGTAGTACCTGAGTGGAACTCAATAAGAAAACGACCTTCAATCATGATCGAAACATGCTCTCGTATGAACGGTCTAAAGTATTCATGGAGCTTTCTCCTATTCGTATGACATTCTCATTAAATTCTACATTAATCCAAGAGACAAGATTTGAAATAAGAACACATGTAATAATTTTGTTAATAATTAACCGTTATCATCATTATTGAGTAGAGGGCGCAATTATCAAAGTTTAATTAGGAACACATGTAAAAAGGTATTATTTATCATAAAACACAGATTTTTTTTTGCAAAGATAAGTTACTTAAAGTATTATTGTAAAAAGCCAAATTTTGGTCATAGTTTCTATCTAGTCTTGCTACAAAATCGAGCAACCACACAACAATGCTTAAAATTAATATTACAAGGGAGCCCTTTATTTTATGCAAATTTCTATTCCTACCCTTCGTCCTGTCCATTACTATGATATATTTTTAGCAAACTAATAAGAATCTCTCTGCTCAACTATTTTTTTGGTCAACTTTTACTCACTTTCATACCTTAGAGCAAAGAATAAGATGCTTCATGACTTTAAATTTCTCATCTGACTTCAAGATGTTGTCCTATACTTTTCAGGTGGTTAAATTTCTCGTTTGGGATCAGAGAATAAAGAAATGTGTAGCTCAACTTGTCTCAGACAGATGGGAAATGGTATCAGGTAAACATCTACAACACAATTCATTCACTTTCTTATCGAACCATGCTTGATGTGAATATATAAGATATATCTCCTTATTATACGAAAGTTTGTTATAAGACGATGAAGCATTAAACTAATTTGTAAACCATTCATGCCAGAGTTCAAAATATTTAAATACCAGAAGGATATAGCGTACATTTAGTGATACATATGCTATTGTGATAAACAAACAGTGTATGTCTAGTAATCATGTTTAGTGATGTGAAATTTGGATGAGATGATAACATACATAAGTGTACGTCCAGTCTAGTAATCATATTGAGTGCATATACCAACATGGCTTACTTGGGAGAGAAATGACAAGCATACATAACACAAAATAAATATTATGCAAAATAATACATCACGATTCACTGTTGCCACCTTACTGCTGACCCGTAATCAATACCAATCCAAGCTTGATCCTCATCTCTATCATCCTTTATAAACACATCAAATTTTTGGGCTTCGCAGGCAAATCTGTTTCACTATGCTCATCCAGACCAAACCAGAAGTGCAACACCTTCTCCATCCAGGAATCAACGCTGCTTCCCAAGTATGCCCGAACTTGCAACTTGAAGTTGCTGCCCTAGCAGCAACTTTGAAGTTGCTGCGCTGCAGCAACTTATACAGTACGTAAGAACACAATCCCACAAAACTCCGTTTCCATATCCCACACCCTACACAGCAGGTCCCAGCCCAGTTATTGACCCAATTTGGCCACTAAACTCCTCCTACACAGCTTCAGTTCACCCAAGAGTAGTACTTATGATCAAAACATTTTTAACATTTAGTTTTAAAAAAATGCTGAAATATTTTTAGTTCGTTTTATTAGTCTATACCAAAGTGAAAACATAATATCTCGGATATTGTTGCTTTAATATTACAGCCATGCATTGTTTTCCAGATATGCTCTTTCATGACATAAGTTACCTTTTAAATCCATTAATTTTCTTTTAAATATGGCTCGCTCATGGCTAGTGTATTGCCATAACCTTACATAAGTTATCATTAAATCTATTAATTTTTCCGTGTAATCCTAGTATTGTCTTGTCCTTAACATTCATAATCTTTAAAGAGATAATTAAATAACAAAATAGGCAGTTATAAATGGGCAATTTGATGTTAGATTTCTTATCTAGATGAGATTTTATAATATAGTAATTTGGCAAGATTTATTATGTATCGAAATATGCTTTGTATTACTAAGATGCCATGACAATAAACCAGAAACAGTAAACGAAGTTTAATGTTTAGCAAAATTCGTTTCTATAAAATCTAGCATAAAGTAAGCATATACTATAGTTGTGGCATAACTATCTTGCATGACAAATAACATTTCATATTTGTTTATTCTGTCTATAAAAAAAATGGAAGAGACTCAACTAAGTGCACATATATCCAAATTACTCAACATTGAAACAATTAATATAGCTTCCAATCCTGCAAAGAATATCCCAAATGCAGAAAGCAATTTCTTCACAAACGGATGGATCGCATCCAAATATAGTGGTTTCACCTTCCTCTCTTATTGTTCATCAAATAGACCCGTTAACCAAAAATTAAACTATGATAAATAACCATAGTCAAGTCTTATTATCACTAAAGAAATTAAATGTTTACATCTATAAGAGTAAAGATAAATCATTATCCACTATACAATGCAGTAATACAATCAATGACCAACAATTTTCAATGCTTAAAATATAAAACGAGAAATAAATCGCCGTACCACAGACGAGCGATTCAGATTGGAGAGGCTTGGATTTATTATGCGCAATTTATGGAGACGGAGTGATTTAGAGTTTTAAAATAGGGATACGAGGCTACGTGATTTTATTTTGAGGCTGCATTTTTTGTTTTGAGGCGAAGTGATCTAGGGTTTTTTAAAAGAAGCTGCGTTTTTTTTGTTTAGAAGAAGAAATGAAAAGAGGAAGAGGGAGACGAAAAATTCTTATATCGCCGCTAAAGAATTTGTTCTCGCCTATTCTTAAGATTGCGTTGGAAATTCTATGGTTATTTATCAACGAAAAGGGGCATGACGAAGGCTCTAGGAAGGAAAAATAAAATTTGTCAGTAGGATGTAATATTCTACCGTGAATATTAGGATCAGGCCTTACTAGCAAACTTAACACAGGAAAACTACTTCCAACGAAAAATCTAACTTAGGTATTTAGAATTAAGTTGCCGAATAATTGTATAATTGCAAATGTTTATGCAATTATATCTAAAAATTACATAAACGTCTGCAATTATTTATTAAATATTGTAAAAATTTCTGCAGTTACCCACCAAAAAATTACGGACATTTCTATAAAAATTGCTGAAATTCGGTGAATAATTGTAGAAATATCTGCAATTTTTGGATATAATCACTGAATAATTGCATAAATGTTTGCAATTATTCACTAAACAATTGCATAAATGTCTGCAATTATTCACTGAACAATTGCATAAATGTATGCAATTATTCGGTAACTTAATTTTAGAGACCTAATTTACATATCTTTTTTTGACAAGAATGTTTTACGTATTTAAAAACTTAATGGGGACTTTACCCAGACTGTCCACATTCTATTTATTTTGTTGTTTGAACGACAATGCTAGTTATGACTAACGTTTTGTATAGTATAAAACAAAATATAGTGTCGGTTACAACTAGCATTTTGTATAATGTATAGTATAAAACTCAATGTAATGCTAGTTATAACTTTCATTTTGTATAGTGTAAAAGTAGAATAAAATTCTAATTATAATTAATATTTGTCACTCGCTTAAAAAATAAAACATGATGCCCTTTAGCCTAATTTTTTTAAAATTTTGTAATTTTTCATAATTCCTCTATTTATTCATTTTCTTTTGAGCATACAAATAGAAAATGTTGTGGATTAGTGCTACAGATAGTATATTTTATTGCACCGTTCAGATCTCTTGTCCTACATCTAATTCAAGAATTCCCTTTGAAATTTTCACTAAATGACCCTTTCTTCATCTAAAAGAATAAGTTTCTACAACTGCAGAACTTCGCAAACTGGACTTCACATAACTATCGAGACAATGCATGAGGCTTCACAAATTTGCTATAAAATACCCGACTTTAACCAATTTGTCTTTAAGTAGACCGGTTTATGAATATTGAAATACAATTATCTTATAATTGGAACAAATAAATCTGACTGGAGGTGTTCTGGCTTAGAGACTTAAAGTGATCAGAATCCATGGGTAGTGAACTGAACAATCTCTGGTCATAATTTTTATTTGAAATCGAAAGCATCAAAGATCAAAAAAGTTTGGAAATGAATGTACATACTTTTAGTATCAGAATTGATTGGAGTATTAATTTTCTGATCTAGGGTGTTTATATAATGATGATCTAGGGTGTTTATATAATGATTGTGGGGGTTGAAGAGCTACAACGATTATAAAAGTCCTTGGAATGAAGAGGAAGGGAAACAAGGCGAAGATGAGCAACTATGGATAAAGAGACACTAATTCGAGAGCAACAGTCATAATCGATACCTTTATTGTTTAATAATCGATTAAATAATTATTAACTAATCGGTACATTGATTATGAACTAATTGGTCGATCAATTATTAGTTAATTGGCACACTGATTAGTGTGTTTCTCCTATGCACTACTTGCTTCTCTACTGCTTCATGGACATTCAAACAAATAGAGAAAAATTCGAAAAAAATTCAAAAAATACTAGAGTGTATTTTAGGTTATGCGAAAAAGTTTGAATGTATTTAAATATCATTTGTTTATATTTAACAACTTCTAATTCTAAGGACTCTGCAACTAACACACAACATGTACTTGTATATTTCTTCATTTTGGTTCATTTTCAAGTGTTGTTGTGAGTTTGATATGATTTGTTGTCACCATAATAAGTCTTCTAAAATGCATACCTTTACTCAAATTGCTTCGTATCAATTTCTCTGAATAATAGCTTTATTTAAGCTTCCATCGATTTCCATTATATTTCATATTCTGTATAAGTACTATTGTTACTAATATAACTGATAATATTGTTAGTAGCATTGTATTTGGCTGATATCATCAGTACTCTATAACTATGTTCCTAACATAATGATCCTTTTGGTTTAACCCCATCAATTAGTACGTTTGATGTCTAACATATAGTTTTCTTGTCAACTACCAAGCTTATTGGTAGTCTTTACGCTTTATTGTAGCAAAAATTTACGATTGCTCTTCTCAATTTGAGGAATACTGTTCTATCAAGAAAAGAAATAGTATCGCTTTCATATAGACCGTTGGAATCAAAAGAATTATATAGTTGATCATTGTCATAAGAACTAGAATCTCTGTCAAACAGGGTAAACTTTATTTGAAGGGAAAAAAGTTGTTAAAAATTATTTGCAAGATGAAGAAGTTGATTCGACTATGCTAATTTATAAATCACGCGGTGGTGTTCATAGAACCGCTGCAAGAAATTACATCATTGTGGTTTTGTATAGACTATCGTGTACTCTGTGTTGTTTAGGAAATCATCAGTATGTTATAGCAACAAACAACACATAGCAACAATCACATGTTATTATCTACAACCAACACACAACAACAATCGTGCAGTGTAACTATACCTTTGTCCACAATGCATAACCATTTGTAAATAAACTTGATAATCATGTGCTTAGTATAGTTTAACCATTATACCAAAAAAAAAACCATTCTATATTTTTTACGTTAATAACTCATCAAAGTTAAAGTTCCCATTATACATGTTCTTCTATTCATTGGAAATTTTAAGAACCAAATTGTTGTTAACTTGTCTCTCCGCCTCTTTGTCGTTTAGTACGAGGTCTGTTATTTGGTGGAAGCAGATTGACTGCAATAATCGATTCAATTTGAATTGACAGATTGTGCATAATTCAAGTATAAGAAACACATGTTGTATTACTAACATCTAAATTTGGATATAAATTTGATAAGAAATATTGCTACGTGACTGTATAATAAATCATAGATTGTACTATTGTGGTCGCAAATTTGCTTGCTTTGTATTTCAAGTTCTTATATTTGACGATTATGTTGATATTTGCTCATTATTTTTTGACTTCATTAATACAACTTTATGTATAGACATGTTTAAGTTCCATAACACATCCCAAGTTTAGTATATAGGTGCGGGAGGTGACTCTAAAAGTGGTAGGATGTGAATCATCTCATCTCTACCGGACATTTACTATTTGGCATTCGAAGAGGCATACATTTTGGGGATAAGTTTTGAGATAATTGAACTTTAATGTACTCTACCGCAACAAAGTCTTACAACGGTTTCCAATTTATAAGATGTGATTTTTGGTAATCAATATGATAACGAGTGAGTTAAAAACTATTTGAACCAATATCATGTGTACTTTGTCTTGCACTTTTTCCCCAAGCTCTCAGTCGAGGGTAACATTGAGACTTTTGATCATTATCGATGATGAATCCACCAATTCTGACATATTCAAAAAACTAACACTGTAGGAGAATGTAACGACCCGTAAGTTTCATAGATTTCAAACTTGGGTAAATATATAAGTTTACAATTAAAGGTTAACAATTTAAAAATGATATTCCAATTCAATAAAATAATGTAAAAAGTTGTGATTTGATTTTTAATGGAATATGAGGAAACAAGAGTAAGTATTGACTAATACGTTATTTATGTAGGGTATTGAAAAATTTGGTAAGCCAATTGTAATTAATGGTAATATTGTGATATAAGCAAATAAGTAGATTTCAATGAAACACCCATTAATGAATGTAATGAAATAGGATTTAGGAAAATGTATACTAGGTTATAAATCAAATAGAAGAAAACAAGCGTATATATCGAATTGATTTATGAATAAATACTTTGATTAGTAATTGAATGTATAGTTAATGGTAATTTAAAACTTATTTATAGTAAAATTGCATAAGATTCAATAAATTTAAAGAATTATGCAAGCAGATCATTTATAAACTAAAATGAAACATTCCAATTTAGTAGAGATATTTGAATGTTATGACTTATTTAAAGGTAATAATTGGAATAAATTAGAATTGGTTATATCTGGTTTAAATAGGGAAGGAGTATACAAAAGTAATTGTGAATAGTGACGTCGCAACTGTAAATCGAAGAAATTGAAATAAGGGGCAGTAAACATTGAATAAATTAATAGTAATAAATGCCGACATTGAATTGTAACAAATATAATTAATATTACAAGTGGGTGAACGTAAAGATAAGGGTTAAGAGTGTTGGAATAGGTATATTAGAATAACTATAAAGTGTAAATGTAAGTATTTATAGCGACATGAATTATTGAAGGAAAGTAATTGGAAAACGGGGTTTGGGCTAAGGAAATGTTATTGATTGTTTTGAAACCTTATTTATTAAAATTATTTTAGCATAAGCAAAACCAATGCAAATATTTAATTTATCAATAATAAATAGTAATCAATGCAAATTTATGTAACAATAGAATGTGAAGTTTGGGGAATAGATGCAAAGTTATAAATGAGTTGTTAAAAAGTATGCATAATAAGTGCAAATTTAATAAATCAATGGGAGTATAGATTTAAAGTATAGAAAGTGATATTTTTAGTTTAATTTAAAGTATTGCAAAAGAAATGAAATTAACATTTAAATATTACGTTTATAGAGATTAAACTAAAATTCAAGGACTTTAAAAATATAGATTTTGAATCCAACATGGAATCCATCTACTTAAAAACTTATAGATGGGATAAACATTGATTATTTAATTTAATAGGAATTTTTGGGAACTTAATTTATAACTTTGAATATAAATGGAATTGAAGATGGGACACTGCAATTGATAAATTTATCTTCTCTAAATTGACAATAAAATTTTGTTTAAATAATTGCATATGATATGAAAAGTATATAGGTGATAAATTTTCGATTCTATAACTGAAATATTTAATTTGGATTTATTTACAAATTCTTAATTTATTTAATTAATATAAAAATAGCCATTTTGGCCACGGACTCGGATTTCGACGAAACCAGTTTCATCGGATCAGTATCAGTGAATTATTGTAGGGTTTCAAGTTTCGTATCATCGGAGCTGTCGTTTGATCGTACGAACGCGAAACGCCTTGAAATCGATTTAATTGAAATCAATTTGAAATCAACTTGAGAATTTTATTTCAAGCATAACTTCTTCATACGATCAAATTTGGACGTGAAACTTTTTCCATCGCGTTCAGAATATTTTAAAATACCTATTTGAATATATGGTTTAACAAATTTCGTTCCGCGGTCAAAACGGGCTTTTGGGCCAACTACCGTTTAACACGTTTATAATTCGTGCCCACCTGTTCTATTTCAGTTTGTCTATAAATAGGCTGTGATAAACCCTAGCCTCCATCTATTGTCATTTGGCTATACGTTCATTTCTTCAACTCTTTCTCTTCCTCAATGGATGCAAATTTCAGATCCAATTCTATCAAAAATTCAAACATCTCAGAAAAATCTCAAAAAAATATATATCGAAGATCTAACCGATACGAACCTACGTCTGCTGTTCGTTTTTCGAGACAGTGACCGGATTAATTAGAAATCGCGGTCAAAGTCAATTTGGGCATTTTTGATTTCGTCGTCAATCAACGAAATTGAGATATGGGTTTTGTAGAGGAGGTTGCCTGGAGTCGTTTGGATGTGGTCGTTTGGCCAGATCGTGGCCGTGGGGCCCATAATCGGCGATCTAGGGTTTCGAAAACCCTAAAAGGGTGGCGGCGGCGGCGTCACTATAGGCGACCGCGATGGTATCGGTCGGAGGGGCTCAGTGAGGCGAGGAGATGGAGGTGGTCCGGGGCGTCACGGTGGCCTGAGGTGCGCGAGGTTGGTGGTCAAAGTCTCGGTCAAAGCTTGATATTAGGTTCGTTCGTCACTGTTGCAACCTGGGTAGAGAACGTACGTATCTGGAAGGAGGAAGGGAGTCCCACCTTGGCTGACGTGGCATAGCTTAATGTTTGTTAGGTTTGTTTTATTTTAATTTTTGTTTTCAATCGTTTAAATCGCATAACTTTCTCATACGACCTCGTTTTCACACGAGATTTTCTTTGTTAGGATCGTAATAAATTTTCGGATCTGTTGACGCTTGTTTGGACCAATTTGGAGACTGTCAAATTTTTGAGTTTAAATCGGATTTAAATTCGATTTAAATTCAAAAGGTGAGTGTTTTAACCCACTCACAACTTCTAAAATTTCTTATGTTTGTTAAATTTATTTTTGATATGAGTAGAAATTTATTTATGACTGTTGGCATGCTTTATTCATCATCTCTGTTAAGTCGCATCTATTTTATTTAACTGTTAATTTATTTTATTTATTGCATATAGTTCAACAGTTATTAAATTTTTATTTGCATATAAACTACTAGATTAACAATTATAAAATTTATTATTCAATATAAACTGTTAGTTAATACCTGTTATTTATTACCTGTATAATTTATATGCTCTATATCGATGATAGTTTAAAATTGGATGATGATTGCAAATGATGGTTGATGATTGATATTTGGATGAATGGATGCTATATTTATATTGTATAAACTGCAAGTCATCATGCATTTTCATTTCATTCGAGATTGCGGTTTGAAATGATATACAACCGCATTTCTATTTTTAAATTGCGGATTGAAATGATAAACATCCGTATCACTTGACCATAGGGTAGAAAATTTTATACAGGCACCGCGGTATATATATATATATATATATATATATATATATATATATATAAAATTATTTTTGAAATGATTTTCATGGTGTTGTAAAGCTATATATATGGTTTATGGGATATTGATTTGGTTATTTATATATATATAGTAATTTTCGGTTTTTTTAAGCTTTGTATGAATTTGATTTGAAGTATAAAATTTAGTTGATTTTCGAGATCAATATGATTAAGAATTTATTTAGAATTAAATTTCTGGAGTTTTAAATGACTTAAAAGAGAATAAGATTTGAAGATGAATATTAAGTTAAATTAGAAATTTAATAAAAAGTTAGAATTTTTAAAGGATATGATTTTATAACTTGATTTTTGTGTAGAATGATTTAAATGAATGAATATCAGGTTTATTTAAATGAATATAAAATAAATTGAAAGATTTTTTCCAGTTATGTGAAGTTAAAGGTTTTCTTAAATTATATTTAATTCATTAAGTAAAGATTTCAAGTCTAAATAATAAGTAATTGAATTTAATATATATGGGATTTTTAAATGAGTTTGTTTTTTTGAAATGGTGAAATAATTAAAGCTTTGGAACATAAGAATTGAAATGGTATTTGGAAGTTTAAATCGATATTTGAATTTGATTTGTGAAATCTAAAGAAGCTATTTTGTTTTATAAAAGTAGTTTGATATTTAACCACTTAAGAGATGGAAACTTATTTCAAAGTTATGATTGTCAAAGTAGTATAATTTGAAAATATTATATTCAAGAGTTTTGATTTCTAAATATTTTATTTTGGAAAACCCTATGGTTTTGAAAAGAATATATATTGGAAAATAAAATGATATCTATTGATTTGGGGTTTTAAGAATAAATGATATCGTATTTATATGGGTTTTAAATGGATATTTTATTTTGGTTTTAAAAGAATAATTATTTTTTTAAATGACCGCGATGTTATAATAACGATTGGTTGGCAAAGAGACCGGGATCGGATTTGGACATACTCTCTGTCGATACCGAAAACCACTTTGACTAACCGTGTACGCGGTGGAGATTCCAGAATGAAGTAGGTTGGTGGCGGCGTTTCCTGTAAGGTAAGTACGTGGACCCAACTCCCGTGAGTTGGTATAAGGTGGCTAAAACAGGAGCGATCGACAGGTTAATGAGGTAGCACCTCTGATCGGACACTTCCCTTCGATACTATACTATGACTTTGGATTTTATTCGGTGGCCACCTTCACTTTTGATTTCTTTGATGTGGGGAGTTTGTCCGAGGTGGGCGGCAGCTGCGCGTTGCGCGTTTCCATCGGCCCGGAAGTGTAATTGGTATATCTACCCTGGCATTGCCTAGTTGTGCCGTGTCACCTACCCTAGCGCGCCTTATACGATTTTGGTTTCGTACCATACCTACGGAGTGCCCTCTGACGACGCCCAGTACGGGGGAGATTACGGTACTGTATAGACTATGGGAATATATAACTTTGTTAAGGTGGAAAATGTAAAGCCTTAACGCTCTTTAAAAGTAAGTTTATTTTACAAATAGACACTATTATAATAGCGCAATATACTACATAGTAAATAGTTTAACGGATCCTTAGGAGATGTAAATCCCGAGCATCTCTTGAGTTACTGCACTCATATTTATTTCTGTTAATTTAACTCACATAAGATCTTTTAGTTCTGACTAGAGTGTTTTATCTTTTCAATTCGCTCGGGTCAGTCCAAGCGTTTCAGGATATGAAGTTTTAGCTCTGGAGGACGAAGACGAAGATTTGTATTACTATTATCTACTATTATTCCACTGCACTATTTAATTCCGCTGCATTAATATTATTGGTATATGAACTCTGATATTTATTATATAAAGAAGAAGCAATGTTTTGTAAACAGTTTCATGAACTATATATTGATTATTATATTTTATCCTTCCGGTGTGAGATTCTGTTTTCTTCTTTTATCTTTCTTGTTTTTTTTTCTTATTTATCCCATAACAATCCGCCCTTCCGTATAGTTTGAATTGGCATGTGTGTCGGTTTAAAGCGTGCGAAAAGGCGGGATGTTACATCTGGTATCAGAGCTTTGGTTTAGCGATAAACCTTAGCTTTGTGGGGTTTGACTCTTTACTAACAGGGTAGTAATACCCTATGGGAGTCGCTGAGTGTATATATATGAGAGAGCGTATTTGTTAGTGTTATAATTTTTTTTAATATTGTGTTACTCTGTTCCGTTTTATATTTATAAATTCTGGTTGATGCATGGGACGCTGTGACATTAATAGGGATTTCTAAACACTTAATAGGACAGACCGACATAATATTTGTTTTTATTATATGTGAATGAAATAACTTTGCCTATTATATTTTCTATATATAAAAATATTTTATAAAGATATATATATTTGGTTGCTATAGATTGGTTGTTAGGCAATAAAGTGTAAATAATAATAGAAATAAGATTAAAAATTTTAAACAAATAAAAAGTGGAAATTTAGAACTTATGATCCGGGGTTTTGAAATTTCCTTCGAATGAATTTTGGAATATAATAATATTGTTTATAAGTATTTTCTGATGTTAATATTTCAATATAATTCGGAAAAATTTGTTTTAAAGAAAGTTTTGGAGAGAATAAGTTTTGTACTTTCCTCTCTGTCGCTGGAAAATAATCTTGGTGATGGCGGCCGCATCATCGACTTTCATTTTCGAGTTTCGAAGGGGGAAGACCACTGTAGTAGTTCTACTGCAGATTCATTTTTGAAAAATATAAATTTTGAACTGTTTTAAATATAATTAGAGGTATATATAAGTCGTAAGAATATATTTATCTATTATTTTAAAATAAATTGAAAAGTTAACCCGGTATTAAATTCTTAAATTTCCATTAATTAACTGTTTCAATTATTGTAGTGAAATGAAAGGTTAGTAATAAATAATTGGAACCTTTAATTGAAGTAAAAATTTAATATAATAGATAGATAAGTAAAAATGTAAATAAGTGTTGTAAACCTTAGTAAATGAATTAATGAAATTCTTTATTTATAAGAATTGATGCTATAAAGTTGTAAATGTAAGTTTAATTAAAAGGTTAATATAATTAAAACACTAGAATGGAAGCATTAAATAAATTAAAAGTAAGTTGAAATTGTAACTTATAAGAAAATGATAAAAATTTATTGAACAGTGAAATAATTAAAAGAAATGAGAAAACTTGTATTACTTTCAATTACATTCTTTAAAAGCATATTATAACTTACCAAATATTAGAAGTTGAAATGTTTAATAAGAAATGTGTACAAGTAAAAGTAGGTAATGAAATATGCAATGAATTGCTATTATAAATGAGAATTTAATGGTGTAAACTTAAGTAAATAAAATGAAATTCTTAAATAGATAAGGATTGATGTGTAGGGTCATAAACTTAAGAATGATTTAAATGCTACTAGTTGAATATAATGAAAAGTAGGTAATATAAATAAATGACTGCAAACCCTAGTCAAAGAATTAATAAAACCCTTTACCTATAAGAATGGATGTTATAAGGTTAAAAATTTAAGTGTAATTAAAAAGGGTTACTATAATTAAATATAATAGAATGTAAGCATTTAATAAATGATTGAAATTGAGAAGTGCATTAAATGTAATACAAATAAAAGAAGCTTACATAACCTGAATAAATGAATATGAATAATTGTAAGTAATAAGTAGAAATAAAGGAAACAACCACTGAATGAGTAAATGGAATTAAAAGTTTGAATTGTTATTGTTTGATTTATGGATGGTTGGGTAAGGAAATTTGAAGTTATTGGATGAATAAATAATCTATGTTTGTTCCATCTAAGACTGTTAAGTAAATGATGCACTTGATAGTTATTTTCATTCTATACAATTTCCAGTTTTGAACCCGAACAACTATTTGCTTGTTTGATTTTATAGTTGTTTTGTAAATTGTTGTGTATGCTGTTTGTTGAAACTATTGATTGCTGTATTGGTTTGTTGTTAGTGATTGAAGCCACTTAAATATTTCACTTTATATAAATTGTTAACCCTTTGGATTATATAAGTGAAATGCATGCTATAGAAGCAATGGCTACTGCTTTTGGTTCCATAAATTTAGCATAATTTGCCCGAGAAATAGGTACGTTTTCGGATTACGATTTATAACGCTATTTATATATTTTCCCGTGATGGGATATAATAATTTGGGTAATATTTGTAATAAATTTTTTATATTTTGATATTATATTTTCTCCCGGGCCTCTCCGTACAAAGGAGACTCTGCCAAAAATTTCCTTAAATTTTGGACTTAGGAAATTTTTGAAATGTTTTCCAAACTTTAATAAATTAAATAAAAAGATAATGTTTGTAAATTTTAAGACAAGTAACCAATGTTGTAAAATTTATTGTTTATAAGATTAATGTTTTGAATAAGATTTATAGATTTCTAAATCCTTTTTTTCCCTTCTTTTTCCTTTTCGGGGACGAAAAGTTTTGAGTGGGGGAGAGTGTAACGACCCGTAAGTTTCATAGATTTTAAATTTGGGTAAATATATAAGTTTACAATTAAAGGTTAACAATTTAAAAATGATATTCCAATTCAATAAAATAATGTAAAAAGTTGTGATTTGATTTTTAATGGAATATGAGGAAACAAGAGTAAGTATTGAATAATACGTTATTTATGTAGGATATTGAAAATTTCGGTAAGCCAATTGTAATTAATGGTAATATTGTGATATAAGCAAATAAGTAGATTTCAATGCAACACCCATTAATGAATGTAATGAAATAGGATTTAGGAAAATGTATACTAGGTTATAAATCAAATAGAAGAAAACAAGCGTATATATCTGAAAAGTGCGTGTACGAATGCACGTGCTAATATAGTACACACGGATCGTGTAATATGGAATATAATATAAATGCGGAGATAGATGATAATAGCAAAGTAAATAAAAATAGAAAAATCACACCAGAGATTTTTATACTGGTTCGGAGCACCGTCCTACGTCCAGTCCCAGACTTCTATCTGGATTTTCACTATTAACTACCTCGCTTCACCCGGAGGAACATGTTTACAATACCCGAGCAAACGAACAGGATTTCACGCCTCTAATACACTGAGGACTTCAACACTTGCCTCTTACAACACCGAGGACTTCAACAACGATGAATATAATTGTTTGTTGACGGTATGTGTTCTTGCTAACACAGTTTTTTCACTTGTAGTGCAAACTTCCTATAATCTTATCCTCAAAATATGTGAATGATGTTTTGTGAAGATTAAGGGAAGTATATTACTTATTGAATCAAAAGATATGAAATAATTTCAATGATTCAATAAGCAATTAAAATAATCGAGAGCTTTTAGAATGCAGGAGTATTTAGAAAGTAAGATCAGAAATTAGAGTAGAAAAACATACATTTTCATGTGTTTTTAATCAATGATTTATATGAGTTTATATAGAGAAAGAATGGTTGTAACTCTTTGTGAACAGTAGCCATTAATAGATATGATCATTGATGAAAGGTAAGAGATGCAACCATTGGAGAAAGAAGTGTCTTTTGGAAAAGGTTGCTCTCTGTTTAAAAACGGTCGACAGGTCAAAAAATGGCCAGTAGACAGGATTTCAAATATATAGTCGTTATGTGCATGTGTGCACGTTCATTGTGCATTTTACACAGAAACGGTCGACCGCCTGTATTAATACCGGTCGACCGGTTACTGTCAAATTGCACAATGAATGTGCAATGCTATTCAAATATATATATATATCGATCATATTGAGGTGCATGATTATTTGAGGATAGATTTTAACAAGTTTATCACTATTACAATATCAAATAATCAACCTATAATCTAGAGTACCATATGTAGCTCTTTTGTGACTATTTATAGCCTTGATGTCTTTGTTTTGTCGATCGCCTTTATTTCTTTGTTAGAAATCAAAAACATCATAGAACCTGTGACTCAACATTCTCCCCCTTTTTGATTGATGACAACATATATCTGAAGTTCTGAATCTCCCCCTGAATATGTGATCTCCCCCTGAGATTTTTTTTGTATTCTTTTTATATATATATATATATATATATATATTCCTGCAAATAATTGTTAGCACTTTCTCCCCCTTTGTCATCGACAAAAAGGAATAATAGATAATGGAATAATATAGGAGTATATCAACCAGAATATTCATGCATAGCAAAAAATATAACATATCCAAACATACCAGAGTATCATACACACCATAATATCATACGAATAAAAGTAACGACACTATTTAGTACAAGTGTCGAAAGATGTTTTAAATTACTAATCCAAAATATAGAGATAGAAAACAGAATCTAGGATGAGTCAGAGGCTGTCTCCTCTTGATCATCTTCTTCCTCATCATCATCATCACCATCATCTTCCTCATCATCGTCTTCTCTAGATGATTCTCCACGACCATGTCCACTAGTACCAGCAGACTCCTCAGTTGATGACCAGTTGAAAACAGGAGGAGCAGGACGTTTGCCTGGGTCCTGATCATGAGCAGAGATGGATGTGCTACATGAAATAACATCCAATAAAATACCAAAGAATGACTTGACTTTGTTGAAGCGTTTGTCAATTTTTGTGTCCGTGCGCTTGAGTCTTGATTCAAGCAAGAATTGATTACGCGTAATAGTTTCAAGTGATTCTTTTTTGGTGGATTTTGATTTCAACATTTTAACTTCTTCGAAACGAGGTCGAGAGGAAGTAGCTTTTTGTTTTGTTGGACCTCTTTGTTGCCATTGTTCAAACGGCATAATCTTAAGGTAAGGAGGAGGGAGCTTCATGCGTTTGATGGTTATGGAATCAACACATTTTGGTTTCGAGGTGGCAGAGTCAGGAGGTCTTACGCCACAAGCTAGCAAAATACGCATGATATATTCATTGTAGAAAAAGTGAGGTCGCGTAGAGTTGTTCACCTTGAGAATCTCGTCAAAAAGCATATGAACCCAATTGATTTGGATATCCCCATAAATATCATAAAGGGCCTTGAAGTTTTCTTTGTATACAGCGTCATAGTTTCCTAGTCTAGGAAACAAAGAAAACATCAAGACGCGATGTAGTAGTCTGGCGGTGGGTCGAAGTCCAATTGATTTGGTGCCATCACTGTTGTCCTCCATGAATTGATGGCTGATATTATTGCGAGTGAAGACTTCACAGAAATGTGATGAAAACTCATCGCCTTGATTTGGAATACCCAGTATAGAAGCTATCCTATCATGAGTGATAAAAATTTGTTTGCCACATACGACAGACCAAATGACTCCGTTCGGAACATCAGGTTTATACTCGTCTAGGTTCATGTTGGCATAGAATAATTTTATCATCAAGTGATTTATTTCCACATTGTTTTCTGAAAAATCGATCAATGGAGTAAGATTGGAGTTATTTGCTAACCTATGGATTCCATAAGATGTGAAATCATCAAACTTGATGAAAGAACCCGAATGAAATTTGTAGTTAGTCATTTGATTCCATCTTGTGATAGCTATCGGATTTTCGAGCCATTTCTTAACGGAGATATTCAGTGATGAAGTTCCGGAGGATGATCCTTTCTGGGGTTTCTTTTGCGGAGGAGCCATTGTTAGAAAATTTGGAGATTTGGAAATTGAAATTGAGAAAATAGGGTTTTTGGAATTTGGGGATAAATAACCAGTTGAGACAAATGAGAAGGAGGAGAAAAAAAGTGACGCAAAGTATATATAAAAAACTGAATGTACGTATACCGGTGAACCGCTATAATATGGTCGGTCGACCGTTTCCATCCAGAGGCTAAACGGTTGACCGGTCATATTATAGGTGGTCGACCGGTTTTGTTGCCTGATGAAAAACAGTATGTTCTGCAGTTTTTTGAGAATATGTCGAGCTATATAATTCATATTTCACTCTTATTATAAAATACAAACGTTATTACAAGAGTTATAGAGAGAAAACGATACAACAAGTATATATATAAATTTAACGAGGAGTGGAAGAATCGTCATTAGAATTTTCTTTATTATCTTTAATACGATGTGACCATGGGCTCCATTTTTTCTGAGCACCTTCATTCCTGTTATAATTCCGATCCCAAGAGTTAGGACTCCTAGATGTTGACGGCCTAGACGGCATCGGTTCATGCACATCATGCTTGTTTGTACCACAAAAGAATGATGCCATTTTTTCTAAAACAGAAAAATGTGCCGATGTTCGTTGTTGCTCATGATAAAGCTGGCTTTATCCATAATGGAGCTGTCTTTGAAGATCTATTTGATGTTTCTGATAGTGGTGAATCTCGTCGATCTGTGCTTTGGTACGAGGAGAACAAAACAGCGCCTTCTTTACTCGTTTTGAGGTTGGTGTACTACCAGGAGTACGATTGTATTGGTGATGATACTTCAGTTTCTATTTTGGTGTTTCAGGAGAATAATACTCCTCCGGCTCGGAACTTGTAACGGAAATGTGTGATTTTTGAGCACACTTATCACAAATGTGAGCCATAGAAAATTATGTATAGAGTCTTATGCTCAGATAAGAAAAGATGAATAAAGAGAGAAGTTTTGACAAGCTTATAAAGAAATTCCTTATACATAAGCCTGTGGATGAGAGTGAATAAAGAAATTTGACCGTCAAAGCAAGCAAAGGCTCTTATTTAAAGAAAATAAAAAGCTTTTCTTAAAAAAAAATGCTATAGTTAAAATATAACCAAAGGAAAGAAAAAAATCATTAGTAATTATTAGTCAAGATCTTTTCTTGAAATTAAACCAAGCTCTCTTCGTAATCTAATAAAACTAGATTCGAGCAGAGGCTTAGTAAAAACGTCCGCTAATTGATTATCAGTTTGGACATATTCAAGACATATATATCCTTTTTCAATATTATCTCTAAGGAAATGGTAACGGATATCAATGTGTTTGGTTCTAGAATGATTCACTGGATTCTTAGAGAGATTTATAGCACTTGTGTTATCACAGTATATAATAGAATTTGATAAATGAATATCAAAATCTTGAAGTGTTTGTTGCATATATAGTACTTGAGTACAAGCGAGAGCTGCTGATATATATTCAGCTTCACATGTTGATAGTGAAACATAATTTTGTTTCTTACTAAACCAAGAGACAAGTGATTTTCCAATAAAATGGCACGTACCACTTGTACTTTTTCTATCCGTTCGCGAGCCGCCAAAATCAGCATCACTATATGATACTAATTCAAATGGACATTCTTTTGGATAAGAAAGACCGAAATCTTTGGTATTATTAAGATAACGAATTATACGTTTCACTTCTCGTAGATGTGATTCCTTTGGATCTGCTTGAAAGCGTGCGCATAGACAAACACTCATCATTATATCTGGACGACTAGCTGTAAGATAAAGAAGAGAACCAATCATGCTTCGATATAATTTCTGGTCAACCCTTTTACCATTTTCATCTTTTTCAAGATGTGTAGTTGTACTCATAGGAGTTGGTTTACCAGATGTATTTTCTAATCCGAAGCGTTTGATAAGATTTCCGCAATATTTTTCTTGATTGATAAAGATACCACTCGGAATTTGTTTGATTTGAAGTCCAAGAAAATATGACAGTTCTCCCATATGAGACATTTCGAACTCTTTGGTCATAATACTTGCTAATTCCTTGCAGAGTTTATCGTTTGTTGAACCAAAGATGATGTCGTCTACATATATCTGGATAACTAGAATATCCTTTTGAGAATGTTTAATAAACAAATTTTGATCGACTTTGCCTATTTGAAATCCTGAGTTAATAAGATAGCTACGTAATCGTTCATACCAAGCACGAGGTGCTTGTTTTAAACCATACAGAGCTTTCTTAAGTTTGAACACATGGTCAGGATATTTTTCATGTACGAACAAAGGAGGTTGTTCGACATAGACATTCTCTTTGATAAATCCATTGAGAAAAGCACTTTTGACATCCATCTGATAAAGTTTGAAATTATGGTGACAAGCAAAAGATAATAGGATTCTAATAGCTTCTAGTCGAGCAACTGGTGCATAAGTTTCTTCATAATCGATACCTTCTTCCTGATTATACCCTTGTGCTACTAATCTTGCTTTATTTTTGGTGATATTTCCTTGTTCGTCAGCCTTATTTTTATAGACCCATTTAGTACCAATAACTGACTGATCAGTTGGTCTTGGAAAAAGTTCCCAAACGTCATTGCGCTCGAACTGATTTAGTTCTTCCTTCATGGCAATGATCCAGTAATCGTCTGTAGCAGCTTTTTTTGGATTCTTAGGTTCGATATTTGAGAGAAAAGCGACATGACCCATTTGGTTGAGTTGACTCCTTGTTCTGACATGTGATGTTACTTCACCGATTATATTTTGGGCCGGATGGTCTCTTAATATCCTTGGTGGTGATTGTAACTCGCATATTTGAGAAATATTCTCAATAATTATTTCTGAGTCAGAATCAATATTCGTGATGATTGAATTGTCAGTGACTATTGATTCGTCATCATCTGATATAGTGTGAGGATGCTGATAGAATTCATCAAAAGAGACATGAAGTGATTCTTCAATAGTTTTGGTTAGTTTATTAAATATACGATAGGCCTTACTTCGTTCAGAATATCCAACAAATATTCCTTCATCGGCTTTTGGATCGAATTTGCCAAGCTGGTCTTTCGTATTTAAAATAAAACACTTGGAACCAAAAACTTTGAAGTATGAGATTTTAGGCTTTCTTTTGTTAAATAATTCATAAGGAGTATTCTTGGTAAGAGGTCTTATGGACACACGATTTAAAACATAACAGGCAGTTGCGACGGCTTCTGCCCAGAAATGTTTTGGTAAGGTGGTTCCATTCAATAATGTTCTTGCACATTCTTGTAAAGTTCGGTTCTTCCGTTCTACAACTCCGTTCCGTTGTGGAGTTCTGGGAAACGAAAAATTATGATATATACTTTTCTTTGTACAAAAATGCTCAAATTCATTATTTTCAAACTCTCCGCCATGATCACTTCTTATATTTTTAACTTTAGAACCTTTTGATTTTTGAATTCTTTTGACGAAAGATTTGAAATGATTGAAAGTGTCACTTTTATTTTTTAAGAAAATTGTCCATGTGTAACGAGAGAAATCATCAACAATTACAAGCACATATCGACTGTGATTTATTGACTGAACCCTAGTAGGTCCAAATAAATCCATGTGTAGTAACTCAAGTGGTTGTAACGTTGATACGACTTTCTTGGATTTAAAAGATGATTTGGTCAATTTTCCTAATTGACATGCATCACAAATGTTGTTAACCTTAAAACTCATTTTGGGTAGTCCTCTAACTAGATTGTTTTTGGCTAGCTTGTCAATAGTTCTGAAGTTTATATGACGGAAGCGTTTGTGCCATAGCCATGGATCATTATCATTAGCCACAAGACACATATCTGAATTATGATTAATATTCATATTTAGAATATATATATATTTCTATCTCTATAACCTTCGAAAACTAAATTATGGTCTTTATCTAAAATACTACACTTATTATTTGAAAAGGAAATTGTAAAACCCTTGTCACATAACTGACTAATACTAAGCAAATTGTGTTTTAAATTTCTAACTAGCATGACATTAGTAATAAGAGGTAAGTTAGATGTACCGCAATTGCTCACATCGCCTTTGCCGATGATATAGCCTTTTGAATTATCTCCAAAAGTGACGGAGCCACCATCTAAGTATGTAATATTTGTTAATAAGCTCTTGTCTCCAGACATGTGCTTCGAGCAACCACTGTCCAATATCCACTTTCCTCTTTTCTTAAGTGGGACCTGCAAAAAATAAAATTAAGTCCATGGTACCCACTTTTTATGGGGTCCTAAGAGTTAGGTCTTAGGAGTCCAAACCCATATAGGTCTGGTATCCCCTTTATATACATAATTAGTATTATGATGCACAGTATTCATGAAATTCTGAATATATTTGTTCCTAATCAAATTGTCATTTGTTTTAGGAACCCATATTTTGATAGTCTTGATATTTTTCTTTTGAATTTTCACAACTGGTTTTGGTTTGGAGTATAATAAACTAAGATTTTTCTTAGCTTCAGTTTTTTGTACTTTCTTCTTCCTTTTATTTCCAAGATGTTTCTTGGTTTCTTGTTTCTTATATCCCAAACCTTGTTTATCCGAAATAGATTGTGAACTTTCAATGATTTTTGTCAAATTTTCTCGACCTTTGTTAAAATTAGAAACATTTTGAGAAATGTTATCTAACTTAGTTTGTAAACTAGCCTTTTCTAGGTCCAGAATTTTGACTTTTGCCTCAAGCTCATGATTTTTAGTAGTGAGAACATCATTTTTCTCGTTTTGAGTTTCAATTTCTTGACTCAAAAGAACTAATTGAGAGTCAACATTAGATGATGATTCTTGAAAATTTTCAAGTTCTTCTTCTAATATTTTCTTCTCGTCTTTTAACATATCTCGTTCAAATTCTGCTCTACTCAAATCTGCTTTGGCTTCTTTTTGCTGTCGTTTTATGTCTTTATATTTGACTATCAATTCAGCATTAATATCAAGCATTTCATCGAATGTAGGAATTTGTACCTCATCTTCTGTTGCCATGAAACATACATTAGCTTGTTCATTCTCTGAATCACTTTCACTTTCAGATGAAGATGAGTCTGAATCATCCCATGTTACTGAGAAGGCTCGTTTCTTTGACTTGTCCTTCTTATATTTGAATTTGTCATTTTCTGACTTCTTCTTTTGTTCTGGATAATTCTTCTGCATGTGCCCCTTTTTGTGGCAGTTGAGACATTCTATAGAGGATGATGTTGGTTTATTCGATCCAGATTTCTTTCTGTTATAACGACTGGCTTTTCGCTGTTTTAGGAATTTTTTGAAACCTTTTGCTATGAATGCTAGATCTTCGTCTTCAGACTCTGATTCATTTTCGTCTTTTTCTGCATGGAATGCCATGTTTTTCTTTTCTTCTTTTTGTTCCTTTCTAGTTTGCAAGTTAGCTTCGTAGGACATTAGATTTCCTATCAATTCATCTGGCTTCATGACCGAAAGGTCATTAGCTTCTTCAATTGCTAATACTTTTCCTTCCCATTCACTAGTCAGAGAATGTAGGACTGTTGAAACAACATCAAAATCAGAACACTTTTGTCCTAAGCCAATAAGTGCATGGTGGATAGTTTGAAACCGTGAATACATATCATTGATTGTCTCATTTGGTTTCATTTTGAAATTTTGAAATTGACTTTTCAGCATGGCTATTTTGGCTTGTTTAACCTTGTTAGTACCTTCATGAGTGATTTTTAGCGTTTGCCAAATTTGATATGCAGTAGTGCAGATACTAACACGGTTATATTCATTTTGGTCTAATGCACAAAAAAACATATTTATTGCTCTTGCATTTACGGCTGCTGCCGTTTTCTCAGCCGCAGTCCATTCTGAATAATCAGTTGTTGGATTTACTATTTCTTTTTGAGTTGCATTCCAAGCATCATAACTATTTGATTGCATAAAGAATGACATACGTGTTGCCCAATAACTATAGTTAAGACCATTGAAAAATGGAGGTCTTTGTGTCGATTGACCTTCCATGTAAGTGGTGTTTTGAGTGCTAGTACTTCCGTTATTTGCCATATTACAAGAATATATCAAATAACTGTGTTACGGTTATATGATGGTCGTGCTCTGATACCAAATGAAAATGTGCGGTGTACGAATGCACGTGCTAATATAGTACACACGGATCGTGTAATATGGAATATAATATAAATGCGGAAATAGATGATAATAACAAAGTAAATAAAAATAGAAAAATCACACCAGAGATTTTAATACTGGTTCGGAGCACCGTCCTACGTCCAGTCCCAGACTTCTACCTGGATTTTCACTATTAACTACCTCGCTTCACCCGGAGGAACAGGTTTACAATACCCGAGCAAACGAACGGGATTTCACGCCTCTAATACACTGAGGACTTCAACACTTGCCTCTTACAACACCGAGGACTTCAAAACTTGCCTCTTACAACACCGAGGACTTCAACAACGATGAATATAATTGTTTGTTGATGATATGTGTTCTTGCTAACACAGTTTTGTCACTTGTAGTACATACTTCCTATAATCTTGTCCTTAAAATATGTGAATGATGTTTTGTGAAGTTTAAGGGAAGTATATTACTTATTGAATCAAAAGATATGAAATAATTTCAATGATTCAATAAGCAATTAAAATAATTGAGAGCTTTTAGAATGCAGGAGTATTTAGAAAGTAAGATCAGAAATTAGAGTAGAAAAACATATATTTTCATGTGTTTTTAATCAATGATTTATATGAGTTTATATAGAGAAATAATGGTTGTAACTCTTTGTGAACAATAGCCATTAATAGATATGATCATTGATGAAAGGTAAGAGATGCAACCATTGGAGAAAGAAGTGTCTTTTGGAAAAGGTTGCTCTCTGTTTAAAAACGGTCGGCAGGTCAAAAAATGACCAGTAGACAGGATTTCAAATATATAGTCGTTATGCGCATGTGTGCATGTTCATTGTGCATTTTACACAGAAACGGTTGGCCGCCTGTATTAATACCGGTCGACCGGTTACTGTCAAATTGCACAATGAATGTGCAATGCTATTCAAATATATATATATATATATATATATATATATATATATATATATATATATCGATTATATTGAGGTGCATGATTATTTGAGGATAGATTTTAACAAGTTTATCACTATTACAATATCAAATAATCAACCTATAATCTAGAGTACCATATGTAGCTCTTTTGTGCCTCTTTATAGCCTTGATGTCTTTGTTTTGTCGATCGCCTTTATTTCTTTGTCAGAAATCAAAAACTTCATAGAACCTGTGACTCAACATGATATGAATTGATTTATGAATAAATACTTTGATTAGTAATTGAATGTACAGTTAATGGTAATTTAAAACTTATTTATAGTAAAATTGTATAAGATTCAATAAATTTAAAGAATTATGCAAGCGGATCATTTATAAACTAAAACGAAACATTCCAATTTAGTAGAGATATTTGAATGTTATGAATTATTTAAAGGTAATAATTGGAGTAAATTAGAATTGGTTATATCTGGTTTAAATAGGGAAGGAGTATACAAAAGTAACTGTGAATAGTGATGTCGCAGCTGTAAATGGAAGAAATTGAAATAAGGGGCAGTAAACATTGAATAAATTAATAGTAATAAATGCCAACATTGAATTGTAACAAATATAATTAATATTACAAGTGGGTGAACGTAAAGATAAGGGTTAAGAGTGTTGGAATAGGTATATTAGAATAACTATAAAGTGTAAATGTAAGTATTTATAGCGACATGAATTATTGAAGGAAAGTAATTGGAAAACAGGTTTTGGGCTAAGGAAATGTTATTGATTGTTTTGAAACCTTATTTATTAAAATTATTTTAGCATAAGCAAAACCAATGCAAATATTTAATTTATTAATAATAAATAGTAATCAATGCAAATTTATGTAACAATAGAATGTGAAGTTTGGGGAATAGATGCAAAGTTATAAATGAGTTGTTAAAAAGTATGCATAATAAGTGCAAATTTAATAAATCAATGGGAGTATAGATTTAAAGTATAGAAAGTGATATTTTTATTTTAATTTAGAGTATTGCAAAAGAAATGAAATTAACATTTAAATATTACGTTTATAGAGATTAAACTAAAATTCAAGGACTTTAAAAATATAGATTTTGAATCCAACATGGAATCCATCTACTTAAAAACTTATAGATGGGATAAACATTGATTATTTAATTTAATAGGAATTTTTGGGAACTTAATTTATAACTTTGAATATAAATGGAATTGTAGATGGGACACTGCAATTGATAAATTTATCTTCTTTAAATTGATAATAAAATTTTGTTTAAATAATTGCATATGATTTGAAAAGTATATAGGTGATAAATTGTCGATTCTATAACTGAAATATTTATTTTGGATTTATTTACAAATTCTTAATTTAATTAATATAAAAATAGCCATTTTGGCCACGGACTCGGATTTCGACGAAACCAGTTTCATCGGATCTGTATCAGTGAATTATCGTAGGGTTTCAAGTTTCGTATCGATCGGAGTTGTCGTTTGATCGTACGAACGCGAAACGCCTTGAAATCGATTTAATTGAAATCAATTTTAAACCAATTTGAGAATTTTGTTTTCAGCATAACTTCTTCATACGATCAAATTTGGACGTGAAACTTTTTCCATCGCGTTCAGAATATTTTAAAATACCTATTTGAATATATGGTTTAACAAATTTCCTTCCGCGGTCAAAACGGGCTTTTGGGCCAACTACCGTTTAACACGTTTATAATTCGTGCCCACCTGTTCTATTTCAGTTTGTCTATAAATAGGCTGTGATAAACCCTAGCCTCCATCTATTGTCATTTGGCTATACGTTCATTTCTTCAACCCTTTCTCTTCCTCAATGGATGCAAATTTCAGATCCAATTCTATCAAAAATTCAGATGAAAATTCAAACATCTCAGAAAATTCTCAAAAAAATATATATCGAAGATCTAACCGATACAAACCTATGTCTGCTGTTCGTTTTTCGAGACAGTGACCGGATTAATCAGAAATCGCGGTCAAAGTCAATTTGGGCATTTTTGATTTCGTCGTCAATCAACGAAATTGAGATATGGGTTTTGTGGAGGAGTTTCCTAGGGTCGTTTGGATGTGGTCGTTTGGCCAGATCGTGGCTGTGGGGCCCGTAATCGGCGATCTAGGGTTTCGAAAACCCTAAAAGGGTGGCGGCGGCGGCGTCACTATAGGCGACCGCGATGGTATCGGTCGGAGGGGCTCAGTGAGGCGAGGTGATGGAGGTGGTCCGGGGCGTCACGGTGGCCTGAGGTGCGCGAGGTTGGTGGTCAAAGTCTCGGTCAAAGCTTGATATTGGGTTCGTTCATCACTGTTGCAACCTGGGTAGAGAACGTACGTATCTGGAAAGAGGAAGGGAGTCCCACCTTGGTTGACGTGGCATAGCTTAATGTTTGTTAGTTTTGTTCTATTTTAATTTTTGTTTTCAATCGTTTAAATCGCATAACTTTCTCATACGACCTCGTTTTCACACGGGATTTTCTTTGTTAGGATCATAATAAAATTTCGGATCTGTTGACGCTTGTTTGGACCAATTTGGAGACTGTCAAATTTTTGAGTTTAAATCGGATTTAAATTCGATTTATATTCAAAAGGTGAGTGTTTTAACCCGCTCACAACTTCTAAAATTTCTTATGTTTGTTAAATTTATTTTTGATATGAGTAGAAATTTGTTTATGACTGTTGGCATGCTTTATTCATCATCTCTGTTAAGTCGCATTTATTTTATTTAACTGTTAATTTATTTTATTTATTGCATATAGTTCAACAGTTATTAAATTTTTATTTGCATATAAACTGCTAGATTAACAGTTATAAAATTTATTATTGAATATAAACTGTTAGTTAATACCTGTTATTTATTACCTGTATAATTTATATGCTCTATATCGATGATTGTTTAAAATTGGATGATGATTGCAAATGATGGTTGATGATTGATATTTGGATGAATGTATGCTATATTTATATTGTATAAACTGCAAGTCATCATGCATTTTCATTTCATTCGGGATTGCGGTTTGAAATGGTATACAACCGCATTTTTATTTTTAAATTGCGGATTGAAATGATAAACATTCGTATCACTTGACCATAGGGTAGAAAATTTTATACAGGCACCGCGGTATATATATATATATATAATTATTTTATGAAATGATTTTCATGGTGTTGTAAAGCTATATATATGGTTTATGGGATATTGATATGGTTATTTATATATATATAGTAATTTTCGGTTTTTTAAGCTTTGTATAAATTTGATTTGAAGTATAAAATTTAGTTGATTTTCGAGATCAATATGATTAAGAATTTATTTAAAATTAAATTTCTGGAGTTTTAAATGACTTAAAAGATAATAAGATTTGAAGGTGAATATTAAGTTAAATTAGAAATTTATTAAAAAGTTAGAATTTTTAAAGGATATGATTTTATAACTTGATTTTTGTGTAGAATGATTTAAATGAATGAATATCAGGTTTATTTAAATGAATATAAAATAAATTGAAAGATTTTTTCTAGTTATGTGAAGTTAAAGGTTTTCTTAAATTATATTGAATTCATTAAGTAAAGATTTCAAGTCTAAATAATAAGTAATTGAATTTAATATATATGGGATTTTTAAATGAGTTTGTTTTTTTGAAATGGTGAAATAATTAAAGCTTTGGAACATAAGAATTAAAATGGTATTTGGAAGTTTAAATTGATATTTGAATTTGATTTGTGAAATCTAAAGAAGCTATTTTGTTTTATAAAAGTAGTTTGATATTTAACCACTTAAGAGATGGAAACTTGTTTCAAAGTTATGATTGTCAAGGTAGTATAATTTGGAAATATTACATTCAAGAGTTTTGATTTCTAAATATTTTATTTTGGAAAACCCTATGGTTTTGAAAAGAATATATATTGGAAAATAAAATGATATCGTATTGATTTGGGGTTTTAAGAATAAATGATATCGTATTTATATGAGTTTTAAATGGATATTTTATTTTGGTTTTAAAAGAATAATTATTTTTTAAATGACCGCGGTGTTATAATAACGATTGGTTGGCAAAGAGACTGGGATCGGATATGGACATACTCTCTGTCGATACCGAAAACCACTTCGACTAACCGTGTACGCGGTGGAGATTCCAGAATGAAGTAGGTTGGTGGCGGCATTTCCTGTAAGGTAAGTACGTGGACCCAACTCCCGTGAGTTGGCATAAGTGGCTAAAATAGGAGCGATCGACGGGTTAATGAGGTAGCACCTCTGATCGGACACTTCCCTTCGATGCTATACTATGACTTTGGATTTTATTCGGTGGCCACCTTCACTTTTGATTTCTTTGATGTGGGGAGTTTGTCCGAGGTGGGCGGTAGCTGCGCGCTGCGCGTTTCCATTGGCCCGGAAGCGTAATTGGTATATCTACCCTGGCATTGCCTAGTTGTGCCGTGTCACCTACCCTAGCGCGCCTTATACGATTTTGGTTTCGTACCATACCTACGGAGTGCCCTCTGACGACGCCCAGTACGGGGGAGATTACGGTACTGTATAGACTATGGGAATATATAATTGTGTTAAGGTGGAAAATGTAAAGCCTTAATGCTATTTAAAAGTAAGTTTATTTTACAAATAGACACTATTATAATAGCGCAATATACTACATAGTAAATAGTTTAACGGATCCTTAGGAGATGTAAATCCCGAGAATCTCTTGAGTTACTGCACTCATATTTATTTCTGTTAATTTAACTCACATAAGATCTTTTAGTTCTGACTCGAGTGTTTTGTCTTTTCAATTCGCTCGGATCAGTCTAAGCGTTTCAGGATTTGAAGTTTTTGCTCTGGAGGACGAAGACGAAGATTTGTATTACTATTATCTACTATTATTCCACTGCACTATTTAATTCCGCTGCATTAATATTATTGGTATATGAACTCTGATATTTATTATATAAAGAAGAAGCAATGTTTTGTAAACAGTTTCACGAACTATATATTGATTATTATATTTTATCCTTCCGCTGTGAGATTCCATTTTCTTCTTTTATTTCTTTCTTGTTTTTTTTCTTATTTATCCCATAACAATCTGCCCTTCCGTATGGTTTGAATTGGCATGTGTGTCAGTTTAAAGCGTGCGAAAAAGCGAGATGTTACAGAGAATATAATATAATAAAATTAAAAAAGAAATACTCTTATAATAAAATGAAATTTAACTACATGTACCTAAAGAATATCTTTAAATCATGTTATACGTCCACATATATTTACTACTGTCTAGATATCGATAAAGATAACCAAGAATAGTGGACCTCCAGCCAATTTTTCTATCCAAATTCAAGTCAGTCAATGCTTCCAGATATAAAAAAGTGTAGTATCATCGGCAGTTGTAAACTATGTGGTTAATATCGCTGACATATTGCCGATATATCTCATATCAGCCCTAAGCTGATATGTATTCAAAATATCACTTAAAATATCATTACCGATATATCGCTCTATATCTGTGGATATATCGCTCCGATATTTAGCGTAAAAACCCGATATTTTTAAAGAATTTATTCATTATTGTATTTGCCGGAGAATGTCTTTTTATAAGTAAGTATCTTCACATTCTTAATATTTATTTTCCATATAGAGCGAATGACAAATTGTAGACCATATTTTAAATCCTAATGCGCTAAAGTTTTACTTTTAACCATAAAATTTTAGGCTTCATCATTGGTCTGTCATAAAGTAAACTATACTTATTCCATCATTTTATATGTTTTATTTTTCTTGAACACTTTACCCCAAAAGACAAGATCATGAATGAGCTAATTCTCTTTTTAGTTATTTTCTATTCACCATTTCTTGTTGGTAAGTTAGCTCATGAAAATTCATTCTGTTAGTTTTTATGATGCACCTAGAATTAAAGTTGAAAGGCAGTAAAATTATATATTTGACATGTCGAGAAGGAACGAGCTAAAGTAGTAATTGGTATCAAATCAATATTTCTTATTCAATAAATTTAGTGAAAATGAAAATGATGAAAATATAAATATGGAAAACTTAGGAAAGTAATATAGATGATTAGATGGCTGAACAAACAATGAATACAGTATAAAAATGAAGAAAATAATAAAGATGTACATCATATGAATTTCTCTAGATCTCATTAAACATATTATAATCTATAAACTATATGCAATCAGTCTTTAATAGTAACTTGGAATTATTTATCTAGATATTTGAATACTTAAAATCAATATAACATTATCATGGTCTAATATCGTTTATAACATATTCGAATCATGTCCGATATTTTACGGGTATTATCATGATATTTAGAAATATCTCATACTGGCACTTGACCGTGCGTATTGGATACCGATATTGACTACTTAGGTGGTAAAAAACGAACCACACATCAACAAAAAAATAAATTCTTTAGAAATGCTATCATAGTGGTTAGGATATGCATTAAAAATACGTAGCTAATTGAGAATTTTTTATATTTCCACACTTTGGAGCCTTTAGTGTCAAAAGTGGTGAAAACATTTTCTATCACTAAGATGGTTTCATTGACCATTACAAGGTACTAGTGATTCATATAGTCCAACATAAATAGATGTTAGAGTAATGAAATCGAAAGGGGTTATACTTAGTTCATCACAAGAAATAAAAAGTATGTGTTGTCGACAATACAACAAAATAAAAACCATTGGTAGCGTTGAATAAATGTTATCTTAAGTTTTAGCAATGTTTTAAAGAATAATTTATAACAACATGATGTAATAGATCTAGAACTTATAATAACATTTTTAAACCCCATCGCATGTCGCTATATGATGGCGTCGACGAAACACTCTCATATAATGACACATTATAGCATTTCTTAAACTCCGTTACATACTGACATATTATAACATTTTTAAAACTATAGTATTATTACACACGACAATGTTTGTGAAAACTCCATGTTTGATGTTTTTTATTAAAGAAGATGGATAACTCTATGTTTGAATTCTCATAGGATTTATAGTTTCATGATATGTGGAAAAGATTATGGTATATCCTTCATAACATTGAGGACAATGCAACTAATATCTTTCACCATATATACATAATTAAACAAAATAAAATAGCGAAACACATTTGATAACCAACACAAATCGGCTCATAATATTATAAAGCATAGCCAAGTTTAAACCATGTTTGATACAATAAATAACACGCAGTAATTGTTGGAATTAGGCTAGCCCACGGCAGAATTAAGGGGTGAATTTCAAAAATAATTCTTATTAGATCTTTATTGGGTCAATGAAATCTAATCCATTTAGAACTTTTCTAAATTTTCTTTTTAAATAAATTCATTATTTTATTTAACTTTATAAAATGATTAGCATTATATGATTTTATTGTATTTTTAATGCGTGTATCATACACAAATATGTGTGTACGTGCATATGCGATATAATAATGTATACATAGTTAAACATGCATGTATATAGGTGCTGGGATTTACACCTCAACGGACATGTTACTCCCTCTAGTATTCGACCATGCTGTCTAAATGAAATATATGTTTGCATCAAAACAATTTATATGTGTGTGTGTGTGTGTGTGAAGTACTATTTATGCATATAAGTGTAAATAATTGATAAATATAAAACTATAATTATTTATATAATACACACACACACATACACACATACATACATACATATACATATACATATACATATACATATACATATACATATACATATACATATACATATACATATACATATACATATACATACATACATATATATATATATATAAGTACATGTATAAAGGCCTGTTGTAACATCCCGTAAATTTGGCGTTAGTTATTTAATTAGCTAGTTAGTTAGTTAGGCACCAAAAATGGAATTTGTGCAAACGATTGAATTTGACCATGAAACTTGCACCATTGTGTTTGTGGTTAAATTCTAAGCAACTTTCTTATTTGGAGTTTTGCTATTGGAGTCCAAATGAAGTAGTTACAGATGAAAACCAAATTTGAAATGAAAATAATTATATTAACGTTAACGTATAATTATCGGGATCCACAGGTCGACATGTTCATTGGGACTGGTCGACATGTAGCGGTCAACCGGTGCACATGAATAGTCGACAGGTTGGCAAACCGGCGGCAAGGGTTTGCCTAGGCCAAACGGTCCAGATTTAATATATTTTGATCTAGCAGCTATGGTTTATTCTAGTGCCTATAAATTCAGGCCTAACCCTCTCTTCTATTCTCATATTTTTCAGAAAGCAGCTGCGAAGCTCTGCTATTTTCTATTTTCCATTATTTTCTAAATTATAAAATATTATATTATATTTGTATATATACAAATTGGAGAAGAATAGAAATCAAATAACAGAAGAAGAAGAGCGAGTCAACACTATCGATAATGAGGTAATATACATATCTATATTTTTATTTATATATTTATATTTTCCTTCAACCTCAAATCGCTTCTCAGATCTATAATTCTAATACATGCATATACCCTTTTTTTTTACATATTTCTTGAAATAAGAAGGAAATGAAGTTGAATCGAAAGTTTTACTTCAGATCTAGAGATTTAGAATGCTTTAAGAATCTGAGTGAGAAATTTATATTTTTTTTATGATTTTGAATATATTTCATTCATATACATTTTATTTTTATATGTAAATCAATAATATTTGCGAATTATAGGTTCAAATTAGCATATAAAACTATTTCCTACGTATTCTTTTTTTAGATCTGATAGGAATTATTGCTACACCCTGATTTGGAAATCAGTCCCAAAAGTTATAGATATGAATATTGATTGGATATGAAAATTATTCCAGATCTGAACTTGGGTTATAGATTATTAATATCATTTTGATTATTGCCCTAATTGTGTTGAATTGAAAATTTTCCATTGTTTAATTTATAGGGAGAACGTCCATTTGATTTTTGTAAACTTGTTTGTATTCCCAAATTGCATAGAAAATGAAATGTTTGATTTAACAAGGATTATATGCAAATAAAAAGGAAGAGATGTGTAAAGTGCAGATTTATTCTCTGTACTTTACATTGTCTATTACAATAAAAAGGAAGTAATCATTCCTTTTAATTTCGAAGGAGGCAAATCTTTCCTTTTATCTTCGTCTTTTGTTTTAAACTATGGAAATCACAATAAGAATCTTCCTAAGAAATGTAATTTCAGCAAATTAAATATGGAAAGAATATTCTAGTTAAAGATTTGTAAAATAGAATACATCTGGTAGAAGTAGGTATTTATACATATTTATACACGCTAATAAATATGATGATTTATGCGTAACGCTCGCGTAGGATATTAGTTATATGTAGTAATAACATTGATTTGCGAACATGAAATAAGAGGAAAGTTTGAAAAGGTTATAACTCCAACTAATGCGTAAAAAATGTTGAATGAATTAAGGGTTACAAATAATTTATTGGGTAAATCGATTAATGGGATTGATAAATATGGAAGATTAGGTAAATAATTATGGAATAATTACGAAAGATTACTAATTGAAAATTCGTAAATATATATAAATGTCATTAGGGTGATAATCTTTTATCATGGATAAATTAACATTTATGGGCGAAGCAAATAAAGAGGATTTACGGGAAGTTGAATATTTAAGGTAAATTATATAGCCTTAAATAAATAGAAGGAGGTTAGTAAGCTAAGTCCACTCTCAGATTTAGGATGATAAAGCTTAGTAATAGTAAAGCCAAGGATAATAGGACTTAAATCTGTAAAGCTTAGAAAATAAATTGAACTAGTAGGTTAGGATGCAAGGTTAATACAGTTACACAACAAAAATCTGCCCTTCACTTTAAGGCTGTCAGCAGTAGTGTACACTGTCTATTGATGTGAGAGATCTTTGACCATAGGACCCATAGAATAATTAATTGGGCTTAGAAGATTAGGATGTGAGGTCGGTAGAGTTACACAACGGAAGTCGGCTCTTCACTCAATGTCTAGCAAAAGTTGTGTACACTTATTACTGTTGTAGGACATCACCAATCATAAGACCCGTAGAAAGCAATTGTGGGGATAATAGGATCTGCTTAGAGAATAAATGTATTAAGGGGTTGCTTGAAGGCCTGCCTCTTTCCTAATCAAAAAATATTAAATGATCCGAACTATCAATTAGGAGCGGTCGTGGATATCTTGGGAAAAGTCCACTTTGGGTTTGAGGTATTAAGTGACTAATCTACAGTACGCCACTTTACTATAAAGAAGTATTAAGCGTCCCGATGGGATTCCAAGCAATGTGAGCTAGATAGTACTAGTGAGGAGTCCGCCTTAGGGTTAGGTATTAAATGATAAAGCATGCCTAGAATATGAGTACTAAATTGCCAGGGGTCAGCCTAGTCCTTATTAATAAGGTATTATGTGGCTTGGGTATTATCTCTCACATAGTTAATACTTTATGATGATAGATGCATTAGTAATATGGCTATCATGTATTATAATGCCATAAATAGTGGTCAAAAGTCTCCATAGCTAGAACCAATAGACCAACGATGACAATGCTATGGGTCCACTTCATATTTGGAAGTATTAAGTAGCTGATAGACTTATGTCTAGTATTTTGTACCCTAAGAAGGGTAGGTAGGTGAATTATGCTAGGTAGGAATATCGTGTGTGCAATATTGGATTAATTTGGCTAACCTTAAATAATAGACATAACAATCAAATGGAAACCAATTGGTAAGAATTTATGTTATGGACATTGTATAGATTTTCCAATCATCAGAACATTGTTCTGACCCCTCCTTATTATAACCCATAGGATAGATTTAGAGGGATAGGTCACTGAAGCTAGCGTGATTGATTGTTAGAGAAGCCTTCATTTCTCTCATGCTCGATGCTGATGTGGCAATGATATATCCAAGGGATATCATTAATTCCAAGGTAGTAGCCATAGTCAGTATTTCTATCCTTTTATTGTTTCATATGTGAGTTTAGATTTTTTTATCAATATCTGATGGTGCTCATGCTTATTTGCATGTGACAAGTCCAATGATATGTACTTTAATGGACTTTGGTTTCAATTCTTTTCGAAATTAGTCACATTAAAATGCGGGTTGTTACATTTTGTGTTAGAGCCTAGGTTAGTCGATCGGAGGAATTAGGATAACTTGAGAGAACATATTCGTACTTTGCTATCTATTATTATTTTCATGCTAGACCCTAAAAATCACAACTATAGAAATAGTTGTAGTTCCAATTCCAAGGATTGGTTAAAGCAACTATGGGCTAGAAATGTCACAGAGTTAATATTTTCATGCCAATTTTGATTACCTCATGGAGCGTTGGCGATGTATAAGGCACCGATGGAAAAGAGCATGAGTATGACACTATGTAGTTAATGCCCCGCTATTACCCCGCTATATCTCATAGCGGATTTCTATTGCTACGATTTTTCCATACAGTCTCAAAATACCGCCTTTCTGCTTTAAGCCCCGCTATTTCCGCTGTTCCTGCTATATTCCACTATTTCCGCTATATCTTCTTTAATAAAATGAATTGAAATTACATTTATACATTATAAAAATTATGAAACAAATTTATTTATTTTTAATATATTTTCAGAAATGAAAATACTCTAATATTCTACTATATTCAATTATTTTATATAACAAATTTACGTTTATTTAAAGTATATTTGCACATTTTTTATTTAAAATTATTTATGTATTAATTATATTTAATTGAATGATAATTTTTCATTTAATTACCATTTATATACTTATAAAAACATTAAGTACGAATTTTATATGCTATTTTAGAGTCATCCGCTATATCCCGCTATATCCTCGTTGTATCCCCGCTATGACTTTTTACACCTCCACTACTATGAATCTGCCGAGCGTTTTAACCGCACAGGTACGACAAATGGTAGAATCTCAAGGACTGGAAGGTGTTCGACTAGATGGTTGAGATACTAGCTACCTTGTGACTTATGGATTTTGATGATGGCTTTTAGTCGAAGGTACACAATTATTTCAGATAAGCAAAAAAAAAAAGAATTATGTATGCCGTAAACGTCCGTAAACTGGTTTGGTAAGGGAATGTCCATCAACATCCATTAGATGGAAAATTGGATTTTTGTTTGAATAATTAAGGTCAATCTCTTAGCCTAAATTCATGAGAGAATTTTTATTAAAAAAAAATTGGAATTGCCTTAGATTTAGGAAAAAATATTTTTAGATGTTTCTTTTACCAAGGATTTATTTTAGAAGTTTAGGAAGTTTAGAAATTTTAAATTTTCAAGAGACATGTATACCTCTAAGTCGTGTTAAGAAATTTTGGTTTATAAAGGAGTGGGTTTTGAAATCCTTAAATATTTATGTATATGTATATACATATACATAAATATTTAAGGATTTCAAAACACACTCCTTTATAAACCAAAATCTCTTAACACGACCATCTTAGTGGTGTATATATCATTAAAGGTTTGATATTGATTTTTGGCAAGAAAATATTTTTTGATTTGGAAATGAGTTCCAAATGGTGAATGTTTAGCCCAATAATTTTTTTAATCATAAAAATCGAAGTTTTCAAAGTTTTCTCTCTTCTTAGAGACGGACGAAATAGGAATGACATTTAATTTTATTGGGGTATGAAGTTAGAAGTGTTATTATAACCGCCAGCTTTGGAATAAATACTTCAATGCGAAGTATGCGGGGAATAATAGTTGGACTATTTTTGGATTTTTTGAATTGTTGATAGTTGAAGCAATATAAGTCTGAACTACTACGGAATAGTAAAGGAATGGTTCGAAAAGCTAGACGGCAAGCTTATGTACCGTCATGAGGGTGCAGAGATTTTGTAACAACCTGCATATTTAACGATTATATATTTAAATGTTTTATTTAAATATAGCGTCGTTAGTCGGATTTAGGTCCGAAATTTTACTTTCTGCAAACTATCAAATTGGGACTCGAAACCACTTCCATCGAGTTCAAAATGTTGTTTGCGATCTTTTTGAGTATAAGCTTTGATATGTTTGGAGTAAGTAGGTTTTTGCTACTTTTTCTATTTGAGTTTTGGGTTTGGGTTCAGCCCATTAGCATAATTTAATACCCAACTCAGTCCCCTCTCTTCTCTCCATTCACTCATTTACATTTCTCAAGCTCAACATAACTGAAATTGGGGGAAAGGAAGAAGAATTAGAAACTCCAAGCCCTAGTTTTCTCTTGCAAACTCAAATTCTTGCTCCATAATCCAAGAGAAGCCGTTGGTAAGCCCTCTCTTCATCTTCTCCAACTCTTTCTTCCTTCAATTTCAGAAAGTTTCCTAAACCTAACTTAGGAAATATTTGTTTTGGACTTAGATTGAAGCTTGTAGAGTAGAAGTGAAGAGTGGTTGGTCCTTTCTTTGCATTTGAGCTTCTCACCTTTGTTTTTGAGTTAAAAGAGTGAGTTTTTGAACTCGTATCTACATCTATAACTTTCATTGTTGTTAGGTAAGAATTCCTAACATCTATTCATGTTCATTTACTTTTGATTTGAATTGATTTGGTAATTTTCCAATTTTGGTGTTTTAAGTCAAAATCTTCAAAGATCCTATCTTGGATGTTTGAGCATGTTATTTGTAGCGTACCGAAGAGCCTATAGTGATGGGTTGTCGATTAGCATAAATCTCTAGCATCCATCGCTCGTTCGATCGTATTTCGGTTTGGATTTGCCATTTTTGGTCAAAGTTGTTTTTTGCCTAGCAGAAAATTTCAGACGTCTGAAACCAAATCTAGACGTCTGGTTGAAAATCCAGGCGTCTGGAAACGGGTCTGGAAAAGCAGAGGCTAAATTCAGACGTCTGAAACAAAATCCAGACGTTTGAAATCAAATTCAGACGTTTGGTTGAAACTTTCAGACGTCTGAAATGGCCCAGGAATTAAAAAGAGAGAGGAGAAAAGCATATATTTTCCAGAACATAGGGCCAGACGTCTGGAAACATCTACCAGACATCTGGAAACATCTACCAGACGTCTGGAACTGTCAATTTTGCCTATTTTGGCTATTTTTGAGTTAATTTCCAACTTTTATCGATTCGTGTTGATTCCAATTAGTTGTTATCGCATTTTTGGACTTTGATGATTCCTTTTTGATTTCTTGCACCGGTTTTTGTAAAATAATCTTCTAAATTGTATTAAAAGCTCGTTTCTCCAATTTATAGATTCTATTTAAAACACACACGATTTCACACTCCGAGCGAAGTGGGAGGAGAATTAAATGATTAGATAAACACGTGCAATGAACACGTGCGTTCATCTTCTCAGTTAATTCCCAATCTATTCATTTGAACGTATTGACCTTTGGGTCTGGTTTACCGATGAGATGAGGTAAACTTTGTATTGCTTTGAGTGTGAAATTGACTAACAGATAGTAAACCGTTTAGTGCGAACGTGTGGTTATGGGACTCACGTTAACGCTTTTCGGGTTCCTTTTCGAGAGTTGAGACACATTCTGCCAGTTAGTGGTGTCCAGTACTGGGCTTCTGGACCTTCACCACTATGATTTGTTGCCTTTGGGATAGTGTCTTCGGACTGTCTCCTTCAGGTTTGTTGCCTTCGGGTATGTTGCCTTCGGGTTTGTACCTTCGGGTTTGTGCCTTCAGATGTGTTGCCCTATAGTATCGCTTTTGGAGTTGGTCATTCGTCACCCATCGAGTGATATTGGGTTTGGAGTCTGCGGGCTCATGGATCCTTGTTAATACAGTACTGAGCACGTGCAATTTTTTTGTTGTTTCACTGATATGTATATTCCCTAGGTATCGCCCTTAGGTGTTGGTGTTTTTGAGCCACACGTTGTATAGCGGTTACCTTGTGGAACTTGTGTTACCTTCATTGGTACTTGTTGTTTGCCTTTTTGGCTTGTTTTGGGATATTCATATCCTTTGTTTATTTAAGTTGCCGATGATATGAGGCTTGTCTTGTTATGATTCATCTTTTATTAGATGATTGTGTTATCTCTCTTAGAGATATTTGTTATACTTTATGACCATGCAGGTTTATTGTTGTTCAGTTTATCTAACTGATTTGTTTAGCTAGACTGACCCGTGTATTTTATACTCGGGTCAGACCGAGATGTTTCAGGTTAGGTGCATTTGGACTTAACTCTTTTGCTTCCGCATGGACTATTCAGCTAGCTCCTTTTTGTTATAGTTTTTGTGTGGTCCTTTTTGTTGTAACTCTGATATGTATTCTTTTGGATTCGCCTGTATATTGTGGTTTGCTATACCACTTGACATGTATCAGTTTGTATAATCAGTTGTGTATCCGTATATGTGCATATGATGATATACTGTTCTGTGATGAATAGATTATATTGAGTTGTTATATTCTGTTCTGATAGATCCTCTAGCCACCTATGGTTTTGTTTTAAGTAGTCATTGGATATGTCGATCAGTTTGGTATGAAAATTGCCGTTGTATTCAATAGATAGTTAAAGCAAGGCTATAGATGGTCGCTCCTAATCAGCCTTATTCTCCGCGTTAGTTGACGGCATTACCCCATATTGTCCTTGGCTAGCGTGGGTATAGTGGTGGAGCGCCACAGCTTGGTATCAGGGCTGAGTCCATAACAAAATATGATAAACATAGAATAGAAGCACATATTATGGTACATCAAAATGCCTCTATATTCCTTCTGTGCCTTAGTGGTAGATAGAATGTGGGAATACATCTAGGAATGCATTTAAATTCCGTAGTATCCCATATTGAATTATCTACCTTGTGAATAATCTTGTTCTTATCTTAACTCTCAGCGCATGGCTGGAAGAGGCAAGGGACGACGCTCGGGTGCTGGGCGATCCAGTGGCTTGCATCCGGATGGCGTTTATATGTTTGCCGATTAGTTTACGGAGTTGTTTAGGAGCACTCAGCCTCCAGCTCCTACTCGGGTATCTCCACCTCGCAAGTCTGCATTTGCACGCCTGTGCAGTGATTTTTCTCATCTTGAAGGAAAGCTGTTTAAAGGCTCCGAGTCTGTTCTTGAAGTCCAAGCTTGGATTCGCACGTGCGAGCGTATCTTCTCTTGCATGGATCTTCTGATCATGATAGAGTTCTTGTAACTTCTAGCTTATTGCAAGAGCGTGCCCTTAATTGGTACGAGCTTCTTATTGCCGAAATTGATGAGTCTGCTCTTTCTTGGACTCAGTTTCGAGAGCGATTCGAACTCAAGTTCGTTCCTGAATCTGAAAAAGTTTTATTGACCCGTCGCTTCCTTGAGTTGAAGCAAGGGAAATCTTCTGTTTCTGAGTATGTTGCATCATTCGAGGCTTTATCTAAGTATAGTCTTGAATTCATTAGTACCTCTTATAAGAAGAATCTGAAGTTTGTGTCTGGTCTTAAGAAATATCTTAAGAAGTCTTTATTGCTCCAGCTTAAGCTTTCTTTTGAGAGTTGGTAGATTCTGCACTTCATCTCAAAGCTATCGAGAAAGAGTGTGATAGTGGTGATGATGTTGAGGTTCGCAAGAACCCTAACAAGAAGCAGTTTCCATTTTAGAAGTCCAGGTCTTTTCATTCCAAGAAGAAGAAGATTGGTGGTTCTAGCTCTCAGACTCAATCTACTGGAACACCTTCCATTCGGAAGTGTTTCAATTGTGGTTCTCCTGATCATATGATTTGTGCTTGTCCTAAGCCTCTCTTCTGCCGCTATTGCAAGAAGGAAGGTCATCATGTTTCCACCTGCCCTACTGTTCCTACTGGTGCCAAGTCTAGCAAGCTTTATGCTGCTAAGGCTTCTGAAGGTTCTTCTCAGCCCAAAGGTATATCTCCATATATTTTGGAAGGTTCTATTTTATTTCATGATCATAGTATTCGAGTTCTTTTCGATACTGGAGCTTCATATTCTTTCGTATCAAAAAAGCTCATCGATGATTTATCTTTGGATGTTTCTTGTTTGGTCACTTCATTAAGGATTGCAAATCCTATTGGAGGATCCGCGACTCTTAGCTTGTTTTGTGATGATGTTGAGATTGTTTTGTGTGGCTTTTCTTTTCGTGCGAATCTGCACGTTATTTCTTATCTGGGATTTGATATGATTTTGGGTATGGACTGGCTAGTGAGATACGATGCCAGGATTATTTGTTCTGAGAGGATTATATATCTTCGACATCCAAATTCGTTTATTCAGCTATCACTTGTTCTTCGGAATGTGGATAATTCCGAAAAGGCTTTACATTCTCTTGACTCGCGAGATGATGATGATATATCTCGTATTCCTATCGCTTGTGACTTTTCGATGTTTTTGAGCCTGTTTTGGGTTTGCCACCCAAGCGGGCAATTGAGTTCCGCATTGATCTCATTCCAGGCGCACAGCTAGTTAGTCTTCCTCCCACGAGGATGTCTACAAAGGAAAATGAGGAACTCAAGAAGCAGCTTTTAGAGCTCGAGTCCAAGCAGTTGATTCGGTCCAGTTTTTCATCGTGGGGAGCCGCGGTCGTCTTCGTGAAGAAGTCCGATGGAACTCTTAGGCTTTGCATTGACTATCGCAAGCTTAACGAGTTAACCATCAGGAATAGGTATCCATTGCTTAAGATCGATGATATGTTCGATCTATTGAGTGGTGCTAAGGTCTTTTCTCAGCTTGACCTTGCTACAGGTTTTCATCAGTTACGAGTCGTGGAGGATAGCATACCTCTTACAGCTTTCCGGACTCGATATGGTTCTTTTGAGTGGCTCGTTATACCGTTCGGTTTGACGAACTCTCCTGCTTTCTTTGTTGATCTAATGAATCGAGTATTCCGAGAATATCTCGATAAGTTCGTCATTGTGTTCATCGACGACATCCTTGTTTATTATAAGTCTGAAGTTGAGCATGCTAATCACTTGAGAATTGTCTTGAGCATTCTCCGTCATAATCAGCTTAGAGACAAATTCTCCAAGTGCCATTTTTGGGAGAATAAGGTTAATTTCTTAGGCCATGTTGTATCTTCCAACGGCATTTCTGTCGATCCCTCAAAGATCGAAGCCATCCAGCATTGGAAGAGGCCTGAGAAAGTTCATGAGATTCGTAGTTTCCTTGGATTGGCAGGTTATTACCGTCGGTTCATTAACGATTTTTCCCGTGTTGTGCTTCCTCTCACCAGCCTTACTCGGAAAGGCATTCGTTATGTTTGGTCCAACCGGTGTGAAGCTTCCTTTCTGACGTTAAAGGAACTTCTCACTAATGCTCCTATTCTTGTGGTTCCCAAGGGGAATCATGATCTTGTTGTCTACACCGATGCTTGTGGTAGTAGTCTCGGTGTTGTTCTCATGCAGAAGGATCGGGTAGTTGCTTATGCTTCTAGGCAACTGCGTCCGAATGAAGTTCGCTATGCCACTCATGATCTTGAGTTAGCCGCCATTGTCTTCGCTTTGAAGATTCGGAGAAACTATTTATTGGGCGAGCACTTCATTCTCTATACCGATCATAAGTCCTTGAAGTATTTGTTCACCCAGAAGGAACTCAATTTGAGACAACAACGTTGGCTCGAGTTTCTTACTTCCTATGACTTTGATATCTAGTATACCCCTGGTAAGGGTAATCGTGTTGCTGATGCGCTTAGTCGCAAACATTCGGCTGCTGTTTCTATGATGCTTGCCGAATGGAATATTCTTGAGACTCTATCTTTTTGCGAAATTCGTGATCGAGGTTCATCTTCTGATTCTCCTATTCTATTATTTAGTTTGGGAGCTCGACCTATTTTATTGGATCGTATTGCCGATGCTCAGCGGCGTGATCCAGAGTTGTTGCATCTTATTTAGCAATGTGAATCTGAATCACGTGACGAGGCATTGCAAGATTTAAGCATTGATTCTCATGGGTGTCTTCGCAAGAAGAACCGTATTTTTGTGCCTTCTGATTTTGCACTAAGACATGACATTCTAGATGACTGTCACCGTTCTAAGTATACTATTCATCCTGGAAGTAGTAAGATGCATGCCGATATGCATCGCCTTTATTATTGGGAAGGCATGAAGTGCGATGTGGCGAGTTATGTGAGTAATTGCATGACTTTTCAGCGTATTAAGGCCAAACATCAGCGTCCTTGGGGTCTTCTTCAGCCTCTTGAGATTCCATTGTGGAAATGGGATCAGATTTCTATGGATTCATTGATGGCCTACCTCGTTCGAAATCGGGCCATTCTAGCATCTGGGTTACTGTTGATCTCCTCACCAAGTCTGCTCATTTTATTCCTATCAAGTCTAATAAGACTGATTCGCATTTGGCTAAGTTATATATCAAGGAAATAGTGAGACTTCACGGTGTTCCTAATTCTATTATGAGTGACCATGATTCTTTATTGACGAGTCATTTTTGGCAGAGTCTTCAGCATGATTTGGGAACAAAGCTTAATTTTAGCACAGCTTATCATCCGTAGTCTGACGGACAGACTGAACGGGTGAATCGTATCTTGGAAGATCTCCTCCGTATTTGTATTCTTGATTTTGGTGGTAGTTGGGAGGATCACCTACCTCTTCTAGAGTTCTCATACAATAATAGTTTTCAGTCCAGTATCGGTTTGGATCCTTTCGAAGCCTTATATGGAAGCCCATGTCGATCACCTTCTTGTTGGTTGGAATCTAGGGAGAAGCTTATTCTTGGCCCAGATTTGTTCGTGATTCTTCTGAGAAGATTGATCTTATTCGTCAGAGAATGAAAGAGGCACAAAGCCGTCAGAAATCCTATGCGGACAACCGTAGGAAGCCTCTCGAGTTCTCGACTGGTGATCTCGTCTTTATTCGTGTTTCTCCTTTGAAAGGGGTTATGCGCTTCAGTACGACTGGGAAATTGGCTCCTCGCTTTATAGGACCATTTTCTATTACTGAACGTATTGGCCCTGTGGCTTATAGAGTTTCACTTCCTGCTCATCTATCTGGCATTCATGACGTGTTTCACGTCTCTCAACTTCGAAAGTGTCTTCGAGAGTCAGATTCTGTTATCGATTCTCCAGATTTGGAAGAGCTTGAGATCTCACCAGACTTATCTATTGTACATCAACCTATTCGCGTGCTTGCCATGGAGGTGTGACACCTTCGAAACAAGGACGTACCGCTTATTAAAGTTCAATGGTCCGTTAATCCCAATGACTATACTTGGGAAACCAGAGAGTTTATCGAGCGATCCTATTCGGGTTTTCTATTTTGCTATGCAACGGTGAGAATATCTCTTCATATCAAGCTTATTTCCTTTTCCTTAGGGGAATTGTTGTATGTAGTTGTCACAAATATCGTCTCTAGAAATTGCGTGGATGCAATTTTGTTAGGAGGGGAGATCTGTAACAACCCGCGCATATTTAACGATTATATATTTAAATGTTTTATTTAAATATAGCGTCATTAGTCGGATTTAGGTCCGAAATGTTACTTTCTGCAAACTGTCAATTGGGACTCGAAACCACTTCCATTAAGTTCAAAACGGCGTTTGCGATCTTTTTGAGTATAAGCTCTGATATGTTTGGAGTAAGTAGGTTTTTGCTACCTTTTCTATTTGGGTTTTGGGTTTGGGTTTGGGTTCAGCCCATTAGCATAACTTAATACCCTCAGTCCCCTCTCTTCTCTCCATTCGCTCATTTTCATTTCTCAAGCTCAACATAACTGAAAATGGGGGAAAAGAAGAAGAATTAGAAACTACAAGCCCTAGTTTTCTCTTGCAAACTCAAATTCTTGCTCCATAATCCAAGAGAAGCCATTGGTAAGCCCTCTCTTCATCTTCTCCAACTCTTTCTTCCTTCGATTTCAGAAAGTTTCCTAAACCTAACTTAGGAAATACTTGTTTTGGACTTAGATTGAAGCTTGTAGAGTAGAAGTGAAGAGTGGTTGGTCTTTTCTTTGCATTTGAGCTTCTCACCTTTGTTTTTGAGTTAAAAAGGTGAGTTTTTGAACTCACATCTATGTCTATAACTTTCATTGTTGTTAGGTAAGAATTCCTAACATCTATTCATGTTCATTTACTTTTGATTTGAATTGATTTGGTAATTTTCCAATTTTGGTGTTTTAAGTCAAAAATTTTAAAGATCATATCTTGGATGTTCGAGCATGTTATTTGTAGCGTATCGAAGAGCCTATAGTGTTGGGTTGTCGATTGGCCTAAATCTCTAACATCCATCGCTCGTTCGATCGCATTTCGGTTTGGATTTGCCATTTTTGGTCTAGGCTATTTTTTGCCTAGTACAAAATTTCAGACGTATGAAATTAACTCAGACGTCTGAAACCAATTCCAGACGTCTGGTTGAAAATCCAGACGTCTGCAAAGGGGTTTGCAAAAGCAGAGGCTAAATCCAGGCGTCCTAAACAAAATCCAGACGTCTGAAATCAAATTCAGACTTCTGGTTGAAACTTTTAGACGTCTGAAATGGCCCAGGAATTAAAAAGAGAGAGTAGAAATGCATATATTTTCCAGAACATAGGGCCAGACGTCTGGAAACATCTACCAGACATCTGGAACTGTCAATTTCGCCTATTTTGGCTATTTTTGAGTTAATTTCCAACTCTTATCGATTCGTGTTGATTCCAATTATTTGTTGTCGCATTTTTGGACTTTGATGATCCTTTTTAATTTCATGCACGGGTTTTTATAAAATAATCTTATAAATTGTATTAAAAGCTCGCTTCTCCAATTTATAAATTCTATTTAAAACACACACGATTTCGCACTCCGAGTGAAGTGGGAGGAGAATTAAATGATTAGATAAAACACGTGCAATGAACACGTGCGTTCATCTTCTCAGTTAATTCCCAATCTAGGACCTTTGGGTCTGGTTTACCAATGAGATGAGGTAAACTTTGTACTGCTTTGAGTGTGAAGTTGACTAACAGATAGTAAACCGTTTAGTGCAAACGGGTGGTTATGGGACTCATGTTAACGCTTTTCGGGTTCCTTTTCGAGAGTTGAGACACATTCTGCCAGTTAGTGGTGTCCAGTACTGGGCCTCTGGACCTTCACCACTACGGTTTGTTGCCTTTGCGATAGTGTCTTCGGACTGTCTCCTTCAGGTTTGTTGCCTTCGGGTATGTTGCCTTCGGGTTTGTGCCTTCAGGTTTGTTGCTCTATAGTATCGCTTTTGGAGTTGGTCATTCGTCACCGCTCGAGTGATATTGGATTTGGTTTCTTCGGGCTCATGGATCCTTGTTTATACAGTACTGAGCACGTGCAATTTTTCTGTTGTTTCATTGATATGTATATTCCCTATGTATCGCCCTTAGGTGTTGGTCTTTTTGAGCCAAACGTTGTATAGCGGTTACCTTGTGGAACTTGTGTTACCTTCATTGGTATTTGTTGTTTGCCTTTTTGGCTTGTTTTAGGATATTCATATCCTTTATTTATTTGAGTTGCCGATGATATGAGGCTTGTCTTGTTATGATTCATCTTTTGTTAGATGATTGTGTTATCTCTTTTAGAGATATTTGTCATACTTTATGACCATGCATGTTTATTGTTGTTCAGCTTATCTAATTGATTTGTTTAGCTAGACTGACCCACGTATTTTATACTCGGTTCAGACCAAGATGTTTCAGGTTAGGTGCATTTGGACTTAACCTCTTTTGCTTCCGCATGGACTATTCAGCTAGCTCCTTTTTGTTATAGTTTTTGTGTGGTCCTTTTTGTTGTAACTCTGATATGTATTCTTTTGGATTCGCCTGTATATTATGGTTTGCTATACCACTTGACATGTATCGGTTTGTATAATCAGTTGTGTATCCGTATATGTGCATATGATGATCTACAGTTCTGTGATGAATAGATTATATTGAGTTGTTATATTCTGTTCTGATAGATCCTCTAGCCACCTATGGTTTTGTTTTAAGTATTCATTGGATATGTCGATCAGCTTGGTATAAAAATTGCTGACGTATTCAATAGATAGTTAAAGCAAGGCTATAAATGGTCGCTCTTAATCAGCCTTATTCTCCGCGTTAGTTGACGGCATTACCCCATAGTGTCCTTGGCTAGCGTGAGTATAGAGGTGGGGAGTCATAGCTTTTTTGTATCATGTCGAGTCAAGGAAACAAGGTGATATTATTATCGTTATTATTATTATTAACTTATAAATTAGCCTGGCCCATTTGCGTCCAGGTTCAGGCCGCGCCTAAATCTGGGCCAGCGGTCGACCCTTAAATGTCGACCGTAAATGACCGACTTGTCGACTTAGGGCGGTCGACCGCTAGGTAGATTCGGGCACAGACCAAACCTAGAACGTGGCTGTAAAAGTCGTGCCTATTTTTCTTCCAACAGCACTCGAGCCCTCCTCCTTCTTAATAGCCAAACCCAGGAATCCCACTACCTTCTCCTTTAAATTGGAAACCACCACCTTTATTCCACCTCTAAACAATGTCGTTTCTCCCGCTTTCCAACAAATAGCAGTTGCGCCTCCTCTTTGCACAGTTTTTCGCAAGTTAGATCTTGCCCACCTCCACTCCAGATCTAAATCCTATTTCTCTACTTAGCCCATGGCCCCTTCCCGCAGTGCTGATTTCTCCTCACAACACTCTGGTGTCACTCCTCAAGAAATCATATGGCTAGACCAGAATGACCAGAAGATCTTCACATTTCTCAACTCTGCCAGTTTCAAATTCTTTCAAGGGTGACCTATAAAGTTTGAAGGCTTTGCAGGTGTTGGGCTAGAAGAGCTTTTTAAGGTGGCAGGACTTGCACCGATCCTACGCTTCGAGACTTTTGAGTGTGAATGCTATCCGCGCTGCATTTTCCTTTTCGATGCTTATTTGGTGTTAATTCTCTATGAAGGCAACAGTTTCATTCAGTTGAAGGTTAAAGAAGTCAGGATCAAGATGTATGACAGTGACTTTGGCGATATTTTGAGATTTTCGCAGATGGCATAGATTTGAATGATATTGAGATGACCGACCCAGGGATTGTGTGGCGGATATTTTCTCAAAATGTCGGTGTTTGGAGGATAGCAATCTACGTCCGACTACCCATCTTGTTGTGTGCATTATTCAGCACAACATCATCCCTAAGACGGGAAGCTATGATTAGATTTATCCTTGGATGCGGAAGGTCACCTATGGAGTTATGGGTGATGTAGCCATTAATTGGGCATGTACTCTTATGATTCGTTTTTCCGACCAAGGAGTTGGCATCCCACAGAGTTTCTTTCCGTATCGACACCTACTCATTCTCGTCTTTAGGCGATGCACGGTGAATCTTAGTGAGGAGACTGCCCAGATGAAGGTCCTGACTGCCATTGATAGAGCCTCCTTTTAGAAGATGGGAATTCCTTTTCCACCAGCTGCAGCATCCGAGAAAGCAGTAGAGCAGCAGTAGAGCAGAAGCCGAAGTAGGAAGTAGAACGGGGGCAGAGTGCCGAGGGATAGCAGAATCTCGAGTTAGTCACCATTCCGTAGGTCCAGACGGAGCTCCAGGGGATCCATACCGACCAGCGAGAGATAAGGACTGAGCAATAGCACCCGATTCATGAAATTGGGTGCTTAGCCGTTATGCTTTGCTTTTTTCGAGGTCGTGGGAATGGCTCGAGTTCCCATCGTGGATCGGGATCGTCCCATGGTCTGTAGGTGGTATTTTAGGCATTGTAGCATGTTGTTGTATCCTTTTATTTTAGCATTTGTTCTTTCTATTTTAGGTTGTAGGGTTGTAACTATTAGTTGTCTCTTTTTGAGCAGCACACGATATTATGAGATGTATTTATATTTATTTAATGTGTTTTTATTTTCAAATATGTGAACCGCTCTCATGTATGTTTCAAAGAAACAGTATAAATACGTAAATCTCATAATGACACTTAACTAACAATAAAATGCAATGTGAATTGGAAGTTTTGAATAGATAGGAATTTTAGCAAGCGAAGGACATGTTGAATTGTTTTGGAATCACAGGCCATTATTCCTGTTTCTTAAAAGCTAAATTTTCGAATGAATGAGTATATTGACATTTTTAAATAATATGCACTGTTTTATGGTTTAAGGTTAGTTGTAGAATGCTATAATTGAGCTTGTGCATTTAACGCATGACTAACTTCCGACTACACTAAATATGGCTTGAATCATCAAAATTTTAGAGAAGGAAAATATTTTGAAAAGTTTCTCTTGATTTAGAAATTTTTTCTTGAAAAAAAAAGATTTTTGGTGTTAAAATTTATTTTTGACATTCAAATAATTTTTGGAATTTTTGCCTAATTTCATTTCAAGGGAAAATTTTGCATTCAACTATTTTGAAAATTTATTTTTCAAGCGACATACAAATTTGAAAAGAGAAAAAGGTTTTTATGAAGTTTTTATTTTGAAGGTCACATGGTAAGCGTAGGGAAGGACAATGGTTAAAAATGCAAATTTAGCGGTGCATTAAGATCAACGATACAATGAAACACAAGCGATTACAAGGGGAAAAAACATTTTTAGCCTTGTAATTTCTATTTCCATAGCTTGTCAATGATGTGCACAAACCTGTTTTTGGACTTGATTCCGTTTTAAAGCTTGGAAACAAGCCTCCTTATGCGTTTTGTGCATGGAAAATTTGGAGTAAATCTGGGGCAGCGAGGAAATTTTCACTGTACAACAGAAAATGGATAACCTATAGAGTAGTAAGAATGTAACATTTCTTCACCTAAATCACTTTTCTGGCATAGGAGTTATGTTCAGGAAGCGAGATTTCGATGCGTTAGATTGTAGTTGTAAGGAATTGGATGCAAATTGGTTGCACCTTACTTCTATTTGTAGGAGCATAGGGATTTCTGGTAAAAAGATTTTTCAAAGTCTACATTCATATAGAACTACCAGTATATATATATATATATATATATCTGTGTGTGTGTGTGTTTTTTACACCATATTTTCAAAAATGTTTACAAAAGAAAAGCATTCATATATGTGGGACCGATTTAGAATCGTTCTACATACATGTTATCTATGTGTGATTCACTATACACTTGTGCATGTTGGTTGCAAAATTGATTATACATTAATTGGTTTTGTAGTCTAGGATAATTGCGAGCTAGAACCATGACTTTGCCATTGGTATAATTTCAGGGTGAAATTCTTTTAAGGGGGGAATAATGTAACACCCTATAAATTTGGCGTTAGTTATTTAATTTGTTAGTTGGTTAGTTAGGCTCCAAAAATGGAATTTGACCATTAAACTTAGCCCATTACATTTATGGCGAAATTTTGATCAACTTTCATACTAGGAGTTAATATATTAATTACCGAGACCCACATTTGACACCTTCATTGCAACCAGTCGACATGTAGCGATCAACCGGTGCACATGAGCAGTCGATCGGTTGGCAAGCCAGCGGTTATGGTTTGCCTAGGCCAAATGATCCAGATTCAGTATATTTCGATTTGACGATTGTGGTTGATTCTAGCGCCTATAAATTTAGGCCTAACTCTCTCTTCTCTTCTCATATTTTTCTAAAAGCAGCAGCGGAATTCTTCTATTTTCTCTTCTCTACAATTTTCTGAATTATAAAATATAATATTTGTATTTGTATATATCCAAATTGAAGAAGAATAGAAATCAAGTAAGAGAAAACGAAGAGCGAATCAACACTACGTGATAATGAGCTAATGTGTGTGTGTGTGTGTGTGTGTGTGTGTGTGTGTATATATATTTATATATATATTTCCCTTCAACCCAAATATGCTCTCAGATCTATAATTCTAATACACACACACACATATACGTACACTCACATTCCTTTCTTTTTTTTACATATTTCTCTAAATAAGGAAATAGAGTTAAGTCAAAAGGTTTACTTCAGATCTGGATATTTGGAACGCTTTTAGAAGGTGGGTAGGAAATTTTTATATTATTTATGATTTTGAATCTACTATATTGGCATACGTTTGGTTTTTATGCCTAAATCAGTAATATTTGTGAATTTTAGGCTCAAATTAGTGTAGAAGACTATTGCCTACATGTTCATTTATTTTAGATCTGATAGGATTGAAACATCCTGATTTGAAAATCAGTCCCAAAAGTTATAGATGTGAATATTGAATAGAAATGAAATTTATTCCAAATCTGAAATTGGGTTGTAGATTATTAGTATGATTTTGACTATTACCCTAATTTGTTGAATTGAGAATTTTCCGTAATTTAATTTATAGGAAGAACGTTCGTTTGATTATTATAAATTTGCTTGTGTTTTCAAATTGCGTAGAAAATGCAGCATTTAATTTAATAAAGAATATATCCAATTAAAAAGGAAGAGATGTGTAAAGCACATATTTGTTCTCCGTGGTTTATACTGTCTATTCTAGTAAAAAGGAAGTAATAATTCTGTGTAATTTCAAACGAGGAAAATCTTTCCTTTTATTCTTGAGCTTTTGTTTTAAACTAGTTTAGTCAAATCATAACAGAGAATCTTCCTAAGAAATATAATTTTAGCAAACTAAATATGAAAAAAATATTCTAGTTAAAGATCTATAACTAGAAAATATTTGGTAAAAGAAGGTATTTATACGTATTATGCACTAATACATATGATGATTTATGCGTAACGCTCATGTAGGATATTATTTATACATAGTAATAATGTCAATTTGCAAATAGGAAATAGGAGAAAAGTTTGGAAAGGTTGTAACTCCAATTAATAGGTAATAAATATGGAATGAATTAGGGAGTTACAAATAATTTATAGGGTAAATAGATTAATGGGACTGATAATTCATAGGGTAAATATAGTTATGAAAGGTTACTAATTGAAAATTCATAAATATATATAATTGTCTTAAGGAATGTCATTAAGATGATAATTTTTTATCATGGAAAAATTGACATTTATGGAAGAAACAAATAAAAGGGACTTATGGGAAGTTGAATATTTAAGGTAATTTATACAACACTACATAAATAGAGGGTGGTTAGTGAGTTAAGTCCAATATCCAATTTAGGATGATAAATCTTAGTAATAGTAAAGCCTAGGATATTATGGCTTAAATTTGTAAAGCTTAGAATATAAATCTGTAACTACCCGATTTTTCGACGCCTGAAAAATTGGCATCAATACGTCCACTGTATCAAATGCCGAAAAATCGAATGCAAGAAAACCGAACCATTAGGGTTAAAGAAGAAGGAGGTAGAAGAAGAAATAGAAACAATATCAGAATCTTACCAACGCAACGGAATAAAATATAATAGATAATAACCGATCTTTACAAAAAAGAAACCATATTTGTTTTATACATACATCATCAGAATACAACACACAACTGGACAGTTATATTAACTTGTCCTCACAAAACTGACAATACAACTTAAAACACAGCGAGATTATACATCAAGTACGTATGCTATGTCTTGCCATCCAGCTCGTCTTCTGAGCTTCATAGCATCCTTTCCTGTACTCTATAATACTCAGTCTGACCCGAACATTATAGTTAAATAACACCAAGTCAGTCTGGAAAACCAGCGTGAGAAAATACACTCAATTAGATTATTAAAGTTTTCAAAATCCTTTGAAATCAAAGGTATCTCATAAGACCATGCCATAAATAAACATGCTGGGTTTTTACCTTACGATAACCAAAGCATTTCTTATAAAATCCTCTGATATTATAGTAGTATCTATATCCAACTACTTATTCAAATAGCCGAAATTGTTACATTATTAAATTCCATCTACTAGCCACAAAGTGGGTTCTACAAACAAAAACCGTAAAGGCACAAAGAAAGAATGGATTTCCATCAATGACATGGCTACTAGGGTACCGCCCGTCATAATACGTGGCCTAAATTACCGTACCGAGGATCCACCCTGATCCCCTGCATCACAAGACCGGAGCTACCCCTTACTGAATAGTCCGAATAAGTTCACCCCGCGGTTGCGATCGGCAACCGCCCACATAACCGAAATAAAGGGACATCTAGACAGGGGTGTCCTTACCCTAAATGGTTGCTAGCCACTTAGCCTAGTGTGCATCTCCCATGTTTTAGCCATTCCCGGTTAATGAGGCCCGAGGCTAAGCGCTACCTTTTTAGCACACATTCACTTAGAATGCTCATCGTCCTCTTGATGATGTTCTGAAAGCATCCATACAAGTCCATTCCGAGTTCGAACGGAACCGAAGGCACTTCTCCTACTACATCCATTTTGGAATCATCTACAGGATTAGTTGTGATTAGCCCTTGCACTTCACTCCTCCAAGCTTTTGTCTTCATCATGAAACGTTCAAAACTGATCGAAGTCATTTTTGAAAAATTAATCCTGATCCCAGTCTCTTCGAAACAATCAGCGCATTGGCCAATACCGATAGTCGGTTATTTAACTATCAAATAACATTCACAAACAATCATCAGGCAATAATAATTTTCCAAATTATTTATTATTCAAAATATCTTCGTAAGATATCTTCTTCACTTCAATCTTTTTGAAATCAGTTTCAAATCTCTTTTCACTCGCGGAATAAATTCCCAAAATTGTTTATTTCCCACGGAAAATTACCAAGTCCAAATACTTTAGATTTTAGAATAAATTAAATCACTTTATTCTAAAATATACTTTAAAACATTTAAATTAAAATTACTTAAACACTTTATTTAAAAATATATACTTTAAAAATATTTAAAATAAAACTATTTTATAAAATATAAACTAATTTTTAAAACAAACGTTAAACCAAACTAAATTTTAAAAAAAGAGTTACGAAATTCTATACAAGTTTTCAAGTAAAACTTTAACCAAACTATCTTTAAAATAAAACTATTTTATAAAATATAAATATTAATAATTATCTTTTTAAAACATAATACCAATTAACCTTCTAAAATAATTACCACCATAACTAATTTAATTAAATATTTACCTTTTAAAATTTTTAACAACTTAAATAATAATTTCTTAAAAACATTCCTTTAAATAACTTTAAAACTTTCAACTTATACTTAAAAATCTGTTTTGAAAACTCTTCCACGCCTTTTAAAAATAAACCATTATTTATTTTTAAAATAAATTACCCATTCCTTTATAAATTCCCATCGTGAATTTATACTTCCAAATATTCTCTAATATCTTATTTTACTTTATAAACCCAGTTTATAAATTCCATAGTCCCACTCCTTTAAAATCAAAATTCCAAACCCTTTATCAATTTCGAAATTGATTTCCAAATTTACTCCATTAAAAATAAATTCCTTTACTTACTCAATTTATTCCAAAACCCATTAACTTCAGATTTTACTTCTTAATTATGATTTAAAATCTTATTTAACTGAAAATACTAATTTCATATTTTTCCAAATTCCTTCTTTATCTTTTTCAATAAATTTAACCTTGAATTTTAAAATAAATCCTTTATTCCTTTAAATAATATCACTTAGGTTTTAAAATTTATTATTTCCCCTTTTTATTCAAAATATCCTTCCTATACTCAGAATTTATTTATTAGAATTTAAAAGAAGTCAACTTTTATTCTTTCCCATTTCATTCTCTAATTTATTCAAATTCTCTATAATTATTTTACTTAAAAATTCTCTCTTTTACTTTCCTTCAAAAATCCAATCTATATATTTTTGATAACTCATTATTCCCAAATATATTCAGTTAAACCATAGCATCCAATATTTTCAATTACCAAAATAATTTATCACAAATTATCAAATAAACCATATCACATAATATTAAACAATCTAAAATTTTGAGGAATCGAGTTGGATCCCTCCAACCTGTTTTCCTGCATCCACAGATGTTTGCACAGTATAAAAATACCAATTCCACTTCAAGGTGGAATATCACGATATATGTGGTCATATTATCTCATCCGCTATTATGCGGCACATAGGTCTCATCCGCTATATAATGCAGGAAATCAATCACTCCAATATATACTATCTACTACTATATAATATACCATATCCAATCAATTCAATCATTCAATCAAATATTTAAAATTAACTATTTAAATTTAAATAAAAAATCCAAATGAGTGAGATTAACTCACCTTTGATTTGTTTGCAATCCAAATCCAATTCCGACTTGATTTCACGATTTATTACAATTTGAATTAACCAAACAATTAATTTTCCATTCAATAATTTAATTTAAAATTTTCCCTTAATAAATTACTTAGTAACTGAAATAATTAAATGAGCAAATTAATTGCCAAATCTATTATTTCAAAATAAGCTCGTACCTTTAAAATGTAAATGTATATTTATTCTTCCTTTGAAACCACATATATATACTAAAAAAAAGTATAAATCTAATCTTTACATAACTTTCGGCATTTAAAATTCTTATATATATAGATTTTAAAAATATATATGTATAAAATTTCTATGTTTAACCTACAACTTAAAATAGGCAGGCATATCAACATTTATTATTATAAACCTGTTATGCATCAAAATCAGTAAATAAACCGAGAATACTTACAACACAGACAACACTCGAGCTCAAAGATCGTCGAACTTCACATTGTAGCCCAAAACCCAACGACTTTGTCGAGCCGCGACTCCAATATCTGCCATCAGTCATTGCAATAGATCGCAGCTCACCTTCGAAATCCCGCAGAACCCAAAAATCGCGATTTGCCATGCATGCCATAGCCGAGTTCGTCAACGACCCTACTGTTGCGCGCGCATCGATCGCCATACCTCATGCACACGACCCAGATCTTGACGCCTCACTTGAATCGAGGAGCCTCCCTTTTGAATCACGATTTCGAATCGCGTTCCTATTGATGTTAAGCCTTCACTACAGGTGAATTGGTTTTGAAAAATCGAGATAATAGAGGAAGGAAAAGAAATCGATCAAACAAGAAGACTCGACCATTTAATTTTGAACTATAGTTTCTTTCTTCTTTTGACGAGAAAAAGGGTTTCGTTAGCCATTTCTAATATTCACTTTGATTCGTTTATAATATTTATTTTTCCCGATCATTTTACGTTTCTTTTAAAAAAAGAAATAAGAAAGAAGAAAAATAATTGCATGTGCCAGCCAATGTAGGAGACATGTTGAAAAAACAGAGTACATGTCTTCCAAAGCCTGCCATAGAATTAAATACAATAATATTATTATTTATGTTAAATTAAATTCAAATTCAAATCGTCTCGGTTTCCGTAACTCACAATCTCGATCTCCAAGCGAGGTGTGCCGCTAGGCGTTTATAATGTTAAACCCCTATTCCGAACATAATGGAAAAGGTTTCAAGGCCTAACTCGATCGTATGGAGAAGACAGCTTTTTGAACCCAGTTACAAAATTGAATTTTCGGTTTAATCTCAGTGCGTTTACTTACCGTATGACCACACGATCACTCCAAACACTACAAAAATTGAAACCCGATAATAATACACTATTACGGATCCAATGGAACAAGTTTCGTTGAATTCCGAGACTGTGTCTTGGAAGGCAATTTTTAAATTCAATTTAAACTATATATTTTCAAAACTGAAAAAACATTCCCAAATTCAAATTTAAAACTTCTATTATCTCTAGTATTATAAATATAAATTTTCCAAGTCTTTGAAATATTTTTTAACCAACTTAAAAACAAAGATTCACTATTTTAACAAATTTCCAATTTACTAAATTCAATATTTAAGTTATCCAAAAAATCAGTGATATTTGAAATTCAAATTAGAAACTAACTTTAATTTATTTAAAATTAATTAGATATTCCAATTTCAAATATCCAAAAATTCCGGGTGACTTAGTAGGTTGGGATGCAAGGTAGGTAGAGTTTACACAATAGAAGTCTATCCTTCACTTTGAAGCTACCAGTAGTTATGTACACTTTCAATTGATGTGAGACATCTTTATCATAGGACCTATAAAATAACTAATAGGCTTAGAAGATTGGGATGCGATGCTGGTAGAGATACATAATGGAAGTATTCCCTTTACTCAAAGCTACCAGAAGTTGTGTAACCTTTTACTAATATGGTACATTACCAATCTGTAACGACCCGGAAATTTGACCACTTCATCTTCAAAACAATTTCAACTTCCCAAAATTAAATAAATATTGAAAATATGATTTTATAAATTTGTTAAACACTTTATAATTTCTAACTAATTTTATAAAACTTATTTATGAAATATGTTTACAAAAATATATTTTTATGAGAAATACTGACAATATGACCGAAAAACGTGTTCTGAAAAATCAATATATTGTTTAAAAAAGTCGCTGAAATAATTGTACACAATAGGCTATCATATGAACATATTAATTAATGCATGAAATACACTTAAAACTAATGATAATTATTTAGTATAAAGGCTTTCAAAAGAAGGATAAGTGGAACCTTGATTTAAGGAGATTTGAAAGGAGCGATTTAATGGAAATAAGGTGTTAAAAGAGCATGCTTGCCCATCATTCCATGGCTGCTCATTTGAGGGTAAGAGGGGTCATTTATCCACTTCCTAAAGCTTATAAATAAGCATAATTAACCTCCTTTCATTCTCACAAACTCACTTGAAAGAAATCACTTCATATCATTCTCTACTCTTCTCTAACTTCTCTAAATAAAGAGTAACTCAATCAAATACTTTCCAAACTTCTCCAAACTCATATCATCATCTTAATATAGCATATAACATCACTCCATCATCTCAAAAGCAATGGAAGTTAGGCTAATTCCATCAAACCCTTCAAGGCCATGAGCAAAAGCCAAGATGTTGCCTTGGCCGAGCCACTTTCTAGCCTCCATTCTATCTTGTTTTGCTTGATTCTTGGCTTTGTATGAAAGTAACAAAGTGCAGTGGGATCTATTTAAATGTTGGTAGGAAGATAGTGGAATTTGATTTAAGTAAAGGTGAGATATCTCACTCATTAATCAAATCCATAAAAATATGACATATATGATATTATATGTGTTAATTTTGCTTAATGATATTGCTTGATATATGTTAGTAATTTTAGACACTAACTAATTAAAGTTATGACCAAAATAAAATGCTTGGAAAAGTATGTGATTTTCTAAAGTATTGCTTTTAAACTACTAAAATGAGTAGTTTAAAATGAAATGCATTCAAATGCTTAAAATGGACATGTTAACTTGTTTGAATGTTGAAACATGTTTAGTAGTCATATGGATTGAATATGGAATCAAATTTGTGTGTAAATGTGGATGACACTAAATACTGGATATTGAATTGAAAACAGAATTGTCTGTATAGTAATAGTCGCTATAAATGCACTTTGAATTCCTTAAACTATAACTTATGAAAATGGTGATTTAATGACATGTCTAGATAATAACCTATTTGGTTAATATGTCTTGAAAAGTTATAGAAAAATTAAATCAAAGTTGAGAAAGATTGAAGTAAAAAGGTCGCTATAGTAATACTTTTAAAAATAGCCCGTCTTGGAAAATAACGTACATTTCTGTGGAAATTTTCTTAGGGGTTTTTAGCAATTCATCAAGTAAATAATATATTATTCTTGTTGGGAAAGTTTTGAAGCTTAAAATAATTGATAGCTAGTTGAACGAAGAGCCAAAAGTTATAGTGAAATAGTCACTATATGAGCATTTTGATAAAATACCTTGTTTTTGGAAATTTCTATCAAATAATTAAAAGACTTTCTTTGGGATTTTTCTTCACGCTTTTCAAGTACCCAAAGTATGGTAACTACTATAAATAGAATGGATAAAAATCATTTCTTAAGACATCGAAATCTAGGTGCAAAGTTATAGAAAATTCACTTTAAACGGCAGCGCAAGACTTTTGAAAGCAATTCTGCATTGCTGTTTTTTCTTTTGATACACTTTTGAGTCGTTGCAAGCATTTGCAAAAATGCTACCTTTGCTGTTTGAAACAGTAATTTGTTTTACATTGATATTTAAATTTTGTATTTTCTCTAATATTTTCAGCATTGTTTTCAAAATTATAATAGAGCGGTTAAAATTAGTTTCAAATTTAAATATATTTTTAACATTTAATTATGAATTTATAAACCTAATTGCTTTTAAAATAAAATTGTTTTTATATTTCAAAATCCCCTATTCTTACATAACATTCTATATAATTAATTAACATAAATTTTAAATAGTTCTAAAAGTTTTTTAACATATCATTAAGTATTTTAAAGATATTTCTATAAGTTATAAATATGAAATCAAGTATTTTATAAATCTAATAAAGGAAGTTTTTAAAGAAGATTTTTTAATTAATAAAGTGAATTAAATAAAAAAGGATTAAAAGTCATTTATGTGACTTGATTATACTTGAATGATAAGTATGTAATGGCCTTATTTTGATTGTTTGTAGGACATTAGTATTAATGTGCCTAATATTAGAAGCCGAACGAGTAAACTTCTCTATTTGCGAGAGTCAAGACTGGTGTTTAGGTAGGGATGGAGTAATAGAGCTCTAACCTATCGACGTCCTTCTAGGCCGAGGAATAGTTAAGTAAAAAGTCAAAAATGTGTAAAATGTGTGAACCTTGATTCCCATAAGCAAGCGTTCATGGCTCGTTATTCAATTATCCGATTACCAATCTTGACCAAACTTAACTTAGGAAGTATATGGAGTGCTTCACGGATATATACAATAAGAACCCCAAAGGAGGAGCATTGGTTTGAAACGCCTCAAGATTTCATTACTTCTGAAAAAACTAGAATTGAGTTAAACGATTAGTTTTGGAGAGACTGGGATCAGTTAGTTTTCTACTTACCGAATACCACTCCAAAACTTTTATAAGAGTTCCATGATTTTGAGGTGGAATAGTGGAAACCATGTGTGGTTCCAGAATCTATTATGATAATGGAATCCATGTGGGATTAATTAATTGATCGAGTTTTGTTAGAGACTCGTGTGAAGATGCCAAATGATGCATTGACATCGAGAAATGACTAAAGACAGAGTAGGATGCACAACGTGGATTTAGCAAACCCAAATAAGGGGTACAACAACTCTAATTTTTGAGAGTATTCTTATAGAGATGTTGCTAGCAGGAGTTGTTGAAACTTGGTTTACGTGTTAAGGTGTCGGCTAGTTGTGTTAACTTTATGCTATATTTTGTCCAGAGATATACGGCGCTCGGAAGGTAGTTTCTGGCCCTTATCATAGGAGATCGGTCTCATTGAGGAGGCCTATATGGAAAATAAATGTTTATTAGCAATTTTTGTTTATATACCTAAATATGCTGTAAAATGTAATCAATGTAACCATTTCAGCTATGATTTATATTTATATTATATACCTTAGACATTATCTACAATATTGTAACAACCCGCATATTTAACGATTTCATATTTAAATGTTTAACTTAAATATAGCATCGTTAGTCGGATTTGGGTCCGAAATGTTACTTTTTGCAAACGGCCGAATTGGAGCTCGAAACTACCTCCATTGGTTCCAAAATGGCGTTTGCGATCTTTTTGAGTATAAGCTTCGATATGTTTGGAGTAAGTCGTAATTGGCTACTTTTTCTAGTTGGGTTTGGGTTCAGCCCACTAGCTAACTAAACCCACGTAACCCCTCTACTTCAGCCCTCTCCTCTCCATTCACTCTCATTTCATTTCATTTCTTAAGTTAAAACTGAAATGGGGGAAGAGAAAAAGAATTAGGAAATTCCAAGCCTTAGTTTCTCCTTTGTAACTTGATTTATTGCTCCAAAATCATAGAGAAGCCATAGGTAAGTCTCTCTTCTTCTTCTCCAACTCTTTCTCCTTCAATTTCAGAAAGTTTTCCTAAACCTAACTTAGGAAAATACTTGTTTGTTCTTAGATTGAAGCTTGTTGGGTTGAAGTAGTGATTAGTTGGTCTTCTCCTTGTGTTTTACCTTCATCTTCTTTGTTTGTGAGATTAAAAGGTGAGTTTTGAACTCACATCTATTTCTTATGATTTCATTGATGTTGGGTATGAATTCCTAACACCTTGTTCATATGCTCTTGCTTTTGGTTTGGATTGAATTGGTGAATATCCAAATTTTTAGTGTTTGGGTTCAATTCTTTAAAGATCCTAACTTTGATGTTTGAATATGTTTTTGGTTGCGAATCGGAGAGCTAATGGAGCTGGGGTATCTATTGGCTAAAGCTCCTTAGGTCCATTGCTCGAACGATCGCGTTTTGGAAGAATTTGCATTTCATTGAAATAGGGCAGGAAGTGCAAAATCATCAGGTTCGGCCGACCGAGCCCTGTAGCCGGTCGACCGACCTGCTTCCCGAGAGTTTTTATGAACGGTGTCCGGTCGACCGAGCCCTGTAGGCGGCCGATCGACCTGCTCCTAATTGCCCTGTTTTGCCTGTTTTTGTATATTTTGATTTGTTTTCCGGATTTTATCGATTCAAGTTGCTTTTTAGTGGTTGTTATTGCATATTTGGCTTTGATAACTTACTCTTGACTTCATCCACGGGTTTTTATAAAATAATCTCTCGAATCGCATTTAAAAGCTCGTTTCTCCAATTTATAAATTCTATTTAAAACACGCACTTTTGCACTTCGAGCGAAGTGGAAGGGTGATTAAATGGTTTGGCAAAACACGGACCATGAATCTGTGCGTTTATCTTTCCGATTAGTCCCCGACCTATTCGATTGATTGTTTTGACCTTCGGGTTTAGTTTACTGATGATATGAGGTAAATTTGTACTGCTTTGAGTGTGAAATAAACTAACGGATACTAAACCGTTTAGTGCGAACGGGTGGTTATGGGACTCACGTTACCACTTTTCGGATTCCTTTCTGGGAGTTTGTGACACATATCGCCTTTAGGATAGTGTCTTCGGACTGTCTCCTTCTGGCTTGTTGCCTTTAGTATCGCTTTCGATGTTGGCCGTTATGCGCCACATGGGTGATATTGGGTTGCTATAGTATCGCTTCCGATGTTGGCCGTTATGCGCCACATGGGTGATATTGGGTTGCTATTGTATCGCTTCCAATGTTGGCCGTTATGCGCCACATGGGTGATAATAGGTTGCCCTATTGTATTGCTTTCGGAGTTGGTCATTCGTTACCGCTCGAGCAATTTTTATGATGCTTCAATTGAGATGTATATTCCCTAGTTATCGCCCCTCGGTGTAGGTCTTTTTGAACCACACGATATGTAGTGATCACCTTGTGAACTTGTATACCATATTGGTATTTGTTATTCGCCTTTTGGCTTGTTTTGAGATATTCCTATCCTTTGTTTCTATGAGTTGGCGATGATATGAGGCTTGTTTGTTATCATATGATTCATCTTTTGTTAGATGATTGTGTTATCTCCTTTAGAGATATTTGTTATGCTTTGAAACCTTGCAGGTTTATTATTGTTCAGTTTATCTAACTGATTTGTTTAGCTAGATTGACCCGAGTATTTTATACTCGGGTCAGACCGAGATGTTTCAGGTTAGGTGCTTTGGATTTAGCCTCTTTTGCTTCCGCATGGACTATTCCGCTAGTTTCTTTTTGTCTTAGCTTTCTTGTAGTCCTTATATGTTGTAACTCTGATATGTATTCTTGTGAACTCGTCTGTATATTGTGGTTTGCTATACCACTTGATATGTATCATTTTGTATACTCTCTTATGTATCTATATATGTGTATGTGATGATTTACTGTTCTGTGATGTATATTACATTTGAGTTGTTATATTCTGTTCTGATAGATCCTATGGCCATTGTAGTCTTGCTTTAAATATTTATTGAATACGTCGAACTGTTTGTGATTCTACTTTTCGACGTGTTTAGTGAATAGTTAAGGTAAGATTACACATGGTCGCTCCTATCCAGCCTAATTCTCCGTGTTAGCAGACGGTATTATCTATACAATACTCTTTGCTAACGTGGGTATAGAGGTGGGGCGTCACAAATATCACTTAATGTAAATATCAATTGAGTTCGTTCTTTTGACCGGTAGCCAATCCAGTAATTTGGATGGTATTGGAAGTACAATTTATGTTTATACTAATTTCTAATTTCTCATACCAGACTTATTTCTGACTTATGGTGTTTTCTTTTCCCAAAACTTCTCATGTACTCTTTCGAGTAGGTTGATTCAAGAATGTTTCAGGGTTGGATGTTTTCAAGCTTATGGAGAGAAGCTGGATGCTTCCACCTATCTATCTATCTACCTATCTTCATTTCCGTTCACTATTATGTATGTATTCAGCATTATGAGGATAGGTAGTTATTACTATCCAGGCTTATACTAGTACTTAGTCGCTTTTGTAACTCCGATTTCATACATGTTGGAGTACTCTTTGTACTACACTTTTGATATTATATATTATCTTTCTACATGTGAGATTCTGATATTATGTTCTTTCCTGTTCCATTTCTATTTTCTTTTATTTTATCATAACTTTCAATCTTCTCGGCACTTAGGTGCTCGGCACACGATTACGGTGGATGTATTAATAAGAAAATTATTTAATCATTTATTTATACATAGATGCACTAATCTATTTTCAAACGTCAGATATGTAACAGCATACCGATAAACTAGATTCGTAGAATCAACCTGAACATCATACGATATAATAATTTATTAAACAATGATAAATGAAAGTAAATCAGAGAATTACCCTTCCTAAACTCTATTAAAGAAACGTTGAAATGAAGTTGATTACTCCTTGAATCAGATTAAGAACTTGGAAGATGTCAGCTCAAATTTTCCACAACCGTCAATCAGATTGAAGCGTTTAGATATGTATTTCAACTTTGAATTTTTTGGTACTTGGAATGGGGTTTCTAGTCGTAATATTCAGCAAGCGAAAGTGGGATAAAGTCAGTAGAAAATGAGGGTTAAGTGATGTTACATAAAGGAGAGACAATGAAGCAAAAAGTGGATCACCGTCCTTACCTCTCTTTACCATTTCTTTCTCTTTTAACCATTCAAACCTCGTCCACTACTAAAAATTAGCTAAGTTGCTTTTTTCCATTTCTTAGCCGGAATTATCATGCCTTATATGGACCTCAAACCTAATCCAAGTCCGAACAAAATTCGCTGCAATTTAAATCCGATTTAAACGGGTGTTGATATCGCATATCGATCAGTATATTTATACGTATCATAAATACATCGTTTAATATTGTTAAAGACGTCAAATAAAATCTTATAACTAATATTTCATAAATATTAATTTAAATAAAAAGTTATAATTTAATTAAATATTAATTAAATATAACCAAACTACTCTGGCCAGGGATTATGAATTTGAGTTGACTGTGATACTACCCCATATAACCGTGGAGATGAATCCTCTATTGAATAGTGATTCTTCTAATACTTCCACTCGACCCAATTGTAGTTACTCGATGGACACCTTGCCATGACTTGACTATAATCAAAGAGAAGCTTCTATATTGAAGATCGACAATATTCTCAAGTCGAGAGAACTATGTAAATCAGTCACATTAATATTTTCTATTTGACCTTAGTTATATTAACCAATAGAAAATTATTGAGTGAATCATTTCATAGTTATCCAATAACTATCAGTATGTAACCCCTAGGTGTCCCCAACAGTCATGAGTAATACATTGCCTAACATTTGGAGAGCTTTATGTACTCTAGTCTCAACGGATACATCAATATCTAGTCTTGATACATCTTAACTGGAAACATTTAAAATGATGTATTTAATATATTGTGATATAATACTCATGATTGGAATTATTTATAATTACTGTCACAAACACACCATTTATGCATTTTCTGTTAAATATATTTTAATTAAACATTTAATTATTTATAACACGTTATAACAAATATATAACAGAAAGAAAAAAAAGCTTTTATTACGAATGAGAACTGATTATAGACTTAACTAATTTACAATAATTACATAATTGCCGCTAAGGCATACCCCTAACTCTATCAATCACCCACTTGCACTTGGGGCTAATTATAAAATCTTGTTCCCATTCCTTCAATCAGCTTTTTGAGAGCCGACCGAGCTGGGCACTCGGTGAATAGATCTGCTATGTTGTCCTTGGTATCCACCCTTTGTATCATGACATTTCTATTCTCAACGAATTCTCTAATGAGGAGGAACTTCCGAAGATATGTCGTGACTTCTTATGTACTCTGGGCATCTTTGTGATCTGCATTACCGCACTTTTAGCATAGAACAATGACATAAGATTCTCGTTATTAGAAATCACTCTGAGTTCACCCAAAAATTTGCGCATCTAGACTACTTCTTTAGCTGCTGTATTGATGGTGATGTACTTGGCCTCATCATGGAATCAGCTGCTGTTGGGTGCGTTCCCACCCTTCACCGAACCAACCAAAAGTATCACTACCTGCCGAATCAAAGTGATACCGGACCAAACCAACTCCAAAGCACTGCCGAACCAAAGTGACACCGGACCAAACCAACTCCTAAGCACTACCGAACCAACTCCACTTCCCTGCATAGCCGAACCAACCCCTTTCTAAAGCATAGCCGAACCAACTACCGCTCCAACCACTACCGGACCAAGTCCCACCGAACCAAACTCCACCTACTCACCACCGGACCAAGGCGTACCGGACCAACACTGCCAGGCCAGATTACATCAGCCCAGGCCCACCAGCAGCTATATACATCGAAGACCCCTGCCCCCAGCCTCACTCTATAAATAGAGTGGCAGGGGTACAACAATGGCAGACAAGTTTGAGAGCTCAAGCACGGATAGAACTTTCAAACAACTTTCAGATACTTGTAACCAAAGCTTTGTACTTGTAATCTGAAATAGAAAAAGGAGAATCACATATAAAGTGCACGTAGGTACATTCTGGCCGAACCACTATAAATCTGTGTGTCTTTTACAGTTTAGTCCATCTATTTTATATATTTGCATAAATCACCCAAATCACTAAGCACAACATATAATCAACTAAATCATACGATTTGGAGGTGTTTGCCCATTTTTTGTGCAAACATTTTTGGTGCTTTCACTGAGAGCTCGAGCTAGAAGTTTCAGCTTCTCCCACTCAACCTTCTTCCCAACAGCATCGCTCATTGCTTGGAAAACATGCCTCCCAGGCAGAGGAAAGATGCTAGCAAAGGAAAGAACATCGCAACTAGCAGTATCACAGATCTAGTGATCAGAGATCAAGAGAATCGTCCTGTTTCAACAACAAATGGAAATCAGGCAAATTTGACAGCCCCTGCTACGGAACAACCAATTACTAGGGTATATCTGGACAGGGTTGTGGCTGATGTAACTAACCGCTTCGCATCTCAACAAGAAGCCTTGGTGGACCAACTCATGTCACGCTTAAGGGATGCTAGAGAATCCAACCGCAACACCGAATCATGGGGTGAGTCCCAGTCTGGAGGATCTGGGAGGCGACAAAGATCTTTCTTCTTCGAAGAGGCTAACAATAGAAACAGCAATGGTAGGAGCCGAGCCCAGACTCAGCCTGAATTCCGACCCGAGGAAACACTTGGAACTGAACCCAGCGGGGGAGGTACCAGGCAGGGGTCGGATATGGCTGAGCCTGTCATGCTACCTAACCATGGGAACACCAATGGACGGGGCTGAGCTGGAGTCCAGCCCGAAGTTGGACCCGAGGGAATGCTTAGGACAGAGCCCAGCAAGGGAAGATCGAGGCAAGGGCCAACTGTGGCTGACCCCAGCATGCTCCCAGAAGACCGAAGACAGCCACCGGAAAATGTGAGGACTGATAGACGATACCATCCCTACAGGTCATCTGGACGGAATCAATCCCATAGGGAAGAACCAAACTCATTTCTATCCGCTCCAAGTTCTGATGAAAGAATGGCGCGATTGTTCAGAGAGTGCATCCAACGGGACCAAAGGGATCAGGGGATAGGCGCTAGGGTAACCATCCCCTTCACCCGCAATATCGAAACTGCCATCACCCCCCGGGAATGGAAAATGCCAATAATGGAACCTTACAAGGGAACCTCTGACCCCATTGTACACTTGCAGAGATACACACAGCATATGCTCATGAGCGGAGCAACAGAGGGAGTGTTGTGTAAATGCTTCCCACTATTCTTGGCAGATCTAGCTATCTCCTGGTTCTGCCATCTACCCCAAGGATCCATCAGCTCATGGGAAATGTTGAAAGAAAAGTTCATCAGCCAGTTCCGCATTCATGTGGAACAACCTAAGGACGCTTATTCCCTATCTAATATCAAACAGAAGCCCGAAGAGACAGTGCAACAATATCTAACCCGATTCAACGCCGCGGCGGCCGCAATCCAAGATGCCGATGAGAAACTTATCCTATTGGCTCTTTGTAGTGGCATACATCCGGATACCAAGTTTGCTAGAAGATTAATGAAAGAAAAACTAGCTACCTTACCCGATTTCTTCCATGAAGCCGAAAAGTATATGAGACTAGAAGACGCTGTCACCTAAAGGCAGACAGGGCAACAAGCCAAGCTAGCTTAGGGCAACGCACCCACTGCAGCAAAGGACGTCAGAAGAAATGACTCTCGAGACAATGCTGGGGGAAGGAAGGGAGAAAAACACCTATATCGGCCAGGACCAAGATTTGACGCTTACACTCCTTTGAATGAAACAATCGAAAACGTCTTCCTGGCCACCCAAGACGAGCTTAAATACAAATGCCCCCCGTACAAGAAGGAGTCAGATCATGCAATCAAGTCTGGAAAGTTCTGTCGTTTCCACGAATCCCATGGGCGTGATGCCAATGAATGCCGTCATCTCCGGGACCTGATTGAAGAACACATCAGAAGGAAGAGATTGGAACACTATGTAAAGGGTCAGGACAGGACTCCAGCTCCTGCCAAGGAGAACCCAGGGCAACTCCACCCAGAGACAGGCGGAAGAAATCACAACACCAGCGGTTCCAGTCAAGAGAAGATAGTGGTCCATAAAATATCAGGAGGACAACACATCGCCGACAGAAACTGGGCAGAAATGGAAAGATATGGAAAGTCACTTAGAAACAATGAAGGCTGCATCAATTCCGTCATGGAAGAACGCCGCCCGAAGCGGAAAGAGGATAATGACATCACATTCAGTAGGCGAGACCTAGAAGGAAGGCAGTACCCTCACATGGAACCTATGGTCATCTCTGCCTGGTTCGGCCCAGTCGAAGTTTTTCGAATTCTGGTAGATACTGGAAGCTCTGTAAACATTCTATTTAAGCATGCTTTCGACAAAATGAAGCTATCAATGAAGGATGTGTCTCCCTGTAACAAACCACTACACGGTTTCACTGGAGATGCGAAGATGCTCCTCGGGCAATTGGACCTCTTTGTTGAAATAGGAAGTCATCCCCGCTCCGTTGTGCGGAAACAAACATTTGTGCTAATAGATAACCACTCGGCCTACAACGCCTTTTTAGAAAGACCAGCCTTGTCTGACTTCCAGATTGTCCTGGCCCCTTGGTGCCTGAAGATGAAATTTCCAACAGATAATGGGATAGGGGAAGTAGAAGGAAATCAAGACGCCGCTCGAGATTGCTGTGTAACTGAACTTCGCAATAACCGCAGGAAGGATAAAGGGAAGGATGCATAGACTTCTCTCTGCAAGAAAAACTTGGAAGCATAACAACTAAAGAAAGCCCCTCCTCTTCGATATACCAGTGATCCTTTCAATGAATTAGACCCCGGGGACAAAGAGGAGGAGGCCACCGTCGAGCCTGCTGAGGCCATGGAATTTGTACCTGTAGACAAACATGACCCAAGTAGACTGCTGAGAATCGGGTCTCAGTTAACAGCAGAGTTGAAGGATCAACTTGTCGATTTTCTTCGCCACAACTTGGATGTATTTGCATGGATGCACGCTGACATGACTGGAATCTCCCCAGACGTAGCATGCCACGTACTGAACATCGATCCCACCAAGGTGCCAGTAAAGCAGAAAAAGAGAAGCATGGGGGCAGAACGATCAGCAGCCCTCGAGGAAGAAGTAAAGAACCTACTTGCCAATAACTTCATGCGAGAAGCTATCTACCCAGAATGGATCGCCAACCCGGTACTGGTAAAGAAGGCTAATGGGAAGTGGCGAACATGCATCGACTTCTCCAACTTAAATGACGCTTGCCCGAAGGATTGCTTCCTACTCCCCCGAATCGATCAACTCGTGGACAGCACAGCCGGGCACGAACTATTATCTTTTATGGACGCATACTCATGATATAACTAGATCCCTATGCACGCCCCCGATCAAGACTACACTAGTTTCATCACTGACCGAGGATTGTACTCCTAAAGAGTAATGCCTTTTGGACTTAAAAATGCCGGAGCTACTTATCAGCGCCTCGTCAATAAGATGTTTGCGGAACTAATAGGAAGAACTATGGAAGTTTATGTGGATGACATGCTGGTAAAGTCAAGGAAAGCCAACGATCATGTAAGCCACCTGGGCGAGATGTTTCAAGTACGTCGTCGATATGGAATGAAGCTGAATACTCTAAAGTGCTCGTTCAGAGTGTCATCAGGAAAGTTCTTGCGATTCATCGTCCATGCCAGGGGGATTGAAGCAAACCCCGAACAAGTCCAAGCCCTGAAAGATATCAAGATACCTTCCACTCGAAAAGAAATGCAAAGCCTGAATGGGAAGGTGGCCGCCCTAAGCAGATTCATCTCTAAAGCAACCGACAAATGCATCCCTTTCTTCGAAGCCCTAAAGAAAGACAAAGGAAAGTTCGAATGGACTAACGGGTGCTTAACAGCCTTCCTTAACCTAATCGAACACCTGCAGAGACCACCAGTACTCTCAACTCCAAATAAAGGCGAAGAACTATACCTATACCTTGCTGTATCGTCCCATGCTCCAAGCGCCGCTTTGGTGAGAGAAGACAACCGCGCGCAGCGGCCCGTATACTTTGCAAGCAAGAGATTTACGGGGGCAGAAGCCAGATATCCTAAACTTGAGAAGCTAGCATACTGTTTGCTAATCAGGTCATGGAAACTGCGACACTATTTCCAATCTCATTCCATCAGAGTTTTAACCGATCAGCCACTAAGGCAGGTACTCCATCGCCCCGACACTTCTGGGCGACTACTCAAATGGTGCATTGAACTGAGTCAATATGATATCACCTACCATCCTCGCACCGCCATCAAGGGACAAGCCATGGCCGATTTCATTGCCGAATTCACTACCAGCGAAGGTAAGGAGCAATCTGAAATAGCAGAAGATATCAAGTGGAATCTCTTTGTAGATGGAGCATCAAACGAACAAGGCTCGGAGGCAGGTATTGTGATAATCACCCTCAGGGGAAGGAAGCTGCACTATGCCCTAAGGTTGGAATTTGCTGCCTCCAACAACGATGCAGAATATGAAGCAGTAATAGCAGGATTAGAACTTGCGTAAGAAATTTGAGTCAGTTCTTTATGTCTTCATAGTGATTCTCAAGTTATCGTAAACCAAGTACTAGGAGAGTTTCAGACTCGAGGAGAACGACTCACGGCATATCTAAAGAAGACCAGGCTGCTGCTCGATCAGTTGGACTACTATTTAATCAAACACATTCCTCTAGAGGAGAACCGAGAGGTTGACGAACTGGCAAAGCAAGCTAGCATGAAGAACAGCACCTTTTCCGGAACAGTAGCCATCTCAAAACTAGTCCCAAGTTTCGAACAAGAGGATCTGATAGCTGCAGTCGTAGAAGAAACTTGGATGACTCCTATCCAGAAATACTTACAAGATGGCACACTACCCAACGAGCGTAACGAAGTCAGGAAAATCCTGAGGAGAGCTTCCCGCTACACAATACAAGAAAGCATCCTCTATCGACGCGGCTTCTCTAACCCCTTACAAGGTGTGTTGCTGGAAGGAAAGCCAAGAAAATCTTATCCAACATCCATCAAGGGAGCTGCAGAGATCACACTGGTGCGCAGACTCTGGCAAAGAAGACACTCCGATATGGATATTACTGGCCCACTTTAAACAAAGACGCCTTAGACTTCTTCAAAAGATGTGACAGATGTCAGAAATTTGCTAAGATTCCTTGACTACCAACAAATGAGATTACTCAAATGACCAGCCCTTGGCCCTTTGTAGTATGGGGAATTGACTTGATTGGCGAGCTGCCGATGGGCCGAGGCGGAGCCAAATATGCTGTAGTGGCAGTCGAATATTTCACCAAATGGGTGGAAGCGGAACCTCTAAATAAAATATCTTTGGCAAAAGTTATTAACTTCTTGATCAAAAATGTTCTATGCAGGTACGGGGTTCCACTCAAAATCATATCGGAGAATGGACTTCAGTTTGACAGCGAGGAGTTCGCCGACTGGTGCCAAGAGCACGGAATTCACAAAAGCTTCTCATCTGTGGCTTATCCCCAGGAAAATGGGCAAGTCGAAGCTGTCAACAAAATTCTTAAAACTCTAATCAAGAAAAAGCTTGAAAAGTCAAAAGACGCTTGGGTGGATGAACTCCATACGGCACTTTGGGCCTACCGCACGTCTTTCAGGACATCAACAGGGCATGCCCCTTTCTCTTTGGCATACGGATCGGAGGCCATGCTCCCAGTTGAAACTGTAGTGTCATCTGACCGTAGGATCCACTACAACCCAGAAGAGAACGAAGAACTCCTCCACATGTCTTTGGATCTAATCGAAGAAAAAAGAAATGATGCAGCACTCAAAGCAGCAGCTCACAAGCAAAAAGTGGCAGCACAATACAACTCCAAAGTCAAGCATCGCAGCTTACAAGAAGGAGATCTTGTCCTCAAGCGAATCTTCCCGCGCCCCGGAGCGCTAGATCCAATCTGGGACGGACCATATGTAATTCATAAAGATCTCTACAACGGAGCTTATATTTTGTCAATAGTGACGGAAAGGTGTTCCATAGGGCATGGAACATCCAACACCTTCGTCGATACTTTTCTTAACTTGTATTGCCCATATAAAGTGAATTAACAAAGGAAATCAGTGGACGTAGGCATTTTCCTGCCGAACCACTTTAAAAACTTGTCTCTTTTTTAACTTGTTCCTTTATATCTTGGCTACTTGCTGAGCTTTATCCTTTTCTGTTGAACAAAATCCTGTGTAGACGACATCTCCATTCAGGGCATCACAGCACAACTTCACCTGGACAAAACCTAACAGGTATTATACGAATCTATGCCCTCGCTAATGAGACACTTTTTCTCCAGCATCCCTCTTCTGCGGGTTAACTCATTGCTCGTGACGGCCCTTAAAGCCAACTGTAATGAGCCGATTATAAGCCGCCGAGAAGGCCAGTCATGTCCTAGGCAGCTCATTACGGCGTTCGGCTCGCCGGCAACCATGAACCGATTATAAGCCCCAACATAAGGTGTGGCCAGCCAGGGGAAGTTCACAGTTGACGATCGACACCCACGCTAGCCGGCCACGGTAAATCGAATAATACCCACGATTACGGGCCATAATGGCCCGGGTAGTTACCGTGCGCGATCCCGGCTCCGATGTGTCTTAAGTACGGCTGTGGTAAAAAAGAAAACTCCCCGCGGAGGCGTAAGATGTGTGAAAAATGTCTCCAAGACCCACGGCTAGGGAAAGTGACTACAAAGCCCGTTTGCCACGAAATTAAGCGCGTCGAAGGCCTTCCGTGATTGGAAGTTTTACTATTTCTTATATTTCCGTTTTATTTATAAAAACTTTCCTCCTATCTTCTATAACGATCACTAAAGTACAGGACACAAAATAGGAGACATTCGCTAATGGGAATAAGAACTCACAGCTGGATGGCAGGCCATTCAGCTGCATTCCATATTCGACTACACAAGGCATTCACAGCTACCGTCTACAGCTAAAACTTGAAGGGCGGTATTTTCTTCTCTTGTACATAAATATGTAACTATAATTTATTCGCACATCACACTAACATTGCAAGACATGAAATTATCTTTTTAAGCAAGAACTTAGCGTCAAAGACAATTGAATCACTAACACATGCACAGCTATATTTTATGCAACACATCAAAATAACGACAGCATTCAAACATGACAAAATCAGCTTATGTTATAAAGTTACATGCCAAAAATCAAGTTGTTCGTTACATAATTACAGCCTGAAAATTACATTAATGTTTTAAGACTAACATAGACATCAATGTCAAGTAAGCTGAAAAATGTCCAGATCAAGCCCAGGAGCCTACTGCATCGGGGCTTCGCCTCTATCCTGCCGGCCCTCCGAGGTATACTTAACCGCCGGATCAGAGCTCCCAGCATGCTGACCAGAGGTAGTTGGCGCTTCGGAGGTTCCGCCTGTCCAATTCAGGAGAAGAATTCATTGAATAAACAATAAGCAACCAAGCTATGAAATGGCTAAAAGGGAAGACTTACCAGCATCTGTTCCTTGATCATCATCCCCCAAGTGTACACCTACCTCCTCAGCAACGAGCAGTCGCATGCCCTCCTTCACCGCCACTTTCTCCTCCTTAGTGAATTGGGTCATAACCACATCCATTCTGAAGGCCATGCCACCTTCCTTATCCGCATCAGCCTTGGCCTCCTTCAGAGCCCGGAGATAAATCCTGGCCATGATCCGGGGATAATCATCCATCCAGGATAAGTTGCCCTGCTTCCAAGTACGGAAATACATATCCTGGAGCATCTCATCCATCATCCCCTCGTTCTCCTCAAACTCCCTCATTCGAACCTCCGAAGCCAACAGCTTTGCAACGGCAGCATCCCTCTCCGATCGGTATCGTGAGCGGTCAGCCTGAAGGGATTTCCTCATCGCCTCCATCTCCTCCTTCGGCTTGGCTTGAGCAAGCTCCGCGGCTTCAAGCTTCCCAGATAACTCCTCTACCCGCTCGAGTTCCGCTTTTCGAACCTCATCCACCGTTGCAATGGCCATATCGATCTGTTCCTTGCAGATGGCCTCCATTTTCCGTAGCTCGGCTCTGCTAGCCTTTTCCATGGTTTTCTTTAGCCGTTTGGATGCAGCCTCGTGTTGAGAGATCTGGATGGCCTGATCGGCGAGTTGCTTGGCCTGGTCGGCAACCACTAACCGCAATCTTATGTTGGCACTCCTAATTTCCTCCCCGGCCTTGACCAGTCGGGCATGATGCCCCATCAACTTCCTAGTCTCCTCAACAACCCGGTCGATATTTTCCTTAGCTTCATCCCCCATAGTTACAATCCGACTAGTAAGCAAATCAAGGTCCAGAGACTTGGCCTCATCAAGCACCCTTAGCATAGGATTGCGAGGGAGAAGGTGCTCACCGGTAACCTCATTAAAGGAAATGTCTTGAGAACCCGGATCCTAATCTGGATGACCCGCAAATGGATTACGAGCCAAGCCAGGAGATCAATCTGAATAACAGTAGGATTCTTAGACGGATGCAGAGAGGGTATGCACTCAGTATCCTCCCCCATGATATCATGAATAGGCTGGGTTGGGGGCTGAGGACTAGGTGAAGGTTCGAATAAGGAGCGACTCCTCTTTTTCTTTTGAATATCCTCTTCAATAACTCCGAGAAGAGGACGGTAGCCGACTACGTCCCCGGAACGGTTAGTCGGAGGCTTTGGTTTAGCGGAAGCTTTGAGGAGTTTGAATTGTTCGAGACGTGCCGAATGTCTGATGTCTTAGCCACCTTACCCGTTCCTGGAATAAAAACCAAGTGTTACAAGCATGCACGGGACTATAATCCAAGAAACATGTGGAGTTAAAAGAGGAGTCAAAAATTCACCTTGAATCGCTGGAGTTGCCCTAACTGAAATGATCTTGGAAGATGGATCGGCACCAGTCACGGCCTTATCAGTTTTCTTTGGCTTCTCCACCAAGGCCGATCCTTCCTCCAAACCCACAAAAGCCTGGCGGAAAGCATCATCTGTCCACTTTTGGATCTCCCCTGCTTGCCCAGAAGACAAAGCCCCAGTGCCATCACCGCTCTGTCCTTCGCCACCATCACCACCATCACCTCTCCATCACCTCCGCTCTCCTCCTCGCCTCTTTCCTCCTCTACATTTTCCTCCTCCGGAACATCTGGACATGTGCTAGGGGAGGGTCCATCAGATTTCTTGAGCTTCTTCCCCCCGGCGACTGGAGGTATCAAGAAGGGTTTCCTCTTGCTGCTCTTTGTCGTTGCCCCTCCTTTAGCTTTGGAAGCCCTCTCCTCAGTTGTGTCTCTCTGCTTGACCACAGACTGACGTGGTAGATTCAAGTTGTGCTATAGAAGAGTAGCATTCCTGATCAGGTAAGATGCTGACCTCTCCCTTCCTGAAACGGCTTCTATCTCCACAGCCATATGAACCAGGCGATCGTTCTCCACGACCGTAAAGCCACCTATCGCTAGCAAGAAATAAAAACACATAATAAGAAGCATTGCAGTTAGAACGGAAATTATAAATAAGCTTCAACTTACAGCCAGAGGTAAAGCTACGGATAGAAACAGAGTCATCCTTGACGAAAAACCATTCTTTCTTGAACATGCTGAACTTCGAATATAAGTCCAGGATCGACTTGAAGGACACGGCCGATTCCAAGATGATGTATGGAGACCCCTTCTTATAGCCCCTCAAGTGTACAAATATTGGATCTCCCGGTTGGAAGGGGGACGCCCGTATTTTCTTTGGAAAATGATGAATAGACTCACCAAGATAGCGTAAGAGTTGGGCTGAAGCTGGAAAGGGGTCACCTTCAAGTAGGTGATGAAGCTGACTATCCAACAATTGATCGGGGGAAAGGCCCCACACATACAATGGTACCTGCTATAAGCAGAATATCCTTCAGGAGGGTCATACAGCATAACTCCATTCCCTGGCAGCACCATATGTGCTCTGTCAATCCCGAAAGAACGAGATATAACATCAAGCTGCTCCTCTTTAAGGGAGCTAGGAAAACAGTCAGGTGGCGAGTTCAGGAGCTCCTGAGGGTCGTATCCATCTACTAGTGATCTCGGGGTGGGTCCATGTCGTCCCGGTTCTTACTGAGCTGGGGGCACTACGGAGGACTCTTCTCTGCCCTTGGATTTCTTCTTATCAGAACGAGTTTCCACTTTATGAGACATTATCTGCAACACAAAAAAAATGGGTTAAAAATTCATTCGGCACTCAAGCCCATTCGGTAGTTCAAGGCTCGAAAGCCATTCGGCACTCGTACTTCCCAGGTTCATCCGGTAGCTCAAGGCTCGAAGGTTCATTCGGCACTCACACTCCACGATTCATTCGGCAGTTCAAAACATAAAAGTCATTCGGCAATTACCTGATTCGGTAGTCAAGTTGATTCGGCAGGAAAATCTGGTTCGGCTATCTCACTTGGTAGGGAATAACGAAAGCTTAATGCCCATACTTATAGGCAAATAGAAGCGACCGGACCAACTGGTTCGGTGCTCGGGATCGAATAAGAATTCCCTAAGCTAAAACAAAGCGCGACATATGCTGACATATGCCCCACTTTGGGGGGCAAATGTTGGGTGCTTTCCCACCCTTCACCGAGCCAACCCAAAGTATCACTACCTGCCGAATCAAAGTGATACCGGACCAAACCAACTCCAAAGCTATGCCGAACCAAAGTGATACCGGACCAAACCAACTCCTAAGCACTACAGAACCAACTCCACTTCCCTGCATAGCCAAACCAACACCTTTCTAAAGCATAGCCGAACCAACTACCGCTCCAACCGCTACCGGACCAAGTCCCACTGAACCAAACTCCACCTACTCACCACCGGATCAAGGCGTACCGGACCAACACTGCCAGGCCGTATTACATCAGTCCAGGCCCACTAGCAACTATATACATCCAAGACCCCTGACCCCAGCCTCACTCTATAAATAGAGGGGCAGGGTACAACAATGGCAGATAAGTTTGAGAGCTCAAGCACGGATAGAACTTTCAAACAACTTTCAGATACTTGTAACCAAAGCTTTGTACTTGTAATCTGAACAGAAAAAAGTGAATAACATATAAAGTGGATGTAGGCACATTCTGGCCGAACCACTATAAATCTGTGTGTCTTTTACAGTTTAGTCCATCTATTTTATATATTTGCATAAATCACCCAAATCACTAAGAACAACATATAATCAACTAAGTCACACGATTTGGAGGTGTTTGCCCATTTTTTCTGCAAACAGCTACTGTTTCTTGCTTAGATCATTTTCAACTAATGGCTCCACCATTAAGTGTAAAGACATAACTAGACACTGATTTACTATCATTTATATCGTTTTCGAAGCTCAAGTCTGTATATCCATGCATAAGGAGGTCACCATTACTGTATGTGAGGAATAAGTTTTTAGTTAAGTATACATTTTACGGCCTTTTTATGTTTTCCGCCAGAATTAGACTGGTATCTTCTTATGCATCCTAATGCGTTACCACATCCGGTCTAGTACATAGGATAGCATACACTATGGATCTTATAGCTGGAGCATAAGGAATCCTTAACATATGCTCTTTCTCTTCATCAATATGAGGAGCATCCTTCTTAGAAAGAACGATTCAAAACTGCGTTGGAACGTTTCCATGCTTGGAATTCTCCATATTGGACTTTTCAGCACGTTATCTATGTGCAGGGATCGGGACAACCCCAGCTACCTCTTAGATTACTTGATCAAAGCGCTCGTTCCAACTTATTGAAGCTTGTTTATGTCCATAAACGGCTTTAACAACTTGCAAGCCTTGCCCTCACTCTCATTGACCACAAAACACTCTGGCTGTGATATATAAACAGTCTCTTCTAAATCACCATTTAGAAAAGCCATCTTTACATCTATTTACCATATTTTATAGTAATGGAATGTAGTAATGGTAAGCATAATCCGAATGGACTTAAGCATGGCTGTGGGCGAAAAGGTCTCGTCATAACCAACGCCTTGAATATAATTAAATCCTTTTGCAACTAGCTGTGCCTTATAAGTCTCTACTTCCCCATCTGCATTTATCTATTTCTTAAAAATTCATTTAAAGCCGATGGGTTTTATCCATTTGAGTATATCTAACAAAGTCCAAACTTTATTTTTGTATATGGAACCCATCTCGGATTTCATTACTCCAAGCCATTGTGCAGAGTCTTTACTCTGCAGTGCTTATTCTAATGATATAGGAGTTTCATCATCTAAGATACGGTCCTCCTTCTCACCATCCACGAGAAAACCATAGTATCACTCTAGTATAAGAGATTCCCTACTAAACCTTCTAATAGGTTGCATGTTATCGCATACGGGTGAACTTGGTTCTCCCACTATTTCAGTTTTGGTGTTAGTTTCTTGAATCTCACCCAAGTCTTTAACTTCACTGTTACTTTCCTTTGACGGAAATTTCTTTTCTAAAGAGACAATGTTTGTAGAAACATCACCTTTTGTTCCTCTGTGTTGTAGAAAATATATCCCTTAGAATTCTTGGGATATTCGGTAAACTTAAATAAAGATGATCTTCCCTCAAACTTGTTAGGGCCATTATTCTTAACATAGGCCGGACAACCTCATATATTCAAATAATTCAAGTGAGGTTTCTTTCCATGCCATGCCTCACATGGCTTCTTAGTGGTAGATTTAATGGGTACTAAGTTTAGCATATATTCTGCGGTTTTCAGCACATAACCCTAGTACGACAGGGAAAACTTAGCTTTACTCATCATGAAACAAACCATATCTAATAAGGTTTGGTTCCTTCGCTCCTACACACCATTGTGTTGTGGAATATATGGTGGAGTAACCTGAGAGATAATCTCATTATCTTTTAAGTATGGTCAAAGCCATTGCCCAACATTATCGCCTCCTCAACCAGATGGAAGAAATTTAATCCTTTAGTTCGTCTGATTTTCAACTTCGTTTTTATACTCCTTAAATATTTTGCAGACAATTGATTTGTTCTTCATAAGATCATATATCCTAGTCTCGAGAAATCATTCATAAAATTAACAAAGCAAGAACTATTATATTTAGTTATTATAGGCATCAAGTTGTATATATCGCTATGCACTAGCTATAAGAGTTAGTCAACTCTTTCATTGCTCCTACTAAAGGGGCGCTTGATTATTTTTTCCTTTGAGACATGACTTAAAGGTGTCAAATGATTCAGGATCAAGTGATGATAGAAAATCTTTGGTTTTTAGTTTATGCGGTCATTTCTCACTAATATGACCGAGCCTACAATGTCAAAGGTAGCTTTCATTTATATTGCTACGAGAACTACTCACAGAACATATATAATTTGCATTGATCACATAAATTCCATTTTCAGGAAAACCTTCACAAACTTTATTTCCACTCAAATCAATATTCATAACATTATTTGCACAGTGAAATACATACCCAATCTTAGACAATTTATAAATAGATATAATTCCACTAATAAAGTCTTTAACAAAATAGCAGTTATTCAATACCAACACAAAATCACTAGGAAAATATAAATGAAAACTTCTTAAATCACCTGGAGTCTCATTTCTCCTTTTGCCATGTGTCGCCAGTTCCTAAGACTCTATAATGAGTTACGAATATGAGTTCCAGATCCTGTATCTAAAACCCAAGACATTTTATTGATTACAAAACTGTTTTACATCATAAATGTTCTTGATGGAGAAATAGAATTGTTTTGCCTCTTTTCTTTCACAATTTTAAGGTAGTCGGGACAGTTTCTCTTATAGCGTCCTTTCTTATGATAGTGGTGATACTCACCCTTGTTATCGACTGTCTTCTTACCTTTCTTACTTTTCTTTTTTCCATCCCTCTGTCATTTCTTTGAACTATTTGAATATGACATCCTACCTTTAACTACAAGCACAACCGAATGATCCTTATTGTGACTCAACCGACCTCAATTGAATAGCTCCACGAGATTCACATTCAAGTTGTTCATGTAGTATGAATGGTTCATGCTAAGGGGTCAGTGAAACAAGGATCAAGTCGACCTGTAACTCATTGCTTATAGTCACGTCAAGTGATGCAAGCCTATCGATGTAGCCCTTCATCATTAGCACATAGTCGTCCACCTTCTATCCCTTTTGCATTTTGGTATTAAGCAGTTTCTTAGTAGTCTCATACCTTGTGGAATGAGGCTACTCACCAAAAAGTGCCTTGAGACTATTAAATATCTCATGGACATACACTGATTCATGTTTCCTTTGTAACCGTTTTTCTAGAGTAGACAATACAGGCACTTTCGAAGTTAGGGACCCACTTACTATAAGCAAAATGCAAGACTTGGTGATCATCATCAGTGGATCTTGATAGCAGAGCATAAGATATAGATGACCTAACTTACTTATATGTCATAGCTATCCTTATAACTTGTAGCCAGTCAATATAGTTTGGTCCAGTTAATCGATTGCTTTCATTAAAAAGTCTTGGATTCGACATTATCTGCAAGTTTTATGAGCAGATTATTAGGACATTAACATAGTACATATTTTAATAATATTAGTAAAGTTAAACTTTATGTTTCATTCTACTAATGTTCTCCGACTAGTGTTTTATGTTCCGCCAAATCCTAAGTCAAAACATAGAAATCTTTCGACTTCACTAGTATGTAACATTCCTGGAATTTAGCTAAGATTTTTTGATAGTTAATTTGATCTTCGGAATTAAATTTTGAGATTATTTGGTAATTAATATAAAATTTTGGTTTAATTTGGAATTAATTATGGATTAATTGGGAATTTATTTGAATATTTGGGACGAAAATAAATTAAAGTATATGTTTATAAAATAGAATTTTGGATTAGAATTCAATAGTAAACATTCTAAAAATAATTTGAATTTAAAACTCTACATTTTAAATTAGTGAAAGTTTGATTTCTAAGATTTTAATGTATATTGAATTGAAAGTTATACTTTAAATTCAAATTTTAAAAAGATATTTGGAAGATTTTATGTTGATATAAACATAAGAAGTTGTTTAAAAGTTAAATTTTATATATATATAAGATGTGTGTAGAGCTAGATTGAAATATATCTAAACATACTTAAAACAAGTGTAAAGGTAACTTTAAAACATTTAAATATGCATTTGTACAAGTGTAAGCATTTTTACATATAATCTAAACATTTGTGAATATACAAAGACATGCAATATTAAATTGTAAAATATTAATACAAGCAAATGACAAGTGTTAACCATGAAAACAAGTATATTACAAATGTAATTCAAATGGACAAGTGGCAAAAGAGATTATTTTTTTTGAATTTAATTTTGAGAACATGCATAGAAAAAAAATGGTCAGGTTGTTTTCATCTTTCTCAAGCCTGAAAACCAAAGAATTCGAAATCCTCCTCAATCTCAAAACTGAAACTAAGTTTAAAACCTGAAAAGCAAATTCTAAAGCTCAGATTTAAAAGCAATCACAGCCTGGAATCTCAACAATATCTTCAACAAAGTTCAACTCAAAATTAAAAAAAAACCATTTCGAGAGCAAAGTCTTCAGCCTGGAAAACAAAGCAAAGATCAACCCTACATTCTATTAACAAGCAAAGATTCAATCAAACTCTGCTTCGATATATCAGATTCCGGATTCAAGTTTAAAAAAAACAATTCTTAGCATTGCATTCCATTCTTCTCTATTCTGCACATAAGGTGAGCAAACCCAACTTGTTCTATTTCTGAATGATCTTTGAAACATGATCTGAATGTGCCTGAATGACTGTGTGAATGAGCTTGCATGCTTGATCATATGTATAGACGACAGTGTGCATGATTGTGTATAGCAACAAGCCTCTGTTCCAAGTCCAACAGGGCTTAAACAATTTGAAAATTCAAATCTCCTTATTAAATCTCTAATAGGCCTAGAAATTTAAACCAGCTGTTTTTGTTTAAACCTAAACTAGGTTTTAAAAATATTTTCAAGAAAAATCAGTATAAATATTAGCTGGAAAATAGAAAAGGTAGTATAAATTTTAAAACATGTTAAATCCAAATATGTCAATTCTCTGATTCAGGCATATAATCCTAATCATCTTTGAAATTCCTGATTTTTAAGAGTTGAATCATCATTTATAGTTTCGGATTGAAGGAGATAATCAACGTTGACCAAAAAATGGTTTTTGAGTTATTCCTAGTGATCGTGTACATTATGTAATCTCGAGTTTGATGATGAATGTAGTTTGAAGATTGAGGACCATCAGAAATATGTACAATTGATTTATAATCCATCAAGGTGGTGAGGCGATGATGATTTAGGGTTTGGTGGATATTTTGGTTAGGGGTGTCAGTAAGTCGAATTTCATCGTCTCTGATGAATCGAGTGGTTCCGGACCTGGGGGAATGGATGTGGGATTCGGAGGTAAGGACTATGGTAATTTGGCTTGGATTCCAATGGACGTGATTGTCGGCGAAGGGAGTTTGAGTTGATTGAGCTTTGATACCAGATTTGAAAAGAAAATCGAAGTTGGGCCCGCGAATTTGGTTGCTGGGCTCGGGGAAGATGAGTTTTCTGGCTCGGGTCTGAAAAGTTCGGTTAAGGCAGTTTTTAATTTTCTAAGATTTAGACAAGTTTTTGAATTTCAATCTTAATCGAGTTTAAAGGTTTAAGTATAACTGAAAATAGGTTTGATTTCCATGTAAAATGTTTTAAACAAGCTTTAAAAGATTTAAATGTTAAAGTATATGTTTAAAATTTGTTTAGTTTGATTTGTTACTTCAAATCTAAAATTTAACGATTCAATTATTAAGTTAATTTTAAAGTTAAACATGATTTGTGATACATAAATCATTAATTTTATTAAAAAGGATAATTAAGATAAAAGGTTATTTAAAACCTTAATCTTTTAAAACTAATGAGATAATGATGAATCATTAAACAAGGAAAAAAATAAATATATAGAGTAATAATAATTAAAGTAATTAATAAAGATAAAAGGTTTTATCTTTTAATTGGTTAAACAATTAATGGTTTATTAATATAATTACTTAAAGAATAATTACTTAATTAATTACTTAATATTAAAGATTAATTTGATAAATAATTAAGGTTAATTAATTTGTAATTAATAATTAATTAATTAAGAAGTAAACAATTAATAAAAGTAATTAAGAGTTAATTAATCAACAATTAAGGATAAATTAACTAAGATAATTAATTAAGAAATGATTAATTAATGAAGGTGATTAAGACTTAATCAATTGTAATTAATGATAATTAATCATTGATTAAAGATAATTAATGAAAGTAATTATGTGGTTAATTAATTTAAACCACACGATTTATTCATCATAATTGAAGATGTTTGATTGTTATTGAATACTATGTATTGGATTGATATCTCTGTTATGTGCTTATGATGTTATGTAAAATGAATTGTTCGTTATCTCTGGACTGTAATATTATGTCCTGTGAATTGAGCTGTGTGTAATTTATTTATTTATTTATTTATTTATTTTAACTATGATACATTTATCTGTGAATCTATGAATGAAGATAAGTGTCGCGATCCAAATTCCAGTGTTCGAAAATCGACATCCGTACTCCACTGTACTTAAATGTCGCAGATCCCAACGTTGAATTTCAAGTCGTGCTAGAGCTTATAACACAATTAAGTAAACAACACAGCGGAAGAAAAATAAATGAATATCATTGATATACCATATTCGATACAATAATGATACAATATGAATAAATATCAGAGATACAAAATAACAATGCTACAACGGAATAACAAATAAACTAGCAGCGGAAACAAACATAACTTGAAACTCCAGAAGAAACACCAATATAAGCAATCCCCATAGATAGCTTGAACCCCCCATCACGTTTCACTAAGCTAAGAAAGTCTCGTCCGTGAATCCAAAGACTTAAATATCCAGGATCTCCAAATAATTACAAAGAGAAAGCTGAAAGCTACTGGATCGATATCTATATCTACTATCTGAAAAATCCAACTCTAGACTGCCCGTGTGGAAAATAGTGGGCACCCATAGTTTAGGAAGGAACAATAAACTCCGGGTTAGTCATGGGACTGGTATGAGCAAACGAAAACAGTTTTGACTTTAAAACAAACAACATAATTTAAATTTGAAATTCACAATGCTTTTTGGAAAATGAAACTACCATAAGGCGTCCCGGCACACACACAATGCAATCGCACACTTGGGGCAGATTTCTCCTTATGATAGTCAAACATGCTTACTACACAAAATTCTCTTTTTATATTATTATTAGTGCATAGTGGAAAACATTTCGAAAGTATAATATTAATCTTAGCCAGCATAGGTGCCATTATAGTATGCCTAGTATAGCTACCATGTTAAATGGCAGGTTCTACAACTAGAACCGTACAAGGCGTGTATTGGTAATTGGATTTCCAACAAATGGTCAGGCTAAGGAACTTCCTGGGCTACAGGGTACGCTTCTGGAGGGAAGCCCCGAGAACCTAACCGGATCTCTGCCAACACAAGCCCGGGTTATCTCTGTAACTAGGTAACTACTGACACGAGTATGCCATCCCCCGGTCGTATCCGACCTTTATCCGAGCTCTCGATACCAACAACCACAAAGTAATGTATTTGCAGTAACCACATAGGTTTAAGTATCTGGGCTCCATACCATGATATCACCTCTACCCAGAAACAAATGAACATACCCTAAGGGGGCGCTACCCCAAATAACCTTGCCGCATTCTTCCTGTTTCCACCATTTCGGGTTGTGAAGTTCGACAAAGTTTCATCCACAAAGCTATGCTTTTCACAAAAGCCATGCTTTGATCAACAAATGATCAGCAACACTTCGTATGCCACATTACCAAAATGAGAATGTATCACTAGTAACCATTAACTACATAACCTCTGAGCTCGTACGTCTCAGAGAAGGGTGTTAAGCTAAGAGAATAAATCTCCGCCACCAAACAGAAATGTATTTGATAGAAACCGGTTTTACATCTCAAAGTGTAATGTCAGACACACATCCATACAAGTCTGTTCCGGGTAAGAACGGAACCGAAGGCACTTTCGAAGAAGCCCTTGCAAATCCGGATAATCCCTAATCACATCCAGACTCCCCATCACAAAGGGTGATCAAATCTCTATACTGGGGACCAGTCAGTGTAGAGACATTCGATGGGTTATCCTTTCGTTTTTGAAAAATATCCGGTCTTCACCACCGGTCTTCAAATGCTATCAATATCGTCGTATCATTATTCGGAATGGGTTATATTACAGAGGGTCCTCTCCCGGCTAAACTGAATAATGAGCGCAATATTTAAAATCATATGGATAATGGGATTTCAGTTAAATCACAACTTAAAAATCCAAAGCTTTTCTTTCAAATGGTTAAACAAATTACCATTTATAAATCTTCTTAAATAAAATGATTCATTTCAAAAACCTTCAATGGTTTAAACAATTTTCCATATTTAAATCTTTTAAACAAAAGATTCACTTTTAAGACCCCTTTCAATTTTAAACAAGGTTCGTCAATCTTTGACAAAGATTTATTCATAGCCTTTCAAAACAATTTCCAAAGATTCATTCATAACTTTCAAAACAATTCCCGGTTTCAAATCTTTTATATATAAAAGATACATCATTTAAAATCCTCTTCAATTTTAAAATAGGTTTCAACTATCTTTCACAAAAATTCAATTTTAGCTTTCAAAACCATTCAATTTCAAATTTGAAATCTTTCCATCATAATTATTATTTGAAATTACTTATTTTCCGTTTCTGAAAACCCAATTATAATTGCACAAGTTAGGGCCTTTCAAATATAAACTTGGGTTAAATTCAAATTTTCAAAACTATACTTCTAAAATGGTTTAAAAAACCATATAAACATATTTATAGCTTGTATAACCTTTTTACCAAATATAGAATTCAATTTCAAATTTTGAATTCAAATTTTAAATCGAATTTCAAAACTAAATCTAGTTATTCAAAGATAACTTTTATCTTTGAAATTCTTTTCCAAAAGCTTTTCACTTTAAACCTAATTCATATCCAAAACCATTTGGATTTCAATTTTAAAATTATATTCAAAAATCTGCGATTTAACCGATTTCCACATGAAATCCATATTTTTGTGTGTATAGTTGGTCCAGGGATTTTACACAATAAAGTGCAACATCATCAATCATCACATCATTAATCATCACAGATACAATCACAGTAATATCGATAAGCGGTATAATCCTATAACGCTTATCTATACACACAGAATCATAAATAGATAACATAAATGCATTGCAAATACATAAATTACATTCCACAGCTCAATAACATTACATAACATCACATATCAGGAATATCATGCAATTCAAACATTCCATATCATCCAAAACAACCATAAGTACGATCATTAAGTCATCTGATTAATTTAAATTAGATTGGTCGCTTATGAATAAATTTCTAATCATGGTTAACTAATAACTAGTTTATTACAAACCATTATTATTAATTATTCTTTAATTAATCATTAATTAATGAGAATCCTTTGATTAATGATCCTTAATTAATTTCAATAATTAATAAATTAATTCTTAATTAATTATCCTTAAAATAAATGATTATTCCCAATAATTTTCATAAATTAATTAACTTTTAAATTATCTTTAATCAATAATTAAATTATCACTAATTACTATTTATTAAGTCTTAATCACCATCATAATTAAATCATTTCTTAATTAATTATCTTAATTAATCAACCCTTAATTGTAATTAAATCTTAATTATTTTAATTAATTTATTCCTTAATTAATTACGTTAATTAATAAACCACATTTTTTAATTTTCCTTTAAAGTAATTAACTCTTAATATTTGATTTATCAATCTTCAATCATTAATTATCTACCCTTAATTACTTTCACTAAGTGATTTCTGTTTTTATTTATTCATTTATTAATTACTTGATCAATTAACTTAAAGTACTAATTAACTTATTTTAATTAATAATCCTCAGTTATTAATTAATTTAATCTTAATTATAACTAATTATCCTTTAATTGATTTTCCTAATTATTAATGAATTGATCTTAAATACAAATTATTACTCACTTGATTATCATTAACGATATAAATCAACTTACTTTTCAGTTAAAAAATTGAAACGTTTGATTTTTATTTCTAAATCACTTATGAAGTTTCATTCAAAATAACTTGTTACAAATATAAAGTTAAACTTAATTGTTTTAAAAATCATTTATTTCAAAATCTTAAATTTATGCCCTTGTTCAAAACTTGTTCAATTTACTTTGGTACATAGTTTACCCAACATTCACTTGCCTTTAAGAGCTGAATAATATTTACTTTAAAATTTTAAAACCCGCCATAATTTTTTAACCTGGGACAAATTTCTTTCAGAAAGTTTAAATCTGGCTTTAACATAATAACCCGAGCCATAAGACAAATCTTCCCGAATGAAAACTCAAACTAAATCCATGTTTACTCGAGACTGTCCCGAGCCAGGCCTTCTTCTTGTTTTACTCATTTTTTTCCTCTCTGTTGTAAAATTGAACACTCGAACAACGCAGTAACCCACTCGAGCAAAATCCTCACTTCCTCGGTAGCAAACTCGAGCCCGAACCTGATAGTTCGTTTTCCTTCCCAAACTCAAGCAACTTCAGACACGAATCATGCTCGTGTACGTTGCACAACTCTCCGACTAACTCCGGTCACTTCTATATATGACTGTCAACAAGTCTTCAACATCTCTATCAACCAGCCTAACCTTCCAGAATCTCCAAAGTCGCCCTTCATCAAAATCGAGCTTCTTGATTCAAAAACCCAAACTAACACCTCCGTCGAAATTGTTTTGCCGACGACCATCGAGACCGCCTTACACCTCGCCACGACGACTATAGATTCACCATTGACCTATGTGACTTGTCTAATTATTATTTGAAACTACTTGTTTTCCGTTTCTGAAAACCCAATTATAATTGCATAAGTTAGGACCTTTCAAATATAAACTTGGGTTAAATTCAAATTTTCAAAACTATACTTCTAAAATGGTTTAAAAAACCATATAAACATATTTATAGCTTGTATAACCTTTTTACCAAATATAGAATTCAATTTCAAATTTTGAATTCAAATTTTAAATCGAATTTCAAAACTAAATCTAGTTATTCAAAGATAACTTTTGTCTTTGAAATTCTTTTCCAAAAGTTTTTCACTTTAAACCTAATTCATATCCAAAACCATTTGGATTTCAATTTTAAAATTATATTCAAAAATCTACGATTTGACCGAGAAATCCTTATTTGTGTGTGTATAGTGTGGTCCAGGGGTTTTGCACAATAAAGTGCAACATCATCAATCATCACATCATTAATCATCACAGATACAATCACAGTAATATCGATAAGTGGTATAATCCAATAACGCTTATCTATATACACAAAATCATAAATAGATAACATAAATGCATTGCAGATACATAAATTACATTCCACGGCTCAATAACATTACATAACATCACATATCAGGAATATCATGCAATTCAAACATTCCATATCATTCAAAACAATCATAAGTACGATCATTAAGTCATCTGATTAATTTAAATTAGATTGGTCACTTATGAATAAATTTCTAATCATGGTTAACTAATAACTAGTTTATTACAAACCATTATTATTAATTATTCTTTAATTAATCATTAATCAATCTTTAATTAATAAGAATCCTTTGATTAATGATCCTTAATTAATTTCAATAATTAATAAATTAATTCTTAATTAATTATCCTTAAAATAAATGATTATTCCCAATCATTTTCATAAATTAATTAACTTCTAAAAATTATCTTTAATCAATAATTTAATTATCACTAATTACTATTTATTAAGTCTTAATCACCATCATAATTAAATCATTTCTTAATTAATTATCTTAATTAATTAACCCTTAATTGTAATTATATCTTAATTACTTTAATTAATTTATTCCTTAATTAATTACTTTAATTAGTAAACCACATTAATTAATTTTCCTTTAAAGTAATCAACTCTTAATATTTGATTTGTCAATCTTCAATCATCAATTATCTACCCTTAATTACTTTCACTAAGTGATTTCTGTTTTTATTTATTCATTTATTAATTACTTGATCAATTAACTTAAATTACTAATTAACTTATTTTAATTAATAACCCTCAGTTATTAATTAATTTAATCTTAATTATAACTAATTATCCTTTAATTGATTTTCTTAATTATTAATGAATTGATCTTAAATACAAATTATTACACACTTGATTATCATTAACGATATAAATCAACTTACTTTTCAGTTAAAAAATTGAAACGTTTGATTTTTATTTCTAAATCACTTATGAAGTTTCATTCAAAATAACTTGTTACAAATATAAATTTAAACTTAATTGTTTTAAAAATCATTTATTTCAAAATCTTAAATTTATTCCCTTGTTCAAAACTTGTTCAATTTACTTTGGAACTTAGTTTTCCCAACTTGCACTTGCCTTTAAGAGCTGAATAAAATTTACTTTAAAATTTTAAAACCCGCCATAATTTTTTAACCTGGGACAAATTTCTTTCAAAAAGTTTAAAGCTGGCTTTAACATAATAACCCGAGCTATAAGACAAATCTTCCCGAATGAAAACTCAAACTAAATCCATGTTTACTCGAGACTGTCCCGAGCCCGGCCTTCTTCTTGTTTTACTCATTTTTTCCCTCTCTGTTGTAAAATTGAACGCTCGAACAACGCAGTAACCCACTCGAGCAAAATCCTCACTTCCTCGGTAGCAAACTCGAGCCCGAACCTGATAGTTCGTTTTCCTTCCCAAACTCAAGCAACTTCAGACACGAATCATGCTCGTGCACGTTGCACAACTCTCCGACAAACTCCGGTCACTTCTATATATGACTGTCAACAAGTCCTTGACATCACTATCAACCAGCCTAACCTTCCAGAATCTCCAAAGTCGCCCTTCATCAAAATCGAGCTTCTTGATTCAAAAACCCAAACTAATAGCTCCGTTGAAATTGTTTTGCCGACGACCATCGAGACCGCCTTACACCTCGCCACGATGACTACAGATTCACCATCGACCTATGTGACTTTTCTAATTATTATTTGAAACTACTTGTTTTCCATTTCTGAAAACCCAATTATAATTGCACAAGTTAGGACCTTTCAAATATAAACTTGGGTTAAATTCAAATTTTCAAAACTATACTTCTAAAATGGTTTAAAAAACCATATAAACATATTTATAGCTTGTATAACCTTTTTACCAAATGTAGAATTCAATTTCAAATTTTGAATTCAAATTTTAAATCGAATTTCAAAACTAAATCTAGTTATTCAAAGATAACTTTTATCTTTGAAATTCTTTTCCAAAAGCTTTTCACTTTAAACCTAATTCATATCCAAAACCATATGGATTTCAGTTTTAAAATTATATTCAGAAATCTGCGATTTGACCAATTTCCACGTGAAATCCATATTTGTGTGTGTATAGTGTGGTCCAGGGGTTTTACATAATAAAGTGCAACATCATCAATCATCACAGATAAAATCACAGTAATATCGATAAGCGGTATAATCCTATAACGCTTATCTATATACACAAAATCATAAATAGATAACATAAATGCATTGCAGATACATAAATTACATTCCACGGCTCAATAACATTACATAACATCACATATCAGGAATATCATGCAATTCAAACATTCCATATCATCCAAAACAACCATAAGTACGATCATTAAGTCATCTGATTAATTTAAATTAGATTGGTCACTTATGAATAAATTTCTAATCATGGTTAACTAATAACTAGTTTATTAAAAACCATTATTATTAATTATTTTTTAATTAATCATTAATTAATCTTTAATTAATAAGAATCCTTTGATTAATGATCCTTAATTAATTTCAATAATTAATAAATTAATTCTTAATTAATTATCCTTAAAATAAATGATTATTCCCAATAATTTTCATAAATTAATTAACTTTTAAAAATTATCTTTAATCAATAATTTAATTATCACTAATTACTATTTATTAAGTCTTAATCACCATCATAATTAAATCATTTCTTAATTAATTATCTTAATTAATTAACCCTTAATTGTACTTAAATCTTAATTACTTTAATTAATTTGTTCCTTAATTAAGTACTTTAATTAATAAACCACATTAACTAATTTTCCTTTAAAGTAATTAACTCTTAATATTTGATTTATCAATCTTCAATCATTAATTATCTACCCTTAATTACTTTCACTAAGTGATTTCTGTTTTTATTTATTCATTTATTAATTACTTGATCAATTAACTTAAATTACTAATTAACTTATTTTAATTAATAATCCTCAGTTATTAATTAATTTAATCTTAATTATAACTAATTATCCTTTAATTGATTTTCTTAATTATTAATGAATTGATCTTAAATACAAATTATTACTCACTTGATTATCATTAACGATATAAATCAACTTACTTTTCAGTTAAAAATTTGAAACGTTTGATTTTTATTTCTAAATCACTTATGAAGTTTCATTTAAAATAACTTGTTACAAATATAAATTTAAACTTAATCATTTTAAAAATCATTTATTTCAAAATATTAAATTTATGCCCTTGTTCAAAACTTGTTCAATTTACTTTGGAACATAGTTTACCCAACTTGCACTTGCCTTTAAGAGCTGAACAAAATTTACTTTAAAATTTTAAAACCCGCTATAATTTTTTAACCTGGGACAAATTTCTTTCAAAAAGTTTAAACCTGGCTTTAACATACTAACCCGAGCCATAAGACAAATCTTCCCGAATGAAAACTCAAACTAAATCCATGTGTACTCGAGACTGTCCCGAGCTAGGCCTTCTTTTTGTTTTACTCTTTTTTTCCTCTCTGTTGTAAAATTGAACGCTCGAACAACGCAGTAACCCACTCGAACAAAACCCTCACTTCCTCGGTAGCAAACTCGAGCACGAACCTGATAGTTCATTTTCCTTCAACTCAAGCAACTTCAGACACGAATCATGCTCATGCACGTTGCACAACTCTCTGATCAACTCCGGTCACTTCTATGACTGTCAACAAGTCGCCGACATCACTATCAATCAGCCTAACCTTCCAGAATCTCCAAAGTCGCCCTTCATCAAAATCGAGCTTCTTGATTCAAAAACCCAAACTAACACCTCCATCGAAATTGTTTCGCCATCGACCTATGTGTCTTTTCCCCTAGGTCCGATACCTTCCAGTGCTTCGACGTAGGCGCGGCAACACGATTAGCTGCTCCGACCAAAACTCATCTAAAAACCCTACTTTGGCAATTTTGCCGACCCACGATGATCTGGAAACCTTACGAACATTTTTCCTAAGCTTTCCTATTCTCACACTATCTCCAGTAGTGATTTCGAGATTTCAAGACTTGTCAATCATCAGACAAGCCTCCCAATGCCAAACCCGTTCAACCCTCTAAAACTCTCAACACACAAGCTTAAAAATCCTGATTTCAATTTTAAAATCATAGTTTTTAAATACGAATCAGTTAATATGAACAAAAATCAAAATTTAAACAACTAAATTTTCTGACTTGATTGAATTCCCACTGTTCTTCTTCCCTTTTATTAAGGCTACCTTCATATTCTTTCTAAAAAGTATTTTTAAAATTTATATCTCGTTGCTTCTAACAAATCTTGTTTACACATCAAGGTTTAAAGAAAAATAGGGAAAGAGGAATTGAAATTTGGATTTAAATCAAGCCTGGGAATTTTCTAACAGAGTCTAAGTGCCTGATTATTTTGGATTGTTACTGTTATTTATTAATTTTGAAATAAATATTCAACATAAACTCTTGCAATTATTTTTAAAAATAACATTAAACTCATATAATCACTTTCTATTTAGAGATCTTATCCTACATTTTGTTTGTATGAAGAGAAAAATGAATTATTCAAATAGATCTGAACCTGTAGCATACAGAATATATGCATATACATACATATCCAGACATGCTTACAGTGTATATAGCCTAATTCAACTGTATTCAAGTTGAGTACACCCAGACAAACACACATACATCATCACAGCACAGAAATGTCGCATGCATCAGAATCAAAGGATAATGGGTTGAAAGTTTGCTCACCATATTTGATGAAGACAGAGGACAAAAGTCTGGAATTTTTAATCCGATCTTGAAGCTTTGAAGTTGCATTTGATTTTCAGGGCTTTAAACTCTTGCTTTGACCTTCATTTCAATTTCCAGGTTTTTGATTCGCTGAGTTGATTCCAGACTTGAAGATTTTGAGAACAGGTTTTAAACTTTTGACTCCTTTCAAAATTGAAAATCTCAGGTCTTTTGAATCAGCTTGCTTTTGTACTGTAACCAGAGTTGAATTTGATCTTGATGCTTTTCTGGTTTGTATTATTTCATTTTTTTTTTGTAGTTTCAGGTTTAGAAAAATTTTTACTGAGAAAAATTTTGTTTACTTTTTAATTCATATTCATATTATTTAATTCCAAAGAAAAGAGGATGTTGCCACTTGTTAAATCTATTACACTTGTTAATTGTATAGAGAAAAATCTTTACACTTGTTTATATTATTAAGGAAAAGGTTTACATTTATTAACATAAAGAAATTTGTGTCTAAATCTTTAATTTAAATAAATTTAAAAAATTGTGTTTCAACCCTTGTGTTATTTACATTTACACTTTTGTATCTTATACTTTTATAACTTATCATATGTTTATGTTTATATCTATGCATTTCCTATAAATTGTACTTATACAACTTATTAAAGAAAAAAAATGATTTGAAAGTTAATTATATTATAACTCATAAATAACTAATTACCTCAATAAATAATCCCTTTATTCAATTTAATTTACATATGTAAATGTTTCACATTTTTAAATTCAAAAATATATAAACTATATTTATTCATTTAGAAGAAAAGGTGTTTTAAATTCTTTTATCAAATTCATATTCAACTTTAGAACTTTTATTAATTTTTGTTTTCATATCATTCATACATTGTTCAACTATATATACTTATACATTCTTAAAGAAAAAATGTTTTTGAAACTAAATTACAATTTTTAAAAATTAATCATATATATGTAATTCTTAATTTTAAAATTTTATTCTTAAATTCCCAATTCAAATCTACTTTCAATCTACTTACAAAACACATTTATTTTTAAATCCAATATTATTTAAAAAAAATACTTAAATTTCAAATCAAAATTTCTTTTTATAATCTAAAAAGTATTTTTGTTTTAGAAATTTCTAATTAATTCACAAATAATTTCACAATTTAGTTTCCCAAAATTAAATTAGTTATCAAATTATCTTAACTAAAATTTCAGGAAAGTTACAATAAGCGTTATAGATTATACGGCTTATCGATATTTATATGATTGAATCTATGATGATTGATGTTGTGCACTACTGTGTAAAACCCCTGGACTACACCTTACATACACTAATATGGATTGCACGAGGAAATTGGTTAAGTCACAGATTTTTGAAATGGTTTTAAAAATTGAATTTTGAATCCAAACAGTTTTGGAAATAGAATTGAGTTAAATGTAGAAAGGCTTTTGAAAAGGAGTTTCAAAGATAAAAGTTATTTTGAATAACTTAATAAGTTTTGAAATTTAAATAATTTTGTTTGAATTTGAATTTAAAATTTGAAATTGTATTCTATGTTTGGAAATTATGATTTGAAAAGGTTATACAAGTTATAAATGTGTTTATATGGGTTTTAAACCATTTTAAAAGTATTGATTTGAGAATTTGAATTTAACCCAAGGGCTTTAACTTGTATAAATGTAATCGTATTTTTCCGAAACGAAAACTATTGGTTTTCAAATAATAATAGCTTTCATATAAAGAAAGGATTTCCAATTTGTATTGAAAGATTTCAAGTTTGAAATGAAATTGAAATAGTTTTGAAAGCTATGAATGAACCGTTGTGAAAGATTATTAAATCTTTTTTTTGAAATCGAAGAGGATTTTAAATGGTGTATCTTTTATATAAAAGATCTGGAATGGAATTTTTTTATGGAAATGATTTTAAAAGCTATGAATTGAATCTTTGATTTAAAGATTGGACGAGTTAATCCAATTTAAAAGGAAAATTGTTTTGTACGGGGCTATGAATGAATCTTTGTTAAAGATTGGTGAAGTTTGTTTTCAAATTGAAAAGGGATCTGAAAAGCATATCTTTTGTAAAAACGATTTGAATTGGAAAGATATTAATGAATCTTTGTGAAAGATTGGTAACCTTTGTGAACTTTGTGAAGTGAATCTTTTGTTCAAAAAGATTTGTCAATGGTAATTTGTTTAACCATTTGAAAGAAATGTTTTGGGTAATAAGTTGTGACTTAACTGAGATCCCATATCCATATGTTTTTAAATATTGCGCTCACTATTCGGTTTAGCCGACAGATGATTTTGTGTCATATAACCCATTCCAAATAGTGATACGACGTTACGGATAGCAATTAAAGACTAGTGGTAAAGACCGGGTATTTTCGAAAGCGAAAGTTTAACCCGTCGAATGTCTCTGCACCAAGTGGCCCCCGGTATAGAGATTTGAGCACCCTTTGTGATGGGGAGTCTGGACGTGATTAGGGATTATCCGAATTTGCAAGGGCATCTTTGTGAAGTGCCTTCGGTTCTATTCGAACCCGGAACAGACTTGTATGGATGTGTGTTTGACGTTAAACTTTGAGATGTAAAGCTGGTTTCTATCAAGTACATTTCTATTTGGTGGTCGAGATTTATTCTCTTGGCTTAACACCCTTCTCTAAGACGTACGAGCTCAGAGGTTATGTAGTTGATGGTTAATAGTGATACATTCCCAATTTGGTAATGTGACACACGAAGTGCTACTGATCATTTGTTGATCGAAGCATCGCTTTGCGAAAAAGCATAGCTTTGTGGATGAGACTACATCAGGACCTCACACCCTGGAAATGGTCGAAACAGGAATGTTGCAGCAAGGATTTTAGGGGTCGCGGCCCTAGGGTATGTCCATTTCCTTCTGGATAAATGGTGGTATCATGGTATGGAGCCCAGATATTTAACCTATGTGGCTACTGCAAATTTATTACTTTGTGGTTGTTGGTTGAGAGGCGCCTCGGATAAAGGTCGGTAACGACCAGAGGTGACATACTTGTGTGTTAGTTACCAATGTTATAGCTTGGTTAAAGCGTGATGTAGCGTCGGCCTTGTTAGCAGAGATCCGGTTAGGTTCTAGGGGCGTCCTTCCAGAGGCTTACCCATTTCGGTAAGGAAGTTCCTTAGCCTGACCTTTTGTTGGAAACCCAATCATCAATACGCCCCCTTTACGATTTCAATTGTATAACCTGCCATTCTTAAAAGGTAGCTATAGTAGGCATACGACGAAATGGGGTATGCTGGCTAAGATTGATATTATACTTCCGAAATGTTTTCTGCACTATGCACTAATAATAATATAAAAATGGTTTTCGCGTATCAAGCATTTTGACCGTCATAAGGAGAAATCTCCCCCAAGTGTGCGCTTGCATTGTGTATGTGGCAGCAGGCCTTATGGTAGTTTCATTTTCCAAAAAGCATTTAGGTTTTCAATATTTTAAAATCTTTGTTGTTTTTATAAAGATAAAACTGCTTTTGTTCGCTCATACCAGTCCCATGACTGACCCGGAGTTTATTGTTCCCTTCCTAAACTCTGGGTGCCCATAATTTTCCACACGGGCAGTCTAGAGTTGGGTTTTTCAGATAGTCAGGTTTAGTAGAATATGTGGAGCTAGTTCTGTCTTTGGATTCAGACTGACCTAGATTTGCTTAGTACATCCTGATTGGGAGTTTGAGTTATTTCTAGATTGGTGATTTGGAGATGGAGATTGCTGATATTGGAATTCTCTTCTGAAGACCATTCTTTCTATTTGAGATCATTGTTATTAGTTTTCGCTGTTATTTTTGTCGCTCTGATATTGATGTATATCATTGGATATTGTATTCATTGGAGTTGTATATGATATTCATTTCTTTTTCTTCTGCTATGTTGTTATACTTAATGTGTTATAAGCTCCGGCGAGCCAGATTCGACGTTTGAATCTGCGGCGTTCGAGTACAAGTGAAGTACGGGTGCCGATTTTCGAAGGTCGAGTCAGGGTCGTTACATTGGTATCAGAGCTGAAGGTTCAAACTTTAGCTTTTGGAGTATAACACATTAGGTGACTCATTAGAGATAGGGTGAAGTATACCCTAGAATGAGTATATCCCTAAGATATGTGTTCGTGTGCCTCAATAAATTCTCTTACTATCCACTGATAGTGAGTATGATTGCAAGAAGTGAACGAGGTAGGGGACAAGGAAGTACCACTAAAAATGGTCAATGCCCTGCAACAATGGAAACAACTTTTCTCTATCAATCTCCTTTGACGCAATTTCAATTCTCTGATGTCTTCGTGGAAGCTACAAGTTGGAGCTTCGGTGTGATGGTGGACCTGCAAATCGTGTAGATAAGTTTCTATCTCGTATTCTCTTCCCAATCTCTTTTGTTCTTCATCCAATTTCAATTGTTTGATGGTTTCTTGGCAGCTCCAGGAAGAAGCTTTGATATGTTTGCATGGGACATAAACTACAGATGGGTCAGAATTGTTTGTTTGGATGAATTGGTTGATATGGTTGATAGGTATATTTTGGTTGTTTAAACTAGAAGTTTTGGGATTTTATCCATATATCTGTCTATTCTTTGGGATTCCGATTTATTCTACGAATGGTTAGTTATTCCTTCGAACTAACCAATACCCCTGCATACTTCGTAGATTTGGATGACCCGAGTATATTGTGAAGTGTTAAATAGATACGTTCATGTATCTATTATTGATATTATGATTTGGTAAGGCAAATGCAGAATAGATATTCAATTTGATCTGCAAATTTGTTTCCCTATCTTCAATTTGTTTTTGTTGTCTCCATGTCTTTCAAATTTTGGAGACGAAATTTTCTTAAGAGGGAGAATCTGTAACATTCCTGGAATTTAGCTAAGATTTTTTTATAGTCAATTTGATCTTTGGAATTAAATTTTGAGATTATTTGGTAATTAATACAAAATTTTGGTTTAATTTGGAATTAATTATGGATTAATTGGAAATTTATTTGAATATTTGGGAAGAAAATAAATTAAAGTATGTGTTTATAAAATAGAATTTTGGATTAGAATTCAATAGTAAACATTTTGAAAATAATTTAAATTTAAAACTCAACGTTTTAAATTAGTAAAAGTTTGATTTCTAAGATTTTAATGTATATTGATTTGAAAGTTATACTTTAAATTCAAATTTTAAAAAGATATTTGGAAGATTTTATGTTGATATAAACATATGAAAGTTGTTCAAAAGTTAAACTTTATACATACATACATACATACATACATACATACATATATATATATATATATATATATATATATATATATATCTATATATATAAGATGTGTGAAAAGCTAGATTGAATTATATCTATACATACTTAAAACAAGTGTAAAGGTAACTTTCAAACATGTAAATATGCATTTGTACTAGTGTAAGCATTTTTACATATAATCCAAACATTTGTGAATATACAAAGACATGCAATATTAATTTGTAAAATATTAATACAAGCAAATGACAAGTGTTAACCATGAAAACAAGTATATTACAAATGTAATTCAAATGGACAAGTGGCAAAAGAGATTATTTTCTTTTGAATTTAATTTTGAGAACATGCGTAGAAAAAAAATGGTCAGGCTGTTTTCATCTTTCTCAAGCCTAAAAACCAAAGAATACGAAATCCTCCTCAATCTCAAAACTGAAACTAAGTTTAAAACCTGAAAAGAAAATTCTAAAGCTCAGATTTAAAAGCAATCACAGCCTGGAATCTCAACAATATCTTCAACAAAGTTCAACTCAAAAAAACAACAATTCCAGAGCAAAGTCTTCAGTCTGGAAAACAAAGCAAAGAACAAGCCTACATTCAATTAACAAGCAAAGATTCAATCAAACTCAGCTTCGATATATCAGATTCCTGATTCAAGTTTTAAAAAAACAATTCTAAGCTTTGCATTCCTGTTCTTCTCTGTTCTGCACATAAGGTGAGAAAATCCAAGTTGTTCTATTTTTGAATGACCTTTGAAACATGAACTGAAAGTGCCTGAATGTCTGTGTGAATGTGCTTGCATGCTTGATTATATGTATAGATGACTGTGTGCATGATTGTGCACAACAACAAGCCTCTGTTCCAAGTCCAACAGGGCTTAAACAATTGGAAAATTCAAATCTCCTTATTAAATCTCTGATAGGCCTAGAAATTTAAACCAGCTGTTTTTTTAAACCTAAACTAGGTTTTAAAAATATTTTCAAGAAAAATCAGTATAAATATTAGTTGGAACATAGAAAAGGTAGTATAGATTTTAAAACATGTTAAATCCAAATATGTCAATTCTCTGATTCAGGCATATAATCCTAATCATCTTTGAAATTCATGATTTTTAAGAGTTGAATCATCATTTATAGTTTAGGATTGAAGGAGATAATCAATGTTGACCAGAAAATGGTCTTTGAGCTATTCCTGGTGATCGTGTACATTGAGTGATCTCGAGGTTGATGATGAATGTAGTTTGAAGGTTGAGGACCATCAGAAAAATGTACAATGGATTTATAATCCATCGTGATGGTGAGGCGATGATGATTTAGGGTTTGGTGGATATTTTGGTTAGGGGTGTCAGTAAGTCGAATTTCATCGTCTCTGATGAATCGAGTGTCTCCGGACTTGGGGGAATGGATGTGGGGTTTGGAAGTAAGGACTCTGGTGATTTGGCTTGGATTACGATGGACGTGATCGTCGGCGAAGGGAGTTTGAGTTGATCGAGCTTTGATACCAGATTCGAAAAGAAAATCAAAGTTGGGCACGAGAATTTGGCTGCTGGGCTCGGGGAAGATGAGTTTTCTTGCTCGGGTCTGAAAAGTTGGGTTAAGGCAGTTTTTAATTTTCTAAGATTTAGACAAGTTTTTGAGTTTCAATCTTAATCAAGTTTAAAGGTTTAAGTATAATTGAAAATAGGTTTGATTTCCAAGTAAAATGTTTTAAACAAGTTTGAAAAGATTTTAATGTTAAAGTATATGTTTAAAATTTGTTTAGTTTGATTTGTTACTTCAAATCTAAAATTTAATGATTCAATTGTAAGTAATTTAAAGTTAAACATGATTTATGATACTTAATTCATTAATTTTATTAAAAAGGATAATTAAGATAAAATGTTATTTAAAACCTTAGTCTTTTAAATTAACTAATGAGATAATGATGAAACATTAAACAAGGAAAAAGTAAATATATAGAGTAATAATAATTAAAGTAATTAATAAAGATAAAAAGTTTTATCTTTTAATTGGTTAAGTAATTAATGGTTATTAATATAATTACTTAAAGAATAATTACTTAATTAATTACTTAATATTAAAAATTAATTTGATAAATAATTAAGGTTAATTAATTTGTAATCAATAATTAATTAATTAATAATTAATTAATTAATAATTAATTAATTAAGAAGTAATCAATTAATAAAAGTAATTAAGAGTTAACTAATTAAAAATTAAGGATAAATTAATTAAGACAATTAATTAAGAAATGATTAATTAATGAAGGTGATTAAGACTTAATCAATTGTAATTAATGATAATCAATCATCAATTCAAGATAATTAATGAAAGTAATTATGTGGTTAATTAATTTAAACCATATGATTTATTCATCTTAATTGAAGATGTTTGATTGTTATTGAATACTGTGTATTGGATTGATATCTCTGTTATGTGCTTATGATGCTATGTAAAATGAATTATTTGTTATCTCTGGACTGTAATATTATGTCCTGTGAATTGAGCTGTGTGTAATTTATTTATTTATTCATTTTAACCATGACACATTTATCTGTGAATCTATGAATGAAGATAAGCGTTATAGATTATACCGTTTATCGATATTGATATGATTGAATCTATGATGATTGATGTTGTGCACTACTGTGTAAAACCTCTGGACTACACCTTACACACACAAATATGGATTGCACGAGGAAATTGGTTAAGTCACAAATTTTAGAAATGGTTTTAAAAATTGAATTTTGAATCCAAACAGTTTTGGAAATAGAATTGAGTTAAATGTAGAAAGGCTTTTGAAAAGGAGTTTCGAAGATAAAAGTTATTTTGAATAACTTAATAAAGTTTTGAAATTTAAATAATTTGGTTCGAATTTGAATTCAAAATTTGAAATTGAATTCTATGTTTGGAAATTATGATTTGAAAAAGTTATACAAGCTATAAATGTGTTTATATGGGTTTTAAACCATTTTAAAGGTATTGATTTGAGAATTTGAATTTAACCCAAGGGCTTTATCTTGTATAAATGTAATCGGATTTTTGCGAAACGAAAACTATTGGTTTTCAAATAATAATAGCTTTCATATAAAGAAAGGATTTCTAATTTGTATTGAAAGATTTCAAGTTTGAAATGAAAATGAAATAGCTTTGAAAGCTGTGAATGAACCTTTGTGAAAGATTATTAAATCTTTTTTGAAATCGAAGAGGATTTTAAATGGTGTATCTTTTATATAAACGATTTGGAATGGAATTTTTTATGGAAATGATTTCGAAAGCTTTGAATTGTGTAACGCCCCACCCCGAGACCCACCTTAGTAAAGAGAATTAACGAGTAATTCCGTCTACTAAAGCGAAGAATAGGGCTGGTTAAGGGCGACAATCTATAACTTTGTCTTAAACATCTACTGAATACGTCGATAAATGAAATATAACATTTCTTTTCTATCTCAATGGATCGACATACACAGTAAATGTTTAATCCAAAACTATAGGTGGTTGACGGATCTATCAGAACAAAATACAATAACTAAATGTAAAGCACATCACAGAACAATAATCGACATCGTATATATACATATACACTGATACATGTTTAGTACAATACAATATGAATACAATAAAGGAGGCACTCGACCACACCAGTACATCAAATCAAATGTAAAACATCAGAGTATGCGGAAGAAATAAACTACTCAAGCGAAAGAAGAGATGATATCCAACACCAACTTCAAGCTAAGTCCAATAGATGATACCTGAAACAACTCGGTCTGACCCGAGTATAAATACACGGGTCAGTCTAGCTACACAAATCAGTCAATATCGATAATATGAAGCAGAATGGGTATAGTGATACTTCTTCTCGAATGAGGAGAAGGATTAGATAACTCATTGCTCAATACTTAAGTAACAAACGCTACCTAAGTGACTAAATACCTCGAAAGAGGTAACTCAACTCAATACTCAAATAAAACACAAGTGCCTCATATCATTAGCGATAATCCATAATGAACTCAAATCAACTCATATAAAACTCAAGCAAAACTCAAATGGTTCGATGAACCATTACTCCAAAAAGGAGAAAACTCATCTCAATCACAAATAGAAGTCATGAAAGCAACACAAGACAACTCCATAAGAATGTGAGATCTCAAACTCATAAGTAGGCCAAGGCGGCTAAATCTCACACATACATCTCAATCATAAAAACTCATGGAACTCGATACGAGTTCAAACTCATAAAATCTCAAACTCAGTAAAGAATTTGATGCATGTTCAAAACTCAGACGGCCGAAGCCTTAGACAAGGTCGCTAACACCTTCCAAAGCAGTTCGTCCTCATGACAAGGTCGCTGACACCTTTCCAAAGCAGTTCGTCCTCATGACAAGGTCGCTGACACCTTTCCAAAGCAGTTCGTCCTCATGACAAGGTCGCTGACACCTTTCCAAGCCATTTTGTCATCCCTAACAAGGTCGCTAACACCTCCAAAGCAGTTCGTCCTCATGGCAAGGTCGCTGACACCTCTCAAAGCAGTTCTGTTAGGTAAACATCGTGAATGTGTCACAAACTCACAGATGGAACCCAAAAAGTGTTAACGTGTGTCCCATACCACACCTTCGCACTTAGCGGTTTACTAGCCGTTAGTCGATGCCACACTAAAAACATCATAAAACTCATAAAATTATATCTCGCCTAGTCTTATTGGCGAGTGATAAAGAGATACCATACTTGTCTCATCTCATCGATAAGTATTAAATGACATCATAACTTATCTCATCTCATCGACATGTGAAAAACATCATGATGGTTTCTCATAAACCATAAATCTCAAAATATGAAATCATAAACTCAAGACTTGCCTTATGCCATTGGCAAGTAAATAAAACATCGTGACGGTTCTCATCGATCAAACTCCTACATAGTTGATCTCAAACCATAATACTTGCCAAATATTGGTCATCTTAAATAATTCCAACAAATAGGAATTGTAAAACTCAAAATACGCCATAAAATGGCAAAACATCTCAGAATCATTAAACTCAAATAGCTTCGATCGTACAAGTCCGAAATTAACCAAAATAGTAAACGCACATGTCCCATACCACGTGTTTTACTAATTCGTTTAATTCTCTTTCTCATACGTTCGAATAATATAAAAGTGTGTATTATATATATATAAAATAATTATAAATTTTTGTAAAACATTTAATTTGAAAGCTTTTCCATTTTGAAAGTCATTTCAAAAACGGTTTAGAAAACACGTGCACAGAAACATCAAAAATTGATGAAAATTAATAAAATTACAAAACTGTGAACAATATGCATAACAACAGGGCTGCGGCTTAAAGAGTCATTTTGACCCTGTAGATCCCAGAATTTGATAAATCATAAAACATAAAAGTTGAAGAGAATTGCAAAATCTAAAAGACAAAAAAATAATCACCTTATTTGGACTATCGAGTCAAAAGTTATGATGATTCTATTTCTCCGATCTAAAATTTCAAAACTCTGAACAACGTGCATAACAACAGGGCTGCGGTTTAAAGAGCCATTTTGACCCTGTATATCCCAGAATTTGATAAATCATAAAACATAAAAGTTGAAGAGAATTGCAAAAGCTAAACGACAGAAAAAGAATCACCTTATTTGGACAATCGAGTCAAAAGTTATGATGATTTTATTTATCAGTTCTAAAATTACAAAACTGTCACTTTGCTCTCGGGATAGTAAGAAAGAAGTGCAATTTTGACTAACTTAACTTTAAAATTTCTTAAAACTCAAAACATAAAACTTGTAGAAAAATTTATAGGCTTTCCAGAACATGTAAAATTATCCAGTTTGGATAAGAAATGTAAAAGATATGGCAAAATATATTACAGGTATAAACTCAGGAAATTTTCTTTAAGGACAGTGTTGCACTTTTACTTTCAATTCTATTTCAGGTCTATCAAACTTCCATAAATCGATATGCAACCAAAAGCAAAATTGTTTCTCCTTGAGTCTAGTTTCTAATCCAAAAAGAATAAGCTCAAAAGGATTAGGAACATGCATGATATCACTATTTTACTTCTGTCCATTTTTCTAATTCATTTTCAGCAAGCATAGAAACCCCAAAATCATATTTCTAATTCACAAATTCAACCAAGGATTCATCTAATACAACCAAAAACAAATATGAAAATTTGAGTAAACTAGAAAAGTGAGTGTTTAAACTCACCTTAAGGTTTATTTGCAGCAAATTAGCGGATTTAGCAAGCAAAGTAGGAAACTTTGGCCTTGATTTGGAGTTAGAAACCTGTGAATTTCACTTTAGATTGATAAAGAGCTCAGCATGAAATGAAAAAATTTGAGTTTTAAAAGCCATAGATCGAAGAAGATGGAGTTGGGGTTTTTTTTTCTCCTTTTCTGGTTTCTGAATGTTTACAGAAGGAAGAAAATGAGCGTACAGTAATTAGTTTCTCATTTCTTCCTTTAGGCTTAGGCTAAGTGGGCTTGGACCCAAATAAAAAGAAGAAGAAAAAAACCTAAGCAAATTAATACAACACATAACAAATGCACAAATATGTATATTAATATACAAAATAAATTACGTTAACTTTTAAATTTTTACATAAACAATTATGTAAACTTACATACATATGAAATAAAATATTTTCTATCATATCAAAAGATATTTTAAATTTAAAATATTTTTATTATTAAAAAGGCCAAATTTACAAAAATACTCAATTTACATCAAATAAATTCATAATTCCTTATTTTTAACTTCTAAAATTCAACAAAAATTATTTTCTTGCATAGAAAAATATAAAAACTAATTTAGTCTCATATCTATAATCAAAACACATTTTTAAACCAAATTCCATCTTTTTATCTAAATAAACAACGTTTTTAAAAAAAAATCAATTACTTCATTAAAAATTATTAAAAGAAGTAATTGGCAATAATTAATAAAATCGTTGCATTTACTCCAAATAAAAATCCATTTTCCATTTATTATTGCCCTAAGAAAATAAAATAAAGTTCCAAACTTTATTTTCTCATTTTAAATTCAAAATTTATTATTTATCCCAATTAAACAATTTGAATTCCCAATTTATTTTAATTCTTAATATTAAATTATAACTACCGTTATAATTTAATATTCACAGCAAATCTCCAAAACCAGGGTTATTACAGACTCCCCTCCTTACAAAAATTGCGTCCTCGCAATTTTCTAGAAAAAGAACCGTAAACAACACAAAAATTCAATCGACAAAGGATAAAAGACAAGCTCGAAACTCAAACCATTCATACTCTCAACATAGAATGATAGAGAGAAACAAGGAAAAACTCACTTGGTTCATCCAATGGCCCATCAAATGCCAATATAATGATTGGAAAACCATCGAAATTTCCAAGTATCTCGAAAAAATTTCGAAGATGTCCCGTCTTCGAATCAAACTCAATAAGATGCTCAACAATTAATTAATCGAAATTGATTGATTCCAGAAAAATTCTACGAATAGAGTCGGGGTCAAACTCACTTAAACCCAAACTCTAAGCAATAAAGAAGTTCATCAATAAGATATTCTGCATAAATATACGGAAAGAACATCCTCACAACATGTAGATACAATAGACAAGATAGATAAATCACAAGATAGCTTCTCACAAGGCCACCAAACTCGAACGACCGCGAGAAATGCACGTCGTTGATAATAGCTCAAAGATAGAATATGCTCAAGAACAAGTATATAAGATCGAATTATCTTTTAATCCAAGACATTTGGAATTTTAAATCTCAATATTTTCTAAATTTTTAAATCTCAATTTTCAACATTTGAAAATTTCTCAAACTCTTTACTATATTACTTAGTAAGTAATTTAATACTCAAAATTAAAATTCAATTTCTTCTCTTGCTTCAAAATTAATTTTCAAAAAATTTTGTAAATCCATAATAATATCCTTTAAAATGAATTAAGGGTTTAAATTCTCTTATTATACTCTTTCCTTAAAATATCCAGCATATAATATATATTTTAAAATCTCAAAATACACTTCCAATAAAGTACAGCTCAAAAATAATCTCATTTATATTCTCATCTTTATAATTTAAAAATTAATAAATGGCATTGCCTTGCTATTGAGTTTTTAATAAATAAATATATATCTGTTGGCTGCAGAGTTGACCGAACGATCCAAACTGCCTCGCCACTCTATTACTCATCTCTAAAATCAGTGGCTGCAATTACCATTCAAAAATAAATTTAATATTTAATCTCAAATTATTATTTTCAAAATCTCAATCTTTAAAACACAAATCATCATGTTTGATTGCCTCGTCATAGCATTTAGGAGATTCCTATCGATAATGTTGATCAGACATATCGACCAAAACTCTTAACTACATGATGGATAACCCAACACTCTCAAATTATTTCTAAGAAAGAATACTACTCATATAACTATATTCTCAAAACATTCTTCGGTTTTTTTTTTCTTTTTAAAAATAACTCAAAGCTCAAATTTCTATTTAAAACTCATATTTATAAAGCTTTAAAACTCAAACCAAAGAACATTAAGAGAATGCATCGAGATATTCCCAGAATACTCGATTCTCAAAATCAATAGAAGGAGATAGAGTGTTCGTCAATCTTATGATGTCATGAGCCACTCCCAAAAATCATCAAGATACAGGATAAGCAAGATATTCTTCTCGAAGGAGAAGAAGCACATAAACAATAAATTATTACTTCAAACAAAGTAATGCTACAAAGAATAATACCGATTGAGTATCCGAAAAGGATAACTCAAAGAAACTAAATCAAACTAGAACAATCTAGAAACTCACCTCATTCCTTAGTGGATATCCTCGTGGAAGGATAGCCGAAGGCTAAAAGCCAGGAATAAGGTTAATTCAACACTCGATTGCCCGATTGGATATCAAACCCAAACGGACTTATCAAAACTCAACAAAGTCACCTTAACTGGAATTCGAGATATATCATCAACATATCGATACTCAAGAGTGAATACAAAAACTTCAGAATCATCATTAACATTCCAAAGTGATAGAAATAATAAACCAAGCAAATTAGGATGCCTAAATAAATAAAGGATCCTATAACAACAAAAGGATCGGACTTAACATCAAATAAGTCAATCCATCTCAAATTAGATACATCTCAAGATAGTGAGTAATAAACAAATACTTACTAAAGTAGCAACAAATAGAGAACTCAAAATGCTCACAACAAGCCAATCGTTGTGGATCCCTTCAGTAGGATTCACAACTCTCAAAGGAATGAAACAAGAATGTTTAAAGAAATCAATAAGCTCCAACGATACGAACTCACTCGTATCAACAAAAATAAGAATAGAATAATCCCAAACGAGATTTTATATAGGATAAGATGACATCAAACACTATTATGGAATACTACGGAATACAATATATCTATATTCCTAGACATATTCCATCTCAACAGTCCCAAAACTCGAAAATGAATCAAGGCACGATACGAAAACAAGCTCGAATAAAGGACAATGATTCACTTGTACTGTACTTCGATGTATCATGATATACGTATTGTTCTATGTTTATTCTACTTTGTTCTGACCACAGCTCTGATACCAAGCTGTAACGCCCCACCCCGAGACCCACCTTAGTAAAGAGAATTAACGAGTAATTCCGTCTACTAAAGCGAAGAATAGGGCTGGTTAAGGGCGACAATCTATAACTTTGTCTTAAACATCTACTGAATACGTCGATAAATGAAATATAACATTTCTTTTCTATCTCAATGGATCGACATACACAGTAAATGTTTAATCCAAAACTATAGGTGGTTGACGGATCTATCAGAACAAAATACAATAACTAAATGTAAAGCACATCACAGAACAATAATCGACATCGTATATATACATATACACTGATACATGTTTAGTACAATACAATATGAATACAATAAAGGAGGCACTCGACCACACCAGTACATCAAATCAAATGTAAAACATCAGAGTATGCGGAAGAAATAAACTACTCAAGCGAAAGAAGAGATGATATCCAACACCAACTTCAAGCTAAGTCCAATAGATGATACCTGAAACAACTCGGTCTGACCCGAGTATAAATACACGGGTCAGTCTAGCTACACAAATCAGTCAATATCGATAATATGAAGCAGAATGGGTATAGTGATACTTCTTCTCGAATGAGGAGAAGGATTAGATAACTCATTGCTCAATACTTAAGTAACAAACGCTACCTAAGTGACTAAATACCTCGAAAGAGGTAACTCAACTCAATACTCAAATAAAACACAAGTGCCTCATATCATTAGCGATAATCCATAATGAACTCAAATCAACTCATATAAAACTCAAGCAAAACTCAAATGGTTCGATGAACCATTACTCCAAAAAGGAGAAAACTCATCTCAATCACAAATAGAAGTCATGAAAGCAACACAAGACAACTCCATAAGAATGTGAGATCTCAAACTCATAAGTAGGCCAAGGCGGCTAAATCTCACACATACATCTCAATCATAAAAACTCATGGAACTCGATACGAGTTCAAACTCATAAAATCTCAAACTCAGTAAAGAATTTGATGCATGTTCAAAACTCAGACGGCCGAAGCCTTAGACAAGGTCGCTAACACCTTCCAAAGCAGTTCGTCCTCATGACAAGGTCGCTGACACCTTTCCAAAGCAGTTCGTCCTCATGACAAGGTCGCTGACACCTTTCCAAAGCAGTTCGTCCTCATGACAAGGTCGCTGACACCTTTCCAAGCCATTTTGTCATCCCTAACAAGGTCGCTAACACCTCCAAAGCAGTTCGTCCTCATGGCAAGGTCGCTGACACCTCTCAAAGCAGTTCTGTTAGGTAAACATCGTGAATGTGTCACAAACTCACAGATAGGAACCCAAAAAGGGTTAACGTGTGTCCCATACCACACCTTCGCACTTAGCGGTTTACTAGCCGTTAGTCGATGCCACACTAAAAACATCATAAAACTCATAAAATTATATCTCGCCTAGTCTTATTGGCGAGTGATAAAGAGATACCATACTTGTCTCATCTCATCGATAAGTATTAAATGACATCATAACTTATCTCATCTCATCGACATGTGAAAAACATCATGATGGTTTCTCATAAACCATAAATCTCAAAATATGAAATCATAAACTCAAGACTTGCCTTATGCCATTGGCAAGTAAATAAAACATCGTGACGGTTCTCATCGATCAAACTCCTACATAGTTGATCTCAAACCATAATACTTGCCAAATATTGGTCATCTTAAATAATTCCAACAAATAGGAATTGTAAAACTCAAAATACGCCATAAAATGGCAAAACATCTCAGAATCATTAAACTCAAATAGCTTCGATCGTACAAGTCCGAAATTAACCAAAATAGTAAACGCACATGTCCCATACCACGTGTTTTACTAATTCGTTTAATTCTCTTTCTCATACGTTCGAATAATATAAAAGTGTGTATTATATATATATAAAATAATTATAAATTTTTGTAAAACATTTAATTTGAAAGCTTTTCCATTTTGAAAGTCATTTCAAAAACGGTTTAGAAAACACGTGCACAGAAACATCAAAAATTGATGAAAATTAATAAAATTACAAAACTGTGAACAATATGCATAACAACAGGGCTGCGGCTTAAAGAGCCATTTTGACCCTGTAGATCCCAGAATTTGATAAATCATAAAACATAAAAGTTGAAGAGAATTGCAAAATCTAAAAGACAAAAAAATAATCACCTTATTTGGACTATCGAGTCAAAAGTTATGATGATTCTATTTCTCCGATCTAAAATTTCAAAACTCTGAACAACGTGCATAACAACAGGGCTGCGGTTTAAAGAGCCATTTTGACCCTGTATATCCCAGAATTTGATAAATCATAAAACATAAAAGTTGAAGAGAATTGCAAAAGCTAAACGACAGAAAAAGAATCACCTTATTTGGACAATCGAGTCAAAAGTTATGATGATTTTATTTATCAGTTCTAAAATTACAAAACTGTCACTTTGCTCTCGGGATAGTAAGAAAGAAGTGCAATTTTGACTAACTTAACTTTAAAATTTCTTAAAACTCAAAACATAAAACTTGTAGAAAAATTTATAGGCTTTCCAGAACATGTAAAATTATCCAGTTTGGATAAGAAATGTAAAAGATATGGCAAAATATATTACAGGTATAAACTCAGGAAATTTTCTTTAAGGACAGTGTTGCACTTTTACTTTCAATTCTATTTCAGGTCTATCAAACTTCCATAAATCGATATGCAACCAAAAGCAAAATTGTTTCTCCTTGAGTCTAGTTTCTAATCCAAAAAGAATAAGCTCAAAAGGATTAGGAACATGCATGATATCACTATTTTACTTCTGTCCATTTTTCTAATTCATTTTCAGCAAGTATAGAAACCCCAAAATCATATTTCTAATTCACAAATTCAACCAAGGATTCATCTAATACAACCAAAAACAAATATGAAAATTTGAGTAAACTAGAAAAGTGAGTGTTTAAACTCACCTTAAGGTTTATTTGCAGCAAATTAGCGGATTTAGCAAGCAAAGTAGGAAACTTTGGCCTTGATTTGGAGTTAGAAACCTGTGAATTTCACTTTAGATTGATAAAGAGCTCAGCATGAAATGAAAAAATTTGAGTTTTAAAAGCCATAGATTGAAGAAGATGGAGTTGGGGTTTTTTTTTCTCCTTTCCTGGTTTCTGAATGTTTACAGAAGGAAGAAAATGAGCGTACAGTAATTAGTTTCTCATTTCTTCCTTTAGGCTTAGGCTAAGTGGGCTTGGACCCAAATAAAAAGAAGAAGAAAAAAACCTAAGCAAATTAATACAACACATAACAAATGCACAAATATGTATATTAATATACAAAATAAATTACGTTAACTTTTAAATTTTTACATAAACAATTATGTAAACTTACATACATATGAAATAAAATATTTTCTATCATATCAAAAGATATTTTAAATTTAAAATATTTTTATTATTAAAAAGGCCAAATTTACAAAAATACTCAATTTACATCAAATAAATTCATAATTCCTTATTTTTAACTTCTAAAATTCAACAAAAATTATTTTCTTGCATAGAAAAATATAAAAACTAATTTAGTCTCATATCTATAATCAAAACACATTTTTAAACCAAATTCCATCTTTTTATCTAAATAAACAACGTTTTTAAAAAAAAATCAATTACTTCATTAAAAATTATTAAAAGAAGTAATTGGCAATAATTAATAAAATCGTTGCATTTACTCCAAATAAAAATCCATTTTCCATTTATTATTGCCCTAAGAAAATAAAATAAAGTTCCAAACTTTATTTTCTCATTTTAAATTCAAAATTTATTATTTATCCCAATTAAACAATTTGAATTCCCAATTTATTTTAATTCTTAATATTAAATTATAACTACCGTTATAATTTAATATTCACAGCAAATCTCCAAAACCAGGGTTATTACAAATTGAATCTTTGATTTAAAGAATGGATGGATTAATCCAATTTGAAAGGAAAATTGTTTTGAAAAGGGCTATGAATGAATCTTTTTTAAAGATTGGCGAAGTTTGTTTTCAAATTGAAAAGGGATCTGAAAAGCATATCTTTTGTATAAAAGATTTGCATTGGAAAGATATTAATGAATCTTTGTGAAAGATTGGTAAACTTTATGAACTTTTGTGAAATGAATCTTTTGTTCAAAATGATTTGTAAATGGTAATTTGTGTAACCATTTGAAAGAAAAGTTTTGGATAATAAGTTGTGACTTAATTGAGATCCTATATCCATATGTTTTTAAATATCGCACTCACTATTCGGTGTAGCCGGGAGAGCAATTTGTGTCATATAACCCATTTCGAATAGTGATACGACGTTATGGATAGCAATTGAAGACCGGATATTTTCGAAAGCGAAAGGATAACCCGTCAAATATCTCTGCACCGAATGGCCCCCCGTATAGAGATTTGAGCACCCTTTGTGATGGGAAGTCTGGACGTGATTAGGGATTATCCGGATTTGCAAGGGCTTCTTTGTGAAGTGCCTTCGGTTCCGTACGAACCCGGAACAGACTTGTATGGATATGTGTCTGACGTTACACTTTGAAAAGTAAAGCTGGTTTCTGTCAAATACATTTCTGTTTGGTGGCGGAGATTTATTCTCTTAGCTTAACACCCTTCTCTGAGACGTACGAGCTCAGAGGTTATGTAGTTGATGGTTACTAGTGATACATTCCCAATTTTGTAATGTGGCACACGAAGTGCTACTGATCATTTGTTGATCGAAGCATGGATTTGTGAAAAAGCGTAGCTTTGTGGATGAGACGGCATCAGGACCTCACACCCCGGAAATGGTCGAAACAGGAATGTTGCAGCAAGGTTTTTAGGGGTCGCGCCCCTAGGGTATGTCCATTTCCTTCTGGATAAAAGGTGGTATCATGGTATGGTGCCCAGATATTTAACCTATATTATTTAGTGCAAATTTATTACTTTATGGTTGTTGGTTGAGAGGCGCCTCGGATAAAGGTCGGTAACGACCGGGGGTGGCATACTTGTGTGTTAGTTACCTATGTTATAGCTTGGTTAAAGCGTGAGTTAGCATCGGCCTTGTTAGCAGAGATCCGGTTAGGTTCTCGGAGCGTCCTTCCAGAGGCGTACCCATTTCGGTAAGGAAGTTCCTTAGCCTGACCATTTGTTGGAAACCCAATCATCCAATATGCGCCCTTTTACGATTTCAATTATATAACCTGCCATTCTTAAATGGTAGCTATAGTAGGCATACAACGAAATGTGGTATGCTGGCTAAGATTGATATTATACTTTCGAAATGTTTTCTGCACTATGTACTAATAATAATATAAAAATGTTTTTCGCGTATCAAGCATTTTTGACTGTCATAAGGAGAAATCTTCCCCAAGTGTGCGCTTGCATTGTGTGTGTGGCGGGAGGCCTTATGGCAGTTTCATTTTCAAAAAAGCATTGGGTTTTCAATATTTTAAAATCTTTGTTGTTGTTTTAAAGATAAAACTATTTTTGTTTGCTCATACCTGTCCCATGACTGACCTGGAGTTTATTGTTCTCTTCCTAAACTCTGGGTGCCCACAATTTTCCACACGGGCAGTCTAGAGTTGGGTTTCTCAGATAGTCAGGTTTAGTAGAATATCTGGAGCTAGTTCAGTCTTTGGATTCAGACTAACCTGGATTTTCATAGTACGTCCTGATTGGGAGTTCGAGTTATTTCTAGATTGGTGCTTTGGAGATGGAGATTGCTGATATTGGAATTCTCTTCTGAAGACTATTCTTTCTATTTGAGATCATTGTTATTAGTTTCCCCTGTTATTTTTGTCGCTCTGATATTGATGTATATAACTGGATATTGTATTCATTGGAGTTGTATATGATATTCATTTCTTTTTCTTCCGCTATGTTGTTATACTTAATGTGTTATAAGCTTCGGCGAGCCAGATTCGACGTTTGAATCTGCGATATTCGAGTACAAGTGAAGTACGGGTGGCGATTTTCGAAGGTCGAGTCAGGGTCATTACATAGTAGGTGTTATAACTCGTATGTCTTGGGATTCTGATCTTAAGGAAAGATGAACAAATCATACTCCCATATACGACGGGTAACTCTTATCGATTGTATCATATACAACTCCTAACCCATGGTACTTTGTCTTAATCCAATCTTTACCTAGAAGAAAGCTCAAGACCTACTATTTCGCTACGGCCTAAGTATAATGCATATACCTTGAGCAAAGCTCAACAAATATGTGCAGTTATCTTACCTTGTCTATTCAATATATTGATAGTATTACATGTAACATCCCTAGCTTGAGGAAAGCTTAACAACTAAAGAGCATGCAAGTATTCTATTAATATATAAATGGTAGATGACAAATTTATACCGAAGATTCATAACCTCCAATATATTACATTGCGTGAGATCGACTTATGGAGTAATGAATTTCTTATGAATTACTCTCGTGATTCAAGTGTCGAACAAATCGAAAATCACGATAGACTTACATTTACGTATACATTTATTTTCTAAGTCTATTTAGGGTTTTTTAATGTTCTACCTTTAATTTATACATTCATATTGTTTAAGTTTTGTTATTATATAACTTCTATATTTCATATTACTTATATTATAGTCTTATGTATAACATTATATTAATTAAATCTTATTTAACTAATTAATATTTTAATCAATTGTATATTATCTTAATATAACATTTATATTGAATATTTATTATATGCCATAGCCTTTATAGTATAACACATATATCATATACATGTGTATTTTATTCAATTAATTAACATTTAATTAACTCATTTAATTAAATAATTTTAATTATATTATATTGATTTGAAAATTCGTTACATATACTTACATGTACACTTATGTTATTTTAACATTTTAAAACAACATAACATATATCATAATATATAATACATGTATGGATGTAAATATTTATTAATTAACTTTTTAAATAATTTATTTTATTAATCTTAATAATAAATTTTAAAATTTTGAAATTAATTTATATTATTTTCAAACATTTTAAAACTTATGTTATATTATAACTTTTATAATAAAAAAGTTTCATCTTAAATTTAACTTTTAAATTTTAAACTTTATTTAATTTTCAAAACTTTTAGAAAATTAGCCCAAGGCCCAATTCAGATTTGGGATTTTTCTATTTGGGACAACCTTTGGACTCACATCACTTTTCAGGACAGGCTAGGAACCAAGTGGGACAGGGTACTTGATTACACAATTCCAACCATGGACATTACCTTTCTAGACACCGTACCAAGAGGGTAAGTTTAGTTAGTTAGTCCAAACATGATTAATTTAGACTGCATAGGCTAGTGGACACTGATTCTATTTGTTGGAACTGGACCAGCCCATAGTGGTGTTAAAGGGTGAATTTTGAAATTTTTATTATTGAATCCTTTTTAGGCCTATGAAGTTTAATCAATTTAGAACTTTTCTAAATTTTCTTTTAAATAAAATCAATATTTTATTCAACTTTATAAATGAAGGTTAGTATTATATGAATTGTGTCATGTATTAGATATGTATATTATATACACATATATGTGTATATGTATGTGCGATATAATAACGTGTACATGGTTTAACATGTCCATATATAGATGTTGAAATTTACACCGCAATGGACATGTTACTCCCTCTAGTATTCGATCATGTTGTCTAAATGAAATATATGTATGCATCTAAATAATATATATATATATATATATGTATATATGTATGTATATGTATGTCATTTGTATATATAAGTGTAAATAATTGATAATTATAAAACTATAATTATTTATATAAAATATATATGAGTACACACATATATGTATATATGTATATGCGCGTAGGGATGGCAATGAGGCAGGTTAGATCGGATTTTTTATCCCGTAAACCCACCCTAGGTTTTTTAAACTCTACCTTAGACCCTCCCCCGTAGACCCGGTGCGGGTCTCTACTTTCGCCCCGTACCTGAAACCCATATGGGTCAGGGTAGACCCACCTCATAACCCGATAAGGCTTTATATATTCATTCAAAATTATGTATTAATGTACATATATTTGTTTAGTTTATTTATAAGAGGGATTGTTACCAAATGATATAATAAAAATAGATATCAATGTGTTTACAATGATAAGTAAGGTAATAAAAATGAGGTGTATGATAACGGTTCAAGAAAAAGGTGAATCCATTATCATATAATTATTAGTGATGCAACTTAATATCATAAAAATCATATGACTTATTAAATGGGACATTAACATATCTATGCCATAACTTCTTATGTAAAAAAAGAATCAACGAATCGTCATTATAATAATAAATTGATTTTATGAGATCTTGCTAGTGCCCGTAGGGATGGGGGCAGGTCAGCCATGCCTCGAATCGATCCTAAACGCGGAGCTCTTGAATGGGTTATGGGTTTACCCGCCCTAATGACCCGATGGAGCAGGTCTTGGCGGGACAAAATAAGGGCAGGTCTATTGGGTTTAGACCCTAGACCTGCCCCATTGCCATCCTTATATGTGTGTATGTATGTATATATATAAATAACCTACCATCTCAAACCGTATAGATATCTAGTGAGACCACGCCGCTTAGCGGACCGGGTTTTTCCCTCACCAGTACCTTAACCCAATTTATAATAACCATATATTGTGCACTTGCATCCACAATGGTTAAGACATGACATAATAAAATGTATCATGATAATATGCAAACATGCAATATGCTCTAGATTACCCGTTCCCCTTCACCTGACTATCTGACTCAAGTTCTAGTTTCTAGGGTCACTATTAACCTATTAGTTTTCATGGGCTAACTAATAATCTGTTCCAAGCTTACAACCTATTAACCAATAGCATCATCTAATCATAGTTTTCATGGGGTCACTGACCTTATTGGATTCTCCAATAACATCTCTCATGTCATAGTTTTCATAGGCTAACTATGAACTTATTGATCTCTATTAACAACCTATTCCTGACATAATTTTCATGGGATCATTAAGAACATATTAGCCCTGCCAATAAAAATTTCCATAACATAGTTTTTATGGGATTACTAAGAACTTGCCTAAACCGATAATCTTTTGATCAGTCTTGGGCATCCTATATTATGGTTTGTCTGACCTCCTGGATGCAATTCTACTCAGATAAAAGTTAATTCAATGTATATTCACTACTGAGTCAAACTTGGCCTGTTATTTTTCCCTTGACTCTCCAAAATGCAGTTATGGGTTAATAATGAAGTGAATATGATTACACAAGCATACATGATAACTAATCAAATAACACAAAATATAAACATCCATAGTTTAATTCCTTGTAATCGTTTCTAACTAAATATGGTAAATACCCTTAACCCATTATCATTGGCAAGGAAAGCTTCCTCTAAAATTTCAAGTTAAATGACATTTCAAAACTCTTTTACATTGCTACGTATTTACTTTGAAAATGATTTTGGGTTCTCAAATTTGAAAACTAAGGCTTTCGACTGTATCCTTCGGATTATTGTGACATCATGAGTTACCCTTCGTCACTCTCCCTTTCAATATCATAGAGAAAACGAGCCCTCTGACCCCTTCCATTTAACTAATGGGTTCAAAACAAACGGCTATGCCCCTTTTGTCACTCTACTCTAGCGGCGGGACCTTTGAAAATCATTTCTTAAGCAATGCGGAAGGCCCCTTCGACTACTTCTTCGAAACCATGCAGAATGACCCCGTCGACACCATTAATTGGGTGGGGCTTAACCCTTCCACCTCCGTAATTAAACATGCATGTAGAAGGACGCTTTTGACACTATCAACTAGTCCGTAAGGTACCTTCCATAATGGTTGGACTTACTCAAGTATAAACGTGCGAAAGGTATGTTGTCGACACCATTGATTAGTGCGGCACAACCCTTCCACCTCTATAATTAAGCATGCATGTAGAAGGACCTTTTTGACACTGTCAACTAGTGTGGAAGGTACCTTCCATAATGGTTGGACTTACGCAAGTATAAAGGTGCGGAAGGTATGTTGTCAACACCATTGATTGGTGTGGAAGGCCCCTTCCGTCTTCATTGATTAACATACTCACGGAGCATATAAGAGCAGAAGGAACCCCTTCGACACTATCTATTAGTGCAAATGGTCCTTTCCCTGATTCAGTTAATGCAGCGCTGCACACTTGTTAATTTGTATGTATGCAGAGGGACCCCTTTGACACTATTGATCAGTGTGGAAGGACCCTTCCACCTTCATTCTAGTATATGTTAACTATAGCGACACCCCTATCCCCTTAGTGTTCAAAGAAAAGCGACATTATATGCTTTCGAAGGTATCAATGCTTTCGAAGGCATCAATGCTTTCGAAGGCAAGTGGCATTGCTTAAGAGCTGATTCTTTAACCGAGTAAAGCAATTTCTTTTTACCTAAACCCTTATGTTACACATTTTTTATTGGATAATAAAACCTTTTAAAATTCTTTTCAGAATTTGTTGCCGCCTGTAAGCCCCAATGCTCTAATGTTTAATTAAAATTATTAACTGACCCATTGTATTTACTTAATCATTAAATACTAACTTTCTAATTAAATCCAAAACCCATCCAAAACTCTTGAGAAAAATCTCAGAATTTCCAATAAATTCCAAAATGACAATATCTTTTTCATATAAAAAATTTAGCCTGAAAATAATTAATTAGTTCCTTAAATTAATTAAAACCCAAAATATCCATTTCTTTCACTCAAAAATTCATAATAAATTATTCAAAGCTTAGAATATTATGAAGTTTAAGCCCATCTCCAAAGTAATGTTTTACCTAACATATTCAAAAATTATGGCATTTGGAAATAATTTTGTGTGATTTCAGCCTTAGAATTGAACCACATTATTCCACAAAATCCCTATTTAAACTATAACATGGCTTTTAAATCAAAACATATCATCATTCATCCAACATGTGGTTTTAAACCTTAAACCCGAATTTAAACATTCGAGATGACTTATATGAGATGGTTTAAATCATTATTCACCTTGTTTGGATACTTTAATCTTCTTAGCTTGAATCTTGGCCTGTAATTGATTTTGAGCTCCTCTTCTCCTAGGGTTATGGCCAACCTTGTTTTCTTTTGTTTTGTAAGAATGTAAATGAGAATGAGAATGTGGTAAGGGGATTTAAGGGTTATGGGGTTCGGCTATTCCCATATTTCCCTTGCCTTATTTTCTTAAGTATTTAAGTCATAACTCTTTCTCATTAATTAGTTTAGTTAAGGCACGGCCTTAATTAGTTTTCAAATCTCAATTCCCTTAACACTTTAGTCTCTACATTATCGTTTTTAATTTATCTAATTAAATGTCCTGAATAATGCTATTTAAAATTAGGGGTGTTACATGTAACATTCCCTATCTTGAGGCCCAAAGCTACACACTACAGATACTGCGGCCATCTATAATAATAAATTTCGGCGAAAAAATACGGTAATGTTAGCGGTATCCATAATATCGGAAGCGCATGAATATGAAACAAAGTCACAGATTTTAAAAAAAACTTTTCTGATTACATTTCAAAGCAATATTTCATATTCAAATTACATAATCCCATAATCGATTTCCAGGTTTTAATCAAATATAATTATTACAAAATACACCAGGAGAGACATATGAAGATGCCCCCTTGGATGATTAGAGTGCTAAATAGACAGAAAAGTCTTAATACATCACAGCGGAAATAAAACTAACAACTTCTAAATAGCTAACTTAGCCTCTTACACGTCTTCAAAAGCTTTATTCGTCCACATACTAAACCCGTAAAACCATAACTCTCAATCTACTCAAATTAATTTTGAGCACCCGAGAGTTTAAGGAGAAAAACAAAAACTTCGAGTCAGACATAAAACCCGGTGTAAATAATACTATTACATCTCGTTTACTGATATTGAGCGAGACTATGTCGCTTAGCAAAACGGGTTTACGGACAAGCTAAACAAATTATCTAAACCTGTAAGACGTACTTCTGGATGGTTTGTCCTTTACCTACTACTCCAAGGGTCACCTGATCCTAATGGTTTTTTAGGCTCACCAATAACCTTTCCACCTTCTCTGTACATATTCCTTTCTGTGTATAACCATTATTTAAGTCTTACCTATGACCAAGCTGTCATGACCCGAAATCCAGCGTTCGAAAATCGACATCAAATACCTCACTGGTATTTGACTGCTAGAGATTCAAACATCGAACTCCAGTTCAGATGGAGCTTATAACAAAATTAGATGAATATACATAATGGAGTAGAAGATGATTTCATTAATCAACACCACATATACAATATTCATTACAACAATATCACCAACATCAGAGTACTACACATAAGATACAACAACAAAATGATAACTCTATAGCGGAATAATAGAGTTATCACAACTTCACGAAAGTCTTCAAAAGAAAGATAGCGATAGCAAGATTCCAACTTAAGCACCTTTAGATCCAAAAAGCTTCCCAAAAGATCTCCAAGTCAAAAACTTTCAAAATCCGATAGCTTCCAAACCAAAATACTTCAAGATCCAAGTTAGCTCCAAAACACAGATAACCTGCTTCTAGGCTGCCAGTATGGAAATTATGGGCACCCAGAGTTTAGGAAAGGAACAATAAACTCTGGGTCAGTCATGGGACTGGTATGAGTAAACAAAAACAGTTGTTTTGAACAAAAACAATTTATAAAAGAAAACTGTTCATGCTTTTAGAAAATGAAACTACCATAAGACCTCCCGCAACACACACAATGCAATCATAGAATTGGAGGAGATTTCTTCTTATGATAGTCAAACATGCTTGATATGAGAAAAAACTCTTCTAATATTATTATTAGTGCATAGTGTAGAAAACATTTCGAAAGTATAATATTAATCTTAGCCAGCATACAACCATTATCTTATGCCTGCTATAGCTACTATGTTTTATGGCAGGTTACCGCCACGATGCATGGTAGGTTATACAATTAAAACCGTACAGGGCTTGTATTGTTTCTTTGGATTTTCCAACAAATGGTCAGGCTAAGGAACTTCCTATTGCCACATGGGTACGCCTTTGGAGGGATGTCCCCAGAACCTACCCGGATCTCTACCAACACAACGCCGGGTTACCTCTGTAACTAGGTAACTACTACTCGAGTATGCCATCCCCCGGTCGTTAGCAACCTTTATCCGAGGGTCCTCAACCACAAAGAAACAACCACAAATTAATAAATTTTCAGCAACCACATAGGTTAAATATTTGGGCTCCGTACCATGATATCACCGTTTTCCAGAAAAATATAGACATACCCTAAAGGGCGCGACCCTCATAACCTTGCCGCATCTTTTTTGCTTCGACCATTTCCGAGGAGTGAGGTCCGATGAGGTCTTGTCCAAAAAGCTACGCTTTACACAAAAGTCATGCTTTGATCAACAAATGATCAACAACATACAACATCACTCAACATGCCGCACTACCAAATTGGGAGTATATCACTGATAACCATCCAGTACATAACCTTTGAGCTCGTACGTCTCAGAGAAGGGTGTTAAGCTAAGAGAATAAATTCTCCGCCACCAAACAGAAATGTATTGATAGAGATTGGCTTTATATCTCAAAATGTATTGTCAGACATACAACCATACAAGTCTATTCCGGGTTCGAACAGAACCGAAAGCACTTCATCCAATAAAGGAAGAAACCCTTGCAATTCGGGTATCCACAATCCCTATCGGACTCCCCATCACATATGGAGATCTCAATACCAGAGCAACTCAGGGCAGAGTCATCCGACAGGTTATCCTGTCGTTCTCGAAGACACCCGGTCTTCACCACCGTCTTTAATTGCTGTCCATTTCGTCATATCTCAATTCGGAATGGGTTATAGGTCATATGACACAAAGTCCTCTCCCAGCTAAACCAAACAATGATCACTCAATTTAAAAACACGTGGATATATCAATCACAAAGATTCACTTTCAGGGTTCAATGTGGGTTTTGGATAACCAATTGGAATCCGACTCCCTGGCGCATCGAAATTCAAATGCCGTTTTATGGACCAATGGGTTTCTACATTCACACAGAAACAAATCATAGATATCACACCTCAGCATAAAGTAATTCATATCACATAGATTATCCATCAATGCAAAGCATTCAACAATAATAAATCATCTACAATTAAGATGAATTATTTGTATGATTATAATTAATTAATCATATAATTATTTTCATTAATCATTCTTAACTAATGATTAATTATTCTTAATTAATAAACTAATTAATCCTTATTTATTCATTAATTAATCCTTAATTATTAATTAATTAAATTCTAAATTATTAAATAATGAAATCCTTAATTATTAATTAATTAAATACTTAATTATTAATTAATTAAATCCTTAATTGTTAATTAATTAAATACTTAATTATTAATTAATTAAATCCTTAATTGTTAATTAATTAAATACTTAATTTTTTTAATTATTAAATACTTATTAATTAATTAATTATTCCTTAATTAATTACTTTAATTAATTAATACTTTATTTTAAATTGATTGACCTTAACTAATTATTCATTAATGATTAAGTAATTACAAATCATTAATTCTTTAAATAAATTAACAATATAAATAAATTTAACTTTTACGTTAAAAATTTAAAAATATATGATTAACTTCTTAATCACTTTGTTAAGTTTTTATTTAACAAACTCTTTTAGAAATATAAGTTTAAAACATCTTAAACTTAATTAATTTAAAATATTTTTGTTTTAAAACCTTTAATTACCTATTTCAACTTAAAAACAATCATCAATTTAAAAAAATAGTTCTAGAAATTAAATTAACTTGGATTGTTAAAGTTTTGAAGACTGGAAACTATAAAACCCGAGAGCTACTTCGAGTCTCACTCAAACAAACATGCCACCTGCTTTGAGTTTTTCTCAAAACCTACTCATGTAAAAAATTTTAGCTTAAAATTTGTTTAAGTGTTAAACCCCAAGCAACCAAAAAAATGCTTCGAGTCAGAACTCAAGCCTATGACCTGTTTTCCCGAAGGCAACATCGAGTCGCTAGCCTTCTTCTCCAAACATTCTCACTGATACACTCCAGTAACTCGTGCACGTTACACACTGTTCCGATCGCCTCTGGTCGACGCTACGACCATCGTTAAGTCGATGATGATGTCCTCTAGCCACCAAACCACCCAGCAACGTGAACCTACGTCGAATTTGCAAATGGGCTTTCCGACCAAACTGGAATAAAAAAACGATCATCACGAAATCACCATCAGAGGTCACGTGATCGCAGCCAAAGCCTCGTCGACGTCTGAAGCTTAGATCCCCCATGTCCGGTGTATTCTAGTTTGACGATGATGCTGCAGTTGACCAAGTTCCGACTAATACCAAATACAAACCTTAAATCTAGATCATTGAATTTAAGCCACCACGATGATCGGAATTTTTACCGAGCATTTTCCCCAAGCTTGTCCATTCCCCGGCTACCAACAGCCACAATCCCGAGGCTACTTTGATTATCGATCACCAGAATTTCGTCAAAAACATGATTCCATTCATCCTCGATTTTCTCAGACGATACCTTATTAAAAATTATGATTTTTCTTTTAAAAATCATCAATTTCAAAAACATTTCAACTTATATGCATGAGATCAGGAATCAAGATAATTAAATTCATAACAGGTTTTAAACTTGCCTGTATTTTTCAATTTTCCATAGAACTTTGATTTATTTTGCTTAAATCTATTTTTAAAGCTTTAATCATGTTGAAACTAACAACTTTTTCTTAGATCCCATAGTCTAGTTTGGATCAGAGGAAAAAACAATTGAATTTTTAAACAGGATTTTGAATTCTTGTAACCTTGAACAAGGTCAAATTCTGGTTTTTCCAGACATGCACAAAACAGATGCACACATATATATACATTTTGTATACATGCAACCAACTGTATAACTTAACTTCAAGCATGATCTCAAACACAGATTTGAATCCTAGAATTTCAAAGTTTACTCACCTTGATCCAGAAAGAAAACAAAAAGCTTTAAATCCTGGAAGTTAAAAACAGAGATCTGAAGTTCGAATCTACTTGTTTGAGTTGATTTGTAATTATCTCTGAATCATTGATTTTGTTTGATTACTGAGTTGTTCTTTATTTGTTTGAAATCTTTCCTTTACAGGCTTGAGCTTTGAACCCTAGGTTTTCAGATTTGAAATGAATGAAGAGGTTGTTCTTCTTTGATTCCCAGGTTTAAAAGAATTTGTGTTTTCTTGCTTGATTTTCTTCTTTGTTTTTTGATTTATTTGATTTGTTTTAAAGTTTACTTCGATAATTTTTTCTGATTTGTTTTTTTCAGATTTGTTAAAGTCTTGGTAATGCTAAAAGAAATGAGAAAGAGGAGATGAAATGGTTAAAAATAATAATCTCATTTTCTATTTTTATGAATTTTCTCAAATATAAAAGCAAAATATGAAACTTGTTAATTTTTAAGGGTAAAACCCATTGCACTTGTAAATCTACATTCTTAAACTTTAACACTTGTTAGTTGATATGATAAAAACTTAACACTTGTCTTAGGCTTGCATAAATATTTTTTATAAAGTTTTTAATTTACATTTCCTATTTGTAAAATACATTATTCTATTTATTACAAATTTAAAGAAGAATTGTTTTAAACTAATTTCGCATTAAATAAATTACATATTTATTGTTTTAAATGCAAATTATTTTCGGACATTTATTTAAATTTCAAATTCAAATTCAAATTTCAAATTTGAATTTTAACCCATTATAAATGTATAAATCAATACTAATTCTATTTGCCTTAAAAAATTTCAAATTAATTTCTAGAAATTCAAATAAATTACTAATTTTAAATTGATAAAATTTTAGGGATGCTACAGATTTCCCCCCTTAAGGAAATTTCATCCTTGAAATTTGAAAGAGAGAGAAAGACAAATAAAGAATATAAGAACAAAGAAAAAGATAGAGAAATGGCTTACCAATCAAGCCAGAATATCCACTCTGCAATTGGGATAGGACTTCTGCATGCTATCCTCTGTTTCCCAAGTACAGTCATTTGGATCGCCACTCCATTGTACTTTAACTAATTTCACAACTTTATTTCTTAATTGCTTTTCATCACGATCTATTATTTTTAACGATTCTCTTTTAACTGCCAGATTTGGTGTGATCTCCAAATCTTGCTGAGCATCCTCTTCAATGATACTATCTGGATCATGCATATATTTTCGAAGGTGAGAAATATGAAACACATTGTGCACGCCAGATAACCAGTTAGTTAGCTGCACTCGATATGCCAGAGGACCGATCCTCTCTAGTATAGGAAAAGGACCAATATAACGCGGTGCCAACTTACCAATATTTTCAAACTTCAACACTTCACGCATTGGATAAACTTTAAGGAAAATGGAGTTTCCAATCTGGAATTCTAAATCTCTTCTTCTACAATCAGCATAACACATTTGATGACTTTGAGCCGTTTTCAATTTCTTTTGTATAAAATCAACTTTCTCTGTGGCTTTCTTCTTCATATCTGGTCCAAGGACGAGTCTATCACCTGACTCGATCCAGCATGCAGGTGAACGACACCGACGACCATATAAAGCTCCAAAAGGATCCATTTCGATACTGGCCTGATAGTTATTGTTATATGAGAATTCAACCAGATGTAAATGGTCCTTCCAAGAACCACCAAAGTCAAGTATACAAGCACACAAAAGGTCTTCTAAGATTTAATTTATTCTTTTCGTCTGCCCATCAGACTGCGGGTGATAAGCAGTGCAGAAGTTCAGTTTGGTTCCCAATGCGGCTTGAAATGCTTCCCAAAGTCTACTGGTGAAGAACGGATCACGATCACTCACTATACTGTTTGGTATACCGTGGAGACGAACAATTTCTTTTATACAAAACTCTGCCAGACTTGCTGCTGTTCAGTTAGATTTCACTGGGATGAAGTAGGCGGTTTTAGTCAGACGATCCACTATAACCTAAATTGCTTCATTCCCCTTTCGAGTACGTGGCAACCCATCGATGAAATCCATCGATACTTAATCCCATTTCCACTTAGGTACCTCCAATGGGTGGAGTAGGCCCGCCATTTTCTTTTGATCACTTTTAATTTGTTGACAGGTAGCACAATGACTCACATATATAGGTATATCCCTTTTCATTGTCTTCCACCAGAAAGTTCTTTTGATATCTCTATACATCTTATTAACTCCTGGATGGATAACGAGTTTAGATTTGTGACACTCTTCCATTACTTAACGTTTAAGACCAGGGAAATCAGGAACATACATCCTGCCTTTCAGTCTTACAACCATTACTATCGATTGAAAAACTGGAATCCTCACCTCGACATATTCTTCCACAAATTTATTGAAGAAACTTGTCTTTTGCCTACTTACTGGCGATCTTTTCAAAGAGGGTAGGAGTGAAAAAAAATATGCAAGAACAACATGTCTCCTACTCCAAGCATCGGCAACCACATTGGCTTTTCCTGGTGTATATTGAATATCTAGGTCATAAGATGCCAGAAATTCTAACCAACGTTGTTGCCGCAGATCTAAATCTTTCTGGGTGAAGAGATATTTCAGAGATTTGTGATCCGTGAATAAATCAAAATTTTCACCTAGAACAAGAAGGATTTACTAAGTATATACCTTAAGTTAAATTAAACTTTTAAATTTTAGTATAGTGTCGCCAGATTTTCAAAGCGAAGATAACAGCTAGAAGCTCCAGATCGTGTGTTGGGTAGTTTCTCTCAGGCGGACGCAATTGTCTACACGTGTAGGCAATTACTTTACCATTTTGCATTAGCACTGCACCCACACCATCACCACAAGCATCTGTATAGACAGATAAGCCTTCATTCCCGTTAATAATAGCAAGAATGGGAGCGGTAGTCAATCTCTTCTTCAACTCCTGAAAAGCTTCATCGCATTTCGGAGTCCAATCGAACTTGGCATTCTTCATGCTAGCTTAGTTAGTGGACTAGATATCTTAGAAAAATCCTGAACAAACTTTCGGTAATACCCCGCTAAACCCAGAAAATTTCGAACCTCTTTCGGAGTTGTAGGTCACTTCCAGTCTAGAATAGCGGAAACTTTGCCTGGATCAACAGAAATCCCTTCTTCATTAACAATGTGCCCAAGAAGTCTGACTTCCTTGATCCAAAAATGACACTTAGAAAATTTGGCTAACAGAATATTCTTCCTCAATATCTCCAAAATAATTCTCAAGTGCTCAGCCTGCTCCTCTTCTGTTTTGGAATAGACTAAAATATCATCAAATCAAATTTATTTAACACTTCTCGGAATACGCGAGTCATTAAGTCTACGAAGTATGTGGGAGCATTGGTTAGTCCGAAAGGCATGACTAACCATTCATAGAATGGGTCTGGACCCCTGAAAGCAGTCAAGTAAATACAGTCTTCGGCAATTCGTAGCTGATGGAATCCCTGGGCTAGATCCATCTTAGAAAAGAATCGAGCGCCATGAAGTTGATCAAATAGATCGTCGATTCTAGGTAAATGAAACTTGTTCTTGAGAGTTAGTTTATTGAGATTGCGGTAGTCCATACACAATCTCAAGGATCCGTCAGACTTGGCTACGAACACCACAGCTGAACCCTAGTCAGAAACACTAGGACGAATTAGTCCTTTTTCTAGCAAATTTTGGGTTTGCTTGACCAACTCTATCCTCTCCTTGGGTGCCATCCTGCGACTTGCATGAACAACACGACGAGCATTAGGTACTAAGTCAATTCTGAGTTCAATTTCTCTATGTGGAGGTAAGGATTTTACTTCTTCGAACACGTCTGGAAATTCTCGGACAATAGGTATGGACACCAGACTAGGTTCGAGATATCCCAAGGTATACATCAACTTATCTCTCTTAGGACTCGGATCCTCAAAAGAAATCTTGATGAAATCCCCAAATTTGGTTCTGATCGAAATCATTCGATTGTTACAATCTAATTTAGCTTCGTATTCCACTAGCCAATCCATTCCGAGTAAGATTTCAAACTCATTAAAATCAAGGAAAAAGAGACTGATAGGGAATTGGTAACAAGAATACGAGATAGGAATGTCTCTACATCGTAGACAAATGTTTGCAGGGACACCAATTGGATTTTTCACACAAATGGGCTCATCAACAAATTCAGGTTCAAGATTTAATTCATTTATGGCTTGTTGGAGATAAAAATATGTGTAGCTCCCGTGTCAAACAAAACTCTAACAATTCTACCATAAATAGTAAGGTTACCTTCTAAAACTCCTTTCCCTTTATCTGCTTTAGAGGTTGCAGGTTTATCTTTGACCGTGTACACCTTTGCTGTCTGAGCTTGCTTCATTGTTGGGCAATCTTTAACTTCGTGTCCCGGTTTCTGACAATAATAGCATTTCGTGGGTCTTGTTTGTACAGATTGATCCCTCTTTGGCTTCTTGCAACTGTTTGAGTAATGGCCTTTTTCTAGACAATTGAAACAAGTAATATTCCTCGTCGGGTTTTCCTGATTGCTCTTCTTCTCCTTACCTTGATATGGTTTCTTGTCTCCGAGCTTTCTTTTTTTCCAATTTTGATTGCTTGTCTTCCCTTTTCCCCTGGGAGTTCCTGCATATCTAGGGTAGCATATCGATAACCCATATCGGTCAAATCAGAAAAGGATTCTTTAATGTGGGCAGTCATTCTTTCGTGGAACTTATTATTCATCCCATGAATAAATCTTTCATTTTTCTTTAGAGGTGTGTTTACCAACTCCAGACCGAAATGAGATAATCCGTTGAATTTTTTTAAGTACTCCTCAAGTGATAAACTCCCCTGCTTCAAGTCCATAAATTCCTGGTACATTCGGGAGATACCAACCGATGACATATAGTGTTTCTCAAACACTTCTTTAAATCATTCCCATGTGAATTCTTATTCTGGCTCATCCGCTGTAACTGTCTCCCACCAGGCTAGGGCTTCCTCTTGGAGTTGCCCAGAAGCTATTAGTCGCATTTGATCGTCTTCAAACTTTAGCCCTTCAGAAATTCTTTCACACGATCTGATCTAGGCTTGGGCTTCGACAATAGAATCCTTGCCGATGAATGGCTTACCACCAAGTCTTAAGAAACTTTTATATAGGCTAACCAAGATTCGGCTGAAGCTGAGTAGGTATAACTACTTCTGCTGTTGTGGGGACTTGACCGGTTGTAGTGGTATTTCTCCATCCCCTAGCTCTTACTCTTTGCCCGCTCATTCTTACTATCTACAAATAGTAAGAAAACTTGATTTAGGTATACGGACAAGATATCTCAGGGAATATCGACAGTTAAAAGAAATAGACCAGGAAATTTTAGGGTTTCAGTCACTCGGTTTATACTCATTCTAGGGTATACTTCACCCTATCTGTAACGACCCCAAAATTTAGAATTTATGGTTTAATAAATATTTGAGTTTATAAAATAAATTAAGAAAAATATATATATAGTAACACATAAATAAAATTTAACAACATGTTAAAATAGAAGTTATTCATACTATAAAGTAATAAGACAAAGCAATGGAACAAAACATATATATGAATTAACTTGTAAAAGAAAAGAAAGAAAAATAAAAATACATTCAAGTATATCTGGTATAAGTATGAAGACAAGACGAAAGGAAAGATATCTATATATACATATAGGAATGCAAGTGTAAGTAAGACAACAATATATATATATTCAAGTTTGCAAAACAAAAGAAGTACAAGCTTATAAAATCAAACGAAAGATAAAATAAAGAATGTAGCCTGTAATAGTTTATGCAGGCAAAAGAAAATAAGAACTTGCAAAGGGAATATCATCTCAGCCAAGTAAAGGAGTGCAAAGCAAGTAAAAGAATAAAGTTTGTAAAGGAAGATAAATCAAAAGAAATAAAATAAGCAAATTTGTACAAAGGCAATTGATGCCATATACTCTCAGCCGAGCTAAAGAAAAGTAGGCAAATAAAATATGTAGCCTGTAAGAAGTGATGCATGTAAACAAAGAAAAGTAATACCAAAATCTCTAGCCACCCTAACATATCATATCAGCCATGCCTATGTTGTACAAACAACATCACCCTGTACAAACATGATGATATCGGCCTACAAACTTCACATATACACCAACCTCCTTCATCAGTTTTTTCACTTACAAAAAAAAAGAGTAAAACTGAAATGAGCAACAACTTGAACAAAAAAAAAACCCAAAGAAAATCTGGAATGATAACATCTCAAACTAAAGCAAACTTCAGTTTACAAATATCAAAACAAATCAATACAAATTCAACATCAAGTAAGAAAGCTTTCATCAGCAAAATTCAAAGCCTCTGTTAACACAAAGAAGCCTCTGTTCTTCCTTACTCTGGAAAAATAGGTGAGCAACTTCCTCTTTAAAGCCTAATTTTATTGATTCATTGAAATGTTGATGAGCAAAAAAAAAAAATCCCCAACCCTTAGTCTGTTTATTTTTGTTTGTGAGCAAATTTTCCTTAAATTTGTTTATGTTTGATTGTGTGTGGTAAAATCTGAAGTTGGGATGTGAACTATGTTCCAAATATCCTTGCCTGTCTGATAATGGATATATATAGGTGTCTGTACAGACATAAACTCTGTTATACCAACAGAGTAAAGAAACCACATATTGAAATAAGAAAAAAAAAAATCTTATCTTTCTCTCTAGACAAAATTTAGCTTCAATTTCTAAAGAGAAATTGTTTATAACATCATGACTTCACTTTTAAAAATAATTTCAGAAAGAAAAAAAATGTGAATACTGTGAAAATAATTATTTACAGTAAAATTATCATTAACCAAAAAATTCGAGAATTTTAATTCTATAATCTGATTTTATACTTGTGTTCGTATTACAAAATAATGATTTTAGGTGAAGGAATTATGATTTTTAAGTTTATAATTACTGAGAAAAATTAAGTTGAACAAAATTCATTTTCTGGCAAATTCACGGCGATCGACGTTGAGTTGGGCAGCGTGCTTGTTCCTGAAGGAAGTTGGCTGAAGTGGATCATCAGAAAAATAATCACTGAATTTTTAGATGGCCGTGGGTGGGATTTGGAGTTACTTTAGGGTTTAAACCCAGTTTGACTCTCGAAGTTTGGAGCTGGAATTCGCCAGCATCGTTGCATCGAGTGGAATCGCGTTCAGGGGAAAGAAGCACGGGACCACGGTGGAAATCTTGGTGGAGTGGCGAAGTCAACGGTGACAGGGATTGGCGAGACCGAACAATTTGGGTTGAACTATGCTTTTACAGGTCTTGTTGATATGCTCGATTTTGATTTCTGAGGAAATTGACAATGATGGATGGTCGAGTTAGCCATGCGTGTTGCCGATGATGTGGCAAGGTGGTTGGGATTGATAGGAGAAGCTCCGGTCGTTGGTGCATATGCGCCATTATTTTTGTGTATCAGTGAGGAGTTTAGGGAGAAGAAGGAGATGGGTTGCATAGAGGAAGTCTCAGGGAAGATGGGTAAATGACGCGAAGGGATACTCGAGTAAATCAAGTAGTTTACTCGAAGCAAAATAGGATGGCTCGGCTGATTGTCTAGTTACAGGTAAAAGAAACTGTCTGTGTTTTAAATCTAGAAATTTTTTTTTTGAAAGCCAGACTCGAACAAGTTTGAAATCCATATTAAAAGATGGATTCAGATTTAACGTTTGCAACTTGGTTTTAAAATAATATAAGTTTTCTAGGAGATTTAAAATGTTTAAACAACCTGAATGTTTGAAGTATACTTTAAAGGTTTGGATTTAAAAATAAATTGTAAATGTAAGGAAGAGATTTAAACAAAAAGTTTTAAATCAAGGTTTAATTCTATAAATCAAATTTAGTTTGAATCTTGGTTTGTAAATTAAGAATTAATTAATCAAAGTTAAAAATAAATGCATGTTCAGTTTTGAAATTTAAAGCTAGTTAAGCATATAAGTGAATTTAAAAGAATTTGAATTTCAAAGTGAAGTTGGAATGAAAGAAAGGAATTTAAAACAAAGTAAAACCAAAAGAGAAATCCGAATTTAAAACTGGAATTAAAGTCGAGATTTTGAAATTAAGCAAAGTTTTGTAAATCAAATATTTGAATATTAATTAGATATTAATTAATGATTAAAGTGGATTTAATCAAGTGATTAAGCAATAGCTGATTTAAGGATAATATGATAAACCAATTTGGTAATTTATGTGAGAATTATTAATTCATTAAAGGTTAATTGATTTAATGAAAGTGATTAAAGATTTATTATTAATTAAGGAGTAATTACGTAGTTGTTGCAAATTAATTAAAAATAATTCATTAAGGATAAATTATTGACTAAGCGTTAATTAATGATTAACTAAAAAGATAGTTTATTAAATGTTTGTAATTCATTGATTATTAATTGACCCTAGCTAGCAAATTCATTCATAAGAATTAATCTGATTTAAATTAATCAGATAATTAAATTGACCCTATTCATGGATGTTTGGATTCTATTGGATGATTTGATTGTTTGATATCCCTGTTATACGATGCTTTATGATTATCCTGATTTGTGTTGTGATCTGTGATGTAACTTATTATCTGTGATATATATATCTACGAATCTGTGTATGAAAGATAAGTGTTATAGTTTATATCGCTTATCGAATATATTGTCGTATTTGATCTGTGATGATTGAATGGTTGTGCACTATTGTGTTAAACCCCTGGACCACACTTATACACACACCAATATGGATTTCACGAGGAAATCGGTTAAGTCACAGATTTTTGAAATAGTTTTGAATTTGAATTTTTAAATTCAAATGTTTTGGAAATGGAATCGGAATAAAGGTGAAAAACTTTCGGAATGAAATTTCAAGTTAAAATTTATTTTAATTTACTTGATTAAGTTTTGGAAATTAAATAAATTTATTTAAATTTAGATCCGAAATTTGAAATTGAATTCTATGATTTGAAATTAGGGATTAAAGATGTTATATCGGATATATATGAGTTAAACCACTTTTAAGTATTGTTTTTGGGAAATTGAATTAACCTAAAGATTGTAACTTATAAAAAGGAAATCGAGTTTTTCCAAAATAAAGCTGTTATTTCTAAATGATAAAAAGCTTTGGTTTCAAATCTTATTGAAAGGGATTTCAAGTTAAAACTAAGATAGTTTTCCAAGTTATAAATGAATATTTGGAAACAAATTTTGAAAATGAATGTTTGGGAACGATTTGAAAACTATGAGACAAATCTTTGAATTTAAAGATTTGATGAATTAAGGTTTTTGAAACGGGATTGTTTTGAAATCCGGTAATGAATATTTATGAAAGCAAGTGAACATTATGAAATAAATCTTTTGTTTAAAAGATTTGAAATGGTAATTGGATTAAACCATTTGAAAGTAAGTTTTGAATTATTAAGTTGTGACTTAATTGAAATCCCATATCCATATGTTTTAAGTATTGCGCTCACTATTCGGTTTAGCCGGGAAAGGACCTTTGTGTCGTATAACCCATTCCGAATATGTCATACGTCGTTATGGATAGCATTTGAAGACCGGTGTTGAAGACCGGGTATTTGCGAGAACGATAGGATGGCCTATCGATTGTCTCTGCACTGAGTCGCGCCGGTATAGAGACTCCCTAAGTGATGGGAAATCCGATCGGGATTGTGAATACCCGGATTTGCAAGGGCTTCGTAAGAAGTGCCTTCGGTTCTGTTCGAGCCCGGAACAGACTTGTATGGATTGTGTGTCTGACATTACATTTTGAGATATAAAGCAGATTTCTTTCAAATACATTTCTGTTGGTGGCGGAGAATTTATTCTTTTAGCTTAACGCCCTTCTCTGAGACGTACGAGCTTAGAGGTTATGTAGTTGAAGGTTATCAGCGATATATTCCCAATTTGGTAATGTGACATGCTAAGTGTTGGTGTGAAATGATCATTGTTTGATCATTTGTGATATGATCATTTGTTTGATCATTTATCTTTGTGATCATTACTTTGATCATTTGTTGACCCAAAGCATGGCTTTGTACCAAAGCGTAGTTTTGTGGACGTGACCTCGTCTAGCCTCACACCCCGGAATGGTCAAAACAGGAAAGGTGCGGCAAGGTTATTAGGGGGTAGCACCCCTTTAGGGTATGTACATCTCCTTCTGGATAGAAGTGGTATCATGGTATGGAGCCCAGATACTTACTTATGTGGACATCACAAACCTATATATATCTTGTTTTGTGATTTGATGTTGGGGCTCCGGTTAAAGGTTGTTACAACCGGGAGGTGGCATACTCGTGTCAGTAGTTACCCAGTTAGGGGTAACCCGGCCTTGTGTTGGCAGAGATCCGGTTAGGTTCTCGGGACGTCCTCCCAGAGGCGTTTCCATGTGGCAATGGGAAGTTCCTTGGCCTGACCATTAGTTGGAAATCCAAAGAAACAATACGAGCCTTGTACGGTTTTAGTTGTAGAACCTGCCATTTAATATGGTAGCTATAGTAAGCATACTATAATGGTACCTACGCTGGCTAAGATTTATATTCTACTTTCGAAATGATTTGTTCTACACTATGCACTAGTAATAATATCAAATGTTTCCTTTTAATGCGTGTCAAGCATCTTTGACTATCATAAGAAGAAATCTCCTCCAAGTCTGCGTGTGCATTGTGTGTGTGGCGGGAGGTCTTATGGTAGTTTCATTTTCAAAAAGCATTGCGAATTTACTTTAAAATTCTCTTGTTGATTGTTTTTAAAGGTAAACTGTTTTTGTTGCTCACACCAGTCCCATGACTGATCCGGAGTTTATTGTTCCTTTCCTAAACTCTGGGTGCTCATTATTTTCTACACGAGCAGTCTAGAGTTGGGTTTTTCAGATAGTTAGATATAGTGGATTATCTGGAGTTAGTTCAATCCTTGGTTCGCACCAGTCTTGCTTATCTTTGTGCATTGTTATGGGGAGTCCGAGCTATTGCTGGATTGGTTCTTGGAGATGGAGTTCAGATTTGGAGTTCTTCGTTGAAGGCTATCTTAGAGTTATTTGTTCCGCTGCTGGCATTATCTATATTTCTTTTCCGCGGCTATTTGTTGTATTATATCTCTGATGTATATTGATATTCATTGTATCACTCTGTTGTATCAGTGTTGTATATCAATGTATTATTCTTTTATTCCGCTGTGTTATTTACTTAATGTTGTTATAAGCTCCGGCGAATCGGATTTGAACGGTCGAATCTACGGCATTCGAATATGATTTGAAGTATGGATGTCGATTTTCGAGCGGGAAAAATTCGTTATCGTTACACTATCTGTAATGAGCCACCTAATGTGTTATACTCCATAGCTAAAGTTCTTACTCAACCTTTAGCTTCGGTACCACTTGTCACGACCTGAAATCCAGCGTTCGAAAATTGACATCAAATACCTCACTGGTATTCGACCGCCAAAGATTCAAACGTCAAACTCCAGTTCGGATGGAGCTTATAACAATATTGGATGAATATAAACAGCGGAACAAAAGATGATTTCATTAATCAACACCACAGATACAACACTGATACAATATTCATTACAACAATATCACCAACATCAGAGTACTACACATAAGATACAACAACAAAATGATAACTCTATAGCAGAATAACAGAGTTATCACAACTTCAAGAAAGTCTTCAAAAGAAAGAGAGCGATAGCGAGATTCCAAATTAAGCACCTTTATATCCAAAAAGCTTCCCAAAAGATCTCCAAGTCAAAAACTTTCAAAATTTTATAGCTTCCAAACCAAAATACTTAAAGATCCAAGTTAGCTCCAAAACATGGATAACCTGCTTCTAGGCTGCCCATGTGGACACCCAGAGTTTAGGATAGGAACAATAAACTCCAACAGTCTAGGCTTTTCAACCATCAACAGTGGCCACTCTCGACTGGTAGGCTTTTCAACCATCCCAGTCCTGCCATGGCATACAATGGTACCCTACCCTTTCTTTTACGACCAACCTTTCAACTTCTTCACCTACCCGGTTAACCAACCCCTCCCCAATGACATGTAGGGGTAAGAGTCTCCCGTTCGCCACCAAATGCAAAGCAAGAAACCCTATCATGTTGTATTATGCAAGGTCAGTCATGGGACTAGTATGAGTAAACAAAAATAGATGTTTTGAACAAAAAAAATTTATAAATGAAAACCATTCATGCTTTTAGAAAAATGAAACTACCATAAGACCTCCCGCCATACACACAATGCAATCGCAGAATTGGAGGAGATTTCTTCTTATGATAGTCAAACATGTTTGTTATGAGAAAACTCTTTTAATATTATTATTAGTGCATAGTGTAGAAAACATTTCGAAAGTATAATATTAATCTTAGCCAGCATACAACCATTATTGTATGCCTACTATAGCTACCATGTTTTATGGCAGGTTACCGCCATGCTGCATGGCAGGTTATACAACTAAAACCGTATAGGGCTCGTATTGTTTCTTGCGATTTTCCAACAAATGGTCAGGCTAAGGAACTTCCTATTGCCATATGGGTACGCCTCTGGAGTGACGTCTCGAGAACCTACCCGGATCTTTGTCAACACAAGGCCGGGTTACCTCTGTAACTAGGCAACTACTACTCGAGTATGCCATCCGCTGGTCGTTAGCGACCTTTATCCGAGGGGCCTCAACCACAAAGCAACAACCACAAAGTAATAAATTTGCAGCAACCACATAGGTTAAATATCTGGGCTCCATACCTTGATATCACCTTGTTCCAAAAGGAAATAGACATACCCTATCGGACTCCCCGTCACATATGGAGATCTCTATACCGAAGCAACTAAGTGCAGAGTCATTCGACAGGTTATCCTATCATTCTCGAAGACACCCGATCTTCACTACCTTCTTCAATTGCTATCCATTTCGTCATATCACTATTTGGAATGGCTTATATGACACAAAGTCCTCTCCTGGCTAAACCAAATAGTGAGCGCTCAATTTAAAAACACGTGGATATATTAATCACAAAGATTCACTTTCTGGGTTCGATGTGGGTTTCGGATAACCAATTGGAATCCGACTCCCTATCGCATCGAAATTCAAATGCCGTTTTACGGGCCAATGGGTTTTTACATTCACATAGAAACAAATCAAAGATATCACATCTCAGCATAAAGTAATTCATATCATATAGATCACAATCACATATCAGGGACATCCATCAATGCAAAGCATTCAAAAATAATCAATCATCTATAATTAAGATGAATTATTTGTATGATTATAATTAATTAACCACATAATTATTTCCATTAATCATTCTTATTTAATGATTAATTATTATTAATTAATAAATTAATTAATCCCTAATTATTCATTAATTAATCCTTAATTATTCATTAATTAATCCTTAGTTATTAATTAATTAAATTCTTAATTATTAATTAATTAAATCATCAATTTTTAATTAATTAAATACTTAATTATTAATTAATTAAATCCTTAATTGTTAATTAATTAAATACTTAATTTTTTAATTAATTAAATAATTAATTATTAATTAATTAATTATTCCTTAATTAATTACCTTAATTAATTAATACTTGATTATAAATTACAATTAATTATTCTTAATTATTAAGTAATTATAAATCATTAATTATTTAGTTACCATCAACAATATAAATTAATTTAACTTTTAAGTTAAAAACTAAAAACATTTGATTAACTTCTTAATCACTTTGTCGAGTTTTTATTTAAAACATCTTAAACTTAATTAATTTGAATATTTTTGTTTTAAAACCTTTAATTACCTATTTCAACTTAACAACAATTATCAATTTTGAAAAAAGTTTTATAAATTAAATTAACTTGGATTATTAAAGTTTCGAAGATTGGAAATAATAAAACCCGAGAGCTACTTCGAGTCTCACCCAAAAAAACGCGCTACCTGCTTCGAGTTTTTCTCAAAACATCTAGGATATAAGACTGGAAATTCTGCTTTGACGATGATGCTGCAGCTGCCCAAGTTCCGACTAATACCAAATACAAGCCTTGAATCTTAGATCATTGAATTTAAGCCACAACGATGATCGGAATTTTTACCAAGCATTTTTCCCAAGCTTGTCCATTCCCCGGCTACCAACAGCCTTGATCCCGAGGCTACTTTGATTGTCGATCACCAGAATTTCTTCAAAAACGTGATTATGTTCATCGTCGATTTTCTCAGAGGATACCTTATTAAAAATTATGATTTTGCTTTTAAAAATCATTAATTTCAAAAACATTTCAACTTATATGCTTGAGATCAGGAATCAAGATAATTAAATCCATAACAGGTTTTAAACTTGCCTGCATTTTTCAATTTTCCAGAGAACTTTGATTTATTTTTGCTTAAATCTATTTTCAAAATTTTAATCGTGTTAAAACTAACAACTTTTGCTTAGATACCATAGTCTAGTTCGGATCAGAGAATAAGACAATTTTCAAACAGGATTTTGAATTCTTGTAACCTTGCACATGGTCAAATTATGGTTTTTCCAAACATGCACAAAACAGATGCACACATATATATACATTTTGTATACATGCAACCAACTGTACAACTTAACTTCAAGCATGATCTCAAACACAGATTGGAATTCTAGAATTTCAAAGTTTACTCACCTTGATCCAGAAAGAAAACAGAAGGCTTTAATTCCTAGAAGTTGAAACAGAGAACTGAATTTTGAATCTGCTTGTTTGATTTGATTTGTAATGATCTCTGAATCTTTGATTCTGTTTGATTACTGAGTTGTTCTTCACTTTTTTGAAATCTTTCCTCTATAGGCTTGAGCTTTGAGCCCTGGGTTTTCAGACTTGAAATGAATGAAGAGGTTGTTCTTCTTTGATTCCCAGGTTTAAAAGAATTTGTATTTGCTATTTGATTTTCTTCTTTGTTTCCTGATTTGTTTTAAAGTTTGCTTTGATAAATTTTTCTGATTGTTTTTTCACAGATTTGTTAAAGTCTTGAAAGCGATAAAAGAAATGAGAAAGAAGAGATGAAATGGTTTAAAAAAATCAATCTCATTTTCTATTTTTATGAATTTTCTCAAAAATAAAAGAAAATATGACACTTGTTAATTTTTAAGGGTAAAACCCATTACACTTGTAAATCCACATTCTTAAAACTTTAACACTTGTTAATTGATTAGATAAAAACTTAACACTTGTCTTAGGCATGCATAAATATTTTTTATAAAATTTTTAATTTGAGTTTCCTATTTTTAAAATACATTTTCCTATTAATTACAAATTTAAAGAAGAAATGTTTTAAACTAATTTCACATTAAATAAATTACATATTTATTATTTTAAATGCAAATTATTTTCCTAAGACACTTATTTAAATTTCAAATTCAAAGTCAAATTTCAAATTTAAATTTTAACCCGTTATATATGTATAAATCAATACTAATTCTATTTGCCTTGAAAAATTTCAAATTAATTACTAGAAATTCAAATAAATTACTAATTCTAAATTGATAAAATTTTGGGGATGTTACAAGCCCCTACACACTGGAATTTTGGACTAAATTAGATTGCGGCTAAAAGCTAATGTATAGGGCGCGACCTTATACCAGTCTCATCTGATATACAAATATTTCAAGTCATTTTACTTTGGGTGAACTACCTTTTCAATTTTCTTTGAAAACCTTTCGAATTGATTTGATCCCTTTAAATCATACTTAAATAAAGAAAACATACTATTTGTTTTACTCAAATCTCTTTGCCATGATATATGCTTTACTCAAAACATTGTTAATCAAAACATTTGGAACCTTTGTTTAAACCTTTAAATGCTCTCTTTCGAAACCATTAGAAGTACCCCGTTTGAAATCATTGAAAGTACCCCTTTCGAAACTGTTGAAAGTACCCATTTCAAAACCATTGAAAGTATCCCTTTCGATACAAGTAAACACTTTACTTTAACACCTCAGGCCGAAAGGCCAAAACATACCTTTTGAGACAATTGACAATAGTACTTTCGAAAACATTGAAAACATCTCTTTCGAGATATTTATAAACCTTAGACATCCTCTTTTAAAACACTTTAAACATGCCTTTCGAAAATATTGGAAACCTTCCATTTAACCACTAAGGTAAACCTTTCGAAAACATTGAGGAATCACCCCTTCGAAACCTTTATCATATACCTTTCAAATATAATAGGGAGCCCTCCCTTTGAAAACTTTATTACTTACCTTTCAAAAGAATTAAAGTGCTCTGCTTAAAACAAACCTTTCGAAAGCATTGGTTTCAAGTTAAAATATGTGGAACGCCCTTTCGAAACCATCTGAAATCATTCCTTTCGAAACCTTTGGGTTTAAGTTTCAAAACATCAAAAGGGTCTTAAAACAGCTAAGTCAAAAGCAACTCTTTGAAAAGCAATTTACTAAGTAAAAGAAGTGAGTGGTGTCGAGACTAATCCCTTTGAAAGCATTGGAGAAGCGGCTCCAATTTTAAAACAAAGGAACGCTTTCAAAGGCACTGCTTCGAAAGGTAAAAGGTGAAAGGTTGAGGTATCGATCCCTTCGAAAGCAATTTCTTATAACAAAGGTGCAACCTCTTTTAAAAGCTCTTTCCTTTGAAACCATTTGTCCAATTCGAAAGCTATCTTATTCAAAAGCATTCTTTTCGAAAGCAAAGTAAGCACATTTTCTTTTGTAAGCAAACAAGGTGTCAACCCCTTCGAAATCCCTGTTTTGAATTTATACCTTTCGTCTATGTCTAATCCACTACATACTAAGTCTTTGATACCATGTGTATTGGTTTCGACCTAGATGGAGGCAGAAGTATGTGGTGGAAAGGTACTGCCGAAATAGTGAAACAGCAAAACCTTTTAAAAACTGATTTTTAACTTAAGAAGGTAATTTCTTTTCAACTAACTTGCTTTGTTTGTCAACATATCATTGGTTGCCAATTTATTTTCCAATTACTTTTCTATATTGGTGTCGAATTTCAGAAATAACAATTTTAAAACATTTGCAAATTGCCCCCTTCTCCTTTTATAAACATATAAAACATTTAGGTTCCATACCTTAAATAACTTTATATACTTATTTAAACACTTAGGAAAATTCTCCAATAAATCTCATAAATCACTTTTAGTATGTTTTCCAACATATATAAATTTATGACCCAAAGATAATATAAAATAGCCGCAATTAATTTTAAACCCAATTAACCATTTTCTTCACTAGAAAATAAATAAAAAATCCATATAAATTCAAAAAATTAGGAAACTTGAAATCCATCTTTAAAATGTAATTTCTGACTATATATTAAAATCGCAAGGCATTTGTATGTCATTTGATATGTTTTTAAAATCAAAACTTATTATAAAATCTATATGAACAAACATAATTCATCAACAAGCATATACATACACACACACACACACACACACACACACACACATATCTACTTATCATTTGAATCATGGCAATAAACTTTTCAAAATACATAAAGATCTGATCTAGAACGGAAATCATCAAAATATGAGCTGTAAACTATTATTCACCTTTAGCTTTGTTGTTAAAGATTTTACATTTGATCTTGAATGAACTTGATTAAGTTTTTCCTCTTGGTTCTTGCTTATCTTCCCCTTACTTCTTCTTAATGGTGCTCGACCTCTTCTTAAGTTTGTTTTAGTTTGTGAACATGTGAAATGAATATGGCTTAAGGGTTTAGGGTATAAGAATGTAGCTCATTCCTATTTTGCTCTTATCTATCTTCTTTACTTATTTCATTTTAATTCCCTTAGTTCACTAATTTAAATTGGCATGACTACCCTCTATTAACACAAATCTCAATCCCTTAATCATTTACATTATTTCATATAATTTAACTAATTAAATGTCCTAAATAATGTTACTCTAAATTAGGATCGTTACAAGTAAGCTCTCAGATCATATAAAAGGTTTAATAATAAAAAATTTTATAAAATGATTTTAAATAAACAATTTATAACTAAATATATAACCATCTTGGAAAAATATTGAAAATTAATAAAAATTTAATTTTAAAATATAAAATTATTATTTGTTATTAAATATAATTTTACACTTTGTTTCATATTTCTATTTGTACATATACATATATTTATTTATTTAAATAATTAATTTCTAGTTAGGTAATTGGTTAAATTAATATTTACATATAAAAAAAATTGCTTTCAAATTATACTTGTATAAAATTTAAATTTTATAAATTTTAATACATTTATTGTATAATTTTATTCTTTAGAAAATGATTTATTATTTTACAAAATCATATTTAAATAATATTTAATTATAAAATTATTATTATTACTAATTTTTGTTCAAATAGGCTAAGAATTCAATGCTTATATACATTCAAAATGATAACAAAATTATTTATTTATTTATACATAAACGCGCTAATATATTTTCAGACATCACATATGTGACAACATACTGATAAACTAGATTCATGGTGTTTTTACCTAAGCCTCATATGATATAAAAGTTAACTAAACATTGATAAATGAAAGTAAATTAGAGACTTACCCTTCCCAAAGCTTGTTAAAGACATGTTGAAAAGAAATTGAGTAGTCCTAGAATCAGATTCAAAACATGGAAGATGCTAGCTCCGAATTATTCACCACCGTCAACCAGATTGAAACATTTTGATATGTACTTTAACTTTGAATTTTTTTGGTATTTTGAATGGAGCTTTTAGTTGAAATTTTTAGCAAGGAGAAGTTGGAAAAAGGCTATAGACAATGAGGATGAAGTGGCGTTACATAACGGGGAGACAATGGAGAAAATAGTGGATCATCATCCTTCTTTCCCTCCTTACCATTTCTTTCTCTTTTAACCATTCAAACCCCACCCACCTACCAACCCTTGGCTGGCCTAATTTTTTCCACTTCTGATTCAAGATAACCATGCTTTATACATGCTTCAAACCTAGTCCATGCCCGAAAAAAAATTCTCGCAATCAATATCCAATTTAAGTGCGTACCGATAACGAATATCTATCGATATATTTATATCTATTATAAACACATTATTTATATTGTTCAACACATCAAATAAAATTTTATAACTAATATTTCATAAATATTAATTAATTTAATTAAATTAGGTGGTTAAAGGAGTATATAACATTTGGCTGTGTGACTCTTTAGGTATATATTTGGTCAACAATTAATATCGAACAATTTGAACATAAATGTTCACACATCACCTAGCAGTTGGTGTGACATTTGGGCCAAATTTTAAGTAAAAAATGGATTTACTTTATTAAATGTAACGACCCGTATGTTTGACAATTAAAAATATTCAATTTAATAAGATTTTGGTTAGTTTTGTCTAAAATTTAAATTTATGATTTATTAATGAGAAATATAATTATAATAAAATTCATATTATTGTTTGAATGTTATTAATAACTATTTTAATGTAATTTTAATTAATTGAAATAATTGAAAAGTTAATTTTTATAATATTAAATGAAGAATAAATTAAATGTTGTATTAATGGTGAAATTATATGTAATTTAAATTGAATTTGGTTTTAATATACAATATGAAATCAATTATTTAGTACGTAAATTTATTAGCTTTTGATTATATACAATAAATTTAGAAATTTGTTTGAATTACTAATGTATAACAATTGTTTAATTATCATCGTATTATTAAATCCGTTTTGGAATTAATTTGGGAATCAATAAAATTAAATTAAATTAAATATTGCAGTTAATATGGTAAAACATGTTAATTGTAGAGTATGAGAATAGAATGATGGAAACTTATGTTTAATTAATTCATAAGGTAATAGTTGATATAACAAAAGAATTTAAATCAACATAAAAGAATTTGATTGGAATTTAAATTATAATGAATGGATTTATCACAGTTGTAATTGAACATTGAAATTAATGTAATATTTAAATCTTGAATCAACATTGAAAATTTAAATTTTAAAAATATTATTAATTTTTGTTTAATCAATAATGATAAAATGGTCAACTTTTTAAATATGAATTTAAAAGTGATTAAATTAATTTTAAAATAATAATTTATTTAATTAACATGTAAAATTTGTCTGTTTAGGCACTATGTTTGATTTCGATGAAACTAGCTTCATCGGATCCATAATAGCGAATTATTATAGGATTTCAAATTTCATAGCAATCGGAATTATCGTTTGATCGTGCGAGCTCAAAACGCGTAGAATTCAATTAATGGAATTTAAATGAGTATAATTCGATTTTAAAAGCTAACTTCTATATACAATAGAATTAGGGTTTGAAATTATTTGAGTTTAAAAATATTGAAAACCTATATTTTGATATATTGGATGACATATTTTCGTTTCGGGAACGAAACGGGCTTTTCGGATCTTTGTTAATGCTTCGACCCACTCGATCTGTTCCATCCATTCATATCCATCTCTACCTATATATAGGTTGTTATAAACCCTAGTAGTCTTTTATTATATTTTTTGTATGTACAATTTCTATTCTTATCTGTTCCATTATCCATTCCTTCTCAAAGGCACACATCTCAAACCCTAGTTACAATTCAAAATCAAACTTCAAAATTCAAATTGCTCAAACCCTATCGTATAATATATCACTGCGAAGCTCTCAATGAACGTAATTTGTATCTGCAATTCGTTTTTCGGTTGGAGGCTCCGTTTGCCCTGAAATTAGCGAACTATTCTCGGCTATCCATTCTAGGGTTTCGATTCGATGGTGGATCTTCATGGAATCGATGATCGGGTAGTTGGACCTTGTAGAGGTCGCGAAGCAAGTCTCATGGGCAGTGGCCAATCATCAGGAAGTTTCCTGAATTCGCCAGGAATGGTGGTAAATTATGGCAGTGATGACTAGCTCAAGGAGGCATCAAAGGTGGTCGCACCACCATTGTAGGAGGCGGCTTGGCGCGAGAAGCACGCGCGTGTGGTCTGATTTGAGCGTTGAAGACCGTAGGTGCTGTAGTGGGAGGCTTTAGGGTGGCGGTTATAGGGTTGTACGTGCGTGAGTTGATTGATTGAGCAACGGTTGAGAAGGTATACGATTTTATCAAATCGCCCTTGTTTGTTTTTAGTTTAAATTTAAATTTCAAACTTCTAATCCTCATAATTTTTGCATACAAACTCCGATTGATGCGCGATTTTTTTCCTTTGGGTTCGTATTGAAATTCCAAACAAAGTAGATCAAGTTTGGTTATATTTGGAGGCTATTGAAATTTTCGGCTTTTATTGGATTTTTAATCGACTATAGATCAAAGGTGAGTGATTTAACCCACTCACGCAATACAAAATATTCTTATGTCAGTTGAATTAAATTTATTAAGTGATAAGAATTTTATTGGTTGATATTTGGTAGTTTAAAATTGAAATTTAAATTAATTTGAGTTTATATTGAATTAAATTGACATTTAAATTAATGTCAAGTTTAAATTGTTAGTTAAGTACCAGATATTATTAACTAGTTATTGTTGTGATTTATTAGCTGATTTGGACGTTGGTTGTGATGGATGTCTATTTGTTGACATTTTGGATGATTGGATGTTTATTTATTTATATATATGTTCATGTTATCACCCTACATATTAATTGAAAGCATATAAACTGTTATTTAAATTATTTCGAATAAATTAAGAAATATATTGGAATGATATATACCTATGACACTTTGATTTGGAATGAAATGACATATATCCATCCCTATAATTAAAATGAAATAACCGATCACTTGGCCATAGGGTAGAAATTTATATATGGACACCATTTGTTATATTAAATAGTTTTAAAATCTTAAATTTGGATTTTTATTAAATGATATCGTTTTAAAGGAGATAAATTGTGGATTTATATGAATTTAATTATTTCTAATTCAAGCTTTGAAAGTGAAAGTGAAATTAAAATTGGTTAAAATAAATTATTTAAAAGAATTGAATTGGAAATGTAAAGTTATAATTGATATTTGACTTTAATTCAAAAAATTGAATTATTTAAAGTTTGGATCATGAAATTGAATAATGAAGTTTAACTTGATTTAAATGCTTTAAATTGGTAAATTGAAATTGGACTTGAAATCGATATGAATTGAAATAGTTAAATAAGAATTGAATTAGAATTTTAAATCATTGAATTGAATTGTTGAATCAAATTTGAAGTTAAAAATGATTTTTTCGTAAATTGAAGTTATTTCGAATTGAAACTGAAATCAAGTTGATTTGAAGCTAAGTTGAAATTGAGTCAATTGACTTGAAAGATTGGAACTTGACTGGCGTTGATTTGAAATTTGGGCATGCGCCCAGATTTGTTGAAATTGGAAGAAACTGTTTGATTTGATATTATTTTTAAAATAAATTACTTTAATACAAACTCTTTAAAATCTATTTTTCTTAATATTCAAATTATTTAGTTCTTTCTAAATTATTTTACTATACAAATAATTTTTAATACTCGAACCATTTTATATTAAACTGTTATAAATCTCTAAACTATTTATAATTATTCAAACTTTTGTTTAAATTTGAAACTGTGCAAAGTTGAAATATTTATATATATAAATCGTTGATTTAATTGCGAATGTGGTTAAACGAGGTTATAACCTAAGTTGGAATTTAAAATGGTATTTTCAAGTGAGAATGACATATTTTGAGTAAATATGGAATGTTGAAATGAAGTGACATTTTTGAATATTGATATCAAAGATGAATTGGTTTTGAAATGTTAAAGAACCAACCGGCGTTAAAAATGATATTTGGTTGTTAAAGAGACTAGGGCCTCTTATTGGCATACTCTCTGTCAATATTAGAACCACTTTAGTAACTATGTACGTAGTGGATGATCCATAATGAAGTGGTTGGATTTGGTGAATGCTTGCTGCATTTGAAGAAAGAGAATGATGATGGATGACCTCGGCACTTGTGCCAATTTGAAATGACTAAAACATGATGGCTTGTCAGGGCCAAGCGGGCTAGCTACCCCTAGTGGACACACCTCTTTGTATTACTATATTGATGTTGGCTTGATCAGTACACCTTAATTTGATTTTGGGGGTGTTGGATATGGTGGGCAGTCGTAGCTACGGATTGTTACCACTAGCTCTGCGACCCAAGCTGGTAGTATCCTACCTTGGGAATTACCTCACGTGCCTTGTCATACTTTTATCCTTTTACGCGCAACCACTATGACTTTGTGTTAGTGTTGTATTATCACGACGCCTCCCTGGCTACCGATGTTACTGGTGATGCTACCAAGGCAAACTGTAAGACAATGCTTAAAAATATGTTAAGAGGGATTAATGTAAAGCCTTAACGCTATTTTAATATTTATTTTATTGATAGATACTACATACATAGCATATCTTACTACCTATAGATAGTTTAACGGGTCCTTAGGAGATGGAAAATCCTGTAACATCTCTTAAGTTATTGCACTCACGTTATACACTTGATAGGAGATGTAAAATCCCGTAAACATCTCCGAAGCTATTACACTCATATTTTCTTATTCTTTATTTTACTTACATAAGAATTTTTGGTTCTGACTCAAGTATTTTGTCTTTTCATTAAGCTTAGGTCAGCCTGAGCATTTTAGTATTTGAAAACATTATTTCTGGAGGATGAAGACAGAGTTTGATATATTATATTATTAGTATTATTCCGCTGCATCATTATTGGTATGTTGTTTTTTGTACTATGATTTTTTTTGTAAAATTGTGTAATCAAATGTATATTGTAAAATAGCTTCATGAACTATTTATTTGATTATTATATTTTGTCAATTCCGCTGCGAGATTCTGTGTTTTGTTTTCCCCTTCTTTTCTCTTGTTTTCTTATTTACCCCATTGATAATCCTTCCTTTTGAATGGTTTGAGTTAGATATGCATGGTTTATTATCGATTTAAACCGTCCAAAATGGTGGATCGTCACATTAAGCATTATTGGGTCGTGACTATTTTTACACCAATTCTCTTTATAGAAACTATATCACTTTGGACTTATGGAATTTGGTGATGGTGAAAATTTCAATGTCGTCCGTATTCAACTCTATAGTGGAAACTTAAGGTCCTTGTTCAATAATAACAATTATTATTAACTGAACTGCTCTAGCCAGGGATTTTGACTTTGAGTTTACTTTGAAATGACCATGATACTAACTCCATATAACTAAGAAGATATATCCTCTCTTGAGTAGTGCTTCACTTCCAATACTTCCACTGGACCCAATTATAGTCACTCAATGGACACCGTAGAATGATTTGACTATAATTAAATTGGAGCTTTCGTATTGAAGATCGACAGAATTCTCAAGTCAAGAAAACTATGTAAATGAGTCGCATCGGTATTTTCTATTTGATCTTAGTTATACTAACCAACAAAAAAATATCGAGTGAATCGTTCCATAGTTATCTAATAATCAACAGTACGTAACCTAGGTGTCCCCAAAAGTCATGAATAATACATTGCCCAATAGTTGGAGAGCGTTGTACACTCTAGTCTCAATAAATACATCGATATCCAGTCTTGAGGCATCTTGACTAGGAACATTTGAAATAATATGTTTAATATATGGTGATACAATAGTCATGATTACAACTATTTGTAATTACTATTGCAAACACACCATATAATATCATTTGTAATATATTGTGAAACCCACAACTATTAGGGGATCCATTGTTGAAACGCCTTCAACACTTGATCGAACATGCTTTGGTTTTCTATCTTTATTTAATCAAATCACTTCAACCTTTATTCTTCTGCTACTTCGCCAATGGGGAGGTCCATTGCTATTTCATTGACCATCATCAATTGAGCTCATTGGGATCCCACCACTCATTGTTTAGATTGTGAAGTTAAAAATGAATAGAGTGGATAAAAGAGTGGGGATAATGATATATAATTTAACTAAGAAGAAACCGAAGTAAATGAAATAGTTTTTTTTGCGTAAAAATGAGATATAGAAAGTAAGATATTTCATAACAAAGGCTTTTTTATGTTTTAAGCGGAACTGAGAAGTTAAGACAGAGATGGAATTGAAATGGGGTTAGCTGCGGTTAAATTTTTAAAGACAGAGCATGCGATAATTTTCTAAATACCACCGCAATATGTGGTGGTTTATAAAAAACATTACAGTATTTTCTCTTAAAATTCTGGAATTCCGACCCAACTCCTTTCTCCTAAACCAAATGGTACTGCTTCATTTTAGCTTAACTTCTGTATGTGCTCTATGACGATTATATTGTACACAACAACTTGGCAAGAACATTATCTCCTCTAGTAAAAAACCTTGAGCTTAGAGTTGCAACCAATAACAAAAGTAGAGAAGAAGTTCTCCGAAGAACAATTTACAAGGTCAATGTGTATAGAATTATGCTTGATCTGAAAGGTATTTCTTCTATATCGTAGTTTTACTATATCCCTAATAATTCCATAATTAGTTTGCCATAAAGATGATTACGGTAGTAATTCTTAAATAACCATTATAATTTAGTATCAAAAGACAATTGTTCTAAATAATTAAATGGATAATTTGTATTAAAATTAAATTCATTAACTTCATTAAATTATTATTTAGCCATGGAATAATTTATATTATAAAAATTTAACAAACAATTATTTAATTTGTTTCAAATTTATATATTTAACATAGTTGTAAACTAGTTTAACTAAAAAATAATATGTACACATGCTCACCAGGTTTTCAAACAAAAAAAACCATTTATTCAACGAACATAATTTCATATTATATTAAAACTATATAACTAACTAAGCAACTAATATATTAAAATGAAAAATACAATTTTTTTATGGAGAGTTTTAAAACACTATAACATTAGATATTCTTTATTATGCTAAAATTTAAATTTTAGATATTGAATTATATGAGTGTGTGATTGTGTATGATTTTGAATTTTAGATTAGGTAATTTAGCTTTAAGACAAACGAGCATGGTTTTCTAGCATCTGGGACAACGCGAATAAAATTAGCCACAAGGACACCTTCTTTACACGTAGGCCAAAATCATCACTTTCCATGCCACCGCATCCCACGCTGCTACACCCCACGCTTCCTGTAACAACTCAGAATTTTGGTCATTGAAAAATATTAAAAGAATTATATTTTGGAATTTAATAACAAAAATTAAAATATTGCAACCGTGTAAATTATTTTATTTGTGAATTAAATATTGATTAAATGAACTTAATAATCTTTTAAACCCCTTTTAATTAATAAATAATATTGGTCAATTAAATTTGTAAATTTATTTGCAATACAATTGGATCGAAAATATAAAACAATATTTTAATTCATGAAATTAGCATTCTGAGGCACTGTCTTAAATCTTGATGAAATCAGTGTCATTGGATCCGGGATAATAAGTTGTTGTATGTCGACGAGTTTCGTGATGATCGGATGTACTGTGCGATCAAGCGAGCTTGAAATGCGTAACAATTAGTTATAGAAAATTAAAATATTATTATTTGATTTAAAAAGATAACTTCTATATATAATAGAATTAACTCTCTAAAATAGTTCCACTGAGTTCGTAATAGGAGTATTTAGCTAGGAACGCCAATGAGCACGTCTCGATTATAATTCGTCAATTTTCGGGCATGAATAGTACCGGTTAGAGAATTCTATACAAGAGCCTTACCTTCCATCATTATCATCATAACCTTAAATGGCCAAATCCAATGGCATGATTGATCGAAGAGCTAGAGGCCGTTTCAGACGACGGTGTCAACTAATGAAATGTGTGTGGGAGGTAGGCAAGTGCATCTACCGGAGGGATCGCCAAGGATCGAGGCGAGATTCCCGAAATTCGGCATCGACTGTGGCAGCTAGGTTAGGGTTTTTCGATGTTGACGTTGTATTTAGGGCGGCGGTGCTAAAGTAAAGTTGTAGAGGTGGTAGACGGCTTCATGTTGGCGAAGTTTGGTGATGATTGGTGGTTTGAAAGGGGCGGTGACTCATAGATGGACGTCGCGGTAGACTTTGAGCTCATGCTTGAGCTACATGCGATAGAGGGAGATGAGCGGTGGCCAGTGGTCTAGGGTGACGGTGGTGATCAAGGAAAGCACGATGTTAAGTAGTTGTAATTAATGGCCGGGGATGACACGAACATGATTAAGGTTGTAATTAATTAATTCATTCATTTAGTTAACTAATCGATTAAATGTTCATTAACTCGTAACTTATTTATACGAGATCGGATTCGAGCTTGGTGAGTTTCCTTATACTCGCGGAATCGATGTCTACGTTATGGAACTAGATTTGGTGGAATAAAGCTTGTAAAATTTCAAGCTAAAATCGAACTTCCGTTTGATTTTATTTCAAACCGAAACGCCTCAGCAATAATTGGAATTCGGTGAGTTCACTCACCTTTAAAATAAACTTTATAATATCTATGATGTTATATTATTAATTGCTTAGTCGATAGTTTTGATATCGTTGTTGTCGTTTGATTGATTTATTGTTTGTTTGAAATCCCGTTTTGGAAAATAGATGACATATTAACTTCATTAATGTGAACCCATATGATGATATATATTGTCCGTAACCACTGTTTTGCAAGGAATATTTTTAGAGAGACCCTAAGGGGTTTCTCTCCAATAATTGCTATTTATTTTTTATTGTGCTACTTATATTATTGTTTAGTTGTAATTAATCATGATAATCTATTTAAATTTTTTAAGTATTGTAATAGCAATGTTTGATATATCATCAATTATTGAATATCATCTCCTAAATCCTTTGTGTGTGTTGAACTTGAGCTTATATTTTTGAGAAATTAGATGTTTAAAATTCATTAATTGTTCTAATTTAATTAACCATTTTAATTAATGAATATTTGAATTTAATAAAAAAATTAATTAACGATGTTTAAAAATTAATTAATCATTTTTTTTACTGAGATTTGAATTTAGTTACCCATTTTGAGTAATGATGTTTAATTTAATAAATCATTTTAGCTAAAGACGATTAAATTTAATTAGTCATTTTAATTGATGATACTTGAAATTAATAAACCATTTAATTAATGATCTTTGGGTTTAACTAATTATTTTAATCAATGATGTTTTAAATGTAGCAAATTAATTTAATTGACAGTGTTTGAATCTAATTTATTATTTTAATTAATGATATTTGAATTTAGTAAATTATTTTAAGTAGTGATATTTGAAATTTAGGTAGTTATTCTAATTTATGATATTTGAATGTAATTATTCCTTTTAACTAATGAATTGTAAAGTTGATTAATTAATTAACAAAGGTATTTAAGTTAATTTATTTATTTAATAAAAGTGTTTTAAAATGAATTAACCGATTTAGTATTTTGTTGTTAATTTACTGTTTAAGTAAAAGTGTTATAGAAATTATTAACTATCTAAATAAAAACAATCGAATAAATTATTAAAAGAGGTGCGCATTTGATTAATTGTCTTTCAGGATAATTAATGTTGGTTTAAATTCATAAAAGGGATTTTAAATTTTATTTATTTTCATTAGGAAAATTAATGTCATTTTAAAGTTATAAAAGAATGTTATAAATTATCCTTTAGGACGATTAATATTTTTTTTAACTTGTAAAAGTAATTTAAATTATTTATTATCTTTCTGTAATGACCGGTAAATTTTAACTATTTCAATAAACGTAATTAATTGAAATTTGTGAAATTTTAAATAATAATATTTTGAAATAAAAATTTAATATTTGGAATGCGTCCACTTTGGAATAGCAAATGATAAATTTCCATCGGATAATATGAAAGTTTATTTTCTTGTGTAATTTGATTTCAATTTAAATCAGTATAAAACTGATGATGATAAAATGTTTTCTAAACCTGAATATTATTCTATAGAAAATTTGTAAATCTTCTTCTAAGTGAGACGTCATATTTCGTTTCTTCGAATTTGGACTGCTATTGCTCCATCTATCTTATTTCTGGCAAATTTGCAGCATTCTTCGATACCGATACCGACTTTTGATCGGATGATCGTACCATCGATATTTGTATATCGTTTTGATCATCTCATCGTGCTGATCTCTGCGGTATATTCAATTTTGTGTTTTGAAGTCCGAGACCAGCGGAATCAGTGAAAAATCAGTGAAACGATCAGTCGTACCAGTATCCGTTTTGAGCCTTTTGTTTTGGTGTGTCTTTTCAGTACCCACATGAAATCAAAGAGCTATTAGCTATTAATAATTTCAGCCAGTAGTTAGATTATGACCTTTTCTATTTCCAACTTTTCAATTTAATTCGCTATTTCATTTAAAATTCCGACACACTTCCTTTAGATGGTTGCTCTGCCTCTTTTCCTTCTATATTTTTTTCATGGCTTGTGAAATTTTTTACAGAACATATTTTGCGAAACCATCATCTTCTCGATCTGCCCACCTCTCTATCACCTCCTTTCACCCTACTAGAAAGTGCCATAACTCCCTCCACCAGAGAACCGACGCCACCACCAGCGAAGCCGCCCTCATCGAAGCGCAGGGCAGTTGAACCAAGTTCCTTCCCAGCCCGACCCATGCCTCCAACCTGATTTCACGCATCACCCACAACACCCAGGCCAACCGATCATTCACAACCCATTCCATCCGAATCCATCACCTCCTCCGGTAGTCGTGCCTTCTTCCTCCAATGCTCGGTGGTTTGTTTTCTTCTCCTTCTTTTTTTATTTTATTTTTTTAAGTTATATTTGTCATATACGTATTTCATATATTAGCCTGTTGGATATGTAAAGCTACTTTCTTTGTTGTGAAAAAATATATATAGATTATTCTTCTGTTTCTAAAGTTACATGTGGCCTGCTTTGTTACTTTTTTAGATGTTAGTTCTTGAATATATACATAAACTTTTATACTTGTATAGGTATGATAACGATAGTTTGCATATATATATATATATATATATATATATATATATATATATATGGATTCAAAATATAATTGCGTAGTGTCAGTATATGTATATAGGCTTGTAATAATATTTATTTTAAATTTGTATTAAGCTATACAATGTAAATTCATATTAACATATGCATATATTTTATATATAGATTTATGCGTCTATATTTTTTATATGAGTTTGTATACAAATGGTTTATATATATGTATATTCTTTTGTTTATGGCATATAGATCTATGTCAGTCCTCACATATATGTTTACTGCAGATATTTTATTATAAAAGTGAAATTATATAAGTTACAATATATGTATATGCTTTGATTTTAAAAGCTATATTTGCACATCCAGATTTTGTTTGGGTTATTAATACTTCAACTTTTATATGCGTACAATATAATATATTGCCAGCCACTTTTGTTTATATGCGTGTATAAATATGTTTATAGTATTGAATTTTATTAATAATAAAGTAAGTTATATTTGGTATAGTATTATATTCGTATATTTGTTATATAAGGTTATATTTTATATTGGTATATAAGTTGTCAGTTATAGCATGCCTGTAGGTGCGTATGAGTGATGTCTAGTGAATCGTTATATAGTTAAATATTGTGTTATAATGTGTATTGTATACTTGATTTCACTTCTGAAGTCATTGGTTTGTATTTTGATTAACTCTAGTTGCACCTTTTCTTGAATATATATTGATCTGCTAATGTATATAATAAGTTTTTTTTATGATTTGGAACAGATTTTGTAAAAATTTAATATATATATAGATATAAATATGCACTATGTTTAAATGCTATTTGATGAATTTTGAAAGGAAATAATAAAAGTTATTCTAAATTTTATATATGTTTTAAATTTAACAATGGTTTATAATATATATATATATATATATATATATGTAAGTATTCATTTTTTTTTAAAATGTATCTTTGATTTTTTATGCATATTTTAAGAAAAACGATTTTAATTGTATATATATTTTATTATTCATCTTAAACTAAATATTGATTTCTTGGAAAAAATATATATATTCTGTTTATATCAATGGATTCTAATTGTGACGCCCCACCTCTATACCCACTCTAGCCAAGGACACTACGGTGTAATGCCCTCAACTAGAGCGGAGAATAAGGCTGTTGAGGAGCGACCATCCGTGTAATTTCTTTGTGCGAGCACCGATATGTCAGATAGTACAACATGCATTTGGTTTCAGGCGGAAATCTGACATACCGATAAAAAACCAAAGCTACTACACAGAGGCTATATAAATTCTTCGGAAACATACATAGAAATAAACATAACACAAATCAGTCACAGATATCCATATCACAAAGGCGGAAAAAGATATGAATATAACACATGGAAGTGTACATCAGAGTAATGGTCAAACAAGATCCACAATATCACAAAAGAATAGCTACAAGTGCTAGACAAAAGAATATGGATACATCAATGAGTCTATCTCTCAAATGTATACAACAAAAACTACTAATCTAAGTGGTTAGCCAAAAGTCAGGGTGATAATCCCAGATGTGAAGTCAAGCAGAAGCACCTGTAACATCTCGGTCTGACCGGAGTATTATTTAATAAGAAAATAATAAACGGATCAGTCTAACTATAAATATCAGATGAAATGATATAGAATAAGAGATATGACAAAGAAATATGATAACCATAAAACCATACTGTGATAAGTATGCAATTGAAAATCAACTAGGGATTAATCAATATCACAAGAATCTTCTCAAAGATAAAAAAGAATGTCATACTCTTTATTTTTATTCACTAAAACCATAAGTATTGATCATTATGTCAATACCAATCACAAAAGTTAATGACACACAAATTCACCAATGCATAAATATTGATAAGACTTATCAATGTAAATCACGAAAATTGGTGAAACACAAATTCTAGAAATCATCAGTGGAAATCCATAAATCACAAAAAGGGGGAGACCTATCACAAAACAGGAGCATGAAAACTCACCAACACGTGTATCACAAAATGGAACGCTATTCCATGGTTGCTAACCATTAATTTTGAGCCGAAGCTCCACAAAACGGCCTGAAGACCATGGGTTGCTACCCCACCAAATTGAGCCGAAGCTCCACAGAAACGGGGTTTAGTCTCCCTCGTAGACAAAGAGACATCGCACATTTGCTAGTCTAAATCACAAAAATGATCATCAATGATCATCAAGAAGTGCCAATTACAGTAAGCTAGTAAATATATAAGCTTAGCTTCATGTCCCACGACCACTAGCTTAACTTAAATATTTACGAACAAATTGTAGATCTCCACTCGAAAATTGTTACAAGAGATTCAATCGAACAAGTCCAAGAATTAACCAGTGAAGTAAACGCAAGCGTTTCGTACCGCTTGTTTTACTAAGCTGTTTAATTAGATTTCTCGTACGAGTGAGGTAAAGGTTTATATATACTAGTAGATTGGAAAATGGTTTAAGAAACAAGCTTTGTAATAAAATAGGGTTGAAGTCGTTTTGATGAAGGAGTTTTGATATTTCCTACCAGTATTGAAACCTTTATATTTTTAAAATGACAAATCACAAAAATGATTGTAGAAACAGTAAGTCACAAAAATTCACATTCGAAGACGTGAATAAAATCCAAAGAATTCGATTCCAAATCCATCAAAGTGGAAATACCCTTGCGACTTAACAGCCACAACTTACGACTTAACACATTACAACATAGGAAATCAGCAGCTCAACTCATGCGATTCCATGACATACGACATAAGGGATCAGCGACATAGCATGCGGCCTAACTGATGCAAGCCGAGCGACCTAAGCAATGGGCGACATAAGATGCGAGTGACCTAAGGAGCCAGCAGCATAAGGAGTAGCATGCGGCCTAAGGTGCAAGCGACCTAAGGAGCTAGTGGCTTAAGGAGTAGAATGCGGCCTAAGTTGTGTGACCTAATAGGTGAGAGTAGGCCGAGCGACCAAAGGGATGCAAGCAAGCCGAGCAACTTAAGGAATGAGGGACCTAACTGGTTGCGACTTAATAGGACGAGTCATTAGCGAGGCGAGCGACCTAAGGAGTGCAAGCAGGCCGAGCGACTTAAGGAGGTGTGGCTGAGCGACCTAAGGGGTTGCGAGCTAGCCGAGCGACCTAAGGAGGTGAGGCCTAACAGGCTGACTCATTAGCGTGTGCGACCTAAAGCATGTCGCGACTTAAAGCATGTCGCGACCCAAGTTGGTGCGACCTATATGCAGGTGCGACTTATGTTGGCCGAGAGACATATATGCATGCCGAACGACCTAAGGAACTGGGGCAAGCCGAGCGACCTAAGCAACAGAAATGCAAAAACTCTCTCAATTTGCAACCGGTCAAGCACGGACGCTAGGGGATTACGCCCATCGGCTACCCGGTCCTGTTGGCTCCTCTATGCATCACCAAAAACGTGTTCAAACATCAAAGTTAATATTTTTAAAGATTTGAACCCAAAACACTAAAAATTGGGATTTTCACCAATTCAATCCAAACCAAAAGCAAATGCGCATGAATAAGTGTTAGAAATTCATACCCAACAATCAAAGATAGTTATGGACAAAGATGTGAGATAAAAATCTAACCTTTTCACAAAATCAATGAAGGTGAAGCTTAAAAGCAAAGGAAGAATCAACCACACTTCAATCTCAACACAAGAAGCTTGAATCAATGGCTTCTCTTTGGATTTGGAGTTAAATGTTGGATTTGCAAATGAACTAGGGCTTGGAGTTTTAGTTTCCCATTCCTCTCCCCATTTTTGATGAAGCTTGAGTGTTAGGAAATGAAAGTGAAGTAATGAAGAGAAGAGGGGGTTGAGCTAGAGTTAATAGTTTAGGCTAATGGGCTAAACCAAACCCAATGCCCAAAGTGAAAAAGTGGCAAAATTCCACTAACTCCAAACATATCAAAGTTTATACTCAAAAAGATTGCAAACGGCGTTTTGGACCCAATGGAAGTGGTCCCGAGTCCTAATTTGACCATATGAAAAAAGTAACTTTTCGGACTAAAATCTGACTAACGATAAAATATTTAAACAAAAAAATATTTAGATATTCAATCGTAAAATATGCGGATTGTTACAGACTCCCCTCCTTAAAGATATTGCGTCCTCGCAATATTTAAGAAGAAAATATAAGGTAACTACCATGAAAGCATATCAACACAAAAGAAATTTGAAATAAGAAATTCACCTCAAAAAGAACGGGAAAGTAAGTCCGGATGTGCTCGCTCGATGAACTCTCTAGATTCCCAAGTGCAATTCTTAGGATTTGAGTACCATTGAACTTTAACAAGCGAAACATCTTTATTTTGAAGGCGTTTGACCTTCGAAGCAACAATACATATAGGATGTTGCTCATAAGTTAAATTAGACGAAACTTCAATTTCTTCCACAACAGCGGGCTCAAGAATAGAATCGGAATCTCGAAGGCATTTCCGTAATTGAGAAACGTGAAACACGTCATGAATAGTAGAAAACTGAGTCGGTAATAAAAGGCGATAAGCCACGAAAGGTGATAGGAAATGGCCCAACGTATCGAGGCGCTAATTTTCCCGATCGACTGAAACGTACAACACCCTTCATAGGTGAAACACGAATAAACACAAGATCTCCCATAGAAAATTCTAATTTCCTTCTCCGATTACCGGCATAGGTTTTTTGTCTACTCTGGGCTTCTTTCATCCTATGAAGAATAAGGTCAATCTTCTCTGTGGAATTACGAATAAAATCTGGACCTAAAACCAGCTTTTCAGCGGCCTCAAGCCAACAAGAAGGAGATCGGCATGGCCTTCCATAGAGTGCCTCAAAAGGTGTCATACCAATACTAGATTGAAAGCTATTATTACAGGAAAACTCAACAAGAGAAATATGATCTTCCCAACTTCCACCAAAATCAAGAACACATGCACGAAGAAGATCTTCAAGAGTTTGATTCACATGCTCGGTTTGTCCATCGGACTAAGGATGATAAGCGGTGCTAAAATTAAGCTTCGTTCCCAAAGCTTTTTGAAGACTCTTCCAAAATCCACTAATTAACAATGGATCACTATCACTAACAATAGAAGAAGGAACTCCATGCAATTTTATAATTTATTTAATAAAGAGTTTGACCAAGAGAGGAACGGTCGATTAGACCGAACGGGAACGAAATGGGCGGATTTAGTAAGTCTATCAACTATCACCCATAAGCTATTATGACCCGAACGAGAACGAGGAAGGCCTTCTATAAAATCCATGGAAATTTGGTCCCACTTCCAAATTGGAATTTCTAAAGGTTGCAATAACCCACCGGGCCTTTGATGTTCGGCCTTGACAAGTTGGCAAGTCATGCAACACTTAACACAGTTAGCAATATCAGATTTCACTCCCTCCCAATAATAAAGTCGCGTCATATCCACGTACATTTTACTACTACCGAGATGAAAAGTAAATTTAGAACGATGAGAATCTTCTAAAATATCTTTACGAAGATTTCTAATATTTGGCACGATAAGTCTACCAAATTTTTGAATGCCGCCACGAGAAGCAATATCAAAGTCTTTCAAACCTTCACTATCAATTTTATCCCTAAAATTTTGGCCAAGAAGAGCCAATTCAGGATCTAGCTTTTGAGCTTCAAGAATGCGGTCTAAAAGAGAAGGATGAGCCTCAAGGCTACATAAAACAAGAGATAAACATAAATCGGATACACGATCTCTAATCTCACAAGTGGATAAAATTCCGAGATCATTCCATACGGATATCATCATAGAAACAACCGCTTGTTGCTTACGACTAAGTGCATCGGCAACACGATTTCCCTTTCCGGAAGTATAAAGAATATCAAGATCATAAGATGCAAGGAATTCCAGCCAACGTTGTTGACGCAGATTAAGTTCCTTTTGGGAAAATAGATACTTCAAAGATTTATGATCGGTATAGAGAACAAATTTCTCTCCCAAAAGATAATGACGCCAAATACGAAGGGCGAAAACAATAGCCGCGAGCTCTAAATCATGAGTGGCATATCTAGTCTCGGCTGGCTTTAATTGCCTAGAAGCATAAGCAATAACACGTTCTCTTTGCATACGAACGCATCCAAACCAATGTGACTTGCATCGGTATAAACAATAAAATCTTGATTCCCCTCGGGAATAACAAGATAGGAGCATCAGAAAGGAGTTCTTTTAATTTTTGAAAAGAAGCTTCACATTTGACCGACCAAATGTATTTAACACCTTTCTTTGTCAAAGTAGTAATAGGCACGGAAATTTTAGAAAATTCTTTTATAAAACGACGGTAATAGCCCGCCAATCCATGAAAGCTACGGATTTCCGTCACACTCTCCGGTCTCTTCCAATTTTGAATCGCTTCAATCTTTGAAGGATCCACTGATATTCCGGATTTGGAAATAATATGACCGAGAAACTTCACACGAGATTGCCAAAAGTGGCATTTAGAAAATTATGCTTTTAATTGGCTACTCCTAAGAGCTTCCAACACAGTCCGAAGATGCTTTTCATGCTCCTCCTCGGTTTTTGAATACACAAGAATATCATCAATGAAGATGAGAACAAATCGATCGAGAAAATCTTTGAAAACCCGATTCATAAGGTCAACAAAATAAGCCGAAGCATTCGTTAAACCAAATGGCATAACAAGCCATTCATAAGATCCATAACGAGTACGGAACGATGTCAAAGGAATACTATCCTCTGCAATATGAAGCTGATGAAAACTGGTAGCTAAGTCCAATTGTGAAAAGACTCTAGCACCACTAAGTTGATCGAATAGATCATCAATCCGAGGTAAAGGATATTTATTCTTGATAGTAAGATCATTAAGCTTGCGGTAGTCAATGCAAAGCCTAAGTGTACCATCGAATTTCTTCACGAAAATAGCCGAAGCTCCCCAAGGAGAGGAACTAGAGTGAATAAATTGCTTCATCTCCAATTCGAATAAATGTTTACGCATCTCCTCATTTTCCTTATTGGACATGCGATAAGGAGGACGAGTGATAGGTTGAGCTCCAGGAATGAGATTTATTCTGAACTCACTTTCTCGCTTAGTTGGTAATCCTAAAACGGGCTCAAATATGTCGGAAAATTCACGAACAACGTGAACAAGAGAAATAATATCTTCTTCATCATCATTATCGTCATCATGAGGATTTAAAGAATATAAAGATGCAACCAAGCTAGAATCCGAATCTTTAAGGTCAATAGAAATCTGCTTAACAGATTGAGGATGTCGAAGATGAATACTCCGCTCAGGACATAGGATTTGAGCTTCATATTGGTTAAGCCAATCCATTCCCAAAATCATTCCAAAGCCTAAGTAGCGCATAACATGCAAATCGGCTCGGAAAGAAAAATCACACGAATTAATCTCGACATCCTTACAAAGCAAACTAATTGTTGCGGATTCACCAACCAGATTCGCAATTCTCAAAGAAGTCATTAAAGCGACAATACTCAAAGAAAAAGTATCAAAAAGTTCTTTTGGTATAAAAGAATGGGACGCACCCGTATCAAAAAAGAACTCGAATAGGGTGATCACGAAATAAAATAATGCCATCAAGGATAGAATGAGAAATACCTTGACCACGAGATGTGTTGCTAGGGGCTTGAGCAACATTAAGCTTTCCCTCCTTCTTGCCTTGAAGTTTGGACAAGAAGATAAATAATGATCTAGGCTTTTGCAATAGCGATAAGCATGAGGCTTTGAACACTTGTTTTCATAATGGTCCTTAGAACCACAATTAAAGCATTGCCCACGACTAGAGGTAGAAGTCTTTGCCACCGAAGTTGGTTGCTTCCCTTTCTTATTGGGATAAGGACCTCTGAACTTATTAGGCCTTTTCTTGTTGTTGAAGTTTGGTTTGGCACCCATAACTTCAACATCACTCTCCCTATCTGCCTCTTCAAGTCGAAGAGCGATATCAATGAGTTGATCAAAAGAAACTTCTAATTTTAGAAGTAATGGCTTCTTGAGATTTTTATTCAAGCCATAGACAAATATTTGGTTTTTCTTCAATGGGGTGTTTATGTACTCGACCCCGTATTTAGAAAGTGACTCGAATGATGCGACATAGTCTGCCACGGAAGATTCACCTTGAACAAGGTATATGAAACGACGAGCCAAAGTCACCTTCTCGGCTTCTGGCACAAATTTTAACTCGAAGCGTTCCCGGAATTTCTCCCAAGTAAGATCCGCTTCATTTATTTCAGAAATCAGAAGCTCATACCAATCTAATGCTCTTTCTTGGAGCATACTAGAGGCCATATGAACTCGGTGAAGATCAATAAGATTCATGCGAGAAAAGATTCGATCGCATGATCTTAGCCAAGCCTGGACTTCAATAATGGTTTCAGAACCTTTGAATGGCTTCCAACCCAAATTGGTATAATCGTTGCACAAACGTGCAAATCCAGACCTAGGGAGAGTAAACTCCGGGTTAGAACCGGCTGTTTGAGCATTCTTTACTAGATCAAGAAGCCGCTGGGCATACATAAATACTCCATCCTGGGGAGTAGCACTAGATTGACCGGCGTTGGGACGGCCTGGTCTGACCATTTCTCCTCCTTTAGAAAGAGAGAAAGAAGAAGAAAAATGTTATTCACCAAATGAATATCAAGCAATCTTGATAGATAAAACAAGGAATCAAAAAGAAAATAGGATGAAACGGTATGAAGACTCGAATTAAATCCTAAAGCACGACTCCTAAGAAGGACTTAGGACGATGATACTTGCTAGATTATTCTACATTGTTCTGAAGTTTGGCTCTGATACCAAGCTGTGACGCCCCACCTCTATACCCACTCTAGCCAAGGACACTACGTTGTAATGCCGTCAACTAGCGCGGAGAGTAATGCCGTTGAGGAGCGACCATCCGTGTAATTTCTTTGTGCGAGCACCGATATGTCAGATAGTACAACATGCATTTGGTTTCAGGAGGAAATCCGACATATCGATACAAACTCAAAGCTACTACACAAAGGCTATATAAATTCTTTGGAAACAAACATAGAAATAAACATAACACAGATCAGTCACAGATATCCATATCACAAAGGCGGAAAAAGATATGAATATAACACATGAAAGTGTACATCAGAGTAGTGGTCAAACAAGATCCACAATATCACAAAAGAATAGCTACAAAGTACTAGATAAAAAAATATGGATACATCAATGAGTCTATCTCTCAAATGTATACAACAAAAACTACTAATCTAAGTAGTTAGCCAAAAGTCAGGGTGATAATCCCAGATGTGAAGTCAAGCGGAAGCACCTGTAACATCTCGGTTTGACCCGAGTATTATTTAATAAGAAAATAATAAACGGACCAGTCTAACTATAAATATCAGATGAAATGATAAAGAATAAGAGATATGATAAAAACATATGATAACCATAAAGCCATACTGTGATAAGTATGCAATTGAAAATCAACTAGGGATTAATCAATATCACAAGAATCTTCTCAAAGATAAAAAAGAATGTCATACTCTTTATTTTTATTCACTAAAACCATAAGTATTGATCATTGTATCAATAACAATCGCAAAAGTTAATGACACACAAATTCACCAATGCACAAATATTGATAAGACTTATCAATGTAAATCACGAAAATTGGTCAATAACAAGTTCTAGAAATCATCAGTAGAAATCCAGAAATCACAAAAAGGGGGAGGCCTATCAAAAAACGGGAGCATGAAAACTCACCAACACGTGTATCACAAAATGGAACGCTATTTCATGGTCGCTAACCATTAATTTTGAGCCGAAACTCCACAAAACGGCCCGAAGACCGTGGGTCGCTACCCCACCAAATTGAGCTGAAGCTCCACAGAAACGGGGTTTAGTCTCCCTTGTAGACAAAGAGACATCGCACATTTGCTAGTCTAAATCATAAAAATGATCATCAACGATCATCAAGAAGTGTCAATTACAGTAAGCTAGTAAATATATAAGCTTAGCTTCATGTCCCATAACCACTAGCTTAACTTAAATATGTATGAATAAATTGTAGATCTCCACTCGAAAATTGTCACAAGAGATTCAATCGAACAAGTCCAAGAATTAACCAGCGAAGTAAACGCAAGCGTTTCATAACACTTGTTTTACTAAGCCGTTTAATTAGATTTCTCGTACGAGTGAGGTAAAGGTTTATATATACTAGTAGATTGGAAAACGGTTCAAGAAACAAGCTTTGTAATAAAATAGGGTTGAAATCGTTTTGATGAAGGAGTTTTGATATTTACTACTAGTATTGAAACCTTTATATTTTTAAAATGACAAATCACAAAAATGATTGTAGAAACAATAAGTCACAAAAATTCACATTCGAAGACGTCAATAAAATCCAAAGAATTCGATTCCAAATCCATCAAAGTGGAAATACCCTTGCGACTTAACAGCCACAACTTACGACTTAACACAATACAACATAGGAAATCAGCGACTCAACTCATGCGATTCCACGGCATACGACATAAGGGATCAGCGACATAGCATGCGGCCTAACTGATGCAAGCCGAGCGACCTAAGTAATGGGCGACATAAGATGTGAGCGACTTATGGAGCTAGCGGCTTAAGGAGTAGCACGCGGCCTAAGTGGGGCGACCTAAGGGGTGAGAGTAGGCCGAGCGACCTAAGGGATGCAAGCAAGCCGAGCGACTTAAGGAACGAGCGACCTAACTGGTTGCGACTTAACAGGCCGAGACATTAGCGAAGCGAGCGACCTAAGGAGTGCAAGCAGGCCGAGCGACTTAAGGAGGTGAGGCTGAGCGACCTAAGGGGTTGCGAGCTAGCCGAGCGACCTAAGGAGGTGAGGCCTAACAGGCCGACTCACTAGCGTGTGCGACCTAAAGCATGTCACGACCTAAAGCATGTCGCGACCCAAGTTGGTGCGACCTATATGCAGGTGCGACTTATGTTGGCCGAGAGACATATATGCAGGTCGAACGACCTAAGGAACTGGGGCAAGCCGAGCGACCTAAGCAACAGAAATACAAAAACTCTCTCAATTTGCAACCGATCGAGCACGGACGCTAGGGGATTACGCCCATCGGCTATCCGGTCCTATTGGCTCCTCGATGCATCACCAAAAACGTGTTCAAAAATCAAAGTTGAGATTTTTAAAGATTTGAAACCAAAACACTAAAAATTGGGATTTTCACCAATTCATCCCAAACCAAAAGCAAATGCACATGAATAAGTGTTAGGAATTCATACCCAACAATCAAAGATAGTTATAGACAAAGATGTGAGATAAAAACATCACCTTTTCACAAAATCAATGAAGGTGAAGCTTAAAAGCAAAGGAAGAATCAACCACACTTCAATCTCAACACAAGAAGCTTGAATTAATGGTTTCTCTTTGGATTTGGAGTTAGATGTTGGATTTGCAAATGAAGTAGGGCTTGGTGTTTTAATTTTCCATTCCTCTCCCCATTTTTGATGAAGCTTGAGTGTTAGGAAATGAAAGTGAAGTAATGAAGAGAAGAGGGGGTTGAGCTAGAGTTAATAGTTTAGGCTAATGGGCTAAACCAAACCCAAAGCCCAAAGTGAAAAGGTGGCGTAATTCCACTAACTCCAAACATATCAAAGTTTATACTCAAAAAGATCGCAAACGGCATTTTGGACCCAATGGAAGTGGTCCCGAGTCCTAATTCGACCGTATGCAAAAAGTAACTTTTCGGACTAAAATCCGACTAACGATAAAATATTTAAACAAAAAAATATTTAGATATTCAATCGTAAAATATGCGGGTTGTTACACTAATTGTCTCATCAATTCTTGTATCAGCTTTATTTGTCGAATTCATGCCAACCTTGTTTGTTTTGGATTCGTGCCTGGAATTCGTAACCCACCTTATTCTCGTCCATCTTTAGCCTCGAAAGGTGAGCAATCACTCACGATTAATGTTCTTATATTTATTAAATTTGATTTCAATTGAAATATGTTGTTGTTACTTAGTTACATTGCTATTTATATGCTATCTGTTCACCTGTGACATCTGACACCGTTATATGTTATTTACATTGATGATATATGCCTGTTATATTGTTGTTATATATGTTATCACTCTGCAAGTTCCCTGTTAGTATAGAATTTACTATGGGTTGAAATGACCCATACCCGAACGATCTGTAGAATAGGAGAAAATCATTATGGTTTGAAATGACACATACCCGAACGATCTGTAGAAGAGGAGAAAATCGTTATGGGTTGAAATGATAGACCCAAGCGATTTTCATCTAATTGAATTTAGGATTGCGGGTTGAAATGAAATATACCAGCATATATTTAAATTGCAGATTGAAATGATAAATATCCGTATCACTTGACCATATGATAGAAAATTATATACAGACACCGTTGGTCTATATATAAAAATATTTTGAAAATAATTTCTATGTTTTCGGAAAGAAATATATGGTTTTAAGTATATGCCAATTTTAGACATTATATAAATGTTATTATATATATATATAGTTAAATTCTTGATTTTAAGCTATGCGTAAATTTTTTTAATATAAAATAAGTTTAATAATAAAGTTTGACTAGTTTGATTTAATTAAAATATAATATGGTTAAGTATTTACTAAAATTATATATTAATATAGAGTTTATAATGATTTTTAATAAATCAAGGTTGAGAAGATAAATTTGAGATTGATTTGAAATTGAATTTATTTAAGAATTGAACTCAAATAAATTAGATTTGAATTTATTAAATTTGAGGTCTAAAGGGTATGATTTTATAATCGGATTTTGGTTTAAGATGATTTAAGTGAACATTTCGATTTTAAATAAATTTAAGGAAAATATTCCGTTATTTGAAATTTGAGGTTTTATTTAAATGATAATAGATTTATTAAGTAATATTTCAACACTAAATAATAGTAAGGTGGACAAAGATATATATAATTTTCGAATTTAGTTTTAAGATGTTGAATATTAAAGTTCTGAAATATATTGAAATTTAAATGGTTTATCTTGTGGTTCAATCTGTATTTGAAATCGACATAATTTGAAAGAGGTTTATTTAGGAACAGAATTGAACTGAATTGATAAATTGAGGTTTGGATAAAATTTCAATTTTGGAATTTGAGTTGATTTAAAATCGATTTGTGAAATTTTAGGAAATTGTTTTATTATATGAAGTTATGTTTTAAAGTGTTATGATTTCTATAGTATTATAATTTCAAGTGTTTTGTTTCGAAAGTGTTATAGCTTTGAAAGTGCTATTGATTTGGAAATAAATAAATTTAAAGTGAAGAATGGTATTGTTTTGATATGGTTTTGAAATAGATATGATATTTTGGTTTGAAGTATAATTTTTTTTTAAATGACCATGGTGTTTTAATGATGTTTGGTTGTTGATAGCATATATTTCTACATAGTAGATAGTTCCACGAATCCTTAGAGGATAGGTATCCCAACATTCTCTAAGTTACTTGTATTTCAGTTGATATTTCGCTTGAGTTGGATTTATGGATGTAAGAATGTTAATCCTGACTCGAGTGTTATGTGTTTTGCTTTACGCTCGGGTCAGACTGAGTATCACAGCATTTGAGACTCACCTTTGTAGTTGGAGCTTCGAAGAGATCCATCCATCTATCCAGCTTTCAGTCATTTTGTTAACTCCAAGGATATATTCTGATTTTGTATTTAACCATTGTATCGGGACTTCTGTTGTATCTTGTTTAACTCTGTTTATATAAATGGTAGCTTCATGAACTACTATTACTTTGTTTCCGCTGCATTATTGTTATATTACTCTATGTCTGTGATTCTGTGATATTTGTTTCCAGGTTTTAGGAAAAACTCAATATATAGGGTAAATTTAGTTTCGGAATCACTTTCATTCGAGCTTGAATCCCTTCCTCTTTGACTCGGTATCCTTTGAATTTTGGAACGTTCCCCTTAGTTCCAAAATCCATCCTTATCTCTCCCTATTCATATTGTGACGCCCCACCTCTATACCCACGCTAGCCAAGAACATTACGGTGAATGCTGTCAACTAGCATGGAGAATAAGGCTGTTGAGGAGCGACCATCTGTGTAATTGCTTTGTGCGGGCATCGATATGTCAGATAGTATAACATGCTACTTTATCAAGAGGAAATCCGACATACCGACACAAACTCAAAGCTACTACACAGTGGCTATAATATCTTCAGAAACAAATATAGAAATAAACATAACACAAATCAGTCACAGACAATTCATATCACAAAGGCGGAAATAGATATGAATATTACACTAGGAAGTGTGCATCAGAGTAATGGTCTAAAAAGATCCACAATATCACAAAAGAATAGTTACACGAACTACACAAAAGAATAAGTATACATTATGGAGTCTATATCTATAATGTATACAACAAAAACTACTAATCTAAGTAGTCAACTAAAAGTCAGAGAAATCAATCCCAAGAGAGAAGTCAAGCTGAAGCACCTGTAACATCTCGGTCTGACCCGAGTATTATTTATAAGAAAATAATAAACGGATCAGTCTAACTATAAATATCAGATAACATGATATAGAATAGGAGATATGACTAAACACATAATAATCACAATGCCACGCTGTGATATATACATAAGTAATTGAAAATCATCAAGGGATATATCAATATCACAATAATCTACTCAAGATAAAAAGGGATGTCATACTCCTGATTTCATTCATCAAGCCACAATAAATGACATATAAGATATGGCAAAGACATATAATATCCATAATGGCATACTACTATAGGTATGTAAATGATAATCAACAAACGATTAATCAATATCAAAGAATCTTCTCAAAGATCCAAAAAGGGTATCATACCCAAAACTTGTATTCACAACAAGTTAATGACACACGAATTCACCTATGCACAAGAATTGATAAATCATATCAATAGAAATCACAAAGTTGGTGAAACATAAATTCCAGAAATCAACACAAGAAATCCAGTCAATGACACACGAATTCACCTATGCACAAGAATTGATAAATCATATCAATAGAAATCACAAAAATAGGTGAAGAAGAAAATTCCAGAATTCGACACACGAAATCTAGAAATCACACAAAATAAGGGAGGGAGGCCTATCACATGTACGGGAGCATGAAAACTCACCAACAGCTGTAACACATGAACGAGAAGCTATCTCATGGTAGCTAGCCATTAATTTGACACACGAATGGTCCGAAGACCTGACACACGAATGGTCCGAAGACCGTGGGTTGCTACCCCACAAATTTGACACACGAACGGGGTTTAGTCTCCCACGCAGACAAAGATACATCGCACGTTGCTAGTCTAAGTCACAAAAATGATCGTCATGATCATCGAGAAGTGTCAATTACACTAAGCTAGTAAATATATGAGTTTAGCTTCATGTCCCATAACCACTTGCTTAACTTAAATATTTACGAACAAATTGTAGATCTCCACTAGAAAATTGTCACAAGAGTTTCAATCGAACAAGTCCAAGAATTAACCAACAAAGTAAACGCAAGCGTTTCATACCACTCGTTTTACTAAGTCGTTTAATTAGATTCCTCATACGAGTGAGGTAAGGTTTGTATATACTAATAGATTGGAAAACTGTTTTATAAACGAATTTGGTATTAAAGTAGAGTTGAAATCATTATAAGAAAGAGTTTTGATATTTACTACTAGTATAGAAAACCTTTATATTTTTAAAGTGACAAATCACAAAGAAGATTGTAAGAACAATCGATCACTAAAATTCACATACGAAGATGTGAATAAAATCCAAAGAAACCGATAAAGAATCCATCGAAATGGATATTCAAAAATCCCTAAAAAGGAGTCATCAAGGTCATAATAAATGATAACAACAAATAGGATCATCACGAATCGATTTAAATTGGAAATTCAATCCAAAAGGAAAATTGGACTCACATAGCAGGTTCAGTCGACTGAACAGAGTTTTCAGTCGACTGACCCCGTACCTAAAAATTTTCCAGGTTCAGAAAACTTTCTGTTTTCAGGTTCAGGAAACTTTCTGTTTTCAGGTTCAGGAAACTTTCTGTTTTCAGGTTCAGGAAACTGTGCAGAATTTTTCAGTCGACTGAATCATGCCTGGAAACCCTCGGGTTTCAGGTTCAGTCGACTGAACAGAGTTTTCAGTCAACTGAATCATGCCTGGGCTGTTTTTCATCCTTATTCAAATGAAGAGCAAACTCTTCCAAAATGCGACCGGACAAACAATGGCTCTAAGGGTTTATGCCAATCGGCAACCCGGCCCTATATGCTCCTCGGTGCATCACTAAAAGCATGATCAAACATCCATAAAAGGATTTCACACAAATTTGACTTAAAAACCCAAAAATTGGAGTATTCACAAAACCAATCCAAATCAAGAGCAAATGCACATGAAGAAGTGTTAGGAATTCAAACCTAACAACCAAAGATAATTATAGTCATAGATGTGAGATAAAAATCTCACCTTTTCACAAAATCAAACGAGAAGAAGCTTGAAAGCAAATGGAGAATCAACCTCTCTTCAACACAACCCAATTGAGCTTGAATCAAAGCTCAAAAACAAGAACATTCCCGAAATTAGGTTTAGGAATTTCTGAAATTGGTAAGAGAATAAGTTGGAGAAGAAGAAGAAGAGAAGCTTACCAATGGGTTCTTCTTGAGTTTGGAGCTAGGAATTTGATTTGCAAGAGAAACTAGGGTTTTGGAGTTTTAATTTCCAATCTCTCCCACCATTAATGCTAAGAAAACTGAAAAGAGAAAGAAGTGAGGGAGAATGGGGAGAGTGCTTTAGTTTGGGAGTATAAGTTAACATAGGGCTGAGCCCAAAAACCAAACCCAAAGTAAAAAGTAGCAAAAATCAACTTTCTCCAAACATATCGAAGCTTATACTCAAAAAGGTCACAAACGGCATTTTAAACTCAATGGGAGTGGTCCCGAGTCCTAATTCGACCGTATACAAAAAGTAGCTTTTCGGACTAAAATCCGACTAACGATAAAATATTTAAATATAAAATCGATAAATATGCGGGTTGTTACAGACTCCCCTCCTTAAAGAAATTGCGTCCTCGCAATATTACAAGAAGAAGATATATAGTAACAACCATAAAAGCATATTCAACACAAAAGAAGTTTGAAATAAGAAGTTCACCTCAAAGAGCACGAGAAAATAAGTCCGGATGTGTTCGCTCGATGTACTCTCTAGATTCCCAAGAACAATCCTTAGGATTTGAAGACCATTGAACTTTAACAAGCGGAACATCTTTATTTCGAAGTCGTTTGACTTCCAAAGCAATGATACGAGTAGGATGTTGCTCATAAGTTAAATTAGGCGAAACTTCAATCTCTTCCACAACACTACGCTCAAGAACAGAATCAGAATCTCGAAGGCATTTCCGTAATTGAGAAACTTGAAACACGTCATGAATAGCAGAAAATTGAGCCGGTAATAAAAGGCGATAAGCCATGGAACCAATACGTTCAGTGATAGGAAATGGCCCAATATATCGAGGCTCTAACTTTCCCGATCGACTGAAACGTACAACACCTTTCATTGGTGAAACACGAATAAACACAAGATCTCCCACAGAAAATTCTAACTTCCTTCGCCGGTTATCGGCATTGGATTTTTGTCTACTCTGGGCTTCTTTCATCCTATGACGAATAAGATCAATCTTTTCTGTAGAATCCCGAATAAAATCTGGACCTAAAACCAGCCTCTCACCGGCCTCAAGCCAACAAGAAGGAGATCAGCATGGCCTTCCATAGAGTGCCTCAAAAGGTGCCATACCAATACTAGATTGGAAGCTATTATTATAGGAAAATTCAACAAGTGAAATATGATCTTCCCAACTTCCACCAAAATCAAGAACACAAGCACGAAGAAGATCTTCAAGAGTTTGATTCACACGCTCGGTTTGTCCATCAGACTGGGGATGATAAGCGGTGCTAAAATTAAGCTTCGTTCCCAAAGCTTTTTGAAGACTCTTCCAAAATCCACTAGTAAACAATGGATCACAATCACTAACAATTGAAGTAGGAACCCCATTCAATTTAACAATCTCTTTAATAAAGAGTTTGGCCAAAAGAGGAACGGTTCGATTAGACCGAATGGGAATAAAATGGGCGGATTTAGTAAGTCTATCAACAATTACCCATAAGCTATCATAACCCGATCGAGAACGGGGAAAGCCATCTATAAAATCCATGGAAATTTGATCCCACTTCCAAACTGGAATTTCTAAAAGTTGCAATAACCCACCGGGCCTTTGATGTTCGGCCTTAACGAGTTGGCAAGTCATGTAACGTTTAACGAAGTTAGCGATGTCAAGTTTCATTCCCTCCCAATAATAAAGTCGCTTCATATCCGCGTACGTTTTACTACTACGGGATGAATGGTAAATTTAGAGTGATGAGAATCTTATAAAATATCTTTACGAAGATCCCTAATATTTGGCACGATAAGTCTACCAAATTTTCGAATGCCGCCACGAGAATCGATATCAAAGTCTTTCAAACCTTCAATATCAATTTTATCTTTAATATTTTGGCCAAGAAGAACCAATTCAGGATCTAGCCTTTGAGCTTCAAGAATGCGGTCTAAAAGAGATGGATGAGCCTCAAGGCTACATAAAACAAATGATGAGCATAAATCGGAAACACGTTCTCGAATTTCGCAAGTGGACAAAATCTCGAGATCGTTCCATTCGGATATCATCATAGAAACAACAGCTTGTCGTTTACGACTAAGAGCATCGGCGACACGATTACCCTTACCGGGGGTATAAAGAATATCAAGATCATAAGAAGCAAGGAACTCGAGCCAACGCTGTTGACGCAAATTAAGTTCCTTTTGGGAGAATAAATATTTCAAAGACTTATGATCCGTGTAAAGAACAAATTTCTCTCCTAAGAGATAATGACGCCAAATACGAAGGGCGAAAACAATAGCCGCGAGCTCTAAATCATGAGTGGCATATCTAGTCTCAGCAGGCTTCAATTGCCTAGAAGCATAAGCAATAACACGTTCTCTTTGCATAAGAACAGCACCCAAACCAACGCGACTAGCATCAGTATATACAACGAAATCTTGATTCCCCTCGGGAATAACAAGAATAGGAGCATCAGAAAGGAGTTCTTTTAATTTTTGAAAAGAAGCTTCACATTTGTCCGACCAAATGTATTTAACACCTTTCTTAGTCAAGCTAGTGAGAGGCACGACAATCTTAGAAAAGTCTTTGATAAAACGACGGTAATAACCCGCCAATCCAAGAAAACTACGAATCTCTGTTACACTCTCCGGTCTCTTCCAATCTTGAATCGCTTCAATCTTTGAAGGATCCACGGAAATTCCGGATTCGGAAATGATGTGACCGAGAAACTTCACACGAGATTGCCAAAAGTGGCATTTAGAAAATTTTGCCTTTAATTGATTACTCCTAAGAGTTTCCAACACAATTCGAAGATGTTTTTCATGCTCCTCTTCGGTTTTTGAATACACAAGAATATCATCAATAAAGATGAGAACAAATCGATCAAGAAAATCTTTGAAGACTCGATTCATAAGGTCAACGAAATAAGCAGGGGCATTCGTTAACCCAAATGGCATCACAAGCCATTCATAAGATCCATAACGAGTACGGAATGAGGTCAATGGAATACTATCCTCTGCAATACGAAGCTGATGAAATCCAGTAGCTAAGTCTAATTGTGAAAAGACCTTAGCACCACTAAGCTGATCGAATAGATCATCAATCTGAGGTAAAGGATATTTATTTTTGATAGTAAGATCATTAAGCTTGCGGTAGTCAACGCAAAGCCTAAGTGTACCATCGGATTTCTTCACAAAAATAGCTGAAGCTCCCCAAGGCAAGGAACTAGAGCGAATAAATTGCTTCGTCTCCAATTCAGATAATTGTTTACGCATCTCCTCGTTTTCTTTATTGGACATACGATACGGAGGGCGAGTTATAGGTTGAGCTCCAGGAATGAGATTAATTCTGAACTCAATTGCTCGCTTAGGTGGTAATCCTAAAACGGGCTCAAATATGTCGGAAAATTCACAAACGACGTGAATAAGAGAAATAATATCACCCTCGTCGTCGTCATCGTCATCACGAGGATTTAAAGAATACAAAGATGCAACCAAGCTGGAACCTGAATCTTTAAGATTAATAGAAATCTGCTTAACAGATTGTGGATGTCGAAGATGAATAGTCTGCTCAGGACATAGGATATGAGCTTCATAACGGTTAAGCCAATCCATTCCCAAAATCATTCCAAAGCCTAAATAACGCATGACATGCAAGTCGGCAAGGAAAGAAAAATCACACAAAATAATCTCGACATCCTTACACAATAAACTGATTGTCGCGGATCCACCAACCAGATTCGCGATTCTCAAAGAAGTCATTAAATACAAAACATCCAAGGAAAAAGTATCAACAAGTTCTTTTGATATAAAAGAATGGGACGCACCCGTATCAAAAAGAACTCGAATAGGATGATCATGAAATAAAATAATTCCATCTAGAATAGAATGAGAAATACCTTGGCCACGAGATGTGTTGCCAGGGGCTTGAGCAACATTCAACTTTCCCTCCCTCCTATTTTGAAGTTTGGGACACACATGCATAAAATGGTCCGGGCTTTTGCAATAGCGACAAGTACGAGGCTTTGAACACTTGTTCGCAAAATGGTCTTTCGAACCACAATTATAGCATTTCCCTTGAGTAGAGGAAAAGGTCTTTTCAGCAGGAGTTGCTTGCCTCCCTTTCTTATTGGGATAAGGACCTTTGAATTTGCTTGGCCTCTTCTTGTTGTTGAAGTTTGCTTTGGAACCCACCACTTCAACATCACTCTCTCTATCCGCCTCTTCAAGACGAAAAGCGATATCAACGAGTTGGTCGAAAGAAACTTCTAATTTTAGGAGTAATGGCTTCTTGAGACTTTTGTTTAAGCCACAAACAAATCTCCGATTCTTCTTCAGAGGGGTGTTGATGTATTCAACCCCATATTTGGAAAGCGACTCGAAGGAGGCAACGTAATCAGTCACGGAGGACTCACCTTGAACAAGGTCTATAAATCGTCGAGCCAATGTCACTTTCTCAGCTTCCGGTACGAATTTCAACTCGAAACGTTCTCGGAATTTCTCCCAAGTGAGATCCGCTTCATTAATTTCAGAAATAAGAAGCTCGTACCAGTCCAATGCTCTTTCTCGGAGCATACTAGAGGCCACCTGAACTCGGTGAAGGTCAATAAGATTCATGCGCGAAAAGATGCGATCGCATGTTCTTAGCCAAGCCTGTACTTCAATAACAGTTTTGGAACCTTTGAATGGCTCCCCACCCAAATTAGTGTAATCGCTACACAAGCGTGCAAATCCCGACTTTGGGTGAGTAGGTTCCGGGTTAGCTCCAACTGCTTGAGCATTTGTTACCAAATCAAGAAGCTGTTGAGCAGTCATAAAAACTCCATCTTGGGGTGGAGTGCTAGATGGCACGGCTCTGGGGCGGCCTGGTCTAGACATTTCTCTTCCTTTAGAAAGAAACAAGAAGAAGAAAAGGTTATTCACCAAATTGAATAACAAGCAAATCTTGATAGATAAACAAGGAATCATAAGGAAAATAGGATGAATCGGTACGAAGACTCGAATTAAATCCTAAAGCACGACTCCTAAGATGGACTTAGGACGATGATCCTTGTTATAATATTCCATATTGTTCCGAAGTTTGGCTCCGATACCAAGCTGTGACGCCCCACCTCTATACCCACGCTAGCCAAGAACATTACGGTGAATGCTGTCAACTAGCACGGAGAATAAGGCTGTTGAGGAGCGACCATCCGTGTAATTGTTTTGTGCGAGCATCGATATGTCAGATAGTATAACATGCTACTTTATCAAGAGGAAATCCGACATACCGACACAAACTCAAAGCTACTACACATTGGATATAATATCTTCAGAAACAAATATAGAAATAAACATAACACAAATCAGTCACAGACAATTCATATCACAAAGGCGGAAATAGATATGAATATAGGAAGTGTGCATCAGAGTAATGGTCTAAAAAGATCCACAATATCACAAAAGAATAGTTACATGAACTACACAAAAGAATAAGTATACATTATGGAGTCTATATCTATAATGTATACAACAAAAACTACTAATCTAAGTAGTTAACTAAAAGTCAGAGAAATCAATCCCAAGAGAGAAGTCAAGCTGAAGCACCTGTAACATCTCGGTCTGACCCGAGTATTATTTATAAGAAAATAATAAACGGATCAGTCTAACTATAAATATCAGATAACATGATATAGAATAGGAGATATGACTAAACACATAATAATCACAATGCCACGCTGTGATATATTCATAAGTAATTGAAAATCATCAAGGGATATATCAATATCACGATAATCTACTCAAGATAAAAAGAGATGTCATACTCCTGATTTCATTCACCAAGCCACAATAAATGACATATAAGATATGGAAAAGACGTATAATATCCATAATGGCATACTACTATAGGTATGTAAATAATAATCAAAAAACGATTAATCAATATCAAAGAATCTTCTCAAAGATCCAAAAAGGGTATCATACCCAAAACTTGTATTCACAACAAGTTAATGACACACGAATTCACCTATGCACAAGAATTGATAAATCATATCAATAGAAATCACAAAGTTGGTGAAACATAAATTCGAGAAATCAACACAAGAAATCCAGTCAATGACACACGAATTCACCTATGCACAAGAATTGATAAATCATATCAATAGAAATCACAAAAATAGGTGAAGAAGAAAATTCCAGAATTCGACACACGAAATCTAGAAATCACACAAAATAAGGGGGGAGGCCTATCACATGAACGGGAGCATGAAAACTCACCAACAGCTGTAACACATGAACGAGAAGCTATCTCATGGTAGCTAGCCATTAATTTGACACACGAATGGTCTGAAGACCTGACACACGAATGGTCCGAAGACCGTGGGTTGCTACCCCACAAATTTGACACACGAACGGGGTTTAGTCTCCCACGCAGACAAAGAGACATCGCACATTGCTAGTCTAAATCACAAAAATGATCGTCATGATCATCGAGAAGTGTCAATTACACTAAGCTAGTAAATATATGAGTTTAGCTTCATGTCCCATAACCACTTGCTTAACTTAAATATTTACTAACAAATTGTAGATCTCCACTAGAAAATTGTCACAAGAGTTTCAATCGAACAAGTCCAAGAATTAACCGACAAAGTAAACGCAAGCGTTTCATACCACTCGTTTTACTAAGTCGTTTAATTAGATTCCTCATACGAGTGAGGTAAGGTTTGTATATACTAATAGATTGGAAAACTGTTTTATAAACGAATTTGGTATTAAAGTAGAGTTGAAATCATTATAAGAAAGAGTTTTGATATTTACTACTAGTATAGAAAACCTTTATATTTTTAAAGTGACAAATCACAAAGAAGATTGTAAGAACAATCGATCACTAAAATTCACATACGAAGATGTGAATAAAATCCAAAGAAACCGATAAAGAATCCATCGAAATGGATATTCAAAAATCCCTAAAAAGGAGTCATCAAGGTCATAATAAATGATAACAACAAATAGGATCATCACGAATCGATTTAAATTGGAAATTCAATCCAAAAGGCAAATTGGACTCAAACAGCAGGTTCAGTCGACTGAATAGAGTTTTCAGTCAACTGACCCCGTACCTGGAAATTTTCCAGGTTCAGGAAACTTTCTGTTTCCAGGTTCAGTCGACTGTGCAGAATTTTCAGTCGACTGAATCATGCCTGGAAACTCTCGGGTTCCAGGTTCAGTCGACTGAACAGAGTTTTCAGTCGACTGAATCATGCCTGGGCTGTTTTTCAGCCTTACTCAAATGAAGAGCAAACTCTTCCAAAATGCGACCGGACGAACAATGGCTCTAAGGGTTTATGCCAATCGGCAACCCGACCCTATATGCTCCTCGATGCATCAATAAAAGCATGATCAAACATCCATAAAAGGATTTCACACAAATTTGAATTAAAAACCCAAAAATTGGAGTATTCACAAAACCAATCCAAATCAAGAGCAAATGCACATGAAGAAGTGTTAGGAATTCAAACCTAACAACCAAAGATAATTATAGTCATAGATGTGAGATAAAAATCTCACCTTTTCACAAAATCAAACGAGAAGAAGCTTGAAAGAAAATGGAGAATCAACCTCTCTTCAACACAACCCAATTGAGCTTGAATCGAAGCTCAAAAACAAGAACATTCCCGAAATTAGGTTTAGGAATTTCTGAAATTAGTAAGAGAATCAGTTGGAGAAGAAGAAGAGAAGCTTACCAATGGGTTCTTCTTGAGTTTGGAGCTAGGAATTTGATTTGCAAGAGAAACTAGGGTTTTGGAGTTTTAATTTCCAATCTCTCCCACCATTAATGCTAAGAAAACTGAAAAGAGAAAGAAGTGAGGGAGAATGGGGAGAGTGGTTCAGTTTTGGAGTATAAGTTAACATAGGGCTGAGCCCAAAAACCAAACCCAAAGTAAAAAGTAGCAAAAATCAACTTTCTCCAAACATATCGAAGCTTATACTCAAAAAGGTCGCAAACGGCATTTTAAACTCAATGGGAGTGGTCCCGAGTCCTAATTCGACCGTATGCAAAAGGTAGCTTTTCGGACTAAAATCCGGCTAACGATAAAATATTTAAATAAAATATTTAAATATAAAATCGATAAATATGCGGGTTGTTACACATATTCTGGGGTATCCCATAACTCCACTTCGAATGATCTCTATGATAAATCAGCGATTTTTCCACTCTTTGAATGATTTGTAAAGGGGTGAAACTCCTTTACAAAATGCATTGATTCACCGGAGATTTCTGTATTCTTAGTTTAGATGTTACTATCTTTAATATGCTCGAATTCAATCTCTTGTGATCGAATGCCAATTTGCCTTAGAATTCTGCATCGATCTTATTCTCAAAGTAACGGTTGACTCGGTTAAGGTCAACCGCGATTAATATAAGGCTTATATCTTCCTTGTTTGTAATTTAATCATCTTATCTTCCTACCGAGTCTGTTTTGTAATTTTAGTTCTCTTCAATTAGGACTCCTCTAATTTTGAATCTAGTATGGCGTTTCATACGATGAAATTGGTTTTTGAAAATTTTTTATTCTTGTATAAGACGAACTTTATATAAACAAGGTGATTTCAAAACTGTTGATTTTGGTAGGTATTCGATCTGAAGAGATAAATCTTATATATAACGAAATTTATATAAGAATGATTTGAGATATTTGAGATTATTGATTTTGAAAAGTACCTTTATCTAAAATGAAATCTTATATATAATGAAATTTATATAAGTGCGATATTTGAACTTTGAGTTTGAAATGGTACTATATATGGTATGTTATATTTTGAAGTAAGAGGTATGGGAAGTACCCTCCATGAAGAATTATAGTATGATATGCTTCGACCCAGATGGACTTAGGGAATCCAGGAACAGATTCGATCGGTAAACCCTAATGGACTTGGGTGAATTCAGAAAAGGATTCGAACCGATATAGTTGTTCGGACTTAAACTCATGAGTTCCTTGATTTTTTTCCAAGGTAGATGGTTCTTTAGTTTACCCAATGGAGGCTCTTTCGATCCTGGGATCTATTGTTTATGGATCTTTCGGGAAGGAAGTGCATCCGTTGCGTAAGTCATTGAATCAGTAGCGTACCACAGCAACAGGGGTCGATGGTCCCTTGTTTATGAACTCGCTATGATATTTTTCTGGAATCCGGAAGGTGGAAGTATCTTTTGGAATTTTTTGTGTCCAGTGCGTAAATACTGGATCAGCTGTGGGCCACTACTATTGTATCATCATTGTTTGACATTAGATTTTGAGCGGTACTTCTCATACCTATTTTTAAGTATTTTCACTGGGTGTTGACACAGGTCTACTAAGTACTTGGAGATTTCTAGTCTTACGCCTGATCAACGTACGACCAGATTCTGCAAGAACAAGGATAAACCTATTAAGAAATCGGGTTATAAAAGTATTTTGATAAAGTATTATATAAAGGATATTTTGATCATCTTTCTTTCTAAATAATTTAAAATGTATAAATATTGTTTATTTATATACAACCTGGTTTAATAGTAAAATTATTAGTGTTATAAATATTTTGGAAGTTATTGATTAAATAAATCATATTTAAAGTAAATGATTATTGATTTATTAATAATGTTTGAAAAGTATCTTGAGATAGAATTTATAAATTTATGAATTATGGATTAATATTTCAATAGCTTCTTTGTAAATATAAGTAATGATGTAAATAATTGTTTTCAAATGGTTTACATATATTTATAAAGATGTTAATTTAAAAATATAAATGGCATTTATAAATGAAGCAAGAAATTTTATAAACGAGTTTTGAAAATTATTAAAGTATTAAAGATAATTGATTTGCAAATGAAGCTTTCAAATGAATATTTCAAGTAAAATTTATACAAGTTTCTTTAAATGTATAATTTAAAGATATTATATAAATGGAAGAAAAATTTTGATTTGCAAATTTTATTTATAGTAATATACTTTGCAAATAAATTTGAGTCTCTATTTTAGAGGTATAGTTTGGAATATTTACTTGGTTTCCAAGTATCAATAGTAAATTTATTAGTTTAATTACTGTTTGAAATTTTGTATTGAACCATAGTAAATGTTTTCCATGATTTGAATATTCATTTTAAACAAGTAAACTTATGCTTTGATTAGAAATTTAGTGTAAGGCGTGAAGTATACTATTAGTTTCAGTTTAATAATTTTGAGTTATACTTATCTTAAAAATACCGAGTCTAATAAATTATCAGATTTAGGAAACTTTATTTTAAAGCTTATTAATGTTTTGATATAAATTTATAACACTGTTTTGGACTTTTGAAAAATCTTTACATAATGCTATGAGGAAGTTTTAAATATATCTTATATTATTACAAAGTGAATGAGGTTAAATAATTTAATTTAATTTTTTTTCAAATATATTGAAATAATTCTTTTCTCTTCAAGGACGAATACCAAAAACTTAAATTTTTATTCAATAGCCGAATTAATTTATAAACTTAGGTAAGGCAATAGAAGCTTGAGTAATATTTTATGAAATGACTCGTTAATGACTTAAATCTTTAATGGAAAACAAATTTTGTAAGTGATTGATTTATATGATTTGAGAGGACAGTTAGAACTAACAAATTTGAATTGGATGACTATTTATTTATTTAATAAAATTGATTAAACAAAATTGTTGAATATAAATTAAGTTAATTGAAATTTATTTAGTTTAAATTAATTGTTTTACTTTGTTTTTCAATCTATTTTATTTCTAGTTGTTTCTATTCCCCTACTTCCTTCCTTTTTGGGGACGAAAATTTTAAGTGGGGAAGAGTGTAACGACCCGTAATTTAACTCTTTTAATAAACGTAATTAACTAAAATTTGTGAAATTTTAAATAATAATATTTTGAAATAAAAATCTAATATTTGGAATGCATCCACTTTAACATAGCAAATGATAAATTTTCATCGGATAATATGGAAGTTTATTTTCTTGTGTAATTTTATTTCAATTCAAATCAGTATAAAACTGATGATAATAAAATGTTTTCTAAACCTGAATATTATTCTATAGAAAATTTATGAATCATCATCTGAGTGAGACGTCATATTTCGTTTCTTCAAATTTGGACTGCTATTGCTCTATCTATCTTATTTCTGGCAAATTTGCAGCATTTTTGATACTAATACCGACTTTTGATCGGATGATCGTACCACTGATAGTTGTATATTGTTTTGATCATCTCATCGTGCTGATCTCTATGGTATATTCAATTTTGTGTTTTGAAGTCCGATACCAGCAGAATCCGTGAAAAATCGGTGAACCGATCGGTCGTACCGGTATCCGTTTTGAGCCTTTTGTTTCGGTGTGTCTTTTTAGTACCCATGTGAAATCAAAGAGCTATTAGCTATTAATAATTTCAGCTAGTTGTTTGATTGTGACCTTTGCTATTTCCAACTTTTCAATTTAATTCGCTATTTCCTTTAAAATTTCGGTACACTTCCTTTAGATGGTTTCTCTGTCTTTTTCCCTTCTATATTTTTTTTCATGGCTTCTGAAAATTTTTACAGAACATATTTTGCCAAACCATCATCTTTTCGATCCGCCCTCCTCTCTATCACCTCCTTTCACCCCACTAGCAAGTGTCGTAACTCCCTCCTACTAGAGAACCAATGCCACCACCAGCGAAGCCTCCCTCATCGAAGCGCAGGGCAGTTGAACCGAGTTCCTTCCCTGCCCGACCCACGCCTCTAACCCGATTTGACTCATCACCCGCAACACCTAGGTCAACCGAACATTCACAACCCATCCACCCGAATCCATCACCTCCTTCGGCAGCGTGCCTTCTTCCTCCAATGCTCGGCAGTTTGTTTTCTTCTTCTTCTTCTTTTTAGTTTATTTTTTGAGTTATATTATTCATATACGTATTTCATATATTAGCCTGTTGGATATGTAAAGCTACTTTCTTTGTTGTGAATATATATATAAATGTATATGTATATATATATTTATATATATATTATTCTTCTGTTTCTAAAGTTACATGTGGCCTGCTTTGTTACTTTTTTAGATGTTAGCTGTTGAATATGTACATAAACTTTTATATTATATAGGTATGATAACGATAGTTTGCATATATATATATATATATATATATATATATATATATGGATTCAAAATAGAATTGCGTAGTGTCAGTATATGTATTTGTAAATTCATATCAACATATGTATATATTTTATATATAGATTTATGCGTCTATATTTTTTTATATGAGCTTGTGTACAAATGGTTCATATATATATGTATATTCTTTTGTTTATGACATATAGATCTATGTTAGTCCTCACATATATGTTTACTGTTGATATTTTATTTTAAAAGTGAAATTATATAAGTTACAATATATATGTATATGCCTTGATTTTAAAAGCTATATTTGCACATCCAGATTTTGTTTGGATTTTTAATACTTCAACTTTTATATGCGTACAATATAATATATTGCCAGCCACTTTTGTATATATGCGTGTATAAATATGTTTATAGTATTGAATTTTATTAATAAAGTAAGTTATATTTCGTATAGTATTATATTCGTATATTAGTTATATATGGTTATATTATATATTGGTATATAAGTTGTTAGTTATTGCATGCATGTAGGTACATATGAGTGATGTCCGGTGAATAGTTACATAGTTAAAATATTATGTTATAATATGTATTGTATACTTGATTCCACTTTTGAAGTCATTGGTTTGTATTTTGATTGACACTAGCCGCACCTTTTCTTGAATATATATTGATCTGCTAATGTATATAATAAGTTTTTTACGATTTGGAACAGATATTGTAAAAACTTAATATATATATATATATATATATATATATGCACCATGTTTAAATGCTGTTTGATGAATTTTAAAAGGAAATAATAAAAGTTATTCTAATTTTTATATATGTTTTAAATTTAACAATGGTTTATAATATAATTTATATACGTAAGTATTCATTTTTTTAAATATGTATCTTTGATTTTTTATGCATATTTTAAAAACAATGATTTTAATTGTGTATATATTTTATTATTCGTCTTAAACTAAATATTGATTTCTTGGAAAATAATAATAATATATATTCTGTTTATATCAACGGCTTCTAATTGCCTCATCAATTCTTGTATCATCTTTATTCGTCGAATTCGTGCCAACCTTGTTTGTTTTGGAGTCATTCCTGGAATTTGTAACCCACCTCATTCTCGTCCATCTCTAGCCTCGAAGGTGAGCAATCACTCACGATTAGTGTTCTTATATTTATTAAATTTGATTTCAATTGAAACGACAATTGAAATATGCTGATGTTAGTTAGTTACATTGCTGTTTATATGCTATATGTTCACTTGTGACATCTGACACCATTATATGTTATTTACATTGATGATATATGCCCGTTATATTGTTGTTATATTTGTTATCACTCTGTAAGTTCCCCGTTAGTATAGAATTCACTATGGTTTGAAATGACACATACTCGAATGATCTGTAGAATAGGAGAAAATCGTTATGGGTTGAAATAATAGACCCAAGTGATATTCATCTAATTGAATTTGAGATTGCGGGTTGAAATGATATATACCCGCATATATTTAAATTGCGGATTGAAATGATAAATATCCGTATCACTTGACCATACGATAGAAAATTATATACAGACACCGTTGGTCAATATATATATATATATATATTTTGAAAATGATTTATATGGTTTCGGAAAGAAATATATGGTTTTAAGTTAATACCGATTTTAGAAATTATATAAATGTTATTATATATATGTATTTAAATTCTTGATTTTGAGCTATGTATAAATTTGTTTAATATAAAATAAGTTCAATAATAAAGTTTGATTAGTTTGATTTAATTAAAATATAATATGGTTAAGTATTTACTAAAATTTCATTTTAATATAGAGATAATGATCTTTAATAAATCAACGTTAAGAAGATAAATTTGAGATTGATTTGAAATTGAATTTATTTCAGAATTAAATTCAAATAAATTAGATTTGAATTTATTAAATTTAAGGTCTAAAGGGTATGATTTTATAATCAGATTTTGGTTTAAGATGATTTAAGTGCACGTTTCGATTATAAATAAATTTAAGGAAAATATTCAGTTATTTGAAATTTGAGGTTTTATTTAAATGATAATAGATTTATTAAGTAAATATTTCAACACTAAGTAATAGTAAGGTGGACTAAGATATATATAATTTTCGAATTTAGTTTTAAGATGTTGAATATTAAAGTTTTGAAATATTTTTAAATTTAAATGGTTTATCTCGTGGTTCAATCTGTATTTGAAATCGACATAATTTGAAATGGTTTATTTAGGAACCGAATTGAATTGAATTGATAAATTGAGGTTTGGATAAAATTTTAATTTTGGAATTTGAGTTGATTTAAAGTCAATTTGTGAAATTTGAGGAAATTGTTTTATTATATGAAGTTATGTTTTAAAGTGTTATGATTTCTAAAGTATTATAATTTCAAGTGTTTAGTTTCGAAAGTGTTATAGCTTTGAAAGTGCTATTGATTTGGAAATATATAAATTTAAACTGAAGAATGATATTATTTTGATACAGTTTTGAAATAGATATGATATTTTGGTTTGAAGTATATTTTTTTTAAAATGACCATGGTGTTTTAATGATGTTTGGTTGTTGATAACATATATTACGACATTGTAGATAGTTCCATGGATCCTTAGAGGATGGGTATCCCAAACATCCTCTAAGTTACTTGTATTTCAGTTAATATTTCACTTGAGTTGGATATTTAGATATAAGAATGTTAATCCTGACTCGAGTGTTTTGTGTTTTGCTTTACGCTCGGGTCAGACTGAGTATCACAGCATTTGAGACTCGCCTTTGGAGTTGGTGCTTCGATTGGAGATCCATCTATCTGTCCAGCTTTCAGCCATTTAGTTAACTCTACGGATATATTCTGATTTTGTATTTGACCATTGTATCGAGACTTCGGTTGAATCTTGTTTAACTCTGTTTATATAAATGGTGGCTTCATGAACTACTATTACTTTGTTTCCGCTGCATTATTGTTATATTACTCCGTGTCTGTGATATTTATTTACTGTATATGCTGAGTTTTTGCCAAATATAGATTACAATCTGGTATTTTGAGCAATTCAAAACCGGTATATGTGTGGACGTGAATGGTTGAAAATATCGGGATGTTACACTTTTGAGATAAATAAATATTGTTTTAAAATTTATAAATAATAGTTTATAAACTAAATGATCTTTTAAAAAGAATTGGTTCAAATAAAGCTAAGTGTAAATTGTTTTGAGTTAATAATAAATAATGTTTTGACATTTGTTCTGACCTTGGTTTTAATACATCTAGAAAATATAATTTGCCCCTTTAAAAGGCGAATATTTTAAAGAGTTTTTTTAAAGTGTCTTTGAAAGTATTATGATGTGAAAATCAAATGTACGTGAAAACAACCATCTTAACATTCTCGATAGTTGATTTATCGACTTTGATTCTACTTTTTCTTTATATTTCACCTCTCTAAGATGATGTGTTGCTCATTTGAGCTTTGCTATCCTTTATCGGAAAACGACTAAACCCAAAGAGTTAGTGGAAGTCGAGGTATGTAGGGTTGCCACTATTTGGGTATTTTCACATCAACTTTAGATTGGATTCGATTTGCGCATTGAGATGTGAAATTCTCGGATTCTTGGTAAGGTTGGCGGTGTCCGGCTTAGACGTGTCCGAGAGATGTCACAAAGTATATTACCCTCTCAAGTATATTTCTAGAGATATATTTTCAGTAGGGGGGGGTGCACCCTCCTAGTCATTGTTGGAAAAACTTCTCTTTTTCCTTTGTTGTTCATTTAAATCTTTGAATTGTTTCCTTAATTGCATTAAGAACTGCATTATGCTTTTCACTATTTTTAATTATTTGTGTCCATTCTTTCGAGTCTAGAATTTGATATTATCGATTCCCATTCATTAAGTATGGTATGTGTTCTTACTAGTATCCACCTTTTTATTTGGATTGTTTCTGTTGTTTATTTTCATTCTTTCTTCTGATTTTTTCCCTTTCTTCATCTATGGATGTTATTCTTATAAGGTAAAAACCTATTCGGTGAGCGGCATGGTCTCATAGAATTTTTATATGTTCATCATATTACTTGAGTTTTCACACGCTGGATTTCCAGACTAACCCAGGTGTTATTTTATTATAATCTTCGAGTCAGACCAAGTTTTTCCTAGGTCGACTTTGGTGATAAGGAGTTATTGGAGAAGAGGTAGATGTTCACATATCGTGGTGTTTTATTTTCTTCTGTATTATATTGTATACCTTTCAGCAATTGTAAGATCAAACTTTAAGAACTGTCCAGCTAATAAGGTTTGTTTTTAACTCTAATATACTATGTATTTGGTGTAACAGTTTTTGTTGTCTTTGTTATATTATATGTTGTCGATTCCATTGTGAGATTCTAATTTCCCTATATTTTGTTACCCTAACAATCCGTCTTTCCAGCGATTGGATGTTGGGCATTTGAATACCATGGATGTATTCGATGTCGACTTTCGATGGTCGAAAAGGTGGGTCATTACAATTTGGTAGTGTATTTGAAGATTAAGTGAGAACCTTGGCTTTGGTAGGGTACGACTCACTGGATATAGGGTTACTAATACCCTAGAGTGAGTAACTTATTAGAGATAGGGTAAGTGACAATGAGTTTGAGAGTATTATATATATATATATATATATATAAGAGCATATTTTTTATTGTTATAAAATCATATTATGCTAATTGGTCTGATGAGTTGTTTAAGAATTCTGGTCGAGATGTGAGATGCCATAGTATCGATAAGGATCTGTAAACACTTGAACAAGCCAAATGGACATGATATTGATTTTTGAAAATTTGGTAAGTGAAATATTTTACCTCTATTTTTATATATAAAGGTATAATTTCCAAATTTATATAATTATTTATAGTGTTTATTTGTTAATGATAATGGCTGATTAGTTGTGTTTAGCTTATTTATAAGCAGTTGTTGTTTGAATTTATAAACAAACTCCTTGTGAATTAAGTTTCACAATTTGACTATAAGGTGTTCGAAGAAAAACCTAAGTTAAAACTCACCTTTTTATAATGTTGGGTTAAAAGTAAATTTCAATAAAAGTATTTAAAATAATTTAAATGATAAGATAAGACATATAGAGAATAAAATACTTGGGAAAATTTTATTATAATTAAAGGGAATTATTATAATATGAAATGATTCCATATAAAGGTAATTTTTTATAAATTTGATTTATAAAATGTGTATTAAAAAGTATTTTTAAATTTAAATCCCGTTGTTGTTTGAAATAATTTTAAAGGTTTTTGAAAAAAATATGTAGTAGTACTACTTGGAAGTATTTCTAATATATAAATATTTTGGTGGAATGCATTTTCTTTAGGATAATTCAAAGGAGATCGTCTCAACTAGTTGTGTTTCAATCTGAATAATATTCTAAGTGACGATCAGATGTGTTCTTAGGAGAATGTTGTAGGGCACATAGTAAATTGTTGTCTTTATCATTGTGCGGTCGAAATGAGTTTAAATCCAAACGAACCTAAAGTGAGATTTAACAAATAAATGGATGAAGTTATTTAATATTGAATACTTAGGGAATGCTCTCAAAAAGGAGATTTGAAACAAAAACCAGGTATTTAGTTATAAGTTCCCTTAAAGGGAATTGATTTCAAAATGATAGATATTTTGATAAATGATTCGATAAATGGAAATTTTAAGCTTTTTGATAGAAAAGGGATAATTTAACTCAAGTTTTTAATGGGTTGAAGTATATAGAAAGGTTTTGGTAATTTATTTAATTAAAACCATAGTATTTTTTTTCAAAAAAAAACATAGCATTTGTTAATCATATAAGTTGCATCAATTATTTAGTAATGTTGAGCTAACCCATAAACATTTTTTTTCATTAAAGCATTGTTTTGAATTATTTTAAATCTAGCATCCTTATCCCTATAAATAATAGTTTATGAACAAAAAGGCATTTTAAAAAGAATTTTTTCAAATAAAGCCAAGTATAAATTGTTTTGAGTTTATAACAAATAGTGTTTTGACATTTTTTTTGTAACAACCCTGTATTTTATGATTATTTTTAATCGTATATTTTAATTATTTTAATTGAATTTTGATTTAAAAAATTATTTTATTTATTTCGAATGATTAATTTTGTTATTTTAAATATAAACATTAGTTTTGATATGAATTATCATTCCAAAGCATGACTAAAAAGAATATATTTCAAAAAGTGAATTTTTGGTAAAAATAGTCAAACTTTGACGTTTAATTTAAATTTTTAAAAGTTTGAAAAATTAAATTTTATCTTTTATTATGACAGTACATAAAATTTTAAGAACACTGCTTTTTGTTTCGTTGGTAACGGATTTAAATTGTGAAAGTTATGTATATTTCAATATTGACTGCAATTTGTTTATTCTGCAATTTTATTATTTTAAATAGTATAAATTTTATTTTTCTTTGTCATATTTTATTTTTAATGTTTATTCATATGTTATTTTATGTATGTTCTTGTCTTTTAATATTTTTGAAGTGAGGTAGGAATTTTTCTAGAGCTAGCAGTTTTTTTCTTGTAATTTCCATGCCTTGTTTTCAATTTTTAAACATTTTCTTCAGTTCTTTTCTATTTTTCTCCAATTTAATTATTTATTTTATTTCAAAATTTTTCTTTATAATATTTTTAAAATGAAGTAGATATTTTTCAAAGCCATTAATGTTTTAATTGAAATTATTGAACCCTGTTTTCAATTTTTAAGCAATTTCCTTAATTCTTTTTATATTTTCTTTATATTTAATTATATATTTTTATTTTATTTCACTTTGTTTAGGTTTTTAGATTTACTTGCTAAAATTTATTTTGTTTTACTTGATTTAAAAGAAAAGGAAGCATGGAAGGTTTTAAAAGCTGAGAAACGTAAAGTCGTTTCACCGTTTCTTTTACCGTTTCTTTTTCAATCAATACATCAATTATTTTGGCCGTTCCTTATACTATCTTCAACTGACTTCTTTTCTTCATTTTCACGAATTACCAAAGCTTCTCAACCCTAAAAAAAAAATCATGGCCTCCATCTTGCAAAAATTTGGTAAAATCTTCTTCTCTTCTCTTGTTTTCTAGTTTTTCTATGTGATTTTGCAACTTGTTCTCTACTTCATGGCTCCACTCCTCCTCAACCAGATCTAGACTGACCTCCACCTCCTCCTTCTCTGATCAACCACCCCTCTAGTCCATCACCATGACTAGGCCAAACCCACCTTAGCAAGAGACAACACCGAAAATGCACAAACCCATCACCTATTTACATAAATCGAGCCTAGTTTGCTAGCACCACCTTCTACAACCATTAGCCGCCACTTCCACCACCACCACCACCTCTGACCTGATCTACACCCTCTGCCACATCACCCACCACCACCTGGACCCACTGGCCATGCCCCTAGAGCCTATGGTCGAACCCATTTATAGCATAGAAGTGATGAATTTGCCTTGTAGTTGTTGTTTTGTTGCACCTATGTCCATCCACATTTGCACCATTACTTCCAAGCTATGGACGACCCATACGAGCCCAAGACCTGATCCTAACCCACTCCTTAGACATGTACTTCAGATATATAGCTGAAGCATAGGCGGTAGAAAGCAGGTGCAAAAACTTTGGCTTTGTTTTATGCATTTAATTCTAACATTGTTTTATTGAATTTGGGTTTGAAAACTTATGTTATTTGTTTGTTTTGTTTGAATGTTTGCAAGGCTATTAGCCTTGCCTCTCCCACACTCATATCATCATCATGGCTGAGAAAACGAACCCCTTAGTCGAGCTTTTGAATGGTTGTAGCAAGGTCAAGTTATCTTGTCTTTGTTGCCTTTCAATTTCAATTTATTTCAATATATTTTGGTTGAATATTCATAAGTTATATTGTCTTGTTTTGGGGTTGTTTACAAGATGATATCTTGGCTATTTCTCTCCACTCAAATCAAAGGTGGTGCCTTCTGGATCCGTTGTGTCATTCTAATTGATATCTCCAGCAAAAAAAAAGTGAGTATTTCTCACCAGACATTATGTACTTAAATAAGTAGTAAATTGACACCCTGTGAATCTGTAGAACTATATTAACATGTTATAACTGCTTATATTATTATCATATGATGTTCACACCTGTTATTTCACCTATTATATCATATGTTACTGTTATTTCATACTATTCTGTATATTTTATCAGTTTATCACACTGCAAGTTCCCTGTAAATTAGAAATCACTATGGGTTGAAATGATACATACCCGAACGGACTTTAGAATAAGCGAAAATTGTTATGGGCTGAAATGATAGGCCTGAATGATTTTCAATTTATTTCATTTACTTGGGACTGCGGGTTTGAAATGGTAAAACCCGTATTTTCTTTGTAAATTACGGGTTGAAATGGTATATTACCCGTATCACTTTTCCTAGTGTAGAAAATTATATACAGACCCGTAGTTAATATATGTTTTTCTAAAAAAAATTAAAATTATTTTAGAAATGTAAATATTAAAATATTTTGATTTAAATCTAATTAAAAATGATTTTTTTGTAAATATTATTGATTTTATGAATAATTGTAAGTGAAATGAATTAATGAAAAAGTTAGAAATTTTTGAATGTAAGTTATTTTGGAAATTTTGATTTAATTTTAAATGGAATTTAAATTAACTTTGGAAATATGATAAATTTATGATAATTTGAATTTAAATGAATTTAAGTGATTTTATATCATATTAATGATTTTTAATAAAGTTGAGATGTGAAATGAATGAATATTTAAGTTGAAATTTTAAAATATAACTAAAATTGGAAATTTATGAAATTGACTTAAAAGTGAATTTTTAGTTAAGTAAATAAAAATAAAACTAAGTTATATTGGAGAATTTGAACTTAAGTGTTAAGGTGAAATTTAATGTAATGAATTTAAATTTGATTATGAAATTTAATAAGCTAATTATTAATAAATATTGATTTTTGAAAGGAAACTTAACTTTATAAAATCATGAATTTAAGAAAAATTAAATGATGCTTATAAATGTGAAAATGCTATGATTTTATAAGTTAAAAATGATTTAAATAAAAATATAAGTGTTTGTGAATTCTATTGAATATTTGAAGTTAATTAACAACATTTTTAATACTGTCTTTTGTTAAATTGAATTGTTTTTGAATGTAACTTTCTGTAGCATTTTCTAAATGCTACGAAACTTGAATTTTCATTGTTTTAATAAATTTAAGTGCATAAATGAACATTGAAAAGTTAAATTTTTGGAATTTAATAATTTAATTATTAAATGTAATAACTTCATTTTTATGATTTAATAATGAAGAAATTTGTTTTGAAATATAACTATTTGATATATTAAAATGATTGAAACGAAGTTTTGAAAGAAATGATATTTTGATATTAAATGTTTTGAAATGAAGCTTTAGAAAGATACGATATTTTGATATATATTAAATGTTTTGAAATGAATCTTTGGAAAGATACGATATTTTGATATATATTAAATGTTTTGAAATGAAGCTTTGGAAAGATACGATATTTTGACATATATTAAATGTTTTGAAATGAAGCTTTGGAAAGACACGATATTTTGATATATATTAAATGTTTGAAATGAAGCTTTGGAAAGATATGGTATTTTGATATATATTAAATGTTTTGAAATGAAGCTTTGGAAAGATACGATATTTTGATATATATTAAATGTTTTGAAATGAAGCTTTGGAAAGATACGATATTTTGATATATATTAAATGTTTTGAAATGAAGCTTTAGGAAGACATGATATTTTGATATTAAAATGATTTGAAACGAAGTTCTGAAAGATATGATATTTTGGAAATGAAGTTTTGAAAGATATGATATTTTGATATTAAAACGATTTGAAAAGAAGTTCTGAAAGATATCATATTTTGGAAATGAAGCTTTGAAAGGTTATGATATTTTGATATATTAAAATGATTTGAAAGGAAGTTTTGAAAGGATATGATAATTTAATATATTGAAATGGTTAGAAATGACTTGATATTTATTTTGATACATATTTGAATTGAAAGATATGGTATGATGATATATTGAAATGGTTTGGAAATGATTTAATCTTTATTTTGATAAAGATTTGGGTTGAAATGATATTTATTTTTGAAGTATAAAATATTGTTTTAAAGTTATAACTACGGGTTATAATAACGATTGGTTGTTAAAGAGACCGGGACCAGATATTGTCTTATAGCCGGCCAATACCGGAACCCACTTTAACAACTGTGTACGCGGTGGAGATTCCAGAATGAAGTAAGATGGTGGTGACGTTCTCGAGGTATATTACGTGGACCCAACTCCCGTGAGTTGGAATAAATGACTAAAACAGGAGCTATACCGGGCTACACAAAGGGTCGCACCCTTTCATCGAGCATGCTCCGTCGGAAACCATTCTATTACTTTTGTGATTCGATATGTGGCGCCACTTTGATTCGGGGGTATTGTTCGAGGTGGGCGGAAGCTGCTGGCTTGCCGTCACCACCGGTCCGGGAGTGCAAATGGTGTATCCACCCTGGCATTGCCTCGCGTGCCGTGTCATCTCCTTATATCGAGCCCACTACGATTTTAGTTTTAAAGATCCGACCGCGTTAAGGTTCACCATCCCCTTAATGCTATTTTCTATATGATTATACTTTACTGATTAGACACTACTGTATATAGCGTATATTACTACATAGTAAATAGTTAACGGATCCTTAGAGGATGGGCGGTCCCATGCATCTTCTAAGTTACTTGTACCTTTACTACAGTTCACTTGAGTTGGTTTACATTGTATAAGTATGTATGTCCTGACTCGAGTGTTTGTATTTTTATTTACGCTCGGGTCAGCCTGAGTTATTCACAGATTTGGATTTCCACTTTCTGGAGATTGAAATCGCTGAAGATTATCTAGTTGTCAAGTTTATCTTTTGCAGTCTGTTGTTCCGTTCAGCTCTTGTATTAGTAGACTTCTATGTAGTGAGACTTCCTTTGTACTTTATTTCTTCTGATGTATTTTATGTAACTCTGATATTTTTATATAGTAGCTTCATGAACTACTATTTCTTTTACTTCCACTGCATTATTATTACTCTGTGTCTGTGATCTGTGATTTTTATTTACTGTATATTCTGAGATTTGCCAAATTTTTATTTACAACGCGGTATTTTGAGCAATTCAATTCCGGCATGGGTGTCTACCTATACACTTATAATGGATGCGAATGGTTGAAAATACCTGGTTGTTACATTTTTGACCTTGGTTTTAATACGCTTAGAAAATATAATTTGACCCTTTAAAAAGAGAATATTTTCAAAAGTGTTTTTAAAGTGTCTTTGAAAGTATTATGATGTGAAGATTAAAAACAAGTGAAAACAGCCATCTTATCATTCCCAATAGTTGATTTATCGACTATCAACTTTATTCTGCTTTCTTTTTTATATTTCATCACCCTAAGATGATTTGTTGCTCATTTGAGCTTTGTTACCCTTTTTCGGAAACAACTAAATCAAAGAGCAAGCAGAAGCCAAGCTATACGGGGTTGCTCCCATTAGGGCATTTTCACATTAACTCTAGATTGCATTCGATTTGTGCATTAAGATGTGAAATGTTCGGATTCTCGGTAAGGTTGGTGGGGTTTGGCTTGGATGTGTCTGAGAGGTGTCACAGAGTATATGAGCCTCTCAAATATATTTTTAGAGGTATACTTTCGGTAAGGGGGGCGCACCCTCCTAGTAATTTTTGGAAAAACTTCTCATTTTCCCTTGTTGTTAATTAAAAAATTTGAATTGTTTCCTTAATTGCATTGAGAACTGTTAACCCAAAAAATTGTATCAACTCTCTAGATTGGGTGTGAAAGCACCAACCCTATTTATGAAGGCAAATAAAATAGGAAAAACAATAGTATATTGCAGCAAAAGTAAAGAAACATGATTCTTATGGTGGTTCGACTGTTAACAAAGCCCGCGTCCACTTTATAGATTTTATTTGATCAACTTTTGTTACAAGAGAGTTTGAATAACAATATGATTTCTCTTTTTCATGTTGGATTAAGCCATAATTGTTAAAAACAAAAGGAGGATCTCAATTGTCTCTTCATAGTTGTTGTATAGGAGAAGAGGAGTGAAGAAAGAATAACAGAGCTTTGGTAGAGATCTAGTTAGGAATCATTTTTCTATTAGAGGTAGGATAATATTTGTAGGACTTAGGGAGCACTTGGGATAAAAATATTGCACCAGAAGCCTATAGTTGAAAATAGGAAGCAATAAAGAAAGTTTGGAGCAATTTTGAGCTAAGTATTTGAATCGGTACCGATCCAATTGGATCAGATCAATATGGATCCAAATAGTTATGCAAATTTTGCACAACTTCCATCCAGTTGACTTCTTTTCTTGATTGTGATGCCTTCCATGCAACTTCGTAGCTTATTGACTTATTTTGATGACGATTCACATATGGACTTGACTGAATTGTTATCTGAATTAGATAAGTCTTTGCTTCTTGAACTTAGATGTTTGGAATACCATAAAACATAGTGGATAGGCTTAGAAGAGATATAAGATCATGATGCAAGTGCCTAGAAGAAATCATAAGCCAACATGGTACAAAATATACATGTTGCTTCGCCTCATTTGCATCGGTTGTAACCACAACCGATGCAAATAGAAGTATTTGCATTGATTATGTTTTAACAACCGGTACAATTGGTATGTGAAATGCAATAGGTAGTACAAAAATACAATTTACATCGGTTATCGTTAATAACTGAAGAAAATACACCGATGCAAATAGTGTTAGTTGCATCGGTTATCTTTACAACCTGTGCAACTACCTTTATTTGCATTAATTTTTTATAGCCGGTGCAGTTTTACCGTGGTTGGACACAAAATAACTTCTTTACATCGATTCACTAGAAAAGGCGATGTAAGTTATTTAGGGGTCAAAATAATTTCAGTGCACACGTTAGTTCCCGCCAACCCACTGCCTTCTCCCACTTCGTTTCCAAACGTCCCCCCCCCCCAAATTCCACGTTCCTGAAAGAAAAAAGTAATCTAGAAATTGAATTTCGCCCTTGATTTCGTGGTTTGGATTTCTCTACGCCTTCTCATTATTAAGGTACCAAATCTTCCTTTTTTAAATTATTCGAGTTGGATTACTTGTTTTAGTTGGCCAATTTGGATTTCATGAATGAAATGCTAATTTTTGATTTTCAAATGCTTTGTTTTTTGTTTATCATGATACAATTTATTTTTTTAATTTTCGATTACAAGCAAAAATAAATAAATTAGAAATTTGATTTGTAGTCATTTATTTGCTTTTTTTAGCATCTCAAATCTATAGTGCTAACCGATGAATTAATATAATCAAAACAAAATTTAAAGGTTATCGATGACCACTTTGCTAATATCAGTAGTTGTTGTAGTGCCAAATAAGATCACCAGTTCTATACTTGACATTAGCAATTGATTTGAGTACTACATTTTTAATGTGATCAGCCTTATTCGTTAATCTCAAGTGAATTCTATAATCAGTAAAAGATACAACAATCTTTTATTGTTGTAGTATGGATCGCCAAGCATATGAATATAGAATGAATGGGGATACAAAAATCTTTTATTATTCCGATTAGAGCGCACAAAAATAGTCAATAAAAGATTCTAAACGTATTACACAATAGTTGTTTGACAAGAATTAGATCCGGGAAGAAAAATGCAATTGCATTTGAAAACTAACCAGTGAAGTTCTAGCAAGTCCTTGACCAGAATGCACTGAATTCAGATCAAAAATATATATTCAAAATTCATGAGAATTAGTCAGTTAATGGGAAAGGAACCTGCGATCCAAAACTGTATACACAACTTCTTAGTGTATTATATGAAATTCCATGTCCGTGGTTGCACGGCCAGGTCAAAACTTTGTATGCATATTAAAGATATTGGTCACAATATTGTCTTCTATGCATACCATTATTTTATGCATGTTTACCTATGTAGAAAGTCAATCCAGGTTGGTATTTTCTTATTTGCCGATGAATCTCTTAACCAACTGTCAAATTCTGGCTTCATATGTTATATGAATTATGTAAAAAAATAATTGTGAAGCATGTACTTACTTATAAGGAATGCATTAGTGGATCAAAATTTTCATATTTCACTTTTCTTTCTCAGGTATATATATAGCTTCTTGAATAGCTTGGGTAAATATAGAAATTTTGTATGTGAAAAATCCAACTAGCATTGTGTTAGATTATACTAGCATGTACTTCATATTTCCTTTTGTACTTGGATAAACACAACAGGTACATTCGTGTGCTAGATTCTATAATTCAATAATCACATTAACCTAAAGACTAGATAAACTAAATTTTAGTCACATTGATAAAAAGATTGGAAAATCAAATATAATCAACACTGATTAGGCAAGAGTCTTGCCCTTTGCAATTTCCATATTTAAGAAAAGTATGTGGCAGTCAAATTTCCATATTTAAGAGAAGTATATGGAAATCCAAGAATTATTAGTGCTGTCATATTTTTGGCTTAATCGTTCATTTTCGTGAGCAATCTCTACTAATTGATGTATCTTATATGTTAAAAAATGTTTAACTTTGATGCTATAAACTTTGAATTTTGGTGGAGTTAGCATGGATAAACTGAAAAGTTATTATGTGGAATCAAATTCATGTAGTATCAAATCATTCGCAAATAGAAAATTTTCGTCATACCAAAGTTAGTGGTTATACTCTAATGCTCACAATATCAATATTGTTTTGGCGCCTTATAGTATAAGTAACTATAGTAGAAATTGTATGTTCTATTCCAGCGACTCATGTTATGTTTATAAGCGCAATGTTCAAAATATGACTTATCAATGCTATGTTAGATCTAAAATTTTCCTTTGCAATACATGGTTCCTGCTCACTATAGTAAATTTGAGCAAAGATGCATAGGGTGCTCTATTAAAAAATAATATATAACCAATGCTTTGTTATTCTAAGTTGCCGGTTTTGTCCTGCCTTCTACCACCATAAAACATGGACCACAATTTTCTTGCACAACGAATAGTAATTTGAAATGGGGAGAAATGAGTAGCAAAGTTAATATAAAATTGTGTGCGGGTGCAAGGTAAAATAAACAAGGAAAAGGTTCATATGATATTTAAACCACTTACATGAGATACCTTCATCTGTAACTATAAAATTGATGCACTTTCTATATAAATCACAGTTCTCCTATGCCTTAATTTTAGGAACCATGTATATGGTATTTAATGATTTTTAATTTATTTTGTAGTGTGTCTCTAGCATTTGGACATGGATCGTAGTTGGATGTACAATGTGAAATTTAGCGATGATGAGTTCCTAAAACAAGATTGAAGAGTTCATCAATTATGCATTGAATGATTAATTAAGAAGAGGGGAAGAAACTATTTTTTGTCCTTGTAGACACTGGAAAAATAAAAGGAGACTTCATAATATAGATCAGATCAAAGATCACATAATTTGTTATGGATTTGAGTAGAATTATACGCGGTGGATATACTATGGTGAAAGTATACTTAGTAGAGCTAGTTCTAGCAGTCATGAGAACGATGAGAATGACCAAGAAGATAACATGAATAATGACGTGAATGATGAGAATGATTGTGCTCATGACACGTTTTGTGATGCTGAAGAACATTTAATGGAAGAGCCAAAGTTGTATGAAAGAATATTAATTGATGCCGAGAAGTCTTTGTTTCCTAATTGTGCTAAGTTCACAAAATTATCTACTGTTCTTAAGCTTTTCGATTTAAAAGCAAAGCACGGGTGGAGTGATAAAAGTTTTACATTATTGCTGGAACTTTTGAAAGACATGCTTTCGGATGGTAATGAGCTTCTTACTTCTAACTATGAGGCAAAGAAAATTATGTGCCCAATTGGTATTGAGTATAAAAAGATACATGCATGTCCAAATGATTGTATATTGTACTGAAATGAATATGAGAACTTGCATGAGTGTCCACAGTGTGGATTATCCCATTACAAGTCGTGAGGGAATGTTCATAATGACCTAGACAAGAAATGTCCTCCGACAAAAGTCTTATGGTTTTGCCCATTATACCAAGGTTTAAACGTTTATTTCGCAAATAAAGAAAGCGCAAAAAACTTAAGGTGGCATGCAAATGTGAGGAAAGATGATGGATTATTAAGGCATCCAGCTGATTCTCTGCAGTGGAGAAACATTGATATAGTATATTCTGATTTCGGCGAAGAAATTAGAAATCTCAAACTTGGTCTTTGCACAGATGGCATAAACCCATTTGGCAACCTAAGAAGTCAACATAATACTTGGCCTGTTCTTTTGATGATTTACAACCTTCCACCTCATTAGTGTTGTACATTATGTTGTCTCTTTTAATCTCTAGAACACGACAACCAAGAAACGACATCGATGTTTATCTAGCTCATCTTATTGATGATCTAAAACTTCTATGGGATAAAGGCGTGCGTGCTTTTGATGCATATAGTAAAAGTGACTCTACATTGTGCGCCATGATTGTTTGTACTATAAATGATTTTCCAACGTATGCTAACTTGTCTGGCTATAGTACAAAAGGTGCCAAAGCACGCCCAATTTGTCAAGATGATACGGTTGTTTAGCGTTTTCATTATTGCAAGAAAAATGTATATATGCATCACCGTAGATTTCTCCCTTCTAATCACCCTTATCGTAAAAAGAAGAAGCCTTTCAATGGGGAGATAAAGAATAGAGTTGCTTGTTTGCCATTAGTAGGAAATGATGTTTATGACCAAGTCAAGGATATTGAAAATGAATTCGGCAAAACCTTTCCTCTTTTAGAAGGTCCGTGGAAGAAGAAATCTATATTTTAGGAACTTCCAGATTAGAGACATTTACAGGTTAGGCATTGTCTAGATGTAATGCATATAGAAAAAAATGTTCGTGAAAGTATCATTGGGACACTCTTGAATATACCTGGTAAGACAAAAGATAGTGAGAAAGCTAGGCAAGGTATGTTAAAATGGGTATCCGAAAGGAGTTAGCACCAGAGCAGAAAGGTAAACGTACCTATTTTCCCCCTACATGTTATACATTTTCCAAAAAAGAGAAAACTAGTTATGTGTCTTCATGGTGTGAAGGTTCCAACAGGTTATTCTCCAAACTTTAGCAGTCGTGTATCAATGAAGGGTTTGAAATTGACCAACACGAAGTCTCATGATTGCCATGTTTTAAAGCAACGTTTATTACCTGTTGCAATTAGCGGTATATTGCCTAAACATGTTAGAAATATTATTACAAAGCTTTATATCTTTTTTAATGTAATTTGTGGTAAGGTGATTGTGATATCCCGAAATTTTTGGCAATATAAATTTAATAATTTGTGTTAAAAATTAAATTGATTTAGTAATTTTTGATAATAAAATTTAAATTGATTTAATAATATTCTTTTAATAAATATTTAAATTGGTAGATTTTATCTTTTTAAAGCTTATAAATCGTTTTCTATTTATAATATATATATAATAGTATATATTGTAGATAGATAAGCTTTGGTTTGGAATTTAGTAAATAAAGTAATTTTCTAATTCTAATTTAATTTTGGTAAATTGGAAATTTTGATTTAAATTTAACATTTAGCTTTTCAAAGCAATTTAATAAATAACTGTATGGTTTGTAAATACTTAAACTAAATATTATTGTTCAAATTATATTTAATTAGCTTAAATATGAATCTAAATTAGATTAACATAAAAGCTTTGTTTTATTTTCTTTTTTAATATTGCTTGAAATTATATATAAGAATTTAAAATACAATTTACATATGATCTTAATTTATAGAGTAATAGAAGTGATTTATAATCTCTTTTATAAATCATTTAGAATTGTAAAATTTGTTATTTTCAAATGATAATTATAATACTTAGTTTTTATAAACATAAATAGATTTTTATAGAGATAGGATTTGTTATTTTCAAAATTTAATGGTAGTTATATGTGCATATATATAACTTGATTTTTAAATTGGATTTATAATTTAATTTAAATTTGAATTTAATGTTTTGAAATTCAAAAGGGTAGATACTCAAAAATATTAGGATAAGCTTTTATTTATAATTTGTTTTGTTTCATTTTTCTTTAAAAAAAAGGAAAAATTTTATTTACATATACATAAGAATTAATAAATTAAGATTTAAAGCTTTTATATACAATTTTAAATTAAAATAAAATACTTAAATTACATGTGTAAATCTCTTAAGACATCTAATGACATGTGTTAAGTCATAAATTAAACAATGTGACAAATGTTAAAATTGAAAACAAGTGTCCTATTAAATTTTCATTTTTCTTTTATTTTAATTAAATCAAAAATTTACTTATATAAACACTTTGCCTCTCAACCTCATTTTATTTTTCTATTCTTTTACATAACTTAAGAAATCTTCAGCCAATATTCAAACCAAAATAACCTAAAACAAATCTGAAAAAAATCATCTTCTTCAAATCAAAGCCAAAAATCTGAAATTTAGTTGAAAAGCAGAAACCTGTAAATCCCCCTCAAAAACAAATCCAAAAATCAGTATTTCCTTTAACCAAATCAAACTACAACCATCTGAAATCATCTTCAAAACCAAAAATCAACCACCTGTAGCCCTCTTTGAATCATTAAACTGAAATTCATTTTGCAAATCATTTTTAAAGATGTTCAAAGACTTGCAGTTTCTCCACTTCTGTTTTGAGACAACAACCAAGCCTACATTCATCTTCAGTTGAAGTTTTTAAAAACAAACATCCAACTGCAGTTTTAAATTCAAATGCAAACTATATCAACTCAAGTTCAAATCTATTTTAAGATCAAAAGCTGTTTTCGAATCAAATAGGAAAGCCATGTTCTTTAATACTGGTGAGAAACATTTTATTTAAAATAATTTAAGTAAATATGGTTGCCTGATTTATTCCTGTAATAATCATGATTTGTGTAGATGAATATAATGGGATTCTCTGTATATATGTATGGGTTACTGAATGCATGCTTGTTGTTGTAGATTTGTTCTGGTCTATTCTAGATTCCAGGCTAAAGTTATTTTCAAAAAAAATCATGAACTCATAATCTAATCCTTGTTAAGGTTCAGATTTAAAACAAAACGTGTTAGTTATATCATAGATTAAAGTCTTAAATTTTATTTAGGTTGATAAATTTGTTATTGACTCTGGGAATTAAAAAAAATACAGAGCAAACTTTATATAAGTAAAATTTCAAGTATCCTGATTCCTTGTTTTGGGAATATAAGTTGAATACATAAACTAAAACTTGAATTTTAAAACTAAAATCAAAATTTTTAGTTTGAAAATGATTGAGAATTTCTGGTTTGACCAGAAATGATGTTTTGGTATGTAACTGTCGATCTAAGTGGTCGGAGAGGTCAGCATCTTCTTTGGTGATGAAGTGGTGATAGGAGAATCTAGGAAAAATATTGGGAAGTGGATCAATGCACTGTGGCGATGGTGATTAAGCATTGAAGTATTTAACCCTAATTTTCTGATGATTGAGAAATTCGTTTCTCTCAACTTCCCTGGTGGATCGAGTTCACCCAAATCGAGGGAATTGATAGTGGGACGCTTGTCGAAGGTGATGATGGAAGGTCAGAATCACTGGTGGTCAGAGGCATGAGATTTTGGTGATTCCAGTTTTCGACATTGGTTCCAGTTTGAGCTCATAAGCTCGATTTTGATTTTTAGCTACTACAAATGGTTTGAGGATCGGAATTGAGTTGGGGGATGATCGTCGACTTGCGTAAGTCATCGCGAGAGGTCGGTGTTGGTAGCGGTGTTGGTGCAGGTGCACGGAGGACATGGTGTATCATCTTTTGATTTGGGGAAGATGGGTGCTCGAGTGTTATTCGGGTTGTTTCGTGTTTTGCTCGAAGCGTTGGGGTATTGGTCTCAAAGTAATGGTTGTGTGGGCTCAGGTATACTATTGTTACAAGTTTATGTAAAACCTTTCAGAACTTTAAATTTAGTAAATTCAAAATGGAAATGTTACTTGAGATTTTACTCGAGTTATTTAGTGTTTTGCTCGTGCTTGTTAGGTTAGGCTCGAGTGATTTATGTGTGGCTCGGGTTAGTTTTGTTACAGGTTAGAAACCCTGTCCTATTTTTAAAATTTAAAATGGAATTTGAAGTATTAAGCAAGGATTTAAAACAAGTTTTAAATCTAATTTTAAATAATGGATTCAAATTTAATTTGAATCTTAGCTAGAAATGAATAAAGTTTTTAAATTCAAATTTGTTTAAATAACCTTAAGGGGTTAAGTGTTTAAAAGTGTTTTAAAAGGAATTTGAATTTAAATTGGAGTTTGAAATGTAAAGGAATGATTTAAACAAGGTTTAAATCTGATTCAAATCTAAATTTGTATCTTTGTTTTAAAATAAATTTAAGTTTTATAAATTTAAGTGTTTTAACAATTTTGAACGATAAAATAAAATTTAAATGTTTTGAATTTAAAAAGGAATTTGGTTTAAACTCTTGTAAAATTCCTTTTATAAGAGAAAGTATTCTTTATCATGTAAATTTAAAAATTTTTAAATTGATTTTAAATTTTGTTAAAGATAAATTGGTTTTCATTTTAAGACTTGAATTTAAAATGGAATTTGAAATTAAATTTGGAAATGAATGTTTTCAAATATATTTGTGAATGATAATTTAACCATAGAAGAGAAATTTTTTTTATCTTAAAGTTAAATTAGAATTTAATAATTTGTAATTCATTTAATCATTAGGGTAATTAAATGGATAATTAATTTATTTCATAAATTAATGAAATGGATAATTACTTAAAGTAATTAAGGGCTTTAAACTTAAAAGTTTAAGGTTAATTATTCTTAGAATAATTAACTTGTAATTTAAGAATCATTAATTAAATAAGATTAGATTTTAATTAATGATTAGTAATTAATTAATCAAGTAATAAAGGATTAATTAAGTTACAGTTAACACTTAATCAATTAAATAATTTAGGGTTAATTAATGGGCTATTAATGGTTAATTAATTTGTAATCAATAATGATTAAAATAAGTTAACCACTTTAGAAAAATAATTAATGAATTGTTAATAGTTAATGAAGGTTATTAACTAAGGATTATTTCATAATTAATTAATGTGATTAATTTTTAATAATTAATTAGATTAATTAATTTAAAGATAATCATTTGTGTAAATTGTTAAGTATAATTACTTATGGAAGTAATTAAGGAATTAATTACTCATTGTAACTAATTGAGTTTAGTTTGATTGGATTAAGTTAATTAATTCAGTTTCATTAATTTAGAAACATTTGATGATTTGTGAAGTATAATTACTTAATGTAATTTAATGAAGAGAAATTACTTAGGAAAGTAATTAATGGGCAATTACTGGATGTAATTAATTGAAGTTGATTTGATGATGGAAGTAATTTGAGTATAATTACTTTGTAAAATTAATCAAGGGATTAGTTAGAGATAATTAATTAATGAGTAATTTATTTATTTGGTGAAGTAATTAAGGGTAGTTAATTAATGAATGGGGTTAATCAAGGGTGATTAGCAATTATGGTTTAATTGAAAATTAATTACTTAATGTAATTAGTTTAAATAGAATATGTAATTAGAGATCATTAATCATTATAATTAATGATGTAATTTAGAATGGATATATTTGGAAATAACTAATGAATGAAGGGATTTATTAATGTAATTAATTAAGAAGTACTGTAATTAATTTTAGTTAATTAATAAATAAAGTAATTTAAAAGTTAATTACTGTATTTGGTTAAGTATAACTAATTTGTAAAATTAATTAAAAGATAATTACTTGAATGTAATTAAGGAGTAGTTAATCAAGGGTGATTAATTAAGGTGATTGATTAGAGATTAATTAATTAATTTGTAATTAATTAATGGTTATGTAAGCAAGATTTATTTTGATAAAGTAATTAATTTAATTCACTTTAAATTAATTAGAAATGATGTAATTAATTTAATTCAATTTAAATTAATTATATTTGGTGTGATTATTAATCATTGCTTATATATGAATGGATGATATTGGTTGCCATGAATGGTTAGAGATCTCAGATATGAGATAAATAATGCTGTGTGATATGAATGCTTTGGTTGCATTGAGATGATAATATGAATTATCTATTTGTGATTGATAATATGGATTATATGTTGTGATGATGATGATGATTATCTATTATGATTCGTGAATTACCTATTTGTGTGAATATAGATAATAGAATTGAATTGTTTTAACTTTAAAACAACTTTGCCCTAAAAGATACGTTTTGGATTTCGATGAGATCGGGATCGTGTTTCCATATTTGGATATCTGAAAACCACATCGATCCAAAACGACGATAGGTCGTGAATCTCAAGTGAAGACGAAGATTCAGAGTGCAAGGGTTATCATCGTTAACTCTGAGGGTGATTCCAAAATGAGTGTAACGAGATAATGCCTTCGGTTTCGTTCGAACCCAGAACGAACTTGTATGGATTGAATGCTTTCACAACATCGTCAAGTGGACGATGAGCATTCTAAGAGATGTGTTTTCTAAAGGTAATCGTAGCCTCGAGCCTCATCAACCGGGAATGACTAAAACAGGGGAGGTGCAGCAAGGCTAAGTGGGTCATGCCGAAGTAGGACGAGATTTCCCCCTGTATAGAAGTCCCTTTTTATTCGGCTGTGTGGGCAGTTGGAACGTACGCCAACTGCGGGGTTGTCTTGTTCGGGACTATCCAGTAAGGGATGGTTCCGGCTTTGTGTTGCAGGGGAGTTAGGGTGGCTCATCGGTACGGTGATCTAGGCCACGTACTGTGACGGGCGGTACCCCAGTAGCCCTGCCATTGTATGGAATCCAAACTCCAATAAGTGCCGTACGTATTGATTGTGCCCAACTATGTTGGAACGTGAGATGTAAGCATTCCAGCTATTTCTGTATTTTACTTGAAAACCCTAGACCCTTTTATAATATCAACGGATTTCCTATCAAATGTTTTGTTTAGCGTAAGGTAAAAACTTTTCCATGTTTATGTGTGGGAAGTCTTACGTGATACCTTTCCCTTTCAAAGGTTTTCCAAAGTTAAGCAACCTTAACCTGTTACTCACACCGGACCCATGTCTGACCCGGAGTTTATCTTCTGTTTTCTTAAACTCTTAGGTACTCAAATTTTTACGAGTAGCCAAGGGATTCAAGTTAGCTTTGACGAATTCTGGAGGAGCAATGGAGCAGGAGGCTTCTGCATTATAGTTATATACAGTGTTCCTCATGTTGGTTTCTCTGAGTAGATTCCTTATATTGTATTGAGTTGTATAACTAGACAGGTGTTTATAACTGTCTAGTATGTGATGTATAATTTGTGTAACTCTGCTAATGGTTGTAAGCTATGTAATACTTACGTTATTAATATAATTTATCTGTTCCGCTGTTGAGATTCTGATTATGTTTCTTCTTTCTTCTCTTACTTTTCTCTTTTCTATCCCTTTCTTTCTTCAAGATGATGCGAATTTCTATGGTGAGAAAGTCGGGTCGTCACAGTTGGTATCAGAGCGCTAGGTTAAGTGAATGCCTAGGCTTTGAAGTGATTTCTTTCTTGAGAGAGCGCATTTGTAATTTTGAATACACACACACACACACACTTCTACCTATCTGTTGGGTTACTTGTTCAGGTGTTCCAATATAAGTTATAAAGATAGATAAGGTAGTGGGGTGTACAACACAACTACTACCAATGGTAGGAGTTTGAATGTTGAGGTTGGAAGTGTATCTATCGAGATTGTAGACCTAATACCGTCTCGAGTGAGTTTTGTAGTGGTGTATGGATTTAATCAATCTCTGAAGGAAACTTGTTAAGGTTCGGAGTCTATCTTTGAAGTTGGATGAGCAGGGTATGGATCTGTCGGTTAGGCAGAAGCAAGTGATGGTATCTTGATACCTAAGGAAGTAGTAGCCGCGTGATGAGACGCAGTGACTATGGATGTCTCCGAAGATGTTTCTTCGGAACAAGGTTAGGAAGTATGACTGCTTCAATGTGGTGACTGGGTTCAGCAGGATGTTTTTGTCTGGTTTGAGATCCGAGTTTCTCGAAGAGCTTTGGATTAGGAAGTCTATGGCGTCGGTGTTAGTAGTGCAGCTCGGAGTACTCTGTGTGCCAGCAAGAGGGTCTTCTGGTTAGCAGTTTTTCTGGAGATGGAGTTTAGAAGCAGCAGAGTGGATCCATTTCTTCGATGGATTGGTTAGATAAGTGTAAGCTGTTCTGATTGGTAAAGAGAGAATAGTTTTTTTGGATATTAGACTGGTTGATCACAAAAGTGACTTGCGATAGTTTGAGTGTTCTCTTGAGCTATTGGAGATTTTTCCGTATGTCTTTAGGGAAGCGTGGTGGGACGTCTAAGTTTTCTTTTATGGATCTGTTGAACCATATTTCTGGGATGTGTTGTCCAGTTTGTGCTCGTGATCTTCATCAGCATTTTCATCTGCTCCATATCAGAGTTGTGCAGCGGAAGCAGTTTGAGAGTGCTTTTGTTTTGTCTTTTTCGGATAGGAGAAGTAAGTTAGCCTTCTGATGTTTGTGGAGTAGAGTTGGTGTTCTTGGTTTTGGATTGATCTTGTGGAGATCATTCTGTTGGGTTGTTTAGGTCCAGTTTGTTTCTAGAGACATCAGCGAAGGTTGAGCTGATCGGGAGAGATGAAGGCAGCCCAGGATCGTCAGGAGTGTTTTGTGGATAAGAGACGAAGGAATTTGGATTTCGGAGTCAGAGATTTGATTATGGGTAAGTTTTCTCAGATCTAAGGAATATAAGATTGGATAAGACAGGGTAAGTCAGCTCCAAGGTGTTTTCGATCTTTTCTGTGTTCTTGTGAGGATTAGTTTTTGATTTTCAAGGTTGAATAGCCAGTTTGGATAACTGGGATTTGATGTGTTTCACGTATCTCTGAGGGAGTACATGTATGATCTATCTCTGGTAGGGGAACCAGCAATTCAGGAGGATGTGATTGTTGAGTCAGATATCCTGTTTAGTTTTGTACATCTAGTTGAATAGGAGCTCTGTAGCTTAGTAGTATAGATTGTTTGGATTCTGTAAAATGAGTATCCCAGTATTTATACTTGGGAAACTTTGGAAAATCCTATCCATAATTTTGTCTGGATAGTTAAATTTGTTTGTTTGAGTGAATTGGTTGCTATGGTTGTTAGCATATGATTGATAGTATATGCTTGAGTTTTAAAATAAAATCATAGATAGATTATTAAATTACCTTTGCTTTGAAATTTCGGGGACGAAATTCTTTTAAGGGGGGAGGAATGTGATATCCCGAAATTTTTGGCAATATAAATTTAAGAATCTGTGTTAAAAATTAAATTGATTTAGTAATTTTTGATAATAAAATTTTAATTGATTTAATAATCTTCTTTTAATAAATATTTAAATTGGTAGATTTTATCTTTTTAAAGCTAATAAATTGTTTTCTATTTATAATATATATATAATTGTATATATTGTAAATAGATAAGTTTTGGTTTGGAATTTAGTAAATAAAGTAATTTTCTAATTCTAATTTATTTTTGGTAAATTGGAAATTTTGATATAAATTTAACATTTAGCTTTCAAAAGAAATTTAATAAATAACTATATGGTTTGTAAATACTTAAACTAAATATTATTGTTTAAATTATATCTAATTAGCTTAAATATGAATCTAAATTAGATTAACATAAAAGCTTTGTTTTATTTTCTTTTTTAGTACTGCTTGAGATTATATATAAGAATTTAAAATACAATATACATATGATCTTAATTTATGGAGTAATAGAAGTGATTTATAATCTTTTTTTAAATCATTCAAAAATTTTAAATTTGTTATTTTCAAATGATAATTATAATACTTAGTTTTTATAAACATAAATAGATTTTTATAGAGATAGGATTTGTTATTTTCGAAATAGCATAAGTATGAAAATAAATTAATAATCAACAAATTAAGTATTTGATAATTAAAGTTTAAAAATAAAAGAGGAAATAAAAATAAGCAATAAAACTAAATACTTAAGTTAAAATGTATAACAATGATTAAAACATCTTTATAATATGTATATAACCTGTAGACTAAATAGGCAAAAAAAATCTACCAACATCAAAATATCTATATACAAGACAAAAGTGAACATGCAGGTACAGGTAAAAAAAAATACAAACCTGACATTGTAATATTTGTTGCCTGCAAAATGATAATCTGCAAGAACAAAGTATGTACTAAAATAAATAAAAAATCAAGTTGTAACAAGCCTGTAAACAAGATAAGAAACCAGGCATTAAATAACATCATCTCAACACAAAATCTTGGTCAATTCGAAATGTTTGAAAATCATTTCAGTTTGTACAAGAATCTGGCCAAAGCAAAGAGGAGATCATCTCAGCCTCCATATAAGAAAAATATCTTTGACCTAAAGTGAAGCTTGTTCCAGATAACACCTACCCTTATACATAAACCTGTCTTCTTATATATGCAATACTTTTGCGTTCAACTAAGCTAACTAGAAAGAAAAAATAAGTAAGCCTTTCCTTTTTTTTACAAACTCAAACAATATCATAAAACTTCAACAATCAAAAGCAAGATGATTAGTAGGGAGATCAAAGCAAAGTATTTTTCCAGTTTTAAAGAACAGTGCTCTGTTCATCCTCTCTAAAGCAGGTAAGTAACATCACATTTTTAAAGCTTTGGATATATCTTAATTGTATGATTTGTTCTGGAATATATGTGTATTAGTATGAAATATAAATGTTTGATGAATTTTCTGCATATATATATATATATATATATATATATATAGATATGAGAAAGGTGTATGTGTTTATCTTCTGTAACCTCTCTTGTATCACTCTTTTATTATTTTTTTAGCTCGAGATTCATTCACAAACCAATATCTCATCACCTAATCTAAGATAGGATATAAGATTTAAACAAAATCTATTTGATTCGTTAGTAGTCAAGGTTTAGAATTTTTTTAAGTTAAAACAAATGGTATTGTCTCTGGAAATGAAGAAAATACAAAGCAATGTCAACATAAGTCAAAAATTTATTATCATAATTCGCGAATTCAGGTATGAAATCTGAATTAGTGAGGTTTGACATGATTTTCAAAGCAAAAATTTTAATTTTTCGATTTAAGGTTCGAGAGCAGTTCGGGTTTGTGGGAATTTCTTTGTTTGAGTGATCTCTGGTGATCCTTTGGTTGGTAGAGTTTGGGATCGTGTCTGGTGATGGAGGGGTGAGTGTAGATGCTCGGAAAAATACGACGGTGGTGGGAATTTCATCAGGGAAATCACGGCAGGTGATTTTCGTTTGGAACCCTAAGTTTTGCTGTGTTTAAAGAATCGAACAGCACGGTTGTTTGGATGGACCGAGTGCAACGGGGTTTCGATGGATGGAAGTTTGGTCGTGGATAAGGTCGTAGCCGGAGTTGCAGAGCTTACAGTGGCCGGAGGATCGGAGGTGAGGCGATGACAGGTACCAGTGGGTGATGTTTTTGAGTTTTCAGGTTTGGTCGAGGTCTCCTTTTTTTGATTTTTGAGAATGGAAGTTCGATTGAGGGTTGAGGTGGTTGCTGAGTTGTTCTCTGTCAGGGTGCGATCACCGTAGGCGATCAATGGTGGTGGGAACCACCGTGCATATGCACGGTGTTCATGAATGGGTGTTATGTTTTCAGGAGTAGGAGGTAGTCGAGTTTTTTAAGGATTTGACTCGGGGAAAACTTCACGCGAACTCGAAGCGCGATCGAGCTTGACTCGGAGTAGTGTAGGGTGGGGAACCTGGGTACAACAGGTTTTTAAAACCTGTAAAGTTTAATATTCTTTAAACTGGGGTTTTAAAATGAGAAATGAATGTTCAACATAGGTATTTAAATAAAAGATGAGTTTGGATTCGAAAGAAGTTTGAATCTCAGTTTAAAATAAAATAAAGTTTTAAAATTTTAAATTATTTGAAACCACTTAAAAAAAAGGGGATTGTTGCTCGAGTTTCACTCGAGTGATTCGAGTGTTGACCCGAAGAAATTTGGGGTTTGCTCAAAGAATTTTTTTTTGTTTATCTCAGGTATTTTAGCTACAGGTTTTTAAAACTGTAAGTTTTATAAAATTTTAAAACTGGGTTTTTAAAATGAAAATAGATATTTAAACAATGTTTAAATCAAGTTAAGTTGGTTTCAAAAAGTAGTGACTCCCAGTTTTAAATAAATAAAGTTATTAAATTTAAAATTTGTTTTAAACAAATTTGAATGATAAAGAGAGTTTTTAAATTTGATTTGAATTCAAAATGAAACCGCGTGTAAATTCCTTTAATCTTCTATTTTAAGATAACTATTCTTTAAGTTGTAGAATAAAAAGGAGTTTGGAATTGATATGATTACATTGATTTCATTTTAAATCTTAAATTTAAAATGAAGTTTTTAAAAGTGAATTTAAATTAAATTGATTAAATAGCTTATAAATGATAAATTGATCATTAAATAGAAAAAGTTTTTTTTAAAGACTTAAGGAATTGAAATTATTAACTAAATGGATAATAAATGAATAGAATTAATTAACTTAGAAATTAAGAGTTTAAATTTATTTTAAAGAGATATAAGTTAATTAATTTAAGGTAAGTCAATTTGTAATTAAGAATCATTGATTAAATATGGTTTAATTTTTATTAGAAATCAATTAAAGAATTAATTAAGGATTAATTAATGAGTCATTAATATTAATATAAATGTAATTGTTAATACATTTTAGTTAATCACTTTAGGAAAAGTAATTAAAAAATTGTGAATAGTTAATCAAGGTCATTAACTAAGATTATGAAATAATCAATTAATGGGATTAATTTTAATGATTAATTAAATTATTTATTTAAGATAAGCAATGGTGAATTGTTAAGTATAATTACTCAACGGAAGTAATTGAGAAATTAATTACTCATTGTAATTAATCCTATGGATTGTTTAAGTTAATTAATTAAGTTTAATTAATTTAAACAACCATTTGATGATGTGATAAGTATAATTACTTAGGGAAGTAATTGAAGATAATTACTGGATGTAATTAACTGAGGGTGATTTAATAATGAAAGTAATTGGAATATAATTACTTGTATAATTAATCAGGGGATTAATTAGAGAAATTTAATTAAGGAGTAATTAATTTATTTGACGAATAATTAAAAATAGTTAATTACTGTATGGTATTAATCAGAGGTGATTAGTAGATGTGGTTTAATTGAAGATTAATTACTTAAGGTAGTTAATTTAAAACAGGGAATTAATTAAAATGTAATTAGAAATCATTAATTAATATAATTAATGACGGGATGATAAATTTAGATTAATTAATCAATAATAAGTGATTAAGAGTAATTAATTAGTGTAATTAAGAAGTAATATGTTTGTAATTTAAGGTTAATTTCTATATTTTGGATAAGATAATTAATTTGTGAAAATAATTAAAGGTTGCTTACTTGAATATAATTAAATGTTAATTAATCAAGTGTGATTAATTGAAACGAATAATTAGTGAATGATTTATTAACCGATTGATAATTGATTAATAATTATATAAGCAAGATTTAAAATGGTGAAGTAATTAATTTAAATTTACTTTAAATTAATTAGAGATGATATAATTAATTTAATTCATTTTAAATTAATTATAGCTTATATGATTGCTTATATATGGATGGATGAAATTGTTTATCTTGAATGATTTAAGATCTCAGATATGAGAAATTAATGCTATGTGATATGGATGCTTTGATTTAAATATGATGATAATATGAATTATCTGTTATGATGATAATATGCATTATCTGTTTATAGTGATAATATTGATTATCTGTTTATGTTGATGTTGACTATCTATTATAATATTGTGAATTATCTATCTGTGTGTATATGGATAATTGAACTAAATTATTGTAAACCTTAAAACAACTTGGCCTTAAAAGACACGTTTTGGATTTCGATGAGACCGGGATCGGGTTTTCCATATTTGGAACATCCGAAAACCACATCGATTCCAAATTAACGTTAGGTCGTGAATCTGAAGTGAAGATGAAGATTCAGAATGCAAGGGTTATCGTCGTTAACTCTGAGGGTGATTCCAAAATGAGTGTAACGAGATAATGCCTTCGGTTTCGTTCGAACCTAGAACGAACTTGTATGGATTGAATGCTTTCAACACATCGTCAGGTGGACGATGAGCATTCTAAGAAATATGTTCTATAAAGGTAATCGTAGCCTCAAGCCTCATCAACTGGGAATGGCTAAAACAGGGGAGGTGCAGCAAGGTTAGGTGGGTCATGCCCAAGCAGGACAAGATTTTCCCCTGTCTAGATGTCCCTTTTTATTCGGCTGTGTGGACAGTTGTGAGCTCCAACTGTCGGGGTTGTCTTGTTCGGGACTGTTCAGTAAGGAATGGTTCCAGCCTTGTGTTGTAGGGGGTCGGGAGTGATCCTCTGTACGTTGATCTAGGCCACGTACTGTGACGGGCGGTACCCCAGTAGCCCTGCCATTGTATGGAATCCAAAATCTAATAAGCGCCCTCGGTTTTGATTGTATTACCCACTTTTGTGGTTAGTAGCTGGAATTTAATGAATGTAACAATTTCGGCTATTTTCTATTTACTTGAAAACCCTAGACCTATTATAATATCACAGAATTTCCTATCAACTGTTTTGGTTAGCGTAAGGTAAAAACTTACCATATTTATTCGTGGGAAGTCTTACGTGATACCTTTTGTTTTCAAATGTTTTTCAAAGTTAAGTAACTTTGACCTGTTACTCATACCAGACCTATGTCTGACCTTATTTTTGTTTTTCATAAACTCTCGGGTACCCAAATTTTTACGACTAGCCAAGGGATTCAGGTTATGTTTGACGAATTCTGGAGGAGCTATGGAGCAGGAGGGTTCTACGTGGTAGATATATATATAGTGTCCCGCTGTGTTGATATCTCTGAGTTGTTTATCTGTATTGTATATTGACTTGTATAACTAGACAGTTGTTTATAACTGTCTAGTATGTGTTGTATGATCTGTATAACTCTAATATATGTAAAATTATGTAATAGTTATGTGATCTATTATATTTTGTTCCATTCCGCTGTGAGATTCTGATGTTGTTGTTCTTTCTTCTCTATCTTTTCTATTTTCTCATCCCTTTCTTTCTTCAAGATGAACCGGATTTCTAGGGTCAGAAACCCGGGTCGTCACAGTAAGCATATGCGTGGGGCTACTAATATTAATTCTAATACTACTAATACTAATTTAAAATGTCTTTTTGCAATGGTTATTATTGCCAATCGGTGTAATATAAGGGACTGGTTTTAAGCCAAAGATCTTACATTGCATCGGTTGTTACTGACAACTGATGTAAAAGGTGATAATTCGCATCGGTTTTACAAGCGGTGCAAAAAAATTTAGTTTATTGCATCGGTTGCATTTGCATCGGTTGCATTTGCATTGGTTGTAGAACTAATGCAACATGGGAGTAAACAACAGAAGCAAATGACCTGTCTTGTAGTAGTGCAACCTTTGGGATCGGTACCGATCCAATTGGATCAGATCGATACCATTCCAAAAAGCTGGCGTGTTTTTGGCTTAAACTTCTTGTGTTCCTTTGTCTTGTCCTTTTAGGTCTTTCGGTCAAGTTTCGAGTCATTCTAGCTTAAATTGAATGCTCTAACTCCTTTTGAACTCTGTTGGCTTAAAAATTTGGTTAGCATTTTCCTAATGGAGCATGCTTTCATTGGAAACAAGGTGTGCTCTGGACTTGTTCATCTTTCGGGTTCTATTTTATGTAGTTTCATTGTTCATATCTGGCCATCTTAAACTGTCATTTATGACATACCAACTAAAAGTCTAGTTCTTAGTTGTGAACCTTCATTATTTGCAATTATGAAGTGATCTTGCCTTGATAACTTCCAGGACGAATACAAACATCGAGTAGGCTAAGCAGATGAAATTTGAAGTCTTTTGCAGGAATATATTTGGATCGATACCGATCCAATTGGATCGGCTCGGTGCCAATCCAAGTACTTAGCTAAATTTTCTCATTTTCTCTTCTTCTTTTTTATGTACATATGTGGGATCAGATCTCCCATTCGCTCACTTTACCTTTTCAAGTCCAGCCGATCCAATTGCCCTGAGTTGCAGTCGATCCATCACCTACCATCGCTAGAGAGCCACTACCGTTTATCTTTAACTCTAGTGCCACTAATTGCCTCCTACTGAAGTCAACGTCGTCGTTCCACTGTTATGCCTTTCTATGTTTCTAATCATCACCAATGCAAAACATCCATACCCTAATCTGGGTTGCTTTGCATCAGAGTTCAGTCCACTTCTCTCCATTTCAAAGGTTAGTGATGCGGATTTTGGTGTATTATAGGTGATTGGCGATGGATATGGTGGAAGATTCGAGTTGTTTGTGACTTTGTGGAAGAAGATAGCAAATCGAGTCTTAAGTTCTTCACGGAACAAAGCTAAGGTTAAATCTGGTGCTCAACGTGTTTTGCTATCTTCATCTATAGAGTCAGAATTAACTTGCACCGAGTTACACAGTCGGTCCAGGCACGATGTCCTATGTATTGATTTTGCTTTTTCTGGGAGGTGATACTAGCGTAGAGTTGCGTTTTGCATGCATCTTAGGCTGTTAATTTTCTACAAAACTAAAATCGACTTATGTTGAGAATTATTTTCCTAATTCGGACATACTGATCTATAGTTTTTTGCTTTGGATTGGTCTTGTCATGGCCAGCCAATGTACTTTAAATAATAAGAGCTTTCTGCGTCGCTTTGGACAACGGATCCATTATCGATCATTGGTCGATAACGGGTAAGTATAGAAGAAAAGACATTTAAAAGTGATATAGATATCTCTTTCCCATGTAAGTGATCCATCTATGCGGAATGGTTCTTTCACAGTATTCAGGATGTCGGACCCATTCTCAATTAGATTACGTATTGCACACACCCATAATACTTAGAATTCGATTGGTGGTTGGTACACGTCCATTATTCTTCGAATTTCAACTATTAGATTCGGTCATACCGTCTATCCTTACACATATGATGTTGCAAAGCATCTGGTCATAGTATGGTATCCTAGAGAATGACGTGCTTCTGCCGTTGAGAAGGGAATTCATTCAAAGGTCGCCTTCGAGATATGTGGATTATCATCGCTATATGTGTAGGTATGGTGCAGTGCCCCTTCTTAATGACAACACTTTAAAATATAGGGTTGGACCCGTTCTGAGTTCTTCAAATGGCTATGCTTGACGTGCTTATACATTCTATTTATACGAGAGCTTAATCATGCCCCGAGCTTTTCCGAGTTGCAGTATCTCTTATCATTCAAAAAGAGAAAGGCTAACCCATCACTCATTTATATTGAGGCACAATGCAGCCGAAAACTTATACTTGATCTTCCAAACAAGGTTCACTTATTCAAGAATCGGTTCTTCTTTGCTAAATATCCAGGGGGTTTTACCCGTTTATGGACCATAGGGGGTATGTTTCTTTCATCATTTTTGGAACTTCCTCTAATTGCTAAAAGTCTTCCGATTGATCGTGTATTCCTTATAGTCCTTCCAAAGATTAACAAGGATCTGCACTTGGCACTATTCTTAGCACCTTGAAAGCGGTCAATGCTTAGGAGCGCACAATTAGGTCCTTGCTCACAGATGCAAATCTCCAACGATGCGAGCTCTTACACCTTGGAGGCCTGTTGTATTTTTTAGTGCTCCCACCTACTCTAGAGCCCGGACCCGCTCTATTTCCTTTTCCCATGATTTCGGTGAAGATAATTATGATGATGAGGAAGAAGAATGTGACCCATCCGACGAGTCAGAGAAGACTTTTGGAGAGGTCTATGTTCTAGTCGGGGTCGGTAGTCTGCTTAAAATTCCATCGGTCCTTGAGGAAAAAGAAAAAGAGTTTGTTGAATAGGCAGGCAAGGCTACATTGATTGAAGGGAAAGAGGAAGGAGAGATCAATGAGGGGCACCCCCTAAATGCAGAAGAAATAGTCTGGGATACTACACTGAAGAGGGTGATGTCCATTCAGGTGTCGAGGCATCGGAGTTAAACCCCGAACACAGTTCCTCTCCTCCTTTGAAAGAACGTACTGAAGAGGCTCCTCCTAAGGACGAACTCATTCCCAGCACTTTGCTAGAAGGTGCTGATGTTGTTTGGGAGATACGAGCGACATTTTTGTAAATATAGGTAGTTTGGTGGAATACTTCAAGTCGAAAGGGTTTCCTTCCCAACATATTCAAATCATCCCTACAGAAATCGAGGCCCTAGCATTAGTCAGTGATTGATCTAGTTTGTGTATCCTGCCGAGGTCGGTCAATTACCACACACACTTCACTAGATCACACACTTTATATCGAGTTAGGGAATGTAACCTGCAGGTATGGGGGATCGGCTGGGAGAATATATGGAGTATGCCTAGTAACTGGGAGAGAGGCGATCATCGCAGTATGAGTGGAGGAGGTCATGACACCGAAAGCAGAAACGGTTATTCCAGCAGTAGCAGGAAGCTGTAAAGCGGGCTCCTACTCTTGGTCCTTTTTCAGCTTCTTTGACAAATCTTCCCACTCAGTCGGGCTCTTCGTCTTCTCATGACCACTCCCTCTATCACGGCCTTGGTCTTTCTCAGTACGATGATGCTCCTTCGCCTCCCTATCCTTCCTTTTCTTCCCTTCTTCATCAGTCTGCTGGGAAGCATGATACCTGGAATATTGTCTCTGTGAATGTTGAGACTCCAACACTCGATCCAGATCACTGTAAATGCCACGAGACACGATTTCGGTTATTTTCGATAAGCCTAATCTAAAATTAGACCGTGTAGAGTCTTATTCACCCTATCCCCACGCAATTTAATGTGGTTTGGAGCAAGCCAAAGGCTGGGAAAACTGTGATGCAGCTTTCCACTGTTAATCGAAACAATTACCAAGAAATTCTCTTATTCTAGTCTGAGAAGGATGAGTTTGAGAAGCAGCCTGTGGATCATGATGCAGAGATTGACAGGCTAAAGAAGGAGAGAGATAATGCCCTCAAGAAAGAAAGTAAAAGTGCCTCTTTGTTTAAGGAGCTAAAGGATTCCATCGATCGAAACAAAATTATGTTCAAAGATGAAATAAAGAAGTTCCACACCGATGGGGCAGCATTAAAAGAAACAATGAGAATAAGTGATACGATGGTCAAGACGGAGAAGAAATCCATCGTTGAACAGGCCGAAGAAATTGCCTCTCTTCGTGAGCGAATTTTTACTTTAGATGTCAAGAAAAGTGAGCTGGCGACGGAGAAGGCTAGCATGGAAGCCAGCTTCTCGGAGCTTCAAAATACCTTCGCATAGAAGATGGAAGGTTAGGATGCTACTATTTTGGGATTCTATGTTAATTCCATGTCGCATCATGGGAGCCTTAGTTACTTGGGTCCACCGTTGCCTCGCACGCTTGTTGTAGTCTAGAAAGAGGTTATCGCCCGATTTGAAGATATGGGTGGCTGCTATGCTAAAGAAGAATTGGTCAAGAATACCTGAACGAAGAATCCCACCGTGCTTTAGTGGAAGGTTGGAAAATCTTGAGACTGGAGAGGGAGCGAGAAGCCACTGATGTCGCAACCTGCTAAAGCTACTACTAAGCATTTTTCTTCAGGCCCGGGTGGGCCAACTTTACACTTTCATACCGGTGAGAGGATCGTTCTCACTCCTCCTACAATCATGCGGTCGAAAAAGGAGATGATAACGAAGGCTTTGAAGTTGTGATACATGAATAGACCCGCACAGTAGGTAATTTTCTTATCTCTCCCTTGCTTGAAGACTTTCAATTCACTCCTGATGAAATTGCCAAGATAACCATACTTTATTCTAATGTTGTAGATCTACCTTCTCTTCCTATTGAGTTGCCTCCTCATCACGATGCTGGATCTGCTGCCATTCTAACCACATCAACTGTAGTCACTACATTGGCTCGCAATCCGGTTCTAAATCTGAGAAGATTGTCACGTTGCATGTCTTGGATGACCCCTCCGTATCTCAAAAGGAAGGCTTGGCGATTACTGATACACAAGAGCAGGCATGTCATGCTATTCAACCAGACAAAGCAGAGGGTGAGCAGCTGACGACCGAGCAACAGATGATAGCGATGAAGAAGGGGAAGGTTGAAGAACAGAGGCGGTCATCAAAGAGTTCTCACAAGCCTCGCAAACATAAAGGAAAAGTAGGGTCCACCGATGGCCATGTTTCGAAGAGCGAGATTGCCCTGGGGGGACAAACCTAAGAAGTTGCCGATCAGAGTTGGGAATGGCGACTGGAAAAGCGGTGAGAAGAAGCCTTGATTTGTCTTTTGCTCCTTTTTTTTGATTACTTTTTGTATAAGTGCGGATTCTGCACTTAGAATTTCATTTTGTTTTTGCTACAGTGGTGTTTGTATTTTCCCATTCTTGGTCGGTATTTCTGGGCACGGACCTCGCTTTTTTTTGTTGTACATCAAAAATATTGTAAGTAATAAAATTTTTGAAATTTTAATTGTAGCTTTATTTTGTAAAATTATTTATATCTCGTGCACTTATGCCAGTTTCATTCATCACTATTTTATTTAGCCCCATATTTACTTCCAAAATTATTTATTTAGAGTAACAGGACTACGAAGTATTTGCTACTTTGGTTGAGTCTCGGTATGTATGCGCCCCCTTGTTCATGGGACTGTTCGCTTCGAACACTTGACAAATGATCGGTTGATCCGTCCGTACGATTCCTCGAATGCCTGTAATCGAGTCTATTATGTGGTTCCTATCTTCGGGAACTTATGATTTGAGCGTCTCGATTCCAAAGATTATGTCAGTCAACGATCGAAATTCTTTGTCGATTCATAGTTATGCGACATTGCTGGATTCAGGTTTATTGCTTTTGATTGTGGGAGTGGATTAATTCTTGTTAGTCCTGCAATGGACGAGTTTCACGGCATCGTTGGGACAATACCGGTACTTAAGAGTGTGCGCGGCTTATGAAATGTGCAGCTTTTGGGGTCGATATAAACCATCGATCTGGAACAGTTTGGAATTTCTCGACATTACCAATCTTTGGGCAACATGAGGAGTTCATGTTTTGAAAGCGTGGTTCCACGACTCAAGAAGCAGTGCATGACTTGTATAAGTGCATGGCTTTGATTGGGGCCTTCTCGGTGTTGCTGGAGCAACAATGGTTGTTAGAAGGCAAGGATCGACTTCCGTCAATTGAACAGTTTGAGTCTATTTGCTTCCATTGACCCGACGGGTAGATAGGGCTTACTTGAGTATGATTCCACTATCTCAACCAATGATTGGATGGTTTTGAGTCGATTTGAACCCATCGACTTGGTAGTTTACTTTTTGTGAACACGGTTTTATTGCTTCATAAAGAAAGGCAATTTTATTGATAAAAGTTGGGCAAGTTTTGCTTATATACAATGCCTCTGGTGTTCCGAGATGGCTTATTTACTGGAAATAGGAAGTAATAAAATAGTCTAAGACAAAGTAACAATGTAGAGATTTGTTGATCCATGCTCAAGTAATTTAGATTCCATCAACGGATGTTAGCTTGAATGGGTCTAACCAATCACATATGGCCCTTCCCAATTTAGTCTGAATGTTCCTGTACAAGTTGGACCCATTTGAGGATAAGGTCTCCCACTTCGAAATTGCAGTTAAACACTTTTGAATTGAAATATCATGCGACCCTTTTCTTGTCAGCAGCAGTCCTCAGCTCAGTTTTTTCCCTTTTCTCGTTAATCAGACCGAGAGACTCGAGCAGGAGTTTCTCTTTTTGCCTTTGATTAAAGTTATTCCTTCTATGAGAGGGGGATTCAAGCTTGACTGGGATAATTGCTTCTGAGTCATATACCAGGGAAAACGGGGAGTGCTTGGTTACAGATTCGTGTGTTGTCCTGTCAGCCTATAGTGCAAGTGGAAGTTCATCAATTTAGTTTTCTTTAGCTTTAGTTAGTCGCTTTTTTGATGCTGGACTTGATGATATTGCTCACTGCTGCCACTTGCCCATTTGCCTATGGGTGCAATAGCGAAAAAGCTTTTCTTGATTCGGAAGCATTTGCAAAAGTCTTTGAACTCGACACTTTCGGACCGAGTCTCGTTGTCAGTGCTGATCTTTTGTGGCACTCCAAACCTACAAATAATGTTTGTACTGATAAAATCAATAACTTTATTTATGGAAATAGGGGCCAGAGGTTCCGCTTCGGCCCATTTAGTGAAATAATCAACAACGACTATAGCATATTCGGCTCCTTCTTTGGTCATTGGTAATACACCAATCATTGGTCATTGGTCATTGGTCCTTGATTGGAGTCATCTATGATTCCAACTCTTCATTTGTCTCAAGAATCCAATCTATATCCGTCTCGCTTTTATTTAAAGTGGTCAGGGTTTCAACTAGAACTAGCCCTAGGGTCTGAGCTTCTCCAGAACTGGCAAGTTTGGCCAGATATTCTACCTTCATGTGTTGTTCTCTTGGGATATGAGATATGGTGTGATGTTCGATGTCAGTTAGCAATTCCTGCACATTTAACAGATACGGGGCAAGGTTCTCTCCTTGACTTTAGTACTCGCCTTTCACCTAGCAGATGACTAGTTGAGAGTCACTGTAGATGTGTACGGACTTTATCCCGAGTTTTTCATAAATTTAAGTCCAGCTTTCAGTGCTTCATACCCTGCTTCATTATTTTTTGAAGGGAGTTCCACAAGAATAACTAAGAGATCGCCCTTTGGGAGTTTCAAGAACTACTCTAGCCCCTGAGAAGGAGTTGTTAGATGTATTATAGACGAACAATTTCCAACGTGTTTCCAGTTTCGGGTCTATTTCTTTTTCGTTATCTCGTATCTTAAACTCGATAATGAAGTTTGCTATGCTTGCTCATTGATAGCCCTTCATAAATGGTAATTAATTTCATATTGCCTCAACTCGATGTTCCATTTGATTAGCTATCTAAAGTTCTCAAGGTAGTATAACACTTGCTTTAAGGGTTGATCTGTTTGCACTTTGATCAGGTGTGCTTGGAAGAATGGTCGTAACTATCTGGATGCGATCAAGAGGCAATATGCCAGTTATTCCAATTTCGGATAGTTCTTCTCTACTCTAGTGAACCATATACTGATGTAATATACGAGTCACTAGATCTTGGCTTTTGCTTATTCAAGCGCAACACTTAATGCATGGGATGAGACTACGAAGTAGATGTATGGATCTTCTCTATCTACCGGCTTGGACAGGATTGAAGGGGTTACCATATGTCACAGCAGCTCTTCGAATGCAGTCTAGTAAGCTTGATTCCATTCAAAGTTCTTTTTCCCTTCTTTAGAACGTTAAAGAATGGTATAATCTTGTCAGTTGCTTTTGAGATGAACCGGCTTAGTGCTGTAACTTTTTCATTCAGGCTTTGTAATTCTTTCATGTTCCTCGGGGCCTCGACTTCCCGTAAAGTGGTAATTTGTTCGGGATTTTCTTCGATGCCTCTAGCGCTTATTATGAATCCTAAGAATTTTCCATAAGCAACCCCGAAGTGACATTTAAGTGGATTGAGTTTCATTCCATATTTGTGGAGTATTTCAAACATTTCGGCAAGGTTGTCCAAGTGATTTGCAGCTATGCACGATTTAACCAACATATCATCTACACAAACTTCCATGGTTTCCCAATTTGCTATTTGAACATGGCGTTCACCAGTCGTTATAAGTTGCCTTAGCATTCTTTAAGCCGAATGGCATTACTTTATAGTAATATACTCCCAAATCAGTGATGAAACCGGTAAATTTCTAGTCAGGTGCATGCTTCATGACCTAGTTGTACCCTGAGTAAGCATAAATAAATGATAGTGGTTTATGTCTAGTTGTCCTGTCCAGAAGTTGGTCGATTTTAGGCAAAGGAAAGCTGTCTTTTGGGAAAGTTTTGTTTAGGTCTGAATAGTCGATACAAGTTTGCCATTTTTAATTGGACTTCTTGACTAAGACCGGGTTGGATACCCATTTGGGATATGTTGCATCATGGATAAAATCGTTCGCCGCTAGCTTATCCATTACTTCTCCCAGCGGTTGGGACCTTTTGGGTCCTAGGCTACGTCTCTTCTGCTTTATTGGTATACTTGGGATCAATATTAAGTGTGTGGCATGTAATCTCAAGTGAACCTCCACACATATCGGAATGTGTCCAAGCTAATACATCCAGGTTGGCATGAAGGAATTTGGCGAGTTCCAGTCCAATCTTGTTTACAAGATGTGTCCAATCATCTGGACTCATGTTGGGTCATCCATATCGATTAGGATAGACACCTTCAATTGTGTCGATGCAACCCGTTGCTCCACTAAACTCTTCTTTCTAGGGTCCAAAGTCTTATTAAATCGGCTATAGTCACCAAGCCAGTGGAAGCTCTGTATTTGCTATTTGGTAGGTTCACAGATATGGAGAGTTCTCCCCATATTCTTCCCCATTTTTCTTTTAGACTGACGTAGTTCCGCGATGTAGCATTCTCTAGCGGCACTTTAGTCTCCTTTGATCACCTCACCTCCATTCTCTATCAAAAATTTCATTAAAGATACTACTGAGCTAAAGCAAACCTAAAATCTGCCACAGCGGGCAAACACAAAAATGCATTGTAGGCAGATATTTCATCTACAATCACAACGGTTTGGATGAGGATGACTCCTTGGTCACTTTCTCTATGATCTACGGGTATCGATTATTCCGACAGGTTGTTTAGGTTCACCGACGAATCCTTGGATCGTTGTTTGGCAAGCGGAAAAGTCCTTCATATTGATCTTCATTTGATCAAATGTGCATTTGAAAAGGATATTCATAGAACTGCCACTATCTACCAATACCCGTCGGACCACAGTTGGTCCGATTCCTACTGTCATGACTATAGGGTTAAGGGCAAAGTTATTGTTCCTTTAATATCTCGATTCCGGAACACTATTTCATCGTTCAAGGTCCTTTACTTCTTAGCAGGAGTTCCATCTTAAAGCACAAAACTTGAATACTTCAAAGCGTGTCTTAGTGAGCTCGCATACAGCTCTGTTTCTCCCCAACTCTCTTACACGGATGAGGTCCTCCAGATATTGTTACGATAATAAGCCTCTGGTCAGTCCATCTAGATCCCTCTTCTCTTATTCCAACTTGGTTTCCCCGATCTTTGGGAGCTTGGAGTGCTGCGGGCTGATCAGTATTTTACGGCTTCCTCATAAACTGCCGAAGCTTGTTTTCCTGAATTAGTTCTTCGATCAGTTTCTTCAAGTGAAGGTACTCATTCACGTTATGACCATATGTTTCATGGAAACCGCGGTACATTTCTTAGCGCTTCTGTCATTCAGTTGCTCCCTTTTTAGGTGGCTTCTTATACTTCTCTACCCCTTGTATTGCAAGGTAGATGTTCTCTGGAGTATCATTGAGCGGGGTGTAGTCTTTTAGTTTGAAGCCTTTACGACGCTTGCTACTTTCATTTTGCTTGTTTGAATTTTGATTCTTCCTTTTCTAATTCTCATCCTTTCCCGCTTTTAATGCAGTAGTACCGAAGGTATTTGTTCTTGGTTTGCCACCAAACAATTCTATCCAACGTAGGTTGGTTACAGGTTAGCAGGTCTTCCTTCTAACTCTTCCGCTTTTTCCAATCTTAAGTACTGGCTCACCTTTCAATTAAAGTCCTTCCTGGAGGTTGGTTGCTTCATTTTGATCCATTTCTCGAATTCAGTGTTGGGATGGATGGTGCAGACCAGAGCCATGAAGACCATATATTCTTTTGGATTACATACTTCAGTGACTATGGTGTCAAATCGGCTCATGAAGGATTTCAAAGATTCGTTTCGTCCCTGGAATAGGCCCGATTAGGAGATCATGTCTATCATTGCGCCGTGTGAAGCCTAAATTGATCAAGAATCCTCATTGCTAATTCATCGAAAGTGAGATGAATTTAGGTGGGAGCCTGGTGAACCACATGGAAGTGGTTCCTTCCGTAAAGACTGGAAAACATCTGCACCATACAGTATTTGGAGCATCCACTCAATCTATGTACCAACTATACTTATACAAGTGAGGATTCAGATCCCTAGTTCCATTGTAGGATGGGATAGTTAGCATGGTGAACATGATAGGACATCATTCATTCAGAATGTCATCAGTGAAAGGAGTCAAGCTTGGAGCGAATCCCCATTAATCATCTCTACTATTCTTGCTTTCATCCATTAGGCGCTTGACCATGTACGTGATATATGCATCGGATGTGTGGTAATGTGATGGCCCAGAATTTTTGGATATTTGAAATTGAATTATTTAATTGATTTTAAATATTTGAAAGTTAGTTTAACTTGAATTCAAAATATCACTAATTATTTAGCAATTAAAATTATTGAATTTAATTTTTGGAGTTGGGTAAATTATTTGAATCTTCAGTTTATGATTGTTAAAATATTTTTAAGGCTTAGAAAATTCATATTGATCATACTGAAGGTAATAAAACCTTTAAAATTGAATTGGAAAGTGATTTGTTCAGTTTTGAATTTATATTATTTAAATTGAATTTTAAAATAGCCTTCCTAGGCACATTCTCGGAATTCGAAAAAACCAGTTTCATTGCATCCGTAATAGTATATTATTGCCGTATTTCAAATTCCGTAGCGTTTGTAGTTGTTGTGTGAGCATACGATAGGTTAACGCGCTGAAATTATATCGAAATTTAATAAAAATAACTAGTCCAAAAAGCTATCTTCTCTATACGATCGAATAAGGGCTCGAAACCTTTTCTAATACGTTCGAAATAGGGGTATAACTTATGAACGCCTAGCAACATACCTCGATTAGAGATCGAGATTGTGAGTTGCGGAAATCGGGATGATTTGAATTTGAGTTTGAATTTAAATATAAATATTATTAACACATCTAAGAACTGTAGCAAAATAGATGTAAGGAAATTTCAAACACATGTCCTTCTTTGTAGAACATGCGTCTCTTTTGGAAATAAAATAAAAGAAGGTAAATTATCGATCAGAGGAGTTTCTTTTCAACAGGAGAAAAATCAAACCAAATAAACAATGTCCTCTTCGGTTCTATTCTTTTCAAATCCATCGATTTCTCAAAAAATATTCCATGGCTGTAAAAAAAAGGGCAGATCCTGATCCAAATTCAAAACACGAGGGGAGAGGTCGCGATCCTTAGTCGCTCGGCGAAGTGAGGCTGGGTTCGCGTTAATGTTCGATTGCGTGTCGATCTAGAGCTCTATTATTCTACGCTCGGGGGAAAGGAAGGGACGACTTCGATTCACATCGAAACTAGATCTCAATCTTGTTCGAAGGTAAGAGGCTTAAAGCTGGAGTTTCGCATCAAGCTTTGCTTTGGGTTTCATAGAGGAGGAGGCCAAGGTGTCACAGACAGGAGTAGGGAATCATGGTTGCTGCATACACGGTGCTGTTGCAGCGCGATCTGGCAGCGTCGTTAAGGGCTATGTGGCGATGTCGGAGGGTGCGGTATTTTTCTTTATTTATTAAATTTGTGTATATATATACACGCAGAAGGAAGAATTTTTACATAAAGATAGTTTTTATTTTTTTAAAAAGAAAGGTGGAACTGTTAGAAACCATTTTTTACAGTAAAGGTATAAAATAGTCCTATTTCTAATTATATATATATATATATATCCACATGCATGTTTATAGTTTATGAAAATTGGATTTTAAAAAAAACCCATATGGATTATTTTTCATATGCAGTTGGAAATGAAGAAAAGTAAGATGTAATTTACTAAGCTATGTTAAAAATAACTTATTAAGGCATTTAATTTATTCAAATAACTCATTTAATTATTTTAGAGATTGTTAAAGGAAGATTAGTAAAAACTAAAATATTAGTTAATTAAATTAATTAAATGAAATTATTTGCTCGATTAGTTCAAATGTTAACAAACCGTATAATGCTATACAAGGTTTCAAATCATGAAGAAAAATAGTCGAGATGGGAATAGATTTGCAAATAGCAAAATAAAAGGTGAGCACTCATCTCAGATTTCTGGTTAATTTAAATAGTAAATTTAAATTATTGATTAATGGATTGAATAGACTGGATGTGATAATATATATATATATATAGTAGCATGTACAGTATATATATTGGAGTGATTGATTTCCCGCATTATATAGCAGATGAGGCCCTATGCACCGCATAATAGCGGATGAGATGATATAACCCCATATACTGCGATATTCCACCTCAAAGTGGAATTGGTATTTTATATTTTGTTAGTGGATGTAGGGAAACAAGTTGGAGAGATCCAACTGGATTCCTCAAAATTATTTTGATTGTTTAATATTCTGTGATATGGTTTATTTGATAATCTGTGATAAATTATATTGGTATTTAAAATATTGGATGCTATGGTTTGAATGAATATATTTGGGTATACTGAGTTATCAATATATATATATATATATATATATATATATATATATATATATATATATTGGATTTTTGAAGGGAAATAAAAAGGAGATTTTTTAGTCAATAATTATAGAGGGTTGGATAAATGAATTGGAAAAAAATAAAAGTTGATTTTTAAATACTAATAAATAAATCCAAGTTTGGGAAAGGAGATTTTTAAATAAATGGGAATAAGTGGATTTTTAAACTTAAGTGATATTTAAGGAATAAAAGATGTATTAAATTTAGAATTTAAATGATTTAAGAAGAAATAAAAGAAACATTTGAAATAAACATGAAATTGTTATTTTCAGTTTAAATAAGATTTTCAATCATTATTAAGAAGTTAAATTTGAAATTAATGGGTTTTAAAAATAAAATTTAGTAAGTAAAGGAAGTTATTTTTAAATGGAGTAAATTTGGAAATCGATTTGGAAATTGATAATGTGTTTGAAACTGTGATTTAATAGGGGTGAGACTATGGAATTTATAAACCGGGTTTATAAAGTGAAATAAGATATTAGGGAATACTTGGAAGTATAAATTCACGACGGGAATTTATAAAGGAATGGGTAATTTATTTCAAAAATAAATAGTGGATTGTTTTTAAAAGGAGTGGAAGAGAAGTGTGTTTCCTTGAAAAGCCAAATACATTTTTCAAAACAGATTTTTAGTATAAGTTAAAAGTTTTAAAGTTTGTTTCAAGGAATGTCTTTAAGAAATTATTATTTAAGTTGTTTAAATTTTAAAAGTAAACATTTATTTAAAGTAATTACAATAGTAATTAATTGAAAGGTTTGACTAGTATTATGACTTTAAGGATAGTTACTAATATTTATATTTTATAAAATAGTTTTAGTTTAAATATAGTTTAGTTAAAGTTTTATTTGAAAACTTGTATAGATTCTTATAATTCTTATTTTAAAATTTAATTTGGCTTAACTTTTATTTAAATAAAATATTTTATAAAGTAGTTTTATATTTTTGAATAAAGTATTTTAAGTAGTTTAATTTAAATGTTTTAAAGTACACTTTAGAATAAAGTGATTTAAATTATTTTAAAATCTAAAGTATTTGGACTTGGTGATTTTCAATGGAAATAAATAATATTTGGAAAATTTATTCCATGAGAGAAAGACGGTTTGAAACTGTTTTCAAAGGGTTGAAGTATGGAAAATAACTTGCGAAGTTATTTTGAAATAAATAATTTGGAAAATTATTTAAAATCTGATGGTTGTTTGTGAATGTTATTTGATATTTAAATAACCGACTATCAATATTGGTCAATGCGCTGATCGTTTCGAAGAGTACGAGATCGGGATTAATTTTTCGAAAACCATTTCGATCCGGTTTGAACGTTCGTGATGAAGACAAGAGCCTAGAGTCGAAGAATGGACCAGTGAAGTGCAAGGGCTAGTCGCTACTAATCCTGAGGGTGATTCCAAAATGGATGTAGTAGGAGTAGTGCCTTCGGTTTCGTTCGAACCCGAAACAGACTTGTATGGACGAATGCTTTCAGAACATCGTCAGGAGGGCGATGAGCATTCATAGTGATGTGTGCTAAAAAGGTAACGCATAGCCTCGAGCTTCATCAACCGGGAATGGCTAAAACAGGGGAGGTGCACACAAGGCTAAGTGTCTAGCAACTAATTAGGGTAAGGTCACCGCTGTCTACATGACCCTTTATTTCGATTGTGTGGGCGGTTGTTGATCCCAACCATGGGGTGAACTTATTCGGACTGTCCAGTAAGGGGTAGCTCCGGTCTTGTGATGCAGGGGATCAGGGTGGATCCTCGGTACGGTGATCTAGACCACGTACTGTTATGGGCGGTACCCCAATAGCTCTGCCATTCATGGAAATTCATTCTCCCTACGTGCCTTTATGGTTTTTGTTTGTAGATCCCACTTTGTGGCCAGTAGCTAGAATTTAATAATGTAACAATTTTGGCTATTTGAATAAGTATTTGTATACAGACACTACTATGATATCAGAGGATTTTATATGAAATGTTTTGGTTATCGTAAGGTAAAAGCCCATCATGTTTATTTGTGGCGTACTCTTACGAGATACGTTTGATTTTAAAGGGTTTTGAAAACTTTAATAATCCAATTGAGTGTATATTCTCACGCTGGGTTTCCAGACTGACTCGGGTGTTATTTAACTATAATGCTCAGGTCAGACCAAGTATTATAGAGTACAGATTCTGGATGGATTGCTGTGGAGCTCAGGAGACGAGCTGGATGGCGAGATGTACTTCCATACTTGATTATTATGCCGCTGTGTAAGGACATGTTACGGAACTGTCTGGATTTGATGAAATGATTGTTGTACTCTGAGAAATGTATGTATATATGATGATATAGATTCTTTGTATTTAAAGTCGATGTTACATGTCATATTTTATTCCGCTGCGTTTGTGAGATTCTGATATTGTTTTCTATTTCTTCTTCTACCTCCTTCTTCTTTAGCCCTAATGGTTCTATTTTCCGGCATTCGATTGTTCGGCATTTGATACAATGGCCGTATAAATGTCTATTTTCGGGTTTCGAACAATCGGGTCGTTACACTTGGTATCAGAGCTGAAGGTTAAGCGAGAACCTTGGCTCTGGTGGGGATTACTCATTTGAATAGAGTCTGCAGTACTCTAGAATGAGTATGAGTGTATTAATAGTATGAGCGCGTATTTTTTAGTGAATATATAAAAGTTGTTTTTATATCGTGTTGACTTATCGGTTAAAAGTGTTTATGAATTCCAATCGATATGTGGGACGCCATGTGATCGATATGGGTTTCTAAACTCGACACGGTATTGTTTTAAAATAGGCTAAATGAAATAATTTTACCCAAATTATTTTTGTATCTAAAGGTTATAATTTTTCGAAAATTATTATAGTTATATATGTGGTTGCTTGGTTGTTAGGAAGTGATAATCTTTACTACTAATAATGTAAATTCATTCAACTGTTTTCGACCGTGTCTTTTGGAAATACCCAAAATGCCCTCATCATTTCCGTCTCCATCTCCCATATCCAGTCGCGATTCATAATACCTAAAAGCAGTCTCTCCCCTAATTCCCCCGAATTCCAAAACCTCAAATCCCGAATCGAATATTTACTGTTCATCCAATTTGAAAAGTTAAAAAACGATACTCTTCCAAAATCATTTTTCCTTACTCGCAAATCAAAGGGGATAGCGTCAACAAAGATGTAGCATCCACGAAATGCGATTGGATGGACGTAACAACTCGAGCATACTGCGAGCTTCTTATTTTTCTAGGCCTAGAGGGACGAACATAGAGTCATCGCATTTCTTTAAATCCTCTTGGAATTGCATTAGATCCACCAACTATTTTAACCGTACAAATTTTAGCACTTCTTTTATCCAAAGGTATAATTCTTTTTAAAATGTCTTAACTTCAGTGTTTATACTGACTTTTTTATTGTTGATATTTGGTTGTTCCTTGATATTCCAAGGCGATATACAATAACTCCTTATAGAAGGTAGCTTAATATGAAAAACTGCTGCTTCTTTTTAGGATTTAGCAAGAACAAACACACTAATTTCTATTAATTAAAGTTGGAATCACTTCTTTTAAATTTTTATAAATGGTGTGGTTGTTTTGGTAGTGTTAAACAAAAAGTAAATTTTCTATTTTTAGATTGAGTTTGAGCATGGCGGGGGATGTTTGTAGTTTGGTATGTTTGATTGTTTAGGTTGGTTGATAATGAGTGGTTTTGTTAAGGTCGGTGAACTGCGAGGTGCTTGGGTAGGTAACTTTGTTCAGGTTGCTGATGAATGACTTGGTGAGGTTGATAATGAAGGATAAGCGATTGGATTGGGTTATTTTTTTCAAGTGTATTGTAGTGTTGGAGAGGTAGCAGTGATGTTTCAGGAGATGGGGGTTCGTAGTGAGCTTGTATTGCTGTGGAAGATGTTGTTTGGTTTGAGTTGGTATTGTTGTACAAATGATGGAGATGGTTGCTTGTGGTTTGCAGAGGGGAAGTTTGTGTGATGCAGGTGATTGAAGTTTGATGATGAGGTCGATAGGTCTTTGATAGTTGCAGGTGTAGGTGTCTGATAAGTGTTTGAGTATGATCAATAGGTGCAGGTGTTTTGATGCAGTTTGTGTTTGGTGTAACAACAAGTGATGTTGTAGGTCGTTGCTGTAGTGGTGTTCTATGAAGGTGTAGTTTTGAGTGGCTCTGTTGTTGTATTATGCTGTTTGGTTGCAGGCAGAAGTGATTGAAGGTTGGCAGTGGGTGTATAAGAGATGTAGGTGGAGGAATTACGGGCTGTTCGCAGTTATAGTTCGAGATTGTTGAAGAGGGAAGAGGGATGGTGAAGTTTTGATGGCAAGTTTTATAAAGAGTGATCGTTCGGATTTAGATGCTGGAGGCTGAAGGTGTAGTTTCGGTGAGATGAAGATGAAGTGTTTTCGGTAGAAGTAGTGATTGTTTTAGAATGTGTGCAGAAGTAGTGAGGGATAGAAGAAGTTTACTGATGCATGGTTGTAGTGAGAGAAAGTTGCATGGTTATTGAAGTTTGAGGTTTGTTTGTTGTTTGTTGGAGTAATGAAGTAGTAAGGGTGACTTTGATTGTTTTTGTAGGATTATAATGTAGGAGTACTGTTAGATTTGGGTGAGGTGATTTGTTGTGGTGGAGATGGTAGAGATACTATTTCTTGACATTGCAAAAGAAAATATCAGATTTTATGTTTTTATTAAAACTGTAAACCTAAGTATTCCAACGATGTCTATGTGGGATTAATTTTTCTATTTCGAACAAATGTTAACAGTGAAGAGGTTAACGCGATCAAAGTTAAGTCCAATGTTTAGTATTTAGAACTCATGTATACCCTATTATTGTACTGTAATATTAATATATATTTTCATATGCACATGAAGACCTGGATTTTATTTATTTGTTTACATGTGAAATGTATTACATAAACTGCAATTTTGAAGTTGTGTTGTGTATGGGTACGCAAGAACTTAACCAAGTTTTGTCTTTATGGGACAAACATTTCTGTTATTGAATTTCAACATGGTAATATCTTAAAATTCTGTTAAATGTACAGATTAATTTAAAACTTGGAATTTTCATTCAGAAACTTGATAAATTGGTGAATGCTTTTTTTAATTATTAGTTAAATTTGGTGATACAATTCATTATTTTCCAGTTTGAGTGTGGTCAATTCAATTTGAATGATTTTATTTTTAAATAGATTTCACAACTACTATATATATTAAAAATTGTCCTTTTAAACATTACATAATCGAGTGAAAAAATTAGTTGGCATAAATATTACATAACTAAGTGAAAAAAGTGGAACGCGTAAATATTACATGACTGAGTGAGAAAATTAGAAGACATACTACAACAAATGACATATAGTTGCAGTTCTTGCTCTGCATGTTGGCATATGTGTAAGCTTTATTTAGTGGGTAAAAGTTTGTGTAATTTTTCTTTATTAGAACACTATGTAAGTTATTCTTATGTGTGTGCATCCATTTATAATATTTTGGGAAAGATATTATACCTTTAAAGTATATCCTCCAAGCATTGTTTACTTTGAACAAGCTGCAAGTTTCATCATTTTCTTAATTTGGCTATTATGTGCTGGCATGCACATTCATGATTATGATTATATTCTTTATTATGAAATATTTTGCTTGCAAGTCGTTACTATTTTATATCAAAATAGGCATAAAAAGGTTTTGGCATAAATTTCTTGCACTTAAACTATTACTTTATAGACAAAATAAATAAACCACAAGACTTTGCAGTTGTATGGTTGTTGCAATTCATTGTATATGCATATGTGTTCTTTAGTTTCTTACTGTATATCTAATTCTATGATTATATTTTTCTATATATTTGAATTTTAGCTTACAGTCTAACATTCTTTTACCATCTTACTTAGGTTGTTTGCCGCTTATGAGATATATAGTAAACAGAAGCCAACGGAGAGCGAAAGCAAACAAACATGAGTTTTGTGCCTAAAAAAATTGTTTAATTTGTAGAGGGTTTTATTTGTTGTCATTAGTCGCATAATGCAGTGTTGTGAAGTACTACTACACCTATTGTGAATTATTGCTTTATACTGTCAGCATTAAAGGTTGACTCCACTGCTATATTGGATAAAGTCTTAACTAAAGTTATACCTTTATGCGTTGCTTGGTAAAAATGAAATCAACGAAGCTGATGGTGAACAATTTGAAGTCACTTGCATCCATTGTTCTTCTTGGAGACAATTTTACACTATACTTATGTTCATTAAATTTATGTACATATGAAGTTGCGATCTCAAGAAATTCTTGACCAAAATTGCTGCTAAAAAGTGGATATGAAGAAAAAAGTAAATCATTTTTTCCTGTTTCATGTCTTTGTTTTATTGAAGTTGTATAGATAATTTTATTTTGCATTATTTTTATGTGTTGAACCATAAAATGGTTATTATCCTTTATATGTTTTGTAATATGTTATGCTTTATATGCTTTATAGACTGGATCAATAGACAGTAGTAGACTTCATCAGTATTTATGCATTCAACTAGGGTAATAAATGTAAATATGTGCTGATTCATTCCAACTTTACATTATTTCAACCGGTTCTCTTACATTCATTTCTTTTTTTAATCTTACTTTCCTAACAACGGAATACATAGAGCATTTTCCAAGCAGCACGTGGTGACTTCGGCTGCACATATTTTATCAAATCTTAGGCCTCAATTTGCATGTCACGTTTGCACCTACGTCAACTATGACGCCATCAATTGATAGCACTGTATTAGACTGTCTTCAGGAGTATAGTCTTGGATATTTAAAAAAAGACAAATGTACAACAATACGTCTAATGCCAAATCTGGGAGTAGAACGGATGCACTCAACTTCGGCAGCATCATATTAAGTATTAGCAAGGAACATATAGAGGTCAAAAAAATTAGTTCGTACCAAAGCTAAACTGCTACAAAAACCGCTACCAACATATGCAGTATGTATGGGCATGCCATGTCAAACTGTGCAAATATGCTAATAATTAGATAGTTTCCCTTTGGTTCTCAATTGACTGAAGAAAGAGATTATTAGAATCACTAGCATTGCCAACGTATTTTGGGAACTGTCCTTTGCTTACTTTCACTGAAATGAAGGCACGGGATTTGGTTAAAGATGATGGCGTTACATTGGCATGTGAACAAATTAGAAAAAAAATCAAAGTTATTACTGTCCGTTTATTTAATTCTTGATATTTGAAATGGGAGCTCTATAAGTCATTGTATGTTGGCCTAATTTTATCTGTTGACAAGCAATGTTATTTCTATCATTGCTTGAGTATACTCGATTTCTTCCAATGTTATTTTTATCTATCTTCCCTTTGTAGCAGTCTATATTTTTGTTTTACTGTCAGAGAATATTTACTCAGCCCTATGCTTTAGATAGGCTATGGATAACAACTCTAATTGTTGGGTATGTTTTGGAAATATTTAAGGCTCCATCTAAGCCAGGATTTATTACTTCAATTCTTTTGCTAACCAATTTGGTAAAAGGACCAGGGCTAGAAAAATAGAAAACAGTTACGCAACATTCATTTTGACCTTCATAATCAATAAATCTAGAACTCAAGCGTCAAAATGTTTCAGGTTAATTCTTTTACGCGGTTTTCAAACTTCATCAATTGTGCATAATTTCATCAAGTGGGCATTATTTTCATTGATCAGGCTTTCAATGCACAATTTTACTATACACTAATTGATGAAAAAACAAGTGCTTGAGAGAACTATTATATCCAATATTCCCTCTTTTTATTTTATTTTCAATGCATATCAGCTTGTTATTATATTTCTCTCAATTTGTTGTCAATGTTTTTTCTTTCTTAAAAATTTTATTTACGCGTCCCGCATCTGGGTGTATGCATGAATTTGTTTCAACCGTCCGGCCGTGACATAAGGCAACTTAGAGTATTTCACTATTTCTGCTCACAGCCCACTTTAGCTAAAAGTACATATGCATGTAAAAGGTCAAGTATTATTTTCATGTTCGGTAGTTAAAATATACCAAAATAAAAGAAACAAATGATAAAACAATAAGTGCTTTCAAGTTATAGGTTCTATGAATGTTGTTCAATTATCTTGGTTTTCTTGGTCATTGCTTCAGGTTCATTTTATATTAGCAATGGTATTGTCAAATCTACTTCCACATGTGCAACTATGAATGCATGCACATTGTGATTAAATGCAGGCTCAATTAGGCGTGCATATATACTCATATTAAATTATTATAATTTAAGTGTGAAATTGAATAAGAAGTTAAGATAATAATAAAAGTTTAAGGAAATAAATGGAATTTGAAATGTAAATTATGAATGTGATTTATAATTGAAATTGAGATAAAAATTCCAGAGTAATGTTTAAATATGAATTGGATGGATTTGGAATTTGGAATTTTGGGAAAAGTTTTAGTTCCTTTGGGTTTGAAAATGGTTTTCAAAAGTTTTAGAGAAATAATGGTGATAGTATTTGAGAAATATTTTGAATTGGATTTGAAATTTGGTGAGATTTGAAATTTAAAAATATTTGAAGGGGTTTTAAGGAGATAAAAGAGTTGAACTCTTTTCGATTGCTGGGAAATAACTTCGATGATGACTGCAACATCATCGATGTTCATTTTTGAGTTTCCAAAAGAGAAACTGCTACTAAATTGTTTTAAAATGGAGTGTTTGCAAAACTAAGTTTGGTTTTAAAATTCAAAGGATAATTTGATACCAAAGGATTTTGGATATAATTGATTTCAAAATGATTTTGAAATACTTATGATTGCTGAAGAATCTGGAATTGGAATAAAATGTTTTGAGTGTTTAAGTCGTGGTTTGAACTCTGGTAGCTTGACTAAAAATGTTTATGGATTATAAACAGGTTTGGAAGCTTATAAGTTTGGAAATTTGCCTGGAATGGAATTAACTTGTAAATAGTAAATAAAAGTAAGTGTGAAAACAAAATAAGCTGAAAGGTAAGCTAAGTAATTGAAGTGAATTAAAAGAAGTTAGCCAATAGAAGGAAAATAAATTAGAGAACTTATAGAATCTTGAAAGCTGAATTAAATTAGAATGTAACCAAACCAAGTTAAATAAAAAGTGAATGTTGAGGAAATAAATCTAAGTAGGCTAAATAAAATGAGTTATTGAAAATAAAATTTATTAGTTGGAAATAAATTTGTGTATGAACAAACGAATTTATATTTGTAAGTAAATGAAATTGAATCTGGATATTGAAATTAAATTTGAATGGTGTTAAATAAAGTAAAATGGAAAATATAGTTGTGTTGGATAAATAAAACAAAAGATTGAAAATAAAAATTAATAAGTAAACTAATTGATTAAGTCGGTAAGTAAATGAACTGGAATTGAATATTGGAATGATATTTAATTTGGATTGGCTGAAGTAAAGTAAAGTGAAGTTAAAAGATTAATTTGTAGTTGACTAAAAATAATTTAAAGTTTGGAAATAAATCCATTGGGATTTAAATAAATTAGTAAGTGGAGCTAATGAGAGAAATGGTTAATTAAGTATGGATTGAGATAATGTGAATAGAATTCAATATTTAAAATGAAAGGGAAATTGAATTCAAATGAATTTGAAAATGAAAATTTGAGTAAAAGTTATAAAATATTCCTATTTCTAATTTAATATATATATATATATATATATTCACATGCATGTTTAAAGTTTATGAAAATTGGGTTTTCTAGAAAACCCATATGGATTAGTTTTCATATGCAGTTGGAAATGAAGAAAAGTAAGATGTAATTTACTAAGCTATGTTAAAAATAATTTATTAAGGTGTTTAATTTATTTGAATAAATCATTTAATTATTTTAGAAATTTTTAAAGGAAGATTAGTTAAAACTAAAATATTAGTTGATTAAATTTATTAAATGAAATTATTTGCTTGATTAGTTCAAATGTTAACAAACGGTATAATGTTATACAAGGTCTGAAATCATGAAGAAAAATAGTCGAGATGGAAATGGATTTGCAAACAGAAAAATAAAAGGTGAGTTAATCTCACTCATCTCGAATTTCTGATTAATTTAAATAGTAAATTTAAATTATTAGTTGATGGATTGAATAGACTGGATGTGATAGTATATACATAGTAGTATATATAGTATATATTTTGGAGTGATTGATTTCCTGCATTATATAGCGGATAAGACCCTATGCGCCGCATAATAGCAGACGAGATGATATAATCCCATATATCGTGATATTCCACCTCGAAGTGGAATTGGTATTTTATATTGTGCTAACATCTGTGGATGTATGAAAACAGGTTGGAGGGATCCAACTGGATTCCTCAAAATTATTAATATTGTTTAATATTCTTTGATATGGTTTATTTGATAATCTGTGACAAATTATATTGGTAATTGAAATATTGGATGCTATGGTTTGACTAAATTTAGTTAGGCATACTAACTTATCAATATGTATATATATATATTGGATTTTTGAAGGGAAATAAAAAGGAGATTTTTTTAATAAATAATTATAGAGGGTTGGATAAATGAATTGGAAAAAAAAGTTGATTTTTAAATTCTAATAAATAAATCCAAGTTTGGGAATGGAGATTTTTGAATAAATAGGAATAAGTGGATTTTTAAACTTAAGTGATATTTAAGGAATAAAAGATTTATTAAATTCAAAATTTAAATGGTTTAAGAAGAAATAAAAGAAGAATTTGAAATAAACATGAAATTGTTATTTTCAGTTTAAATAAGATTTTAAATCATTATTAAGAAGTTAAATCTGAAATTAATGGGTTTTAAAAATAAAATTTAGTAATTAAAGGATGTTATTTTAAATGGAGTAAATCTGGAAATTGATTTGGAAATTGATAAGTGTTTCAAATTGTGATTTAAAAGGAGTGAGACTATGGAATTTATAAACTGTGTTTATAAAGTGAAATATGATATTAGGGAATATTTGAAAGTATAAATTCACAATGGGAATTTATAAAGGAATGGGTAATTTATTTTAAAAATAAATAGTGGATTATTTTTAAAAGGAGTAGAAGAGAAGTGTGTTTCCTTGAAATGCCAAATACGTTTTTTAAAATAGTTTTTTCGTATAAGTCAAAAGTTTTAAAGTTTGATTCAAGGAATGTTTTTAAGAAATTATTATTTAAGTTGTTTAAATTTTAAAAGTAAACGTTTATTTAAATTAATTATAGTAGTAATGAATTGAAAGGTTTAACAAGTATTATGATTTTAAGAATAATTATAAATATTTATATTTTATAAAATAGTTTTATTTTAAAGATAGTTTGGTTAAAGTTTTATTTGAAAACTCGTACAGAATTTCGTAACTCTTATTTTAAAATTTAGTTTGGCTTAACTTTCATTTAAAAAAATTATAAAGTAGTTTTATAATTTTGAATAAAGTATTTTGAGTAGTTTAATTTAAAGGTTTTAAAGTATATTTTAGAATAAAGTGATTTAAATTATTTTAAAATCTAAAGTATTTGGACGTGGTGATTTTCAGTGGAATTAAATAATATTTGGAAAATTTATTCCGTGAAAGAAAGATGGTTTGAAACTGTTTTCAAAGAGTTGAAGTATGGAAAATAATTTGCGAAGTGATTTTGAAGTAAATAATTTGGAAAATTATTTAAAATCTAATGGTTATTTGTGAATGTTATTTGATAGTTAAATAACCGACTATCAATATTGGCCAATGCGCTTATCGTTTCAAAGAGTCCGGGATCGGGATTAATTTTCAAAAACCACTATGATCTGGTTTGGACGTTTCATGATGAAGAAAAGAGCTTGGAGTCGAAGAATGGAGCAGTAAAGTGCAAGGGCTAGTTACTACTAATCCTGAGGGTGATTCCAAAATGGAGTAGGAGTAGTGCCTTCGGTTCCGTTCGAACCCGGAACGGACTTGTATGTACGAATGCTTTTAGAACATCGTCACGAGGACGATGAGCATTCAAAGTGTATGTGTGCTAAAATGGTAACGCATAACCTCAAGCCTTATCAACCGGGAATGGCTAAAACATGGGAGGTGCACAGAAGGCTAAGTGGATAGCAACCAATTAGGGTCAGGTCACCCCTGTCTAGATGTCCCTTTATTTCGGCTGTGTGGGCGGTTGTTGATCCCAACCGTGGGGTGAACTTATCCGGACTTTCCAGTAAGGGGTAGCTCCGGTCTTGTGATGCAGAGGATCAGGGTGGATCCTCGGTACGGTGATCTAGACCACGTACGGTGACGGGCGGTACCGCAGTAGCCCTGCCATTGATGGAAATCCAGTCTCCCTACGTGCCTTTACGGTTTTTGTTCGTAGAACCAACTTTGTGGCTAGTAGCTGGAATTTAATAATGTAACAATTTCGGCTATTTGAATAAGTATTTGTATATCAACACTACTATAATATCAGAGGATTTTATATGAAATGTTTTGGTTATCGTAAGGTGAAAACCTGGCATGTTTATTTATGGCATGGTCTTACGAGATGCCTTTGATTTCAAAGGATTTTGAAAACTTTAATAATCCAATTTAGTGTATTTTCTCACGCTAGTTTTCTAGACAGACTCGGGTGTTATTTAACTTTAATGCTCGGGTCAGACCGAGTATTATAGTGTACGGATTCTGGATGGACTACTGTGGAGCTCAAGCGACGAGCTGGATGGCGAGACATACTTCCGTACTTATTTATTATTCTGCCGTGTAAGGACATGTTACTGAACTGTCCAGATTTGACGAAATGATTGTTGTACTCTGAGAAATGTATGTGTATATGATGATACAGATTCTTTGTATTTAAAGTCGATGTTATATATCATATTTTATTCCACTGCGTTTGTGAGATTCTGATATTGTTTTCTATTTCTTCTTCTACCTTCTTCTTTTTTAGCCCAAAATGTTTGATTTTCCGGCATTCGATTGTTCGGCATTTGATACGGTGGTCGTATAAATGTCAATTTTCGGGCGTCGAAAAATCGGCTCATTACAAGTAATCTGTGGGTTGGTTGTCAGTGACTATACCAAGTGTTTGATTTTGAAAACAGTCTGGCTTAGTGGGCTGAAGCCTAGCTCACCTGTCTTTGGGAGAGCTATTCGCTCGGAGTTCCGTTGGCTTGCAGTTAGTCGTATGGGGTAATTTGGACGTCTTTGGCGGTATTTAGCACGTTAGTGCACTCTTTTAACTCATCATCGTCAAGTTGCTCTCCATCTTCAAATTTAGATATATCAAATGCTATATCTTCCTATGGAGTTTTCATCCCTAGATTAAAGTTTATAGTGGGCTGCTTTGCAGTTGGTGAAGTGCTTTCATTTCCTTCTATGGTGATTCCTACAGCTCCACCTACTACTCCCTATTGCTGTTGCTTTCTATTTTTCCTGTTTAAGCCAGAAACGAAAGAGATTTCTGGTTCCATGACGGCCGTGGGTTCTGGCATAGATCTTGGAGCAACAAGTGATTGTAAAGTCAAGAGGGCATTCAATTTGTCCATAAGAGCTATTTGGCTATTTTCCACCTTTTGATCAATTTCATCAACCGCCTTACTTAATTCAAAACTATGACAACTTCATGCTGAATAGAAGATCCCGGCATCAGATCTACTACGTTCGTGCCAGAATTTGGTTTGGCTAATGGGTTGTTGGCACCATCGACTTCAACTTGATGAGGATTAATTTCTTCTCCAGCAATTTCAACTCCTATGGATATTCTGAAAGCAGTTCTCTTTCGTCCCGGTGCCATTGATTCTCAACAGCTAATTTTCTAAGCAAAAGATTGGGTATCTAACTTCTAAACCTTTATGATCTAAAATAGATAGCTAGATTTAAGCGTGAGTTCAGTTCTTAGTGAAAGCAACAAAATGTAAACTCAAGAAATGGATCAACACCCTGGATTGAGTGTTAAAGAAATAGTCCTATTTATCAAGGCAAATTAAATAAGAGAAATAATAGTAAATTGTTGAAAATGTAAAGAGACAAGAGATTTTTATAGTGGTTTGGCTGTTAATGAAGCCTACGTCCACTTTATAGCTTTTATTTAATCAATTGCTGTTATAAGAGAGTTTGAATTGCAATATGATTTCTATTTTCCATGTTGGATTAAGCCATCATTATTAGAAACAAGTGGATCTCTATTGTCTCTTCATGGCTGTTGCATGGGAAAAGAGGAGTGAAGAAAGAATAGCAGAGCTTCAGCAGAGATCTAGTTAGAAACTCTTTTTCTATTAGAGGTAGGATGGTATTTATAGGACTTAGGGAACACCTGGGCCATAATTATTGCACCAGAATCCTATAGCCGAAAATAGGAAGCAACATAGAAAATTTGTAGTAATTTTAAGCTAAGTATTTGGATCGGTACCAATCCTATTGGAACGGATCGGTATCGATCCAAATAGTTGTTCAATTTTTGCACAACTTCCATCCAGTTGACTTCCTTGCTTGATTATGATGTCCTCCGTGGAATTTTGTAGCCTGTTGACTTGTTTTGATGATGATTCATGTGTAAACATGACTAAATTATAGTCGGAATTAGATAAGTCTTCGCTTTTTGAACTCATATGCTTGGAATACCACCAAACTTGGTAGATATGCATAGAAGAGACATAAGATCATGATGCAAGTGGCTAGGAGAAATAAGCCAACATTTTGGATCTGTAACGATCCAACGAGTTAGTGTATTTTTGGCTTAAACTTCTTGTGTTCCTTCGTCTGGTCCTCTTTAGATCCCCATTCAATTTCGAGTTATTCTAGCTTAATTTGAATGCTCTCACACCTTTTGAATTCTGCTGGGTTGAAAACCCGATCAACATTTACCCCCGGAGCATGCTTTCATTGGAAACAAGATGTGCTATGGAATTATTCATCTTTCAGTTTCTGTTTTATGGAGTTTCATTGATTGTATCTAGCCATCTTGAACTGTCATTTATGACATACCAACTAATTTTCTAGTCCTTAGTTGTGAAACTTCATTACTCACAATTATGGAGTGACCTTGGCTCGATAACTTCTAGGATGAAAACAAACATCGAGTAGGCTAAGCAGATGAAATTTGAAGTCTTTTGGAGGAATATATTTGGATCTATACCGATCCAGTTGGACCGGATCGGTGACGATCCAAGTACATAGAAAAAATATCACGTTTCCTCTTCTCCTTTTTTCTATATACATATATGGGATCGGATCTCCCATTCTCTCGCTTTACCTTTTTGAGTCGAACTGATCCAAGTGCCCTGAGTTGCCGCCGATCCATCACCTACCATCGCCCGAGAGCAATCGCCATTGATCTTTGCCTCTAGCGGCACTAACCGCCGCCTACTGAAGTCGCCGCTACAGTTCCACTATCGTGCCTCTCTACGTTTCTATCTTCACTGATCCAATAGGTTTGGGCAATTTTCCTACCTTGGAAATTTCGGAGAGGAAATTATTTTATAGGAGGAAAACGTAACGACCCAGAATTTCAACCATTTTGATTTGGAATATTTAACCAATTTTAAATATTGAAAAGTTAATTTTACAACTTAAATAACTTGAATTTCAAATATAACGATTTATTTGACAATTAAATTGTTAAATTTAACATTGGGATTGTTTAAATAATTAAATCTTTAATTCTGTATGAATGGAAATGATTTGGAAATCTTCTTTAAACAATTTAAAATAATAAGAATGATAATACTGAATTTTTAGTTTGGATATAAAAATGATTCATTTGATTTTATAATAAACCGTTTTAATTAACATATGAAAATAGTCTTTTGGGGTACTATTTCGGATTTTGACGAAAGCAATTTCATTCGATCCATAATAATGAATTATTATATGCCATCGAATTTCATGGTGATTGGACTATCGTTTGTCGTGCGAGGTCGAAACGCTTAGGCATATAGAATGATAGGCATCACATCTTGGTAGGAGTATGAAATTTTGGATGTTTTATAGCTTGATATTTTAAGTTGAAAATAATATATATAATATTTTATAACCACGCTCCAGCCCATACCTCTGGACGTTCATGACCACACCCTCATTTTTTCAATGCTTCCTTCCTCTTCTCGTTCAACTATTCAAACCAAAAGAGAAAAAAGTTAGCTTTAAAAATTGAAATCAATTCAAAGAAATTATACAAAATTGTGAAATTATTTTCCCTGGATTGATATCACCTATATCTTCAGTCTGGCATAAGCATGGGAGGCGTGGCAGCACTTTGGGGAGGAGCAATAGTTCTTGGTAAGCTAGGGCTTGGAAATTCTTGAAATCGAGGAGTTCGGCTATTTCATAATTGTATTCAAGTTTGGGTGAGTAAATTGCACCTATGGCTAGGTTTTGAGGGCTCGTGGTGGAGGTTGATTGGTCGCGACATAATACGGCCTAGGGGAAAGTTCGCCATTGTCGCATTTGGCTCGGAAGGTTTTGATGTAGGGTCATGGGTACGGTTGCATATAGGGGATGGAGGGGGAATCGTCAGTGATCTTGGATAGTCGATTTGTGGCCTTTGGAGAAGGATTTTTGCATGTGTGCACAAACTGGAACGTGCACATGGGAGATGGAGAAATAGGGAATATGAAGATGTGGGATAGCAGGATGAGTTTGTTGGGCCGGGCTTAGTTTTGAATGGTGATTAGTAAATTAAAAGATGCAATTAGTTTATTAATTTTTAATTTAAAATCGATTAATTAAAAATTGTATAACTCTCTCATATGAGGTCCAATCGAGTGTAGATTTTTGCGTTGTGCTCGTAATGATAAAAGCTTCGTAATGGAACTAGTTTGGACAGATTTGAAGATTGTTGAAATTTGGGTTAAAATCGAACGTTGTTCGATTTTAGTTTCAAAATAGAATGCCTTGGCATCAACAGAAATTTCGGTGAGTTGAACTCACATTTTTGTTTAACTAGTATAATATATTGTTGATAAAAACTGTTGATTAGATGTTGGATGATTTATATTTTTTAGTTGGTTTGGATATATTCCTGCCTTTGGAGCGGATGACCCTTTGTATATAATCCCACCTTATAGCGATAGATTTTTGCTTTTATGATTATATATTGTTCGTGATGTAGGGGGACAGGTTGGAGGGATCCAACAGGATTCTTCACCATTATTGATTTTAAGTACATATATATGTGTGCTGATATATATGAATTGGGACGCAGAGGGATAAATTGGAGGAATCCAACGGTATTCCTCGCCTTTGCTGAAATGTTTTCAATAATATTCTTGTTGTATGATGGTTATCAAATCTATTTGTTAAATCTATGGGTTATGACATTGTTTATGTTCAAAATTGAAACCCATGAGCAATAGAAAATCAATATCGATATTTGTTAAGCATTTGTAAGCTATTGGCTCCAAGTATGCATTTTAAAAGTACTATAAATTGCCATTGGAGCTGGAATTGGTTTTTGAAATAGGAAATGATTTAAAAATTCGAAATTGGGGTTTTTCGGAGTATTTTGTTTTAAAGGAATTATTTCTATTTTATTCCAACCTTTTATCTATCTTTTTCAAAGTTGCTTATTTATATTTATGATTGTTTAAAAGTTATTTATTTATATTTAATATTGTTTTAAGGCCATTTATGTATAATTAATATTGTTTTTTAAGACTATTTATCAATATGTTAATATCTTTAAAGATTAATAAATTTAATAATTAATATAGTTTGAGACTAATAATAATGATTGATTTATACTATTTTACAATTATTATTATTACTAATAATAAGGTTGAAAATTTGTTATAAATGTTTTATTTATAATACCTTTGAAATTATTAACTATTATTTTAAGATGTTTTAGGGTTAAGAAATATTTATTTATTTATCTATTTATAAAGTTTATTATTAGTAAGTATTATTATATAATAGTGTTTGAAGTAAATGATTAGTATTTATTTATACATATTCTAGATTTATAAATAGATTTTTATAAAAGACTTGGATTTTATAAGGGGAGTTTATAAAATGGTTTGAAGATTTAGGGGAATATTATTTACAAGGTGAACGAGTTTTATAAATGGTTTTATGAATTTATAAAGGAATTACAAATGATTTTAGAAATGTACCAGAAAGAATTTATAAGTGACTGAAATTTATAAAAGGGATTATAAATGATTTTCAAAGATTTATAAAATGGTTTATAAATGGTTTTAGAGAATTATAAGGAGTTTATAAATGTTTTTAGAATCGAATAATAATAAAATCTTTCTCAGTTTTGTAACTATATTTTTACCATTGAGATAAGTATATGAGTACGTTTTCAAAGTTGCAAGGTGTAAGGCATATGAGTATACTTATACTGTGAGAGACGTATACGAATATTTTGAAACTATTGAAAATATAGGAATTGACAGTTATATCTTTGAAAAAGTATTTTTATACAGGAAATTTACAAAGTGATTTAATCAATAAACAGTTAATTAGGGAGGCTAGTGGTCATTTACATGCTTAACCAATGTTGGTTTTCCCTTTTGAGATAAATCCCTGATCTGGATGTGTGTTTGTTTATAGTTAAATAACCGACCATCAAGTTTAGACCCAAAACGTAACTTTGAAAATATCTAGAAGAAAGACGTGAGTTATATGGCATAATCATCTCCCATGATGTTGTTCCATGCATACCAATCACATTTCATTCTCCTAGGACAAATGATAAGGAAATCTGTTCACTAATGATTAGGAGACGATCTCTGCTCTTATCTTTGACTACTTATTTCTTAAAGAACCAGGGTTGAGTTTATCGGAAACTACCAAAAGTTGTTTTGAAGAAACCGGGATCAGATATGTTAATCGAAAACCACTTTGTTCCAACTCAAGCGTTTCGAGGTGAAGATATCTAGAAGATGGTGCAATTGAAGGTAGAGCTCTCAAGCGTTTCGTTCAGTCCTAGAATAAACTTGTATGGATGAACGCTGGTATTCATAGTTGTCTGGATGGCAGTATTAGCATTCCAAGTGGGAAGTGCTATATGAAAGGTAAAACATACCCTCCAGCCTTATCAACCGAAAATGACTGAAATATGGAAGATGTAATAGGGCTAAGTGGGTCGCTCTCAAGTAGGGTATGATCATCCCTATTTAGAGTCGATATTACCTCTCATTTGTGTGATTCGGAGCCCATTAACGGAGGGGTGATCATATTCGGTACTACTAGTCAAGTGGTAGGTCGGTTATTTGTTGGTAAGAATCCAAGCAAGGTCCTCGATGTTATTGTATCTAGAGATGCATCGTGATGGGCGGTACCTAGTAGCCCAGTCATTATATGGAATCCATTTTATAATACGACCCTTCACGTTTTTAATTGTGTACCTATTATGCTAGGATTTGATTAACATAACAATTTCGGCTAAGATTAGTATGTATATGTATCTAAAACACTATTATAATATCAAAGAATTTCCTATGAAATGTTTTGGTTATTGTAAGGTAAAATCCATCCGCGTATGTGCAGCGTGGTCTTACAAGATACTTTTGATTTTCAAAGGTTTTCTAGAACTTTAAATCCAGTTGGATGTTTTTTTCACGTTGGTTTTCCAGACTAACTCGGGTATTATTTTATTATAATGCTTGGGTAAGACCGAGCGTATTACATATTTCTTTAGATTCATCAGATCTCAAGAGACGAGCTGGAGGTTTTTAAGTCATACTCACATATATATTTATTTTTTTCTATTTTGTTAGGACAGGTTGTTGTAACTGTCCAAGCTAATGATTGCGATTTGTTGTTGTACTCTGATGGATGTATATGTATAACAGTTATCTTTGTAAATGATCATTGACATAATATTATATATTATTCTGCTGCAATTGTGAGATTCTATGTTATTTGCTATTTTCTTTCTTCCTTATTTCTTCTTCCTTCTTCCTTTATTATTTCCATAACTATCCATCTTTCCGTTCAATTTGGGATGGTCATGTATGGTTCATTTTCATCTTGAATTTTGTGGATTGGCACGTCGTTACAGTATTTGTTGAGCTTTCTTCATTATATGTGCATTATACTTAAGGTTGTCATGAAATGATAGATCTGAGCGAATAGTCTCACTTTACTTATTGAACTTTCCTCAAGTTAACAGTGGGATTAGGACAAGGAACCATGAGTTACAAGTCCTAACAAGGAGTTATCCATCATACGCGGCCCTATGATTTGTTGAGCTTTCCTCTAAGTCGAAATCCCAAGGCATATGAGTCCTAACACCTACTAATGAAGTCGAAAGAGTTGTAGGTTTCGCTTAGAATTGGTGAATCATAAAAGACTAGTGGAGGCTCTATTAGAAAAATGAAATGGTAAAATTTAACATTTCTAATATTATAAGAACACATCTATATAATGTTTTAATAATCTACACTGATAAATTTGTGCATCTGATATGATTAATAAAATGTTTATCAATTATGATATAAAATGAACTGAATTAAAGATTGAAAAATATAAATATAATATATATATACTTAATATTAAATATTTCTTGTATGTTAATGTTTTATATACCCATGCAAGTGCCCAATTATACAACTACTTAATACATTCATAAATTTGGCCGCTCACGTATTTATTTGGTCGAGACCGTGTATTGCATTCAATGAGTTTTGAACTTAAAAGAAATATAATATTTTGGAAATTTGATCAATATACTATCGCAGGTGAGTGTATACGGTGAACGGTCATAGTTCACAATGTACGATACTTCGATGGAATTAGTTCATTTGAAGCACACAAATAAACCATACTTTGATATCGAGTATCCAATTTGATTAATTACAATTAAGATCGTATTGTGTTACATGTAACACGGGACCAAAATTACAAGATAGATTTAAGAACTCAGTCGCTAAAATGTCAGTTTGATTAGTTAACGTAAAGTGCAAAATATTTGATGCCCTTAAATTTTAAGAATGATCGAGTGCGCTTTGTAAAGAGTTTGTTGTGATGTTGTAGTAAGGGTATTCTTTTGAATTGTTTGGCCATTTAAGAAAAAAAAATGAGTGTATAAAAGTAGATGTGATTTAAGGTATAGTTGGATGAAGAGAATGAATAATCACTTCTGCTTCATAAAGAAACATCAAAACGGAATTGAAATAATATTAATAATTGATACTCGACATTGAAATGAGAAATACGTTTTTTATTCCAAAATTGTATTTTCATATAGAAAATTGGTTTCTATGAGACTTATTTCTTAGAGTTCAAGATATTTGATCAAAGAACTCTCTGGTGTAAATTAGTTGCAATATATGAAATAAATGATCGATATTAAGTGAATGATGGACCTTCGAATTTAGTACATTATTATTGTAATGGCAGAAATAGTAGGAGCATGCCATTGATTGCATAAAATTATGAAAATTATTTTTATAATACATACATAACATTATTTACGAAATAATGGCTATTTTTCAATGTCGACTAAAAAATAGAAATAGTTATATTTCCATTTGAATATTATGAATATTCATCATAAGGTAAAACTATAATGTAGTATTTATTTTCAAAAAAGTGATGCACTGGAATATACTAAAGTATTTGAAATTATCTACAATTATTTTGAACTTATAGATTAAACCATAGTTTTGAGAAATAATTTTTTTCATGATTATGAATCATATGATACTGGTTAATTATATCTCAAACAGTTAAGAGTTATGCACCCATTTAGTGAGAGCATCACAAGAGTTGACGAACTATTCGGATTGACACACATATATATGTATGTAAATGTAAGTCCATTAATACAAAAACGGTTCCACATACTTCTTTATATTCACTGATGAGTTATCACGAACATGGACATGTGTATTTGATATGCATGTATAAGTCTGTTATAAGTTCATAAAATGTAAAATGGAAGTAAATAATATATATGACAGAAATGATTCAGTTTGATCGAATGGATAAGTATATTGGAAAGAGTTATGTATGTAACTAATATGAATAAAGCTTCGGTCTCAAAGATCACTCCTCCCTATAATACGTAATGATGTATTGATAAGGAATAATCGAACTTTTTTGGACAAAGCACAAAGTGAATTTAAGTTAAATTATTTCTATAAGGTATGTACTCAAGAGTAGTACACAAGGTTAAAATTTATATCATCTGAAGAATAGTTTGTAGAACCATACAAGATAAAAGTTTTATAAGGAACCCTTACATATCATAGGCTAAGGAGTTAGCAGATTGTGCGAATAGAAAGAACACACATTATAATTGTACATAAGGGATCTTGTATGAATCGTTCCAAGAGAATTTTGGGAATGATAGTCATTATATGAGAAATTTATGTTGTGAACATAAATATATTGTGAACTAATGAAAAAATCAGTTTTGTATAATGCAATTCATAAAAGTTAATGAAGGCTCGTTCCATTGCACTAAACAACTATTGTTTCAAGAAATACCAATTTCATAGTGGAGGAATTTCTTTGAGAAATTATTGGTATAAAATGAATTTGGATACGATCTAAGGATAAAATTAGCTATAATGGATGAAATGAAATTGATCGAACCTAAATGAACATAATACATTAGTACATCTAGTGAGCATTCTTGTACATTAAAGAGGACCTATTAGTTTCTTTTCAATATCAAAAATAAATAATCCTTGGTTGTTTGATTAAACCATTAAAAGTACAAACTCTATGGTAAGGCACGATGCATAGATCTGAAATAAATTCCAAGTGCTTTATCAAAATATGTTTTTGATAGTTGTTCTTGAAGGGATATGATCCAATGACCACAAATGTGTCATTAAGGGAAAGATAAATGCATTAGGAATATAGTGACTATATTAACATGAGTAATACCATGAATTTCAATTGTTGAAAGTAACGTAACACATTCAGCGTTCGATATGCTTAAGTTAGTTCGGATTTACTCATAAAATTACTGCTTAGTATGGCTTCGTGTTTGGTACATATGTGCTGAAATGGAAAATTTTAAGTAATGATTTAAAATAGACTGCTAGTGCATAACAACCGAAGTGTCCCAAAGTTGGTGGGAGTGATATTGAGTTTGTAGGTTTTGGATATGATCAAAGAAATGATAGAAAGTATCGTTTTATAAGCATCATAACCGAATAAATATTTTTGTAGAAATACCAAATAGTTTAATTATCCGTCAAAATGGCGAAGAAGCGCGTGTTTACAAGAAAGAACGTTAAAAGTTACATAGATATTTCTGTTTGCGCCAAAATTGGCCACAAACCCCAAGTATCGTGAAAGCACCAATATATGAATATAAATCAACAATATCCTAACACAAGTCACAGATCCAAACTGACAACAAACTACAATCCAGAAAAACTAACAGAAATGCAAGATTTATAGTGGTTCGGCTATCTCTGGCCTACGACCACTCCAAATAGTAGTCTGTTATTGATTTTCCTTGCTGGTTAAAAATGTTACAACGATTACAGCGAAGTAATTTGAATACAAAAGCGATGGTGAGGTGTAGAATTGAATCCGGCAGAGTCTGAACGTTGAATAGCCCCAAAACATCTTTTTTGGTAGGCTCCAAGGGCTATTTATAGGTGTAGGAGGCTGATATTGCGCTCAAACTTCGAGAGACTTCTTCTGGCACGTGAGTGGGCCCACGCGACCTATTCCAGAAAGTTTCGATTCGATCCGTGATCGATACGAACAAATTTCGTATCGATCAAAAAATGATCCGATCGAGCTGAAACTTGGCAGGAATATTTTTCAACTTGTACTTAAGCTCCTGTGAAAATTTCATAGCATTTAGACTTGTGGTTAAGGAGATATGATCGATACGAGTTGGGCTTTCTCTCATGAAATGCTTTCGCATCGATGCCTTCGCATCCATCCCCTTCGCATTGAACTAAGGCATGTGCCTATCTGTTGACGTGGTGTTACTTCTCAGGCCTGATCCAAAGTTCATGCCGAGTTGAATGTTCCTTCCCTTGAATCGCACTCGCATCCATATTTTGTGTTCGTTCGTGCCAATAGTTTAGCTTTACATTCGTACCCAACTGCTTGCATCGTATCGTTCTTCGTATCGATTCCAGGAGTGCATTTCGTATTGATCTACCCGATCGATATGAAATGATGATATGGGAGGCATTATCGATCGATACGAAAAACGCATGAAGGGCCAATCAGATGGATAAGAAAAATAGACCTCAGGATGGTCACGGACGAAACCATACCTGATGGATACGAATGAAGCCTTACCTGATGGATACGAAGACGTTGATACGAAGCACGCCTCTTTTCTCCATCCTAATTGATTCGAACAAACCATCGCGCCCTTGCCTATCCATTCTGGATCCACTGCCATCAAGTCGAAATCCTTCCGGTCTTCCTATTTGATCGATACGAACACGCTGTTCATATCCATATGGATCGACACGAACTACATCGGTTCGAACCAATTACGATCGATACGAACCACCTTTCATATACTTTGACCCATCCATATCTCGCGCATACGAACTCCGATTGACCCGAAATTTGAAATGTAGCCTCCCCTAGTCCTGTCCATCATTCCCGATCGATTCCGACTTGATCAAAGTACGACCAAATTTTAACGACAACGATCACAGCCTCATTTCCAATCGATCTTCAATCCTTATATCCATTTTTCCTTGCTAATTTGTTGATATTCCAGCTTTTACCAAAAGGTGGGATAACATTTGCCCCCCAGAACATGCCTTGTGATAAGAAGGTGTGTTTTGAATAACTCCGAATCTGATATCCAAAATACATAGCCAATCCCATATCCATCCGAACTCGATAACTGAATCCTAACCCATCCTTATCTGATAGCCAATGACCGAATCCATGAACTCTCCGGGTCAACATCCTAATCTGTAACCTCTTCGAGTTCTTGCTAAATGCAATCCACATCTGGCGACCGTGGCCCAAAGTCCCTGAACGTTGAATAATGCCATGGCTTAAGTCCTAAGCCGAATCTTGGTCGCTCCGGACCCTTTTCGGGCATAGTTCATACTCGACGACCTGAAATAATAATCGATAATACGGGGCCTAAGTCCTAGGACGAATCCTGGTCTCTCCGGACCCTTGTCGAGCATAGTCCATACTCGACGACCTGAAACAATAGCCAATAACGTAAGGCCTAAGTCCTAGGCCAAATCCTGGTCTCTCCACACCCTTGATGGGCATAGTCCATACTCAGCGGCCTGAGTAAGCCGACTTACCACATTCGGGCAAAGCGGCTCACTCCTTGCCAGGTATAATCCATACCCAACGACCGTTTACCAAGAACCAAAGAAAAATCCAATCAAAATCCAAATCAAATCAGAAAATCAGAAATCTGAACCAACATCCAAAACAGAAAACAGTCATCCAAATGAGTGTGTAAGCCAGAAAGCAAACAAAACCAGGATTTCAAACCAAACTCCAAAACCAAACTAGAAAAAACGAGTATTCAGCCCACAAATGGAAAAAGGATTTCACAAACCATAGCATCGTGGTCTATCACCATTCAGAGCATGCCTAGGGGCTATCTTCGTCCCCGTACATGTGTAAATGATTTTGCCGTTTGCCAGTGGCTTGCTACTTATTTCATAACATCCCAGTCAATTGATAACCAATCGACCATCATCCTTGGGCCTCACACCATCATGGTTTGAGGTAGACGGTGGCTGCTCCTATTCCACCGCTGCATTCCGAGCCCCAACATATTGCCTCAATTGTCCATTCCTCAAATGCTCCTCAATTATGTCCTTTAAGTGCCTACAGCTGCTGGTATCGTGTCCATCCAAATCATGGAAGAGACAGTGCCTTCCTGATGCCCTTTCACGTTCAGAAGGTTCTCTCCAAGCTGTCCTTCAGTAAGGAAGGCGATTCCTGGTTTCCATGTATATCCGCTCCAGTGTCTCGTTTAATCCTGTGTATGTGGAAAACTTTGGATCCTTCCATCGCTTCCTAGCTTTTCCTGAATCATCATCCAACTCCCTTTTTCCTTTGCCTTTATCTCTGTCTAAGCCTCCGTTGGATGGTCCTCCACCCTAGTTGCATTCACCTCCTTTAACTTTAAGTCCATACATGCGTCTTCTTGCCGAAGGAATCTTTCAGCTTCGTGAAAGAATTTTCCGAGATCCGGTGGTGGGTCCCGTATTAAAGATACCTTGAAATCCGAATCCTTTCTGACTCCTGAAACTGCTGCCATTAGAACCTTTGATGGATCCGGCCGAACAACCGAAGCAACTGCCGCATTAAACCGAGTCAAGAAAGCTCTAAGTGACTCATCCATCCTTTGCTTGATTGACGATAGTGTCATCACATTCTTTGGCCTCTTGATATGAACCTGAAATTGCCTCAAAAACCTGTCCACCAACTCTGTCCACGTCCTAATAGATCCTTCCTCCAGCTGCCTGAACCACATCGCAGCTATATCCATCAAGTACAGAGGGAAACATCAGGCCATAACTTCCTCCGAAGCCCCCAGCACTTCCATGTGTCTGGTGTATCTCATCAGATGATCGATGAGGTCAGCCTTGCTATTGTACACTTCCACGCTAGGTAGCTTGAACTCAGGTGGATTTCGAGCTAGCCTGATTTCCCGAGTAAACGACTCTTGTTCACTCCTTCCAAATATCTATTGGTCGGACCTCCACGCATAGTTCTCCTAATAATCTCAGCTAATCCAGCATTGTCTGTCGAAGGGTGCCCCCATGCCCCCGAGGGAATTCTGGTACATATTCCTCATGCGGTTCATTAACATTAGCGCTCGCTCTAGCCTTTTGAGCTCCATCCAAAGGTCTTCCAGTGACAAATCCTGCGGGCCTGCCCTCAAGCCCTTGTTGATTGCCATCTGGCTCTGTACTTTGTCCTCCATTAGTTCCGCGACCCTAGCTCCTTGCTCCACATTCGCCGTTGTTGTAGTCGGTCTAAGGTTCTGTGTCCTTGCAGCTCTCATCTATTCAAAGAAAGTCTACATCATGTCCTGTTGACTCTTTAACAATCTCTCATGTAATTAATTTTCCATAGCTTCCATCTCGTCCTTGGTAATGTAGATAGAAGCTTGTCCTTCTCCATCTCTAGAGGATGCCTCTTGGCTTCCTCCTTGTTGGCTTATCTCAGCTCTTTGTCTTCTCCTTGTTTGTCAAGTCATTGTCTTTCAAATCTAATTCCTTCAAGCCTTCAAATCTAGATTCTGAATTTGATAAGCGGGTGCTAGCCTTTCTCAGTGAAAGTACCAAAGTGTTTGCGCCAAAATTGGTCACAAACCCCAAGTATCGTGAAAGCACCAATATATGAATATAAATCAACAATCTGAATACAAGTCACAGATCCAAACTAACAACAAACTACAATCCAGAAATAACGAACAGAAACGCAAGATTTATAGTGGTTCATCTATATTCGGCCTACGTCCCTCCAAACAGTAATCCTTTATTGGTTTTCCTTGTGGTTATAGATGATTACAGCGATTACAATGAAGTAATTTGAATACAACAGCGATGGTGGAGTGTAGAATTGAATCTGGCAGAGTCTAGACGTTGAATAGCCCCAAAAGATCCTTTTTGGGTAGGCTCTAGTGGGCTATTTATAAGTGTTGGAGGCTGATATCGCGCTCAAACTTCGGGAAACTTCTTCTGGCATGTGAGTGGGCCCACACGACCGATTCTAGAAAGTTTCGACTCGATCCATGATCGATTCGAACCAATTTCGTATCGATCAAAAAATGATCCAATCGAGATGAAACATGGCAGGAATATTCTTCATCTTGTACGTAAGCTCATATGAAAATTTCGTAGCATTTGGACCTATGGTTTAGGAGATGTGATCGATACGAGCTAGGCTTTCTCGCATGAAACGCTTTTGCATCGATGCCTTCGCATCCATCCCCTTCGCATCGATCTAAGGCACGTGCCTATCTATTGACGTGGCGCTCCTTCTCAGGCATGATCCTAGCTTCATGCCGAGTTGAATGTTCCTTCCCTTGAATCGCGCTTGCATCCATATTTTGCGTTCGTTCGTGCCAATAATTTTGCTTTGCATTCGTACCCAACTGCTTGCATCGTATCATTCTTCGTATCGATTCCAGGAGTGCATTTCGTATTGATCTACCCGATCGATACAAAATGATGATATGGGAGGCATTATCAATCGATAGGAAAAACGCATGAAGGGCCAATTAGATGGATACGAAAAATAGACCTTAGGATGGTCACGGACGAAGCCTTACCCGATGGATACGAGTGAAGCCTTACCTGATGGATACGAAGACTGATACGAAGCACGCCGCTTTTATCCATCCTAATTGATTCGAACAAACCATTGCGCCCTTGCCTATTCATTCTGGATCCACTGCCATCGAGTTAAAATCCTTTCGGTCTTCCTATCTGATCGATACGAACACGCTGTTCATATCCATATGGATCGATACGAACTACATCGGTTCGAACCAATGACGATCGATACAAAATGTATTGATACGAACCACATTTCCTATACTTTGACCCATCTATATCTCATGGATACGAAGTCCGATTGGTCCAAAATTTGAAATATAGCCTCCCCTAGTCATGTCCATCATTCCTAATCGATTCCGTCTTGATCAGAGTACGACTAAATTTTAACGACATCGATCGCAGCCTCATTTCCAATCGATCTCCAATCCTGATATCCATTTTTCCTTGCAAATTTGTTGATATTCCAGCTTTGACCAAAAGGTGGGATAATAATTTCTAAACCATAAGTAAACAACACACCACTAATTGTTAATAATTTACTTGTGTTAAATCAGCTTAAGTTATTTTGATACTTAACATTGGATTTTTAAATGATGTCTTTTATGTTAAATATAAAAGATATTGGGAATGTCCCAAATGATATGTAATGACACCCTATTAAAATGTTTAATATGGAACATGTAAAATGGATTCCTCATGCATTGGCAATAGGAAATATCAGACATGTTATGTTGCCTATGATAATGTGGTTTGTTTATGTATTTAATACGTGAAGGAAATATCAAATCAAAATTGATATTACTAAATGGTTGTTTCAGGTGTCCTCGTGTATTTATGAAATACTAGAGAATTATTTACAGAAACAACAAATTCCTTATGAAGGAGTGTTCGGACTCAAACTTTCATAAGTGATGTTGAGTATAATATGTTGGTAATAAATTTAAGTTAAGAATCTTTAAGTTGGAAATGTTCCAAATGAATGATTATGGATGATTAAATGAAAAAGGCAAATTACATCGCCTTGAATAACACCATAGCACTGCAATAAAAGCAATTTTTATTAATATAATGCATAAATTAATAACTAGGCCGATGATGATTCCAAATGTTGAGAATCCCATAACATTGTTATATGATGACAATGTCACGATATAGTTCATAACAAACTTAGAGCTCATTGGAAGTCAAGATATATACTCTGAATTGTTCCACATAATAAATGTAGTTTATCAACATTGGAGAGGTTGATTGATAGAGTAGATAATTGAAGCATAATAACATACCCATTCACTTAGGGACCGACCCAATTGGTTTTGAGGAAACCGATTGGAGAAGTTAGAATAAGATTCCATAATTGACCCCAAGTGTAAGTGGAAGACTGGTAGAGTTAAGGGTATGTCCTAGGGGCAATTATATAATCTATTGCATATATCCAACTCAACAACCAAATTTGTTTAAAATAAAAGGTGTTTTCTTTCTGTTATACACTTAATATTATGTATTATATTAATTAATTAATTTAATTAAAATTATATTAAATAAAAAATCCATAAATGATACATTTAGTGATAGTAGTTACAAAGTGCTATAATCGCGAGTAATTTATCACAATGAAAATAAATATACCATTTTAAATATTTCTAATCAGATGTATCAAGATTGGATATCGATATATCCTTTGGAACTAGAGTACATAACGCTCTTCAAATGTTAGATAGTGAATTTACTCATGACTACTAGGGACATCAAAGTGTTACGTACCAATAGTTATTGGATAATTATAGATTAACTTGCTTGATAGCTTTCTGTTGGTTAATATCACTAATGTTAAAAAGAAAATAATGATGTGGCAATATATCACAATTCCCTCGCTTAAGAATATTGTCAAACTTCAATATGGAAATTCCACTTTAATTATAGTTAAATCATGGCATGATGTCCATAAAAGGACTATAGTTTGGTCGAGTGGAAGCATTAGAAGTGAAACTCTATTCAAGAGAGGATTCATCTACTCGGTTATATGAGGTTAGTATCACGATCTGAAGTCTACTCAAAATCATAGTCTCTGGCAGAGCATTTAAGTTAATAATAATTTTTATTATTGTACCAAGGAACTTTATGTTTGGAGTATAGAGTTGAATGTGGATGATATTGGAATTTGATTTAACCAAATTCCATAAGTTCAAATTGATATAGTTTGACGAAGAGAATTGGTGTAAATAACAGTCGCGATAATGCTTATTAAAGTAAAATTGTATTTTAGTTAAACCACGTAAGCAATAAATTTGGCCAAAATGTTACACCACCTGCTAAGTGACGTGTTAACGTTAATATTTGAATAGTTCGATATTAATCACTGACCAAATTTACATCTAATGAGTTGCAACAATCGAAACGTTGAATACTCCTTTGATCACATGATTTAGTTAATTTGTAATAGTTATAAATTAATTGAATTGATTAATATTAATGAAATATTAGTTATAAAATTTTATTTTGATTTGTTAAACAATATTAATAAATATGTTATAACAGTTATAAATATATTAATCGATAAACAATACCGATACGCGTTCAAATAGGGTTTTGAGTATGATGAACATTTTATGAGCATTAAATGGTTTTAAACGCCATATGGGCACTTGTGAGTTCGGCCATCTATAGACCAGGTAGGTGTAGCTTGGAGATGTAAAGTGGGCTTGGATTTTGATAGGATAAAGGAAGAGAATGGGTAAGAGACAAAAAGTGGATCTGGATGCTAACTTATATGTATAGTCTCTCTTCTGTAAATAGATCATAACCCTCATTCTTCTACCAAAATATTGAAACCTCCATTAACTCTACCTCTGCTCGAAATTCATCTTCCCGTCTCCACCATTTCCAAGCTCAAATCAAATCAAAATAAACACTATTCAATAATCGGTGGTCTGCAATTCAGAAGATAACACCATCAAAATTAGGATCTGATTCATGAGTTTATTTCAACCCTTCAAGGTATGCTCCTTTGGCATTGGTGAAAGGTAGTTATCCAATATATATTTATATACTAATATTTAGATAATTTATATATCATATATTGCTTTGCTAGTTAGGTGATGATTCAAGTATATCGATATATCGTCACGTTTAAAATGGTTATTTATTTATATGCTTAGATATTTATCAATTTTTTTTACATATATACATGCCTTAATACTCGCGACTTAAGATTAAAAAAATTTGATTTTTTATTTTAACATTCATTATTTAGTTAACACAAACTGTACGATTTAAATACTAAACATTATACAATACAAATTATGTTTCAAAATTATACATAGATAGTTTTATACCTAAAATATTTTTTGACATAAAAATATATATATTCTAATGTATATAAATATTATTTAATTCAAATCACTTTAATAAATCTATAAAATAAATAAGTATATCATTAAATATAATTTAAATTTTATAAAATAATTTTTATACCTAATGAACTTTCTATAACATAATTTTCTATATGAAATATTAATTAAATATTAATACTAAATCTAAAATAAATATTAAATTTAAAATAGATCTTAAATTACAATATATATATATATATATATATTGAAATATTCAAATACTAAAATATCAACTAGGTTATTTTATAAAACATTAAAACATATACTATAATTTCGAAAACATGCATACTTACATATAATATTTATTTCCAATCGAAAATTTTAAATTAAATAAATTGAAAATTAAAAAAGTGATTTTTCCATAAGTGTTATTAGTATATATATTTTTATTTTATATATTTCATTCATATATATTTATACATACATATATATATATATATATGTTTATTTATTATTAAACAGTTCATAAGAATATATATATACAAAAAATTCAATTTTGCGGTTTTACAACAAAATAAATAACTAAAATCTTATAATATATTTTAAATGTTTTAATATATGTAATTATATATATTATAAATTCCATGCACGCACGCACACATATATAAAATTATTCAAAATACAATATGAATTTATATACATATATATTTCTGTAATATTTTGTATATGTACAATTGAATTAACCCTAGTGGGTAGTGAATAAAGTTTATAATAAATCCACAAAATACTAAAAATTATAGCATGGATAATAATGGAGTAAATATAAAAATAAAACTGATACACAATTTTACCTAGCTTTGGTAAAACCTATGCACTACTGCCCACATGGTTTCTGCTAAAATTAAATAACTGATCGCCTACAGACCCTATAACTGGCGACCATCGCTAACATGATTGTTCTAGTTTCACTCAAAACTCTGCAACAACTTAAATCCCAAGTTGCGATTTCTCGAACTTTTCCCCATAGTTCAACCATTGTTAAAAACTAGAGTTTTGTAGTTTTGAAAAAAAATACAATAAACTAAAATGAAACCCTAAATACACAAATAACCAAGCCCAAACAAAAATAAAAAGTTCAACCTAATTTAAAAAATAAAGAAAATGGTATATTTGTGCCCTTGTAGCGACCCGCCTTTTCGACTATCGAATATTGGCACTAATTACATCCACGGTATTCTAATGTCGAACATCCAATTGTCGAAATGGCAGCTTGTTAGGGTAAAAAAAAGAACAACATAGGACAATAGAGAAAATCATAATCTCAGGCAGAATGATAACATATAATATAACAAAGATAACAAAGGGTGCCACTCTAAAATACATGGTATATCAGAGATAAAAACAAACCTCATCGTCCTAGACGTTTATTACTTTATAACCTTACAATTACTGATGGGTATATGTAATAATTAAATAGAAAATAAAAATACTATGGTAAATGAACATCCAGCTCTACTCCATGAGCTCCATGTCCCACCAACGATAACCTAGAAAAATACTCGGTCTGGCCCAAGCGTTATAATAAAATAACACCCGGATCAGTTTGGAAGTACTAAAGTGAGAAAACTCAAGTAATATGAAGAAAATATAATAACTCCGTTAGACTATGCTGCTAATTCACAAAACAGGTTTTACCTCATAAGAACAGCCTCTACACATGAATGAAAGGAAACAAATTAAAACAATACCCAAACTTGACAGAATGGGCATAATCAGGATCAAAATCCAAACTCAAAGAATGTATACAAATATCAAGAAGAGCTCTAGGCACTTCTCGATGCAATTAAGAAAAAAATTCAAAGATTTGAATCAGACATAAGAAAAAGGAAATTTTCAACAATGACCAGAAGAATGCACCCCCTCCCCGAAAGTATATCTTAAAAAATATACTTGAGAGAGTCATATACTCTGGAACCATCTCGGAAACCTCTATGCCATACCCCGGAAACCTCACCGAGAATTCGAATATTTCACATCCCCACACGCATACCACCAAAACCAATTTAGAGTAGACGTGAAAATACCCTAACGGGAGCAATCTCACATAGTTTGGTCCCCATTTGCGCTTTGGTTTTAGTCGTTTCTAACAAAAGGATATGAACACTCAAACAAGCAACAAATCGTCTTAAATTGATGATACACAAAGAAGAAAGCTGAATAGCTAGTCAATAAATCAACTGTAGGGAATAATCAAAATGATCGTATATGAAAGTTAAATCTCATACACTACTCGTCGATTTCAAATTTGTACTATCCCAAGGTTGAAAATTAAGCCTAGTAGGTTAAGATAGTGTTACCTTTAGGTATTGCCTTAACAACAATTTTAACCTTCGAGATAGAAATGTGTTTCCATGCCTCGACGTTTAGTGCTAAGAGTGTGACTAAATCCTTTCACATAAGCGATACCCTTTGTGGAAATTAGATTTCTTATCATTTCCATAACCGAATAAAACCTTTTAAACTTTTAAAATAGAACTTATGCTTGGTTTTCACATCACAAATATTTGTAAAACACTTTAAAAACACTCTTTAAAACATTCTTTTTAAAGAGCAAATTATATTTTTAAGAATATTAAAAAGAAGGGTCAAAAATCAATGTCATTAAAACATTGTTTACTATAAACCCGAAATAATTTACATTTAGCTTTATTTTAAAAAAAAAAATTCCTTTTATAAGGTTTTCTCATTAATAAACTATCATTTATAAATTCCAAACAACATTTAATATCTTGGAAGACAATAAATCAATTAAAATGCTTTTATAAATTTAAAACAATGTAAATCCTCTCGAAAGATAATTGATATACTTCTTTTATATTTAAAATCACATTAATTATCCCAAGAGACAATTAATCAAACTTATAACTCCCTTAATAAATCAATTAATTAACTTTGGATACCTTTATTAAATCAGTTAATTAACTTTAATCACTTTTATTAAATCAGTTAATTAACCTTTAAAATACGTTTATTACATTGATTAATTAACTTTAGTCGCTTTTACTAAATCAGTTAATTAATTTTTTAAACACTTTTATTAAATCCGATAATTAACTTTAAACATTATTAATTAATTTATTAGTTAGCTTTATTATTGTTAAATATCAATTAAGAATATATTTCAATCTCCAATTCTTTTAAAATACTTAAACAATTCTTACAAACTCATTTGAAATGAATTTACAAAATATTTGAGACAAATAACCTTTATAAATTTAAGCAACATTAATTATCCCGAAAGACAATTAAATCCAATTTATTATCTTTTATAAATTTAAAACGGCATTAATTATCTCAAAAAGATAATTAATCAAATTTTGTAATCTCGACATAAATTTAAAACAGCGTTAATTATTTCGAAAGATAAGTAATTAACTTTATAACTCCCTTTAAAAGTTTTGATCAACACATATCCTTTATTTTCAAAATTTTCAAAATATTTTAAAGTACAGTTTAAACAATTTTCAAATTGCAAAAACACAACAAAATATTTATTTTATAAATACAAGCCCAAGTTCAACACACAATAGGGTTTAAGGAGATGATATTTCATAAGTGACGGTATAGCGATAATCGTTATAACGACACTTACACAATCAAACAAAATGTCATAAATATTTTCAACCAAGCATCAATGTAACCAAAATCAGAATATAAGTAAATTAATATACGTGAGAAAACTTTTAGGGTCTCTAATACAAAAGTTCCCTGTAAATCACATAGATGAATGTGAATTTTTCTAAGAGTTCTATAGCGACTTATACGCTACATATAATTTTCATTTTTTTTGTTTCCTGCAACAAAATGGTTATTTATGTTATCTTCTTTTCAAGTAGAAGTTTAAAAGTATAATTAAATATTTAATTTATTCAACAAAAGATTGCATCCAAATCCGACCTTGTATGCAATAGTTACTCAACTTATACGATTTTTGATTTTAAAAGTACAATCAAATACTTAATCACTTTAATTACCCCTCACCTAAAGATCTCCCAAATCAAAACTTCTCCTACCTATGCACACGAATGTCATGCACAAGCCACCCCATTCAAACCTCCTCTCTCCTCCTCACTCCACCATCTCTCCATGGATTCGACCACCGACAACTCCGACGCGTTGTCCGTCGCAAGAGCTCCATAATCCACACAGTAACTTTGAGCTTGGACCATCCCCTTAGATCATGACCATAGCTCCCAGGTCGCGCTAAATGTCTGATCGTTAACCACCAAGATGAGCCTCATACCTCCTAAATCGATGCCATCACTCACCTTAGATCCACAAACTTGAATCTATCAATGCCTCGACATAATTTGCAACCAATCACTAAAACAAAAAAAATCCTTATTTTACTGCCTCCTCGTGAAAAAACTATTGAACAATGCCAAACTCAACTGCATACAAGCGAACTCACATTTGTTCGAAGATCTAGTCCATATGAACTCTAAGATTCTGGTTTTCAATTTTTTCACTAAGTAAATCTTTTTATTTTGATTTTAAAAGAAGCGGTTAGCTTTTTTTGTTATTTATTGTAAAATAAAAATGAAAGAGAGAGAAGAGGGAAAGTGAAAAGTTAGGTTAACGGTTGAGATATGTTTATGCACATTTCTGGTATTTCGCTACATGAAATTTCGTTTATGCACGAACTGTAAATGACAAAAAAAATCGATCGTAGGCAAAAATGTGATACGATCGCAAAGTAATAATAATATACACTAGTTATCTTATTCTGTTAAATTTCAAAAATACAATTGCTTATTGTAAAATACGTCAAATGATAATCTAAATATTTTCCAAATTCAAAATTATGGAAAAATCCAATAAATTCAGTTTAAAAATACTACAATAAAAATCACGTCATTTTATTAACAAATTATTTTCTTGTATTTATTCGAACTATTTATTATTGTAAATAAATTTACAAAATGAGTTCACTATTATCATTTATTAATTAAAAAGAGCTAAATAAGTTTACTAAATCCATTTAATTAGTAATTTATTCATAATTCAAATATTCAAATAATGATTATAATTGAATTCAGGTTATTGAATTTCAAAAACCAATTATTTAAATATTTCAAATTAAAACGATAAAATTTCGTAACGTTACAGCACGTATCCTTATTCGTCCTATTCAAGACCGCTTCAACTTTCTTCTTTTATTTTTCCAGTTAGGGTTTCTGATTGAAGCCGTCGCTCTTTAATTTAGTGATGAAATAGCTTCGTCGCTTTTATCAATTGCTTGTTGTTATTGATGATGTTGTACGCCTTCCATTGCTTCGATTAGTTTAGTAATATTCGTTCTAAACTTTAGTATGTATTATCTGATTTTAGTCTTCTTTTCTGCTCTTGAACTCGACTCCAAATTTTTGCCAATGATGAATTGACTTTATAGGGATCGATTTTGACAAACGAATCCGTTATTTTTTATTTGAAAATTTCAAACTTTGACTTTGGTATGCAAATTTAATTGTTAATCTTTACCAAATGGCTTTGATGATTTCTGACTTGTTCATCGGTTATATATATGTTGAATTCTCTGATATATATTTCAATATGTTTTGATCCTTGTTGATTGTTTTGATTTCAGCCCTTAAGTTGTTTAAATTATGAAATTCCCTTTTCTTGTTATTTTCTATTCCAATCTTCTACGATTGTTCTTGACTAATATTGCGATATACGTTGACTTGATCAACTTATCAATTTCTGATTTGATTTTGCAAACCTTTTTAGTATTCACCTCCAACCATGTTAACTTCTAGAACCTTTTTCCTAGCTGAAAATGAAGCATATGTATATGTATACATATATACATATACATACATACATAGATGTATGTATGTACATGCTTGAATCTGTCATTTGCATGTCCCCTCCTTTATATGGCTTGCCAGTGTTTGTATTTATTCACTTTCACTGTGTTGCTATTGTCATCCAGAATCATGAATTTGAGATGATTCCTGATATGGTCTAAGATGCTTGCTACACTTATTTAGTTGTTTGAAATTCATCCGAGTCAGTGGATGCTTTGAATTGTTTATGTCATGGGTTATTATACATGTACCACATTGTACATGTCCTCTGTTCCTTGCTTTGCTGCACTCGAGTTTAATTTGCGAATGATTTTCTGACATGTTGATGCTTGATTGAAAACCATGCATGTTCCCCGGTTCCTTGCTTTCTATATATGTATGTACCTGTCTTTATTAACAATTTTGAAGCTCTTTTTCCTGTTGAGCTTTTGATATCTCTTTTTCTACTTTAGTTGAAACTGAGTATTTTGAATTAGGCCACAATATCATATCAATAAGACAAGCACTAGCTTAGACAGCTAAATCAGCATCTCTGGCTTGATTTTTATGATATGTGATGAGTTTCTTGATGCTGTCTTGGCTTATGGAGGGTACAAATATGCAGCCATCACTGATCCTCGACAGTCACTGAGCATTTTTTTCTCCTCTTTGCCTACCATGTACATTTGTACCTATTTGGGTGTTGCACTACATAATTCCTGCACTTGCTCTTGCATTTGTACTTGCACTAACATTTGCTAATTTTGTTTTGCTTGAGGATGTCTTTTGCTCTGCACTTGTACTTCTTGTATCTAGTTTTTCCTTGTGCATCAATTGATTGCTTACTCGTGAACATGACTTTGAATAGTTGCTTCACTCATTACCTTGAGTTGAGCCTGAAATTAATTGGGCCCGACCTTCTGCATTTGCATTGTGTTAAGCAATTTGGTTTGACCTCGGACATGTCCCTGCACATGAATCGATGCAAGTAGGTTTTGTGTATCTACATGGATTTATGAAATGTATAGTGATACATTGTGTATGTCATAGGTTGCTCGTGTATATTATTAATACTTTTGGTGTTTATTTCGAAATATGAAAAGAATAAAACAATAGACTGAAGCAATGTCGAGTCCAAAACCATTTATAATTTTGCAGTTTGAATCTTTTTCTTTTTTTTTTTGCTGCATTATTATTTGACAAGAAAAATAATTAATTGGAGTGAAGGAAGCTAAAGTAAGAAGATAGCAAATCGAATTCGATTGAGTGAGTAAGTTAATTGTACACGAGAGTGTGTTGTATGAGAGTGAAAAATAATGTTGTGTATGAAAGTGTGGAAGCAATGTTGTAAATATGTGCTATATGAAATTATAATCAAATAAAATATTTATTTTAATGAATTTTTGATTTGTTCATTTCATTCTATGATACTGCAAACAGATTTTCATAACTTCTTTTAGATTTAGAAAATTTTCAAATAACTCATATTTTTTTTCTTGATTTTCTTTAATAAAAATAATCTTGTTTGATTTAGTAAGAGATTTACTCTAAAAAGACAGTTGGTGACTAATTGAACCTTTTGAAATTTATCAAGAATCTTTAATAGTGATTGAGAAAGTGATGGGTAGTGATTAAATTATACTTCATAGCTAGAGGAAATATATGTTAAAAATTTCATGAAAATTAAAAAAAATTGTTAAAATTTCATTGAAATATATATTTTATTTCATTACAATTTCAAATAGTACACATTTATAACACGGCTTCCACACTTTCATATAAAACATTACTTTTCACTCTCATATGACACATTCTTAAATACAACTAACTCATTACTCATTCACTCGAATTCGATTTGCTATCTTCACGCTTCAGTTGTCTTCACTCCAATCAACTGCATTTTCTATAAAATAACAACATAGTAAAAAGAAAAAAAGAAACAAATTCAAACTGCAAAATTATAAATGTTTTTGAACTCGATATTGCCTTGGTCTATTGGATTTGTTCTTTTCATACTTTGAAATAAACACCAAAAATATCAATAATGTACACGAGCGACCTACGACATGCACAGTATATTACTATACATATCGTATCCCCTTGCACATACACAAAATCTACTTGCATCGATTTGAGCGCAGAGACAAAAGCAAGGTCAAGCCAAATAGCTTAACATAAAGAAAACGCATGAGGTTAAGCCCAATGAATTTCAGGCATAAATCAAGAAAATCAATGAAGCAGCAATTCAAAGTCATGTTGTACCAGCAAGCAAAAAGTTCGTGCATAAGTCAAAACCGAAAATAGGAAGTACAAGTACAGAGCAAAAGACATCCTCAAGTAAAAAAAAATTAGAGAATGCAAGTGCAAGTAGTGCAAATGCAAGTGCAGGAATTCTGCAGTGTAATACACAAACAGGTAAAATGCACAGCGCAGGTAGAGAGGAGAAAAAATATATAGTGATTGTTGAGGATCAGTGATGGATGCATACTTGTACCCTCCTTAAGCCCAGACAACATCAAGAAACTCATCATATATCACAAAAATGATGCCAGAGATGCAAAATTAGCTACCCAAGCTAGTGCTTGTCTTATTGATATGATATTGTGGCCTAATTCAAGATGTTCAGTTTCAGCTAAAGTAGCAAAAGAAATATCAAAAGCTCAACATCCATCAGAGCTTTAGCATTGCTAATGAAGACGAATGTGTTCATATACAGCATGCAAGGAACAAGGGAACAAGCATAGTTTTCAATCAAGCATCAACATGTCAGAAAATCATTCATAAATCAAACTCAAGTGCAGCAAAGCAAGGAACAAAGAACGTGTGCAATATCATATAGGTATGATAGCCCATGACATAAATAATTCAAAGCATCCCTGGCTCAGTTGAATTTAAGACAATTCAACAAGTGCTACAAGCAACTTTGACCATGTCAGGAATCATCTCAAATTCACGATTCCACATGATAATAGCAACACGATGAAAGTGAACAAGTGCACACACTGGGAAGCCACACAAAGGAGGGGTCATGCAAATGACCAATTCAAGCATGTACATATACATACATATATATATCTGTGTGTGTGTGTGTGTACATATACATATGCATCATTTTTAGTCAAGAAAAAAGTTATAGAAATTAACATGGTTAAAGTTGAATACTCAAAATGGTTCACAACATCAAATCAAAAATTCACATGTTGATCAAGTCAACATGTATCGTAATATTAGTCATGAACAATCATAAAAGATTAGAAGAACAAATAACCAAAAAAGGCATAATTTGAACAAGTAAAGGGCTGAAATAAAAACAATCAATAAGGATCAAAATATATTCAAATTTATATCGACAATTCAATATATATATCGACGATGAACAAGTTAGAAATCATCAAAGCCATCTTTCGAAAGATCAACAACTAAATTTAAATATCGAACTCTAAGTTTGAAAATTTCAAATCAAAGATAATGGATTCGATTTTCAGAATCGATCCCTATAACCCAATTCATCGTTGGAAAAAATTTGGAGTCAAGTTCAAGAGCAGGAAAGAAGATTAAAATCAGGTAATATATATGAAAGTTTAGATCGAATATTACTAAACCAATCGAAGCAATTGAAGGCGCAGAGAATCATGTAATTACATCAATCAATTGACAAGAGTGATGAAGATATTTCATCACTAAATTAAAGAGCGGCGGCTTCTTAATCAGAAACCCTAATTGGAAAAACGAAAGAAGGAAGTGGAAGAGATCTTGAACAGAACGAATAAGGATATAGGCATAAAATTATCGTCTTCTTATTTTCTAAACTTGGCCACATATTTTATTTTAGGTTGGGTTTAGTTGTGCAGTTACGGTTTCGTTTACTTTATTGTATTTTGTTTTTAAATTTATAAAACTCTAGTTTTTAAATAGGTTCAAACTACGAGGCATAGTTCGGGAATTCGCAACTGTAATGGTCAGTTTTTCCATACCCTTTGAATCAAAAATAAACCGCACATGTCTAACTCAAATTGCACGAAAAGGTGAATCATTAAGGGTAGAAGGAAAATAAAGAAAGAACGGAATCTCACACGAATGGAATAACATATATTATTTCAATAATAATCTTTACAATGGAAAATTTTAAAATATAATATTAGAGTCTAACCTAGATTCAGTATGGACAGTTATAAACTTCCATCCTTACAATTGTTGGAAACAACAAAACAAATGTAATAGATGTAGCGGTTAATAGAGTACGTCAATACGATGATGAAGATCTCCAGCTCTCCTCTGGAAACTCCAACCGTCTTCAACTCAACCTAAAACTACTCGGATCTGACCCGAGTATTTAAATTACCCGGATCAGGCTTGACAAACCAGCTGAGATATTCGAAAATTAAAATGACTATGTTATCAAAACCTTTGAAACGAATGATATCTTATAAGACCATGCCTACACATAAACATGGATGAATTTTTATCTTATGTTAACCAAAACACTTTTATACCAAAAAACACTTGATATTATTTTTAAGGACATTCCTTTGAAAACACTTTTCAAATAAACTTATTCAAACAAGGTATCAATACCTGGACTAAGTCTAAGGTAATATATCCGGACTGGGTCAACGGAATATACCGAACGGAATATATGATACCAAAAGGAGTAGCTGAAATGTTTGCAAGTCATTATAGCTATTTTAGGAATATAATCAAAACCGTAAATCTCGTATTGGGATTGGATTTCCAACATGATAGGAAACTAGTGGAAAGATCAATCTGTATCCACGGCTTACATCCAAGGCTCAGACATCACTATACAACAACACAAATGGTTAAAAGGGGATACAATCTGCGAATAACATCCAAGGACTCGGACTTTGCATATCCATGACATGAGGCCCAGAAGTATCTGGTACCTAGGGCTCAAAACATCTGATAACCCAAATCACTACTATATGAAATGCGAGCACACATCTGACCGCATAGAATCCTATCATAACCGGGGTGTGAGGCTCGCAGGGATACGCTCCGTTTATTCAAAGCCACGCTTTTCATACAAAACCACGCTTTGGTCATAACAAGTTCTAATTTGAATGCCACACTGTCATTCCTTTGATTACTATTTAACTCCTACAAGAAGACAACCTTTGAGCTCATGTGTCTCAGAGAAGGGTGTTAAGCTAAGAGAAGTTGTCTTCTCCGCCACCAAGATGAATGTACATTTGTAAAAGTCAAACGCTATGTCTTAGAAATGCAATGTCAGACATTCGTCCAAACAAGTTTGTTTTGGGACTGAACAAAACAAAGGCACTTTTCTCGGCCATTACTAGGTGAGAAGCCCTTGCTATTCGAATAAAATATCCACAATGAGGAGACCATTGCTATAAATAACTCTATAATGGGAGTGACCCAGAGCATGTCAACAAATAGTCCTCACGTTATAAAGATCCTCCATCTTAAATAATTATCATCTTCAACATGACTTCACTTTCGAATGTATACATTGGTTTGAAGTGGTTTTCGGATAGGAATTACCCAAATCCGACTCCAGTTCCTTCGAAGCCAATCATCGCTTTAAAAGATGTTAAGTTCATAAGTGGATATCAATCATCAATCAATTAATTTATCGTTTATTTGAATCAGATATCTTTCTTAGATATATTCTTTTAAAGTTATTATGTGACGACCTGGAACTTTTAATGAATAAAATTGGAATAATTAATTGTTTTTAAAATAGTTAAAAGTTAATTTTAACTTGAATTTGAAATATAAATATTTACTTGACAATTAATCATTGAATTATATAGTTTAAATCATTGAATTTAATAGTTGAAATTGGGTAAATTATCGAATCTGTGATTCTAAGCCTGTTTAAAATAATTTGAAGGCTTATAAAATCTATAATGATGATACTGAAGATAATAGAACGGTTGAGATTTAAATTAAAAGTTATTTGTTCAATTTTAATAATATATCATTTAAATCGATATTGAAAAATAGCTTTCCGAGGCACAGTCTCAGAATTCGATGCAACTAGTTCCATTGGGTCCGTAATATTGAAATATTGTCGGATTTCAATTTTCATAACGTTGAGAGTTGTCGTGTTGTTGCACGGTATATAAACGCGTCATTAGGGGTTGAGATATTTTAAGGGGAGATAATAAGTAAAGGAAAAATCAAATAAACATTTATCTTCCCCAATACGCCTCCTCTAACCTTATATCTCACCTCCACCCTTCTATCGCCTTCAGTCAAAAAACAATTTCACAAATAATATACAGGAAAAAATTTGTAACCGAGATTCCTTTGCTTCCTCTTTTTTCGAATTTAAATCGCATTCGTTCTTATTCAAAAAAATAAAATAAAAATATAAATGGAAGCCGGCCTCCCACTTTCCCCTATCTCCAACATCGAATTCGTGTATAAAGAAAAGGGGTTCGGCATGGAAAAAATTCTCGAATTATTGAGCAGAGAAGATTGGGGCGTCGCGTGGGAGGGGGGTCTGGAGGTAAGCTCGATCGAGATGAAGGCGACGTGAGGTTGGGGTGGTTCGCGCGAGAGGCGGCAGCCATTTCGAGGTCGCGTCGGTCGAGGGTTCACGTCGCGGCGGCAGGAGATGGTGGGCGACTTAGGGTTTCGCACGTTCTATCAAGGCTGTGTCGATGTTGAGGGCGATGACTGCGTAAAGAAGGTTGGGTCGTGGACGTGTTCTGTCAGTGGATGATTACCGGATTACAGGTGAGTGATCTTCTTTCGAGTTTATTTTATTGGAATAAAATTCGAGAAGGAAATCGAAAAGATGTTGGAAGTAAATATTTTGTATGTGTTAGTGAATGATTTGAAATTCAGTCAATTGAAAGGTAAATAAAGGGATAAATTCTAGTTATAATTTAGAAATTAATTATATAATTAGAAATGAAATAATTTATATTTAATTTTTAATTGAAGAGATTAATTAACATTAATTACTTAGAGAAGTAATTAAAGAATTGGTTGATGAATATAGCAAATAATGGAGCATTGATGGAGGGTTTTGAATGGTTTATAAATTAATTTAAGGTAATTGATTTTACTAATTAATTAAGATAAAAAAAATTGTGAAATTTGGTGTATATAATAACCTAGTGTATTTTAATGGTATACCTAATCGGGAAGTAATTGGTGATAATTATTGGATGTAATTGATTAATGGATGGTTTAATAGAAATTACTTAATGGTATTAGTAAAATATAATTACTTGGTGAAATAAATCAAGAGATAAATTAAGATGGTTAATAAAGGAATAATTGATTTATTTAATGAAATAAATAAAAGAATAGTTAATTTCAGTTTGGAATTAATAGAAAATGATTAATATTGTAGATTAATTAAGATAAATAAATTTGATTAGGATAAGTTGAAATTATGATTGGAATCCTTGGGTTTTATAATTAAAAGTATAATAAAGATTTGTTAATTTAGATTAGAACAAATCAAAATATAATTGGAAATCATTAGTTTATATAATCAACGGCGTAATTAAAGATTGATTAAATTAGATGAATTAATCATAAGACTCATGAGGAATTAATTTGTGAAGTAATTAAAGATTACTCATTGATTTGGTCAAAATAATTAATGTTGTGATATTAATTAATAAAAAATATTTACTTGAATGGAATTGGAAGATAATTGATCCTGGGTAATTAATTAAGATGAATCAGGAAGGGTTGATTAATTTGTTTGAAATTAATTTCTGAAAGAATCTAAATGATTAAGGCCTGAAAATTCAATTTGAATCAATTGAAATGATTTGTCTGTGATTAAGCTTTGCTTTTGAATGTTTGAATGGAATTAGATGATTCGAAGGAGTTGGTAACTCCGATATGAAATGTTGAGTTTTTCTTTTGGATAACTTGGAACAGAATGACGTGAGATTCGAAGAGACCGGGTTCGGGTATTGGGAAATACACGAAACCACTTCGAATTTTATAAAGTGATTTGTGACATAAATAGGCTGGAATGAATGATTTAAGTAAATTGGATTATTTTATCTAAGCTTGGTACTTAGAAATTTATGGAATAAGCATTGTCTATGGTAAATTGTGAATTGGATAAAATGATATATGTTACCCGGGTTTATATAAGTTGTATGCTCGTATTCCTTGTTAGTTGGATTTACTCACGCTAGTTTCCAGCCTGACCCGGGTGTTACTTTGGTGTAATGCTCGGGTCAGACCGAGTATTACAGACTTCCAGGTTAGGACGATCAGGAGCTCAGGAGGCGAGCTGGTGGCAGTATCGTATAGAGTATATTCGCTTTATTTATATTATTGTTTATCTGAGTCATAATAATTGTAAATATTCAGTGATTGTATATTTATGTGAAACTCTGATGTATATTAAATGTAATCGACAGTTATAATATTCTTTTGTAAACTGTTATTATTTATTATTATATTTTATCCGCTGCGAATGTGAGATGTTTGGTGTTTCTGTTCTTCTTCTTCTATCTCTTTCTTCTTTTTCATAACTATCTGGAATTTTTGGGTTCGAAAATTTCGGGTCGTTACATTTGGTATCAGAGCTGAAAGGTTAAGCGAGAACCTTGGCTCTGGTGGGGATTACTCATTAAATAGAGTTCGTAGAACTCTAGAATGAGTTGAGTGTATATATATTTATATGAGCGCGTACTTGTTATTTTCTTATATAAAGGTTTTAAATGATTTTATATAAAAGTATATTTTGATATATAAAAGCAATATTTTCTTCTAATGAAATATTTAGGTGATTGGTTGTTAAATTATTAGAATTAAATGAAGTAATATAAAATACAACCAAATTAAAATTAAATTAATTAAAAGTGAAATTCTAGAATTAGAACTCAGAAATTAGAATTGTTTGAAACTTTAAATAAACAACGTTAATTTGGTTTAAAAAGGTTAAACCAATCCTTGAGAATTTAACTCGAATTTATATAATTCGAGATGATTTAAATTTGAAGTTGGAATTGAATTCATTCAAATTGAACCCGATTTGAATTAATTGAATTTGGAATTGAAGATGTATAAGTTCAAAATTTTAAATGGAAGATTTGGATAGAATTGTAATGATTGAAATTGAAGTGGATTCAATTGAATGGATATTAGTCTAAAGTAATTAGAATAACTTTGGAAAAGTAGAATTGGTTTAAAATCAAAAAGGAATTTGAAATATAGATTGTGAATGTAAATTATAAATTGAAATAAACTTCATAATAAATGAGATTAAAAGTTGAAATAGAATTTCTGAGAATAATTGAAAATAAAGTAAGATGAAAATTCCAGAGTAATGTTTAAATATGAATTGGATGGATTGGGAGTTCGAAATTTTGGGAAAAAATAAAATTCCTTTGAGTTTGAAAGTGGTTTACAAGAGTTTTGAAGAAGGAATAGTATTATTTCAAAAATATTTTTGTGTTTGAAATCTGGGAGATTTGAAAATCAAAAATATTTGGAAGTGTTTTTAGAGAGATAAAAGCATTGAACTCTTTTGGTCACTGGAAAATAACGTCGGTGATGACTGCAGCATCATCGATGTTCGTTTTCGAGTTTCTAGAAGAGAAATTTTGCTACCAAATTGTTTTAAATTGGAATTGTTTGTGAATTGGGTTTGGTTTTGAAATTCAAAAAGGGATAATTGAATTTGCCAAAGAATTTTGGATATAGTTGAATTCTAAGGTGATATTGAAATTTTGGAAATTTGTTTAAACTCTGGAACCTTGATTAAATGTTTATGGAATAATAAAAATATATTGACTAAATGAAATGTATAATTCCGAGTTAAAGCAAAATGTGAATGTAATTGATATTAAATAGTAATTGTAAAATTGAAATTATAATTAAGTTATACAAGTTTAAAGATCAAATAGAATTTAATTTGAATTGGAAAAGAAATCATGATTGATTCAACTTGAATTGGAGTAAAATCAATTTCAATGGAAATTGAAGATTATTTAAATTGGAATTGGTTAATTTAAATGGGAGTGAAAATTTAAATTGAATTGTTGAGGAAGTGAACAGTTTTGACTCTGCGCTATTTTCAATATAAATTGTCTTAATATAAACTTATTTTTTTCTAAGCTATTAAATATATACAACCCTTCTTTCTTAAAGCCAAATTATTTTATACTTGTTTTACAATTATTTTGGAACCATTTTTCAACTGTTTTCTAAATTTATTACTATATTTCAACTATGTTACAAATTAATTACTAATTTACAACTATTTTGCAATTATTAAGATTTCTATAACTATTTAACTATTTTCCAACTATTTTATAATTAGTTAACTATCTTACAATTATTTTGCAAACTAAAAATTATTTTTCAACTACTTACCTATTTTTAAAATTTTCAAGCTAATTTTCTAAACTGGTCGGAAACTGTTATTGATTAAAGTACCCAACTGAGATAAGGATAGAAGTAATAATCCAAATGGGGATTAATGTAAAGGTGAATAAGGAATGTGAAATGGTTCTTTTGAACTGAAAGAATATTTTGAGAAATATGAAATGAATAAAGATGGAAATTGGATATTTCTATGGTTTTTGAAAGTGTTTGGAGTATAAAATGTGTTTTATACAAGAAAGTAAGGATCCAAAGTTTTAAATATTTACATATATCTGAATATATATAAAGGATCTTATGAGGATTTTGGGAAAGGCTTTTGATTTTTGGAAAAAAATCAATATTGAGTTTTGGAAAGCCTATGTTAAGAATTATCGATTTTGGGATAATCGATTTTTGTGTAAAGGAGCTTTGTATGATATTATACTAGGTGTATGATTTGAGGATACTATATGTATAGTATAAAGTGTTTAGATGATTGCTCTGGGGAAAAAGGCGCTCCCTTGAAATGAACTTCTCAGGAGTGCCAACGGGTGGTGCTGCCTTGAGCCCAGGAGGGGTTCTAAAGTTGATCCTATGAGGAGTCCGGACAAAACTAGTTCCTGAGGATTATTGGGTAGCGTAAGTCGATGGCGTTGATGCCTACAGAGGCATTTGGGTTATGCTGTGACGACAGTGTAACTCGATGTCGCTGCGATCTACTGTGGAGACCATAGCAGAAATCGTGTGGAGGATGAGTGTCAATGGTCTACACTTGATTTTGCCGGGAAGGCAACGCAACATCGGTAGACTGCGATCTATGGTCAAGTGGAGTGGAGAAGTTTCATTTTTGGCAGCGAAATTCGATGGCGCTGATGCCTACAGTTATATGGGTTTTTTCTATGATAGCTACGTAACCCCAGTTGTAGCTGCGATCTGTCGTGGGTTCCATTGTGTAATCGTGGGGCGCGGAGGCCTACAGTTATCTGTGGATTTTGTCGGGATGGCAACGTAATCATCGGGTTAACTGCGACCATGGATGGGGGTGATGATTTTCAGAGCATTATCACCAAAGATATTTCCTCTATTTTCAAAAACTATTTTCTGTATTTTCAATAAAATTATTTTCCAAGTATTTTCACTGGGTGTTGAAAACGGGTTTACCAAGTACTTATAGATTTTCAGTCCTACGCCTGATCAACGTATGACTACATTTCTGTGAGAACAAGGATGGACTGGTTGAGACATCGAGTTATAAAAGTATTTTTATTAAAAACTATTTTAATAGTAATATCTGAATTTAAAAGCATTCCTAAAAATTTTAATATTAAGATGTTGAAATTTTGGGAGATTAAAAGGGAAAATCCAAACTGGAATTATAAAATAAAATTTGAACTCGGGAAATTTAATAAAGTGATTCTGCAATAAAATTGAATCTTGTTATAGAATTGGAGTAAGCTAATTAACAAAATAATTACTTGATTGAGTATGTTAATAAAATTTAACTCGGTTAAATAAAATGGATTGTAAGTTAATAATGAAGTTGGAAATGAATTCGAATTATAAATAGAATTCGACTTGGATTTGATAATGAATTAAATAAGAAGAGATGTTGTAAAATAAAAATAGAGTTGGATTGAAAATGTGATGGTTTGAATTACAAATAAAATTCAAAGGTGATTTGAAAAATATTTAATGAAATTTGTAAGTAAATTAGATATAAGAGAAGTGTCGTCATATGGAATTTATTTATAATAGACATGGTTTAATTGCAATAAAATCCAAGTGAATAGAAAAAAAAATTGAGAATGGACTTGTATTAATAAAATAAATTTGAAAATGAATTAAGTAAGCAAATTAAAAATTTTAAAACGGTTTAATTGAGTTGAATGATAAATGGATGAAGTCTGATTGATCAAACTGAACTTAAATTTGGTGATATATTAATTTGAAGTATAAATGAGTTCAGTATGTGGTTGGATATTATTTTGATAAATTGAGAAGATGAATTAAAATTAAAAATTAAAAATGGATGGGCCTACTGAATTTAATGGAAGTTGGTTAAATGAGAATCAAATAGAAGTAGACTTAAGTTTGATGTTGGAATAAATTAAGTAAATTCACTTGAGTTTAAAATTTATGGAAGCTTGGCTTGGGATAAGAGTGAAAGCCCATCCAATAAAACTTGGATTGAATTAATTTGGGAAATGGTTATGAATTTATAAGTTTTGGATATGCTAAGTTTAATAAATTGTTTTGAAATAAACAATTGCGGAAATGAAATGAAATGCAATGAATGGTTCGTAAATAATTTAGAAAAGAAATGGAGTTAAATGAAGAATGAGTTGAAATTAATTTAAAATAGTTTTAATCTAACAATTATTGTCATTTGGCGTAAATAAAAGTAATTAAAATACTATGAGTTCATAGAGATTAAATAAAATTGATTCTGAATCATTTGAAGTGAATATGAGCTTGTTTGGATTATAAATCAATGGAATGTCAGAAATTGAATTGTGAACCATTAAAACTTGAATGAAACGACATATGAATTGGTTGGAAGTAATTGGAATTAGCTTTAAATTATATAAATCTCTTATGTTAAGCGTTTGGTGTTTGTTGTTTTCGTAATGCTTGCTGTTTATGTAATTCTTGTGTTTAGCTATTGAAAGTAAGTGTTAGGTTAATAAATTTTTATGTATGGCACTTACTGTAACGCCCCACTCCGAGACCCATATTAGCAAAGAGTATTACAAGGTAATACTGTCTGCTAATACGGAGAACAGAGCTGGATAGGAGCGACCATCTATAGCCTTGTCTTAACTATCTACTGTATACGTCGATAAATGCAGCATATTTTTTTTTAGTGGATCGACATATCCAATAGATACTTAATACAAAACTATAATGGCTAGAAGATCTAACAGAACAAAATATAACAACTCAAATGTAAAACACATCACAGAACAGTAGATCATCACATACATATACAGATACACCATAAAGTATACAAAATGATACATGTCAAGTGGCATAGCAACCACAATATACAGATGAGTCGAAAGAATATACATATCAGAGTTACAACCAAAAAGGACTACACAAAAAGCTATAACAAAAGTAGCTAGCAGAATAGTCCATGCGGAAGCAGAATAGGCTAAGTCCAAATGTACCTAACCTGAAACACCTCGGTCTGACCCGAGTATAAAATACACGGGTCAGTCTAGCTAAACAAATCAGTTAGAAAAGCTAAATGATAATGAACGTGCAAGGTCATAAAGTACCATAATAATCTCTAAAGGAAATAACATGATCATCTAAAAAAAGATGAATAATAACAAGCCTCATATCATCGGCAACTTAATAAACAAAGGATATGAATACCCCAAATCAAGCCAAAAGGCAAATAACAAATACCAATGAAGGTAACACAAGTTTCCACAAGGTAATCGCTATGTATCGAGTGGTTCAAAAGACCTACTCCGAAAGGCGATACTCTAGGGAAATATAAATATCAATGAAACAAAAGATGCACGTGCTCAGTACTGTATAAACAAGGATCCACAAGCCCGATGGCGACAAACCCAAGTATCTCTCGAGCGGTGACGAAGGACCAACTCCAAAAGCGTTACTATAGGGCAACAAACCCGAAGGCAACAAACCCGAAGGCACAAACCCAAAGGCACAAACCCGAAGGCACAAACTCGAAGGCAACAAACCGTAGTGGTGAAGGTCCGGAGGCCCAGTACTGGACACCACTAACTGGCAATATGTGTCACAAACTCTCGGAAAGGAACTCGAAAAGTGTTTGTTGGGCGAATTCTCACCCAGAAGATCTCGAGACCGAGAAGTCACAGTTTCACCCGGGCTCGCAACCTCCACCTCGTTCGACAAACACAAGGCTCGATATAAGCATAGAAGTCCATCTGGCATTCTCAATATACAAGTCCATTCGGCGTCTCCAATTCATGCCGAACCAAAGGCCATTCGGTCAACCCCCCCATCCGGTCCAAGCATAACCGAACCAAAGTCCAAGCAACCACCGGGCCAGAGCCACTCCACAGTAATACCGAACCAAACCTATTTCCATCAGTACCGGACCAGTCACTACCGGTCCACCGATCCAAACACTCCCCACTACTACCGGACGAGGCCATTGCCGGTCCAAAGCCCACACCATCTAACACCGGTCCATACCTCACCACCGAATGAAGCCTCGCCGAACCAGAACGCTACCAGGCCAGATTGCTTCAGCCCGGGCCCACCAGCAGCTATATACATCCAAGACCCCTGCCCCCTACCTCACTCTATAAATAGAGGGGCAGGGGTACAACAATGGCAGACAAGTTTGAGAGCTCAAGCACGGAAGGAACTTTCAAACTACTTTCATATACTTGCACACAAAGCATTGTACTTGTAATCTGAAACAAAGAAGATAATAACATATAAAGTGGACGTAGGCACATTCTGGCCGAACCACTATAAATCTGTGTGTCTTTTACATTTCAGCCCCTGCTTTTTTCATATTTACATAACTCATCTGAATCATTAAGAATCACATAAAATCAACTAAATCACACAACTTGGAGGTGTTTGCCCACTTTTTGCGCAAACATTTTTGGTGCTTCCACTGAGAACTTCGAAGTCGAAGCTTCAGCTTCCCTCATTCAACCTTCTTTCCCAATAGCACCCTTCATTGCCTAGGAAACATGACTTCCAGGCCAAGAAAAGACGCCAACAAGGGAAAGAACGTTGCAACTAGCAGCGCTCCAAATCCAGTGGATCCAGATCAATAGAACCATCCCACTACAGCAGCGGTGCCACATGTAGATCAGGCAATTCCAACAGCCCCTGCTGCGGAACAACCGGCAGTAATCACTAGAGCAGACCTAGACAGAGTTGTGGTGGAAGTGACTAACCGCTTCGCATCCCAACAAGAAACTTTGGTGAACCAACTCATGTCACGCTTGAGGGATGTTGAAGAATCCAACCGCAACACTGAATCATGGGGTGAATCTCAATCTGGAGGATCTCAGAGACAGCAAAGGTCTTCCCTCTTCGAGGAAGCCATCAACAGGAACAACAATGATAGGGGCCGCGCCCGGACTCAGCCCGAACTCCGACTCGAGGAAGCGCTTGGAACCGAACCCAGTGGGGGAGGCGCCAGGCGAGGGTCGGATGTAGCTGAGCCAGTCATGCCACCTAATCATAGAAACCCCGCTGAACGGAGCCGAGCTAGAACCCAGCCCGAAGTTGACCCCATGGAAATGCTCGAAACAGAACCCCACAGGGGAAGATCAAGGCAGGGGGCAACTGTAGCTGGTCCTAGCATGCATCCGAGCAGCCAGAGGCAACCACTGGATAACGTCAGAAGTGATAGACTATACCATCCCTATAGGTCATCTGGACGAGATCGATCCCGTAGGGAAGAACCAAGTTCATTTCTATCCGCTCCAAATTCTGATGAAAGAATGGCACGATTATTTAGAGAATGCGTCCAACGGGAGCAAAGGGACTGAGGAATAGGCGCTAGGGTCACCAGCCCCTTCACCCGCAATATCGAAACTGCCATCACCCCCCGGGAATGGAAAATGCCAACCATGGAACCTTACAAGGGAACTTCCGACCCCATCGTACACTTACAAAGATACACCCAGCATATGCTCATGAGCGGAGTAACAGAAGGGGTGCTGTGTAAATGCTTTCCGCTATTCCTAGCAGATCTAGCTACCTCCTGGTTCTGCCATCTACCCCAAGGATCTATCAGCTCATGGGAGATGTTGAAAGAAAGGTTCATTAGCCAGTTCCGCATCCATGTAGAACAACCCAAGGATGCTTATTCTCTATCCAATGTCAAACAGAAATCCGGAGAGACACTGCAACAATATCTAACCCGGTTCAACACCGCAGCGGCCGCAGTCCAAGATGCCGATGAGAAGCTCACCCTAATGGCCCTCTGTAGTGGTGTACACCCAGATACCAAGTTCGCTAGAAGACTAACTAAGGAAAAACCAGCTACTTTACCTGATTTCTTCCATGAAGCTGGAAAGTATATGAGACTTGAAGACGCTGCCACTGAGAGGCAGTCAGGGCAACAAGGTAAGACAACTTCGGACAAGGTTCCCGCTGCAGCTAAGGACACTCGAAGAAATGAATCTAGAGACAATGCTGGGGGAATGAAGGTTGAAAAACGCCAATATCGACCAGGACCAAGATTCGACTCCTACACTCCTTTGAATGAAACAATCGAAAACATCTTTCTAGCCACTGAGGGCGAACTCGGATACAAGCGCCCCCCGCACAAGAAAGAATCTGATAACGCACTCAAGTCTGGAAAGTTTGGCCGCTTCCACGAATCCCACGGACATGACACCAATGAATGCCACCATCTCCGGGACTTGATCGAAGAACACATCAGAAGAAGAAGGCTGGAACGCTATGTGAAAGGTCAGAACAGGACTCCAACTCCTGCCAATGAGAACTCAAAGCGACCCGTCCCAGAAGTAGGCGGAGGGAATCGCAACACCAGTGGCTCTAGTCAAGAGAAGATAGTGGTCCATACCATCTCGAGAGGACCACACATCGCCACAGAAGCTGGGCAGAGATGGAAAGATACGGCAAGTCACTTAGAAATGCTGAAGGCTATGTTAACTCCATTATGGAAGAACACCACCCGAAACGGAAAGAGAGTGACGACATCGTATTCAGTAGGCGTGATTTAGAAGGAAGACAGTATCCGCATATGGATCCCATGGTCATCTCTGCCTGGTTCGGTCCAGCTAAAGTTTTTCGAATTCTTATAGACACAGGAAGCTCCGTAAATATCCTATTCAAGCATGCTTTCGACAAAATGAAGCTGTCAATGAAGGATGTGTCTCCCTGCAACAAACCCCTGCACGGTTTCACTGGAGATGCGAAAATGCCCCTCGGGCAACTTGACCTCTTTGTCGAAATAGGAAGTCATCCCAGCTCCGTTGTGCGAAAACAAACGTTCGTACTAATAGAAAACCACTCGGCCTACAACGCCTTCTTGGGAAGACCAGCCTTATCTGACTTCCAAATTGTCCTAGCCCCGTGGTCCCTAAAGATGAAATTCCCAACCGATAACGGAATAGGAGAAGTTGAAGGAGATCAAGACGCCGCTCGAGATTGCTATGTAACTGAACTTCGCAATAACCGTAGAAAGAATAAGGGGAAAGATGCAGAGACTACTCTCTGCATGAAAAGCTTGGAAGCATGGCAACTAAAGAAATCCCCTCCTCTTCGATACACCAGTGATCCTTTCAATGAACTAGACCCCAGGGATAAGGAGGAGGAGGCTACCGCTGAGCCTGCAGAAGCCATGGAATTCGTATCTGTAGACAAACATGATTCAAGTAGACTATTAAAAATAGGATCTCAGCTAAAAACAGAATTGAAGGATCAACTCATTGACTTTCTCCGCCACAACTTAGATGTATTTGCGTGGACGCATGCCGATATGACAGGAATCTCCCCAGACATAGCATGCCACATGCTGAACATCGATCCCACCAAGGTACCGATAAAGCAGAAAAAGAGAAGCATGGGAGCAGAACGATCAGCAGCCCTCGATGAGGAAGTAAAGAACCTACTTGCTAATGACTTCATACGAGAAGCCATCTACCCAGAATGGATCGCTAACCCGGTACTAGTAAAGAAAGCTAATGGGAAGTGGCGAACATGCATTGATTTCTCCAACTTAAATGACGCTTGTCCGAAAGACTGCTTCCCGCTCCCCCGAATCGATCAACTTGTGGACAGCACTGCCGGGCACGAACTCTTATCTTTTATGGACGCATACTCCGGATACAACCAGATTCTCATGCACGCTCCCGATCAAGACCACACTAGCTTCATCACTGACCGGGGATTATATTGTTACAAAGTCATGCCTTTTGGACTCAAAAATGCCGGAGCTACCTATCAGCGCCTCGTCAACAAGATGTTCGCGGAATTAATAGGACGAACTATGGAAGTATATGTGGATGACATGTTGGTAAAGTCCAGGAGAGCCGACGATCATGTAAGCCACCTGGGCGAGATGTTTCAGGTACTTCGCCGATATGGAATGAAGCTGAATCCTCTAAAGTGCTCCTTCGGAGTGTCATCGGGAAAATTCTTAGGATTCATCGTCCATGCCAGAGGAATTGAAGCAAACCCTGAACAAATTCGGGCTCTAAAAGAAATAAGGATACCTTCCACTCGAAAAGAGATGCAGAGCCTAAACGGAAAGGTGGCCGCCCTAAGCAGATTCATTTCCAAAGCAACTGACAAGTGCGTCCCTTTCTTCGAAGCTCTCAAGAAAGACAAAGGAAAGTTCGAATGGACCGATGAATGCTTAAAAGCCTTCCTTAACCTGATCGAACACCTTCAAAAACCACCAGTACTCTCAACTCCAAACGAAGGCGAAGAGCTATACCTATACCTCGCTGTATCATCTCATGCTCTAAGCGCTGCCCTGGTAAGAGAAGAAGACCGCACACAACGCCCGGTATACTTTATAAGTAAGAGATTTACAGGGGCAGAAGCCAGATATCCTAAACTTGAGAAATTGGCATATTGTTTATTGATCGCATCACGAAAACTGCGACACTACTTCCAATCTCACTCCATCAGAGTTCTAACCGATCAGCCACTAAGACAGGTGCTCCATCGTCCCGACACTTCTGGACGACTCCTCAAATGGTGCATTGAACTAAGTCAGTATGACGTCACCTACCATCCTCGCACCGCTATCAAGGGGCAAGCCATGGCCGATTTCATTGCCGAATTCACTACCAACGAAGGCAAGGATCAGTTTGAAATATCAAAAAACATCAAGTGGAACCTCTTTGTAGATGGAGCATCGAACGAACAAGGCTCGGAGGCAGGTATTGTGATAATCACCCCCAGGGGAAGAAAGCTGTACTATGCATTAAGGTTGGAATTCGCGGCCACTAACAACGATGCGGAGTATGAGGCAGTAATAGCGGGATTGGAGCTTGCCTTAGAAATTGGAGTCAATTCTTTATGTCTTCATAGTGATTCTCAACTTATCGTAAACCAAGTACTAGGAGAATTCCAGACACGAGGAGAACGACTCACAGCATATCTAAAGAAAACCAAACTGCTACTCGATCAATTGGACCATTATCTAATCAAACACATTCCTCGAGAAGATAACCAAGAGGCCGATGAACTAGCAAAGCAAGCTAGTATGAAGAATAGCACCATTTCCGGAACACTAGCCATCTCAAGGCAGCTAGCCCCAAGTTTCGAACAAGTGAATCTGATAACTGCAATCGAAGAAGGAACTTGGATGACTCCTATCCGGAAATATTTGCAAGACGGCACACTACCAGACAAACGTGATGAAGTAAGGAGAATTTTGAGGAAAGCTCCCCACTACACAATACAAGAAGGCATCCTCTATCGGCGTGGCTTCTCTAGCCCCTTATTCAGATGCGTCGCTGGAAGGGAAACCAAGGAAATCTTATTCAACATCCATCAAGGAAGTTGCGGAGATCACACTGGAGGGCAGACTCTGGCGAAAAAGATACTCCGATATGGATATTACTGGCCCACACTAAACAAAGACGCCTTAGACTTCGTCAAGAGATGCGACAGATGTCAGAAATTTGCCAAGATTCCTCGACTACCCACAAATGAGATTACTCAAATGACCAGCCCTTGGCCCTTTGCTGTATGGGGAATTGATTTAATTGGCGAACTGCCAACGGGCCGAGGCGGAGCCAAATATGCTATAGTGGCAGTCGATTATTTCACCAAATGGGTGGAAGCGGAACCCCTAAATAAAATATCTTCAGCAAAAGTTATCAACTTCTTGATCAAAAATATTCTGTGCAGGTACGGAGTACCACTCAAGATCATATCAGACAACGGACTCCAATTTGACAGCGAAGAATTCGCCGACTGGTGCCAAGAGCATGGAATTCATAAAAGCTTCTCATCAGTAGCTTATCCTCAGGCAAACGGACAAGTTGAAGCTGTCAAAAAAATTCTCAAAACCCTAATCAAGAAGAAACTTGAAAAGTCAAAAGGCGCTTGGGTGGACGAACTTCCTACGCCACTTTGGGCCTACCGCACATCTTTCAGAACATCAACGGGACATACTCCTTTCTCTTTGGCATACGGATCGGAGGCAATGCTCCCTGTTGAGACTATTGTTCCTTCCCACCGTAGGATCCACTACAATCCAGAAGAAAATGAAGAACTCCTCCTCATGTCTTTGGATCTGATTGAGGAAAGGAGAAATGATGCAGCACTTAAAGCAGCGGCTCACAAACAAAAAGTGGCAGCACTATACAACTCCAAAGTCAAGCATCACACCTTACAAGAAGGAGATCTTGTCCTCAGGCGAATCTTTCCGCGCCCCGGGGCACTGGACCCCATCTGGGACGGACCATATGTAATTCATAAAGATCTCCACAACGGAGCTTATATTTTGTCAACATTGGACGGAGAGGTGTTCCAGAGGGCATGGAACATCCGACACCTCCGTCGATATTTTTCTTAACTTGTACTGCCCATATGAAGTGAATTAACAAAGAGAATCAGTGGACGTAGGCATTTTCATGCCGAACCACTTTAAAAAAATCTTGTCTTTTTTTAACTTGTTCCTTTATATCTTGGCTGCTTATTAAGCTATATCCTTTTCTGTTGAACAAAATCTTATGGCATCTCCACTCAAGACGCACCACGGCCTCATCTGGACAAGGCCTAACAGGTACGCTACGATTCTATGCACTCGCCAATGAGACTCTTTTGCTCCAGCATCCCTCTGCTGCGGGTTAACTCATTGCTCGCTCCTGCCCTCAAAGCCAACTGTAATGAGCCGATTATAAGTCATCATAAAGGCCGACTATAGCCGATGGCAGCCCATTACGGCGTTCGGCTCGCCGGCAACTGTGAACCTACTTTAAGCCCCAACATAAGGTGTGGCTAGCCAGGGGTAGTTCATGGCCAACGGCACCCACGCTAGCCGGCCACGGTAAATCGAATAATACCCACGATTACGGACCATAATGGTTCGGGTAGTTACCGTGCGCGATCTCGGCTCCGATGTGTCTTAAGTGCGGCTGTGGTAAAAAAGAAAACTCCCCGCGGAGGCGTAAGATGGGTGACAAATGTCTCCAAGACCCACAGCTAGGGAAAGTGACTACAAAACCCGTTTGCCACGAACTTAAGCACATCGACGGCCTTCCGTGACTGAAAGTTTTACTTTTTCTACATTTCCATTTCATTTAAATACTTTTCTCCTATCCTGTATAACAAACTCTAAAGTACAGGAAACCAAATAGGGAGCATTCACTCATGAGAATCTAAGCCTGCGTACTGGGTGGCAAGGTACTCAGATATATCCATGATCAGTTACACAAAACGCTCAAAGCTACCGCCTGCAAATAAAACATGAAGGGCAGTACTCTCTTCTCTTCTACATAAATACATAACTATAGCTTATTCATACGTCACACTAACATTGCAAAACATGAAATTATATTTCAAGCAAAGGCTTAACATCAAACACAACTAAAATCACAGGCATATACATAGTTATACTTCTCACGCAGCACATCAAAATGACAACAACTTTTACACATAACAAAATCAGCTTATATTATAAAATCACACAAAGTTATTCTCTGCAAATAATATTATTACTGTCACATCATTGTTTTGGACTAACGTAAACAACGATAAAAAGAAATAAAAAAGCGGCCGAATCCGGACAAGTAACCAGCTGCGTCCACACTCCATCACCAACTTCCCAAGCCTACTTGGCCGCAGGGCCGGAGCCCCCAGCATGTTGATCGGAAGTTCCACCTGTCCAATTCAGAAGAGGAATCCATTAAACAAACGATAAACGATCAAGTTATGGAAACCCAGAAAGAAAAGGAAAAGAGAAGAATAACTCACCAGCGTCCGCCGCTTGATCCTCATCCTCCAGTTGCACACCCGCTTCCTCCGCAGCAAGCAACCGCATCCCCTCCTTCACCGCCGCTTGCTCCTCTTTCGAGAACTGAGCAGTGACCACATCCAGACTAAAAGCCACTCCACCTTCCTTACCCGCATTGACCCTGGCCTCCTCTAAAGCCCGAAGATATATCTTGGCCATGACCCGAAGATAGTCATCCATCCAAGACAAGCTGCCCTCCTTCCAAGTGCGGAAGTACATGTCCTGCAGCATCTCGTCCATCATCCCCTCATTCTCCTCAAACTCCCTCACCCGGGCCTCGGAAGCCTGCAACTTGGCGACAGCGACATCCCTCTCTGATCGGTATCTCAAGCAGTCAGCCTGGAGAGACCTCCTCATCTCCTCCATCTCCTCCTTTAACTTGACTTGAGCCATCTCCGCGGCCTCAAGCCTTCCAGACAACTCCTCTACCTGCTCGAGATCCGCGTTCCGAACCTCATCCACCGTCGCAATGGCCATGTCGATCCGCTCCTTACAGGCGGCCTCCATCTTCCGTAATTCTGCCCTACTAGCCTTTTCCATGGTCTCTTTCAGCCGCCTAGAGGCTTCCTTGTGCTGAGAAATCTGAACGGCTTGACCGGCAAGCTGTTCGGCCTGATCGGCAACCTTCAGCCGCAACCGAATATTAGCACTACCAATCTCCTCCCCGGCCTTGACCAATTGAGCATGATACTTCATTAACTTCTTGGTCTCTTCAGCCACCCGATGGCTTCGTCTCCCATGGTAACTACCCGAGTGGTAAGCAGATCAAGATCTAGGGACTTAGCCTCGTCTAACACTCGTACCATGGGGTTGCGGGGAAGGAGGTGCTCACCCGTGGCCTCATCAAATGAAATATCCCGAGAGCTTGGATCTAAATCAGGATGACCGGCAAAGGGGTCACGAGGCACGTCAGGACGCCTTATACGGATAACAGTGGGATTCTTAGAAGGAGGTGGGGGGATAAACTCCGTGCTCTCCTCCGTGGTATCACGAGGAGGCTGAACAGGAAGCTGCGGACCAGGGGAAGGCTTAAATAAAGAACGACTCGTCTTCTTTTTCTGAATGCTCTCTTCAATGACCCCAAGAAGAGGATGGTATTTGACCACGTCCCCAGTACGACCAGTGGGAGGCTTCGCAGAAGCTCTCATCAACTTGAATTGTTCGAGGCGGTGTCGAACGTCTGACGTTTTAACCACCTGGCCTGCCCCTGAAATAAAGAACAAGTGTTACGAACATACAAGGTCCACAATTCAAGAAACATGTTAAGTAAAAAAAAAAAGGGAAGAAAAAAAAGTGAGAAGGCACATCTATTATACAAACCCTGCGGAGGAGTGGGATACTGCAATAAGTCCTGAATCTCATTCCAGGACGGAAGTGAACCATAAAATATTTCTAAGTCCTTATCGAAAATGGAATCGACAGAGGACAAAAGTTCACCTTGCACCGCCAAAGTCACCCTGGCTGAGGAACCCCTAGGGGATAGATCGGCACCAGCCCCGACCTTGCCAGTCTCCTTCGCCTTCTCCGCTCCCGATTCCCCCTCCGATTCCCCGAAGGCCTGGCGGAGGGCCTCATCCAGTTCAGAGTCTTGCCCAGAAGTTAAGGCACCAGCACCACTGCCACCCTGACCATCTCCATCTCCTCCGCCCTCCGACTCTCCTTCCATATTGCCTCCTTCGCCCTCTTCCACACCTTCCTCCTCCGGAATGATCGGGCAAGTACTAGGAGAGGGGCCCTCAGACTCCTTAAGCTTCTTGCCTCCCGCGACGGGATGTTGTGTAAAGGGTTTCCTCTTGCCACTCTTCACCGTGGCCCCCTCCTTAGCTTTAGCAGCCTTCTCCTCAGCCGTGTCCCTCTGCTTAACCACGGACTGGTGCGGCTGGATCAAATTGTACTCCAGGAGGGTAGCGTTCCTGATCAGGAACGAAGCCGACCTGTCCCGTGCGGGAATGGCCTTTATTTCAGCAGCCATCCGCGCCAAAGAATCATCTTCCACGACTGCAATGCCACCTGTCGCTAGCAAGAAATAGAAGCGTGTCAGAAGAAGCACTACAGTCAGAACATGGAAAATATAAATGAAATTCATCTTACTGCCGGAAGTGAAAAGGCGGAAAGAAACAGAATCGTCCTTGATAAAAAACCATTCCTTCTTGAACATGGTAAACTTTGAATATAAGTCCAAGACCGGTTTGAAGGGCACGGCCGCTTCTAGACTAATATACGGAGACCCCTTCTTGTAGCCTCTCAGGTTATACAAATATCGAATTTCCCGGTTAGAAGGAGGGCGCCCGTACCTCCTCTGGAAGATGACGAAAAGGCTCACCAGAATGGCATAAGAGTTAGGCTGAAGCTGGAATGGAGCCACCTTCAAATATGTGGTAAAGCTAACTATCCAGGCATTGATAGGAGGGATTGCACCACACATGCAATGATATCTGCTGTAAGCAAAGTAGCCTTCGGGGGGATTATACGGCATCACTCCATCTCCCGGCAACAGCATGCGAGCCCTGTCTATCCCGAAGGAACGGGATATAACATCAAGTTGCTCCTCCTTTAGGGAGCTAGGAAAGCAATCGGGAGGAGAGACCAGAAGTTCCTGAGGACCGTACCCGTCCACTAACGACCTCGGAGCAGGCCCATGTTGCACCGGCCCTGGTTGGGCTGGGGGCACAGAAGAAGACACTCCTCCATCCTTGGGTTTCCGTCTGTCTGATCGTGTTTCCGCCTTGCGAGACATTTATCTGCATACACAAAAGTGAAAAGATAGGTTGTTGGAACAAAGAATACAGAGATGTAAGCAAAAAAGAATGCATAAGTCTGCAATTCCACTAAAATATCAAGTTCATTCGGCAGTGCAAGTAAGTTCATTCGGCAGGGAGATAATAAGTCCATTCGGCACTAAGAGTTCATCCGGTATACGTGTCATTCGGCACTAAGGCCTAAATCACATTCGGCAAACAAAGACTTTCGTGTGTATTCGGCAGTCAAGTTCATTCGGCGATAAAGGCCATTCGGCAAAAGATATATACCTGATTCGGTATAAGCTTGGTTCGATAGATAAGTTGGTTCGGCTAAGAATTGGTTCGGCTTTCGTTGATTCGGTAAGGAAAAACCAAGGGGGTGTAGCCCCTATATATAGATGAGCGCAACACTACCGGACCAACCCATTCGGCAGACCGGACCAACTAAGACCGAATGAAGCTATCTCTACCCGCTCAAAGCCGAATGAAACCATCTCAGCCAGCAAAGACCAGAAGCAGGGGGCATGCAAAGCACCTCACTCAGATAAGTACCGAACTCTAGGACCTACTAATAAAGTAGAGAATATGATAATAATGAATGAGTTGTAAATCTCTCACCAACATGGGTTAATCATTTACACGGGTACGCGACCACGAACGGTCCATAGGCACGCCCTGAATGGCTATTAACCCTATCATCGTGAGAATTTGCACTTTGACATCCTTTTTTTTTTAAGCTCATCGGTTAAATGGATATTTGATTCTGATAATTACGAAATGGCTAAGCTACTTACACATGTACGGGGTCGCGAACGATCCCTAGGCATGCTCTGAGCTGGCGATAAAGCACCTTGACAAACGATCCAAGGACCCACTCTGACGTGAACCTGGCATCGATAATGCTAAGCCCCCTTGGGGCACACCTCTCGCCCCGAACGGCGCGATTCACTTCATCTCAAATGCTTCGATCCTGAACGGTCGTTTTCTGAAGTCACACTAAAACTGTAAATTCCTTTGCAGGACATCAACAGGATATGAACATCCAGCCCATGGCATTACAAAACAAGCCTTCCTACCATAGCAAACAAAGCGCGACACATGCAAGCACGTGCCCCACTTTGGGGGGCAAATGTTGGGCTAATTCTCACCCAGAAGATCTCGAGACCGAGAAGTCACAGTTTCACCCGCGCTCGCAACCTCCACCTCGTTCGACAAACGCAAGGCTCGATATAAGCATAGAAGTCCATCTGGCATTCTCAATATACAAGTCCATTCGGCGTCTCCAATTCATGCCGAACCAAAGGCCATTCGGTCAACCCCCCCATCCGGTCCAACCATAACCGAACCAAAGTCCAAGCAACCACCGGGCCAGAGCCACTCCACAGTAATACCGAACCAAACCTATTTCCATCAGTACCGGACCAGTCACTACCGGTCCACCGATCCAAACACTCCCCACTACTACCGGACGAGGCCATTGCATGTCCAAAGCCCACACCATCTAACACCGGTCCATACCTCACCATCGAATGAAGCCTCGCCGAACCAGAACGCTACCAGGCCAGATTGCTTCAGCCCGGGCCCACCAGCAGCTATATACATCCAAGACCCCTGCCCCCTACCTCACTCTATAAATAGAGGGGCAGGGGTACAACAACGGCAGACAAGTTTGAGAGCTCAAGCACGGAAGGAACTTTCAAACTACTTTCATATACTTGCACACAAAGCATTGTACTTGTAATCTAAAACAAAGAAGATAATAACATATAAAGTGGACGTAGGCACATTCTGGCCGAACCACTATAAATCTGTGTGTCTTTTACATTTCAGCCCCTGCTTTTTTCATATTTACATAACTCATCTGAATCATTAAGAATCACATAAAATCAACTAAATCACACAACTTGGAGGTGTTTGCCCACTTTTTGCGCAAACAGTGTTAACGTGTGTCCCATACCACACATTCGCACTAAACGGTTTACTAACCGTTAGTCAATTCCACACTTAAAGCAGTACAAAGTTTACCTCATCTCATCAGTAAACCGGACCCGAAGGTCAAAACGATCAAACGAATAGATTAGGAATTAGTTGGGAAGGTAAACGCACGTATTCCATAGTACGTGTTTTACCCAACCATTTAATTACCTTCCCACTTCGTTCGAAGTGCAAAAGAGTGTAATTTTACTCAGAAAATAATTTGGACAAGTTTAGAAATCGTTTGAAAACACTTTGGAAATTGCCTTTGAAATTCTCCTATTATGGAGTAAATAATTTAATACTTAAAATAATACTAAATAATAATTTCATAAGCCAATTTGTTTGAAAAACACTTTAAAATGCTTTATAAAACCCGTGTACGAAATCTAGAGAAAAATCTCAAAGAAATCGGAAAATATTATAAAAAGCCGGAAATTATTCTAAGTATAAAAACCGGTGAAAACACGCTGCGAATCCAAGTTCGACAGCAGGTTCGGACATGCAAACAGAGTCCAAATGACATGGAATTTAGTAGGAATATAGTTCAACATTTCTACTTCAATCTGAAAAAAGAATTATTCAAATCCGATTTGAAACGAATAACCTGCGTCATTTCAAAGTCCGATCGAAACGAGGTTTAAGACACTGAATTAGCAAGCTGCGGGTACAAGTTCGACAGTAGTTTTGAAATAGCAAACCAACCCAGATTTTTATGAAATTTTACAGGAATGTAAATCAACACTCCTACTTCAATCTGCAAAAAGAATGATACAAATCCGATTTGAAACGAATGAGTTATGCTGCCTCAAACATGGACTCAGACCATGTTTGCGACAGTTCAAAACCAAATAAATGTGCAGGCCTAAAACCCCACTGGACTCAACTTTCAGGCATAAAGAAGAGGAGAAAATTACATCATTTTGAGCTAATAATTGGTACACATGTAGTAGAAAGCGTCATCTCCCAAACAAAAAAAGAATTATGTAATTTGGATAAAATATGAGAAAGATATGATCTCTCAAAGTTGAACCCAGACAGTGTTTCACTGTTGAATTCTAGGCAAAAACATGATTCGGGTCTAAGTTTGACAGAAGATTTACATATGCTATCTATGTCAAAATGACCTTAAATTTAGTATGCATAAAGTAGAGAACTTCATCTTTCAAATAAAAAAAGAGTCACGCAATTTGAGCTAGAAACGAAAATGTTATGCCATCGCAAACATGGACTCAGACCATGTTTGCAGCAACTCAGCAAACAAAATATGCACAGAAAATTTCCAGGCTGTGCATTGATTTTGCACTGCAGTTTTCAGGCGTCAAACGAATATGTTTTGCAATGAAATTTGACATGCATATACTACAACATACAGGCTATCAACTGAAAAAAATACGGCAGCATTTCATTGCCGAAATTGGGAGAAAATGATGTGCAAAGAGACATACCAACTCAGATTTCACAAAATCTAAACTTGAACATGAAGTCATTGTATTGAAGCTATTTTGGGTTAGATTTTGGCATTTTGAAGCTTTTGCTTCAGCTAGCAATTGTGAGCAGCAACTCACCTCAAAAATAGTAGAGCAACAAGAGCTAATTGGAGAGAAGATGCAAACTTTGGCCTTGAGAAAGCTTCAACAACCTAAAATAAGAGTTTATACAAACATGCAAGAGCAAAACTTCAATAATTTTGAAACCTAATTCACAAATATGAAATTTTTGATGAAATTGCAAGTTTGGAGTTTGATTACCTTTGTATTATCATTCTAAATTGAAAGGGATTGCTTTTTATTGTATTTAATTGAAGAAATTCACTTGGATTTTGAATTTGATGGAGTGGGTTCTATGTTCTATTCACTGAGGAAGAAGGAGAGGAGAGTAGCAATGTACGTACATTTTAATTTTTATTTTCTCACTTCCTTAATCAGGCTAAGGAACACTAATGGGCTAATGGATCCAAAAATAAAAGAAAATAAAAAGGCTAAGGCTAATTAATTCACACTTAACTAACATATGAACTTATGTACATATACACCATACAAAAATGCATTTTCTCCATATTTACACATAAGAAAAATATGAAAACTTGTATACATACAAAATAAACCATTTTCTATCATATAAAAAGATTAATTTTTATTTTTAAATATTTTTTATTATTAAATTTCTTTATTTAACAAAAATGCATTATTTACTCAAATAAAAGAACAAAACCTTGTTTTCAGCTCCAAAATTCCACCAAATTTATTTTATCACTTAGAAAAATATTTCAAACCATTTCAAAACATTATTTATAATTAAAACTCATTTTTAAATCAATTTCCACCTTTTTAACAACCTTTAAAAATCAAACACTTCCTTTAAAAATTATTAAAGAAGTGATTGGCAATAATTGATAAAATTATTGCAATTTCTATAAATAAAAATTATTTTCCATTCATTATTAACCCAAACAATAAAATAAAATTCCAAACTTTATTTTCTCATTTTAATTTTCCAAAATCCATTGTTTATTCCAAATAAACAATTTAATTTCTCAAATTTAATTTAATTCACAATATTAAATTATAATTATCATTATAATTCAATATTGAAAGGTAATCTCCAAACCAGGGTTGTTACACTTACGTATTTAAATTGAGTAAGTACAGGTATAGGGAAGCCGTTTGGCTAGATTTGGGGTATGCTAATTGCAAAATAAATAAGTTGCTTGCTTAAAATGCTAAATAAGGTACGCCTACGCAATAAAAATAGGAAATATGAACTATTTTTGCTTTTTCCGACCGTGTGGGTAGATGTATATATATTTATATCTCTTGTCAAATTGCAAAAGCTCCTCCGTACAAAGGAGACTCTGCCAAAAAATTTTAAAAATTTTGGGAGTTAGAAAAATTTTGTTAACAACAAAACAATTTCAAATTTGAAAATTTAAAACAAATTAGTAAATGAACTAATATGAATCAGTTATACGTGAAAGATAAAACTAATTTGAATTCATATGAAATGAGAAAGATAATTTGAATTGAAGTAGGTATGATGCATATGGGAGGAAATGTATAAATGATTGGGAAGGTTACGATTGGATATTATTGATAAACAAGATATGCAGGTATTAAAAAGGGAAAAGGAATTGGATTTGATTCCAAAAGATAATTTGTATTGCCCGACAAAAAGGTACGTATTTAAATTTCTAGATGAAATTGGATTGGGTTTTTGATGTAGCCACTTGGCTTTTGTTTTCTTTTGGTATTTGGGAGCCCGTAGAGGCCTTTTGTAGTAGTACCGAGCTAGCCGCGCAAAGGAGACGCTGGCAAAAAATTTCGGGAATTTAGAGAGTTAGAAAAATTTTGAGAAAATTTTGATTATTCAAAATTTGGTTTTTAATTGAAATTTAGACGAATGAGTAGAGGGTTGTTGTTTGAAACTATAGGAGGTTTTGGGAAATTGGTTAAGGGGATAGTGGATCTTTAATAGAGGATAGTTGGTAGGATGTTGAATAGTGAGTTTTGGAGAAGGTAAACGGGTATTGGACCATTCTTCCTATCTAGTAATTTCGGGGACGAAATTCTTTTAAGGGGGGAAGAATGTGACGACCCGAAAATTTTAACGAATAAAATTGGAATAATTAATTGTTTTTAAAATAGTTAAAAGTTAATTTTAACTTGAATTCGAAATATAAATATTTACTTGACAATTAATCATTGAATTATATAGTTTAAATCATTGAATTTAATAGTTGAAATTGGGTAAATTATCGAATCTGTGATTCTAAGCCTGTTTAAAATAATTTGAAGGCTTATAAAATCTATAATGATGATACTGAAGATAATAGAACGGTTGAGATTTAAATTAAAAGTGATTTGTTCAATTTTAATAATATATCATTTAAATCGATATTTAAAAATAGCTTTCCGAGGCACAGTCTCAAAATTCGATGCAACTAGTTCCATTGGGTCCGTAATATTGAAATATTGTCGGATTTCAATTTTCATAACGCTGAGAGTTGTCGTGTTGTTGCACTGTATCTAAACGCGTCATTAGGAGTTGAGATATTTTGAGGGAAGATAATAAGTAAAGAAAAAATCAAATAAACATTTATCTTCCCCAATACGCCTCCTCTAACCTTATATCTCACCTCCACCCTTCTATCGCCTTCAGTCAAAAAAAATTCACAAATAATATACAGGAAAAAATTTGTAACCGAGATTCCTTTGCTTCCTCTTTTTCGAATTTAAATCGCATTCGTTCTTATTCAAAAAAATAAAATATAAATATAAATGGAAGCCGGGCTCCCACTTTCCCCTATCTCCAACATCGAATTCGTGTATAAAGAAAAGGGGTTCGGCCTGGAAAAAATTCTCGAATTGTTGAGCAGAGAAGATTGGGGCATCGCGTGGGGGGGGATCTGGAGGTAAGCTCGATCGAGATGAAGGCGGCGTGAGGTTGGGGTGGTTCGCGCGAGAGGCGGCAGCTATTTCGAGGTCGCGTCGGTCGAGGGTTCACGTCGCGGCGGTAGGAGATGGTGGGCGACTTAGGGTTTCGCACGTTCTATCAAGGCGGTGTCGATGTTGAGGGTGATGACTGCGTAAAGAAGGTTGGGTCGTGGACGTGTTCTGTCAGTGGATGATTACCGGATTACAGGGGAGTGATCTTCTTTCGAGTTTATTTTATTGGAATAAAATTCGAGAAGGAAATCGAAAAGATGTGAGAAGTAAATATTTTGTATGTGTTTGTGAATGATTTGAAATTCAGTCAATTGAAAGGTAAATAAAGGGATAAAACTAGTTATAATTTAGAAATTAATTATATAATTAGAAATGAAATAATTTATATTTAATTTTTAACTGAAGAGATTAATTAACATTAATTACTTAGAGAAGTAATTGAAGGATTGGTTGATGAATATAGCAAATGATGGAGCATTGATGGAGGGTTTTGAATGGTTTATAAATTAATTTAAGGTAATTGATTTTACTAATTAATTAAGATTAAAAAAATTGTGAAATTTGGTAGATATAATAACCTAGTGTATTTTAATGGTATACCTAATCGGGAAGTAATTGGTGATAATTATTAGATGTAATTGATTAATGGATGGTTTAATAGAAATTACTTAATGGTATTAGTAAAATATAATTACTTGGTGAAATAAATCAAGAGATAAATTAAGATGGTTAATAAAGGAATAATTGATTTATTTAATGAAATAAATAAAAGAATAGTTAATTTCAGTTTGGAATTAATAGAAAATGATTAATATTGTAGCCTAATTAAGATAAATAAATTTGATTAGGATAAGTTGAAATTATGATTGGAATCCTTGGGTTTTATAATTAAAAGTATAATAAAGATTTATTAATTTAGATTAGAACAAATCAAAATATAATTGGAAATCATTAGTTTATATAATCAACGGCGTAATTAAAGATTGATTAAATTAGATGAATTAATCATAAGACTCATGAGGAATTAATTTGTGAAGTAATTAAAGATTACTCATTGATTTGGTCAAAATAATTAATGTTGTGATATTAATTAATAAAAAAATATTTACTTGAATGGAATTGGAAGATAATTGATCCTGGGCAATTAATTAAGATGAATCAGGAAGGGTTGATTAATTTGTTCGGAATTAATTTCTGAAAGAATCTAAATGATTAAGGCCTGAAAATTCAATTTGAATCAATTGAAATGATTTGTCTGTGATTAAGCTTTGCTTCTGAATGTTTGAATGGAATTAGATGATTCGAAGGAGTTGGTAACTCCGATATGAAATGTTGAGTTTTTCTTTTGGATAACTTGGAACAGAATGACATGAGATTCGAAGAGACTGGGTTCGGGTATTGGGAAATACCCGAAACCACTTCGAATTTTATAAAGTGATTTGTGACATAAATAGGCTGGAATGAATGATTTAAGTAAATTGGATTATTTTATCTAAGCTTGGTACTTAGAAATTTATGGAATAAGCATTGTCTATGGTAAATTGTGAATTGGATAAAATGATATATGTTACCCGGGTTTATATAAGTTGTATGCTCGTATTCCTTGTTAGTTGGATTTACTCACGCTGGTTTCCAGCCTGATCCGGGTGTTACTTTGGTGTAATGCTCGGGTCAGACCGAGTATTACAGACTTCCAGGTTAGGACGATCAGGAGCTCAGGAGGCGAGCTGGTGGCAGTATCGTATAGAGTATATCCGCTGTATTTATATTATTGTTTATCTGAGTCATAATAATTGCAAATATTCAGTGATTGTATATTTATGTGAAACTCTGATGTATATTAAATGTAATCGACAGTTATAATATTCTTTTGTAAACTGTTATTATTTATTATTATATTTTATCCGCTGCGAATGTGAGATGTTTGGTGTTTCTGTTCTTCTTCTTCTATCTCTTTCTTCTTTTTCATAACTATCTGGAATTTTCGGGTTCAAAAATTTCGGGTCGTTACATATTCCATTTTCTATTCAAATGTATATGAATTCATTAAGCCACATTTATCAAATCATCTGGTTTATTTAAACCTTTCCTAAATCTGGGAATAATCCCAAATCATTTTATATTTTACTTAAGAAAACCTTTCCAAATCATTCATTAAATCTTAATCAAAGATTTCTTATATTCAAGTTATACTTTTAACTTAAGAAAAATATTCCTAACTCTTTCATTAAATATTAATAAAAGATTTCCTTCTTAACTTCAAATCAGCTTCTTGCAAATTGAAGATTTTCATAACAGAGTACTACTGCCACTTTAATTATGGTAAATTTCACCTCCAGGGATTAATGGCGAGTAATCATACATCATAAATATCTTTGTCATCAATTGTCATTGTCTTGAATATATTTTATTTTGAAAATTAGTTTGAAGGGCTTTTCGGATACCCAAATATGATCCCGGTTCTTCGGACAGGAATCACCCAAATTCGATCCCGGTTCCTTCGTGCTAATCATCGGCAAAAAAATATTAAGTTCATATGGGGTTTCGAAAATTAGTTTGAAGTGATTTTTGGATAGGAAGCACCCAAATCTAATCCTGGTTCTTTGGATAGGAATCACCCAAATCCAATCATGGTTCCTTTGTACCAACTATCGAATAAAAGATGTTAAGCGGTTAATTAACATTCAAAGAATTTGTTTCTTTTCTTTTATCTTAGAAAAACTTAAATATGATCTTTCAGAGCATCAGGGATTTCCTTTCGATCTATTCCACTCCTCGTCTAAAAAGAGAAAACATAGGCCAGGTAAGTTTAGGGCACTAGTTTCTCCATCCCTAACCATAGTTAAACACATTGTTTTATCTTACCAAATCTCACAAGCGGGACAAATGTACTATTCGTTTCCGCATACTCAGTTATTAGCCTTATTTTAGAACTGTTTATAAGATTCCAAATTATCTTTTAAACTCTTAATTTTCCTTTTTAAAACAGTCGTAATTAATTTTAGGAAAAATCGTTACGTTTAAACTCATAATCAAAAGGATATAGAATTTGCGGCATAAAAGTGATGCGGAAAGTGCTATATAAGCTTATTTGATTTAAACAACTTTTTAATATTTTAAAATTCATATTTTCCATTCAAAGACTCTTTTAAACCATTTTAATAGATTTATCAAATTTATTTCATATTTTTAATCATTTAAAAATATCATTTATAAGAAATCCCATTTTGGATTCCGAACTGCAAAACCGTAACGTTTTTAGAAAATTGTTTAGGACATATTTCAAACTATACTTAATGAAATTTTGATTTTCTTTTGTGACGACCCGCAAATTCATACCTTTTGAATCGACAATGGACCACACATGTCCGACCCAAAGAAGCACAGACTTAGTCAGGAGAAAGAAAAGAAGAGAGAAGAAGAGAAGAAAGAGAGAAGAAAAAACAAATAGAAAATTACAGAATCTGACATCGCAGTGGAATAACATATAATATCATATCAATGATCACTACAAAACAGAAACAGCATATACCTACATTAATTTGAGTTCAACAATCAATCGCTAATCATCAGCCCAGACGGTTATAATAACATGTCCTTACTATTGCCGATAATATAAACAACAATGAGCAAAGCGGATAATCAAAACGGATATGTGTATATGAAAAAGAAGATCTCCGGCTTTCCTGTTGAAGCTCCAAAAGCATCAAATCTAAACTTGTAAATATACTTGGTCTGACCCGAGTATTGAAAGGAAAGAACGCCTGGATCAGTCTGGTAAACCAGCGTGAGAAACACACTCAACTGAATTAATTAAATTACTAAACTTTCCTTTCAAAACAAGAGTATCATGTAAGACACGCCCATACATAAACACGGACATGTTTTTACCTTACGATAACAAAAACATTTCATATCCAACCATGTTATATTATACGAGTGTCTAGTACACAAATAATATTAATTATAGCCGAAATTGTTACACTGATTAAATTCCAGCATATATCCCAAAATGGATAATACAAGCAAAATGGCAGGTACGTAGTGGAGTTTGAATTTCCAAACAAGTGACTAGGTGAAGGGACTGCCTTCAGATGGTACACCTCTAGATGGATGTCCCGCGGCACAGAACATCTTCCCTCTACCAACACAAGACCAGCCTACCTCTATAACAAAATAGTACTGAATATCTCATCCTTCGGTCGCTACCGAACTTTTTCGAGGGCACTCATAGCATACAAACCACATTAATTTACATCCCGAATGTTAAAGCGGGAAGAAATATATCTAGAAGAGAATGATCATATCATGATGGGAGCGACCCACTTAGCCCTGCTGCATCTAGCCCTGTTTCGGTCAGTTTCGGTTGACGAGGGCTGAGGTAACGATTACCTTTCACACATCATATATCACATCACTTAGAATGCCACATGGCCATTTCCATTGACTACTAATTTCCTTCCACAAAAATACAACCCTTAAGCTCGTATGTCTCAAGGAGGGTGTTAAGCTAAGAAAAGTTGTCTTCTCCACCACCACTGATGTACGTTTGTAAAAACCAATGTACGTAATCTATAGAAATGCAATGTCAGACAAACGTCCATACAAGTTGTCTAGGAATAGAACAAACTGAAGGTCCTTTCCTACCACATCCTATCAGGAAATCCTTAGGATTAGTAGCGAGTAGTTCTTGCATTGGATATTTCATAACGAAGAGACTATTGCTACTGGATGTATATTGGTATTTTAACCCCAAATGATCAACAAGCAGTCCTCTACTATGAAAATCCTAAATATCAATATGATCACAACCAACCTGCACAATCGTCGTATAAATGTTGGTCCAAGTGGTTTTTGTAACAGCCCTAGTTTTAGCTTTTTATTTTATATAAATTTTGTTTAACAATATAGTTTAATTATTTAATTTAAAGATATATTTTATAAAATTTTGTATGTCAATAAAATTTAATAATAACTGTAAAATTTTAAGCTATGATTTAACTGTCAAATTTCGCGTTTAAAAGACGCGTCAATTTTAGGGTATAAGTGACGTAATAAAACGTGTGTTTTTAAAATGTTATTTTTATGAAAATTTTTGATGTTTTAGACTGCGTCTGTTTAACGTAGTGTAAAAGTCATATTTTCAAATTATTTTGAAGAAAAATATCAGTCAGAGTTTTTATAACAACCGTTACGTGTTTTAACTGACGGTCAGATTTCAATTAAAATTTGTGTACGTTTTCCTTCCTAAAGCCTTGCATAAAATTTTACCATTTCATTTAGTGATATCAACAAAAATCAAGATGAATAACATGAATTTGACATGAAGAAACATTCGAAACTCATGTGTTCACACCTATGCATATCAGTAACAAACTATTGGTAACTGGTCAGATTTAAAATCTCCACTTCCTCTGTTCTCTTGTTACCACGCATATTAAAGATTTATATTAACCAGTGCTTGTTTTCTCTTCCTCCCTCTGATTTATACGAAACAAAAATTTGCATTTAAACTGAAATCATGATGTAATCAACGCATGATAATAAGTATTAGTATAACGTTCAAAGCATTGTGCCGTTCATATGAAAATATCAACATTTCCTCTCTGCTCATAAATCACGCAGCCTTTATATTAAAGGAAAATATGCTAAAACCTCTTGCCTATTCAGTTCTTAGCCAATTTATTTTCTAACCGTTTGCCTAAAATCACGCTTTTGTAACCTTCTTTGTTTTATCACTTTAACCATGCGCATAAGCATTCATTCGAAAAAGAACTGAAGTCATATCTCTCGTGGCCTTCCCTTGAAGTTCATATAAAATCAATTTTTAAGAAACTGATATAGTTAATCACGCGTCATTTATAAATGTAACTGATACGTTATATTTTCCCACTTATCCTCCCCTGAAATTTCGCATACCTCAGATATAAACACACCAGTTTTTCACATCCTCCACTATCTCTGGCTTCATCCCATCCCTCTGCTCTGATCCCATCAGGTAATTTTATTTCATTTCTTTTTCTAAATCCTCTCTGAATTTTGTTTTGCTCGGCCATCTTCCCAACATGTCGCCTGTAGAGAGATAGGATGGTAGTTTGAGTGTGTGTAGATCTCTTATAAACTGTGTGATCAGCATGTGTTCTTTTTGTAAAGGCCTGGAAGCTAGGGCAGGGGTGTAGGTATCGCTGAGTGACTGAGTTTTGTTTTGTTTATACTTGATAGCATAAGTTGTTAGAAATTCCCAGTTTGCATTTATGTTTAAAGTGGTCTGTATATATAAATAGATTTGTAAATCTAGGCATGGTTTGGGTGTCACTATGTGCACGTGTGCACCAGAAAGCTTGGGTTGATCAGTCTGGTGTGAGTATGTTCGAGGCCTAAGTAGGAGTAGGAGGAATAAATAGGTTTGGTGAGTAAATGATGATGGTAATAGTACTGAGAAGGGTATTAGGAGTGGCACTTAGGCAGGAAAGGCTAGAAGATGGGATGTTGGATGTGAATGTGCACCTGTGTATCACTATAAGCTGAGAGGAAATGGCTGCAGTGGTTGATACTAGAAGTAGGTGAGTTTTAGATTTGCATTCATGATTTGATTAGTCTGCATACATAAAGGTTGAATAGGCAGAATCTGTCTGATAAGGCTGAGAAAAGAAGAACTATAGGTAATATATATATGAGTAAATTAAGTAAAAAACTTAGGTGAGTGTTAGTCTACATGTGTAAATTCAGACAGTGTGCACAAAAGGTCAGGTAAGTGTCAGGGTGTGAGTTTTCTAGTTTGTATTCATGACATTGGGTGGAGTTTCAGAGATTTGGCAGGAGCATATCACATGGGCAGTTGTTTATGGTCACTGATTTTGATGGAGTCTGCATATTTTGGCATATGCTTTGCATAAAGATGAAGAGTATCAGTATATGAACTGAGTGCATGGTCTTTGAAGCAGCTTGTAGTGGGATTCCCAGTGTGCATGTTCAATATGTACACCTGTGCACCCTCACATCAGTGGAGATCAACTTTGAAGGATGACTGGGATTTGTAGTGGTGAAGACTGGAGTAGAAGTTGTTAACAATGGAGGTAGGTAGGCAGTTGGATGGGGTAGCAGCTGTCTCCAAAGTAGACACAGAGAAATGCATAAATTTTTGTCTCGAAGTCTTAGCATGGTTTACCCGAAGTTTTGTCATAGCCGACTCGAAGAAGCATTCGTCTGGCTCGAAGCAATTTGTAGCAGCCTCGAAGCAGTGGTCTACCTGTACAGAAGCCTGGGAAGTTTATATTTAAGAAAATTATATTGTATAGAAATGTTTTTAAAAAAAAAAATTTAAGTTTAAAACTAAAAATGAAACTGAATTCAAGGGGTCTGGAAATTGATGTAAGAAAAAAAAAAAAAAAAAAAAAAAAAGGGGCAAGCCCAGTTGTAAAAATTTATAAGTTAACTGGAGTTTGCAAACCAAAGAGAAAAGAGAAAAAGAATTTTATAAGTTTTGGAACGGAAAGGATGAGAAGGGAAGGCTGCAAAAGGAAAAAAAAAAATTTTTGCCGTGTGCATGAACATAGAGTGGTGCACGTACATGCATATATCCGTATCACGGTCATGGAGAAAATTTGGTGCACGTGTATTCGTGTTCAATTTTTGCCGTAGTTGTTTAGGAAAATTTTTCGTCGTAAAATTTTGTGTTAGAGCGGTTCACAGCTTTGGGTATACTTGGGCACGTTACACGGTGGAATGGTCGAGCAAAGCAAACAAATCCTTGTTCTATTCTAATTTTACTTTGACCGTAAATTCTAAAGTCGCGTTTCAAAATATTTGAATTTGTTCTAGATTTGAATCTAGGCGACATCAGAAGAAATTTGATCGTTATTTTCTGTCAGTCTTTACCAGTGAATCGTCATTTTGAATTCAAATTTTCTGCAACTTTCAGGTGAGTATTTCTCACCAGACATACGTATTTATATTTTTAGTAAATTATTGCAAGTGTATGTGTAAAATTGTATTTCACTATTATCTGTCTGTAGTGTAATAGAATGATGAACCCCATTGACACCTCATCAGTATTCATCTGTTGTATTATATCTGCAGTTATATTATGTTATTGTTTATTTACTGCTTAAATCACACTGCAAGTTCCCTATTATATGTAGATTGTTATGGGCTGAAATGATAGGCCTAAATGATGATTATTGTTAAACTATTCTGTTAACTGCTTAACTGATAACTTGGGATTGCGGGTTTGAAATGATAGAACCCGGGGTTTTGTAAATTACGGGTTGAAATGATATACATCCGTATCACTTGACCTAGGCTAGAAAACTATATACAGGCCCGTGGTCCTTATAATATTTTCTGAAATATTTAAAAATTATTCTGGGAGATAAATATTTGATTTAATATCTTAAAAGGATTTTATATTGATTTTGAATGAGTTAAAAATGTTAATAAATAAATAAATATTTGAAAAATTTATGGAATATAACTTATTTTGGTAATTCAGGATTTTTGAAAGAATAAGATTTCAGTTAAGAAAAATATATAAATAAATGAGTTATATTTGGAAATATTTATTAAGTTAAACAATCTACTACAGCATTTAAATGCTGTCTTTTGAAATTGGACTAGTTTTACCCATAACTTTAGGTAGCATTTCCTAAGTGCTACGGAATCTAGAATTTGATTGCTTTAAAATTTATGGAATTTGATAAATTTTATTTTATCTTAAGTTTTGGAAAAGCTTAAGACATAATATTTATAACTGAATTTTTCTTAATAAATTAAAGATGAATATTCTGGTATTAAGTAAATTTTGGAAAAATTTAATGGCTAAAAATTTGGGAGTTTTATTTATGGAAATTATGGGAATATTCAAGACTAAATAATAAAACATTGATTTGTGAAAGAATAAAACCCAAACTTAGTTTTGAATAGTAAATACTCCAATTTAATATATATATGGGAATTGTAATGTTTTGGGAACATAAAATGGTATTTAATTTATGGTTTAAAATTTTAAATAGAGAAATTTATTTGCAAAGCTATGTAAATTCTCTTCTTTACAAAGTAACCATAAAGTTAACCCATTTATTATATATACCGTTGAATATCCAAACCATTGTGTTTGGGAGTTATGGTTTTAAAGTAAATTTCCAAATATTATGTTTCGAAGATATAATTCAAATATTTGGTTTCCAGATATTTAAAAATTTTAAGCAGTATGGTTTTTGGAAAAGAATTATATTTGGATATAACGATATCATATTGTTTTGGGTTTTAAAATGATATCGTATTTATAGTTTTGAAATGGAAAAGTTATACTGGTTTTAAGGTATAAATTGTTTTTAAATGACCACGGGTTATAATAACGATGGGTTGGCAAAGAGACCGGGATCGGATATGGACATACTCTCTGTCGATACCGAAAACCACTTTGACCAACCGTGTACGCGGTGGAGATTCCAGAATGAAGTAGGTTGGGGGCGACGGTTTCTTGAAGGGTATATACGTGGACCCGACTCCCGTGAGTTGGCATAAGGTGGCTAAAACAGGAGCGATTCTCGGATTAATGAGGTAGCTCCTCTGATCGAACGCACTTCTTCGTATACCTTTCTATTACTCTTGTGATTGTTTGGGTGCACCCTTTGATTTGGGAGTGTTGTTCGAGGTGGGCGGTTGCTGCGGCTTCGCGTTACCACCGGTCCGGATAGCAATTGGTATATCTACCCTGGCATTGCCTAGTTGTGCCGTGTCACCTACCATATCGAGCCTTGTACGAGTTTGGTTTTCTCCCGTAGCCCGTGTGGTATCCTCTAGTTGCTTCCCGATCAGGAGGAGCTATTATATTGGATGGACTACTGGGACTATTACGTGTTAAGGGCTATATGGGTAACCCCTTAATGCTAAGAAAAAAGTATGTTTATTTTATAAATAGACACTATTATAATAGCGCAATATACTACATAGTAAATAGTTTGACGGATCCTTAGAGGATGGGCGATCCCAAGCATCCTTTAAGTTACTTGTTATATATTACAGTACACTTGAATTAGCTTACATTATATAAGTATGTATGTCCTGACTCGAGTGTTTTGTTTTATTTTACGCTCGGGTCAGCCTGAGTTGCAGCTTCAGTTTCCTCTCCGGAGCTAGGACATTCCGTAGACCATTCGTGCTGCTGGAAGTTTGTTTCAGTCTTTATCTTTTCTGGAATCCCAGACTTTGAAGACTCTATCTCTATTTATGTTTTAAAATTGTATTGAGGATTATAAACAATGAAATTCCTGTTTTGTTAAAGATGTATCAGTGGCTTCATGAACCACTAAATTTTAATTTCCGCTGCGAGATTCTGATATCTGTGTATGTGATTCTGTGATTTATTTATTGTATATTCCGAGTTTTGCCAAATTTATTCTACAACGCAGTACTTTGAACAATTCAAGTCCGACATGTGCGGATGCGAAGGGTTGAAAATACTTGGTCGTTACATTTGGTATCAGAGCTTTGGCTCTAGGCAAACTTAGAATGTATGGTAAATTGATTTATAGAATCACCTTCATTCGAGCTTGAACCTCTTCCTTTTCGAATTTGGAACATTCCCTGTGGTTCCAAAGTTCATTCGTGTCCCTCACTTTTTCCATTATCTTTAGATTTTGGAGTACCCCATAACTCCACTTCGGATGATCTTTATAGTGAATTGGCGGTCTCGCCATTATTTTAATAAAAGGGTGAAACTCCTTTACGATTAGCATTGATTCACCAGAGATTTATATTTATCCTCGGTTTGCCTGCTAGTATCTTTGGTTATTCCGAACTCTATCTCTTCAGATCAAATGTAGATTTACACCAATCACATCGATCTGACTCTTTAAGTCACGGTTGATCAGATCAAGGTTGTCCGCGATTTATATAGACTTACCCAGTTCCTTATTCTGTTATTTAATCATCGGACCTTCTGATTTTAACTAGCTTGGATTCTATTTGATTTGAGTTCATCAAATTTGAATTTCTATCCTTGTTTTGGAAATTTACTCCTATATTTGAAAGGAAATCTAAAATATATATAAGTATAAATTTTCAGAAATTTTAATATTTAATTTAACTAGTGTCAGGAGATAATAGTTTGATTTTATTTATGGTTTTGTAAACCATGTGTTTGTCTAAATAATTGAATATAAACAATGGTTATAAATTAATTTAGAAACAGAAATGAACATAAAACAAGAACTTGATAATTCTATTTTTGATGATTTCAAACCTTGGGTTTAAAAAGGTTTTAAAAGATATATTATTTAGAGCACTTTTGTATAGAAATTGTTTTCAAAGAAATTTAAAATTTAGTGCTCTTCTCTTTGTCGCTGGAAATTAATTTCGGTGATGACTGCAGCATCATCGACATTCATTTTCGAGTTTCGAAGTGGAAGACCATTCTGTAATCTGGCTACAGTGTTACCTTGAGATTTTAAATGATTTGAATTTCTAAAATTTGATCTGACAATATTATGTACATATATTTAAATGATTTAAAGGGAATCAGAAATTTAATTCTTAAATAATTTCAATAAAATAAAATTTTGAATAAAAAGTTCCAACTGGAGATAATTGAATTTGAAAGTTTTAGTTGTATAATACCCAATTTCATTTCAATATAACTTACCTTGATTTTCAAAAGTTAACAATGTAATTGGATAATATACAATATGAAAAGATTTTATAAATAAAATTTGAGTGGTTATAATAAATGTTATACGCTTAAATTTATTTATAAAAGATTAATAGAGGTAAATAAAGAAAAGGAATTTAAGGAATTGTATTTAAATAACCTAATAATCAAATTTGATTTAATATGGAACCTTAAATCTAACCAAGAGATTTTAATAAAAGTTATTTCCTGAAATGAATATGTTTGTGTAATAAACAATGTATCTTTGAATAGAAAATAGAAAAATATTTGAAAGGGATATTTTGTAATAAGGTTTATTTATCTTGAAATCATAGTTTAATTGATGTTTAAATAGGTAATTATGATTTAAATAGTTAAGACATATTTTAATATCACTAAAATTTGATAATTGAGAATTTGGTTTCCAAATGAAAATTTCAAGTGTAACTTATTGAAGAAATATCTTATTTATAAAATAGGTATTTTAAATAAAGTGGTAGGTTATTTGTTAAAATTAAGAGTTAAGAAAAATGAACTGATTGCAAATACTATTATATCTACTGTAGCATAGTATAAGTGCTGTTGTTTCTAAAAATAAAATGTTTTGAAAACTTTATTATTGAACTTAAGAATATTACAGCTTTGAAATGAATATTTTTGGCATTGAATTTAAAGGGTATAAATGAAGATTATGTTAAAAGTGTTATGATTTTAGTAGTATGATTCCAAATGATAATATCTATATATCTAATGACTTTCAAAGTATTATAATCTCAAAAGCATTATGATTTCAAATTTATTATCTTATTTTGTTTATGAACTATCTTTAAGTGTCCTTGGTTTCCTTATCTGCTACGGATTGGGAAGGCTATTGCTTATACCCGTCTATTTAGAAATCCTTCTATAATCTTTGAAATCTTTGTTACTCATCAGGACCTGAGCACCCATGGGCTGACAGTCAAACTGAAAGGGGTAAAACCGGTTCTAGAGGATCTTCTTCGTGCTCCCAATACCGGAACTATCCGTTTAAGATTCTTGTTTATCTAGCTTATCTTCCTTTGATTCTTTTCTTTCGCTCCTTTTCGAGGACGAAAAGTTCTTAAGTGGGGGAGAGTGTAACAGCCCTAGTTTTAGCTTTTTATTTTATATAAATTTTGTTTAACAATATAGTTTAATTATTTAATTTAAAGATATATTTTATAAAATTTTGTATGTCAATAAAATTTAATAATAACTGTAAAATTTTAAGCTATGATTTAACTGTCAAATTTCGCGTTTAAAAGACGCGTCAATTTTAGGGTATAAGTGACGTAATAAAACGTGTGTTTTTAAAATGTTATTTTTATGAAAATTTTTGATGTTTTAGACTGCGTCTGTTTAACGTAGTGTAAAAGTCATATTTTCAAATTATTTTGAAGAAAAATATCAGTCAGAGTTTTTATAACAACCGTTACGTGTTTTAACTGACGGTCAGATTTCAATTAAAATTTGTGTACGTTTTCCTTCCTAAAGCCTTGCATAAAATTTTACCATTTCATTTAGTGATATCAACAAAAATCAAGATGAATAACATGAATTTGACATGAAGAAACATTCGAAACTCATGTGTTCACACCTATGCATATCAGTAACAAACTATTGGTAACTGGTCAGATTTAAAATCTCCACTTCCTCTGTTCTCTTGTTACCACGCATATTAAAGATTTATATTAACCAGTGCTTGTTTTCTCTTCCTCCCTCTGATTTATACGAAACAAAAATTTGCATTTAAACTGAAATCATGATGTAATCAACGCATGATAATAAGTATTAGTATAACGTTCAAAGCATTGTGCCGTTCATATGAAAATATCAACATTTCCTCTCTGCTCATAAATCACGCAGCCTTTATATTAAAGGAAAATATGCTAAAACCTCTTGCCTATTCAGTTCTTAGCCAATTTATTTTCTAACCGTTTGCCTAAAATCACGCTTTTGTAACCTTCTTTGTTTTATCACTTTAACCATGCGCATAAGCATTCATTCGAAAAAGAACTGAAGTCATATCTCTCGTGGCCTTCCCTTGAAGTTCATATAAAATCAATTTTTAAGAAACTGATATAGTTAATCACGCGTCATTTATAAATGTAACTGATACGTTATATTTTCCCACTTATCCTCCCCTGAAATTTCGCATACCTCAGATATAAACACACCAGTTTTTCACATCCTCCACTATCTCTGGCTTCATCCCATCCCTCTGCTCTGATCCCATCAGGTAATTTTATTTCATTTCTTTTTCTAAATCCTCTCTGAATTTTGTTTTGCTCGGCCATCTTCCCAACATGTCGCCTGTAGAGAGATAGGATGGTAGTTTGAGTGTGTGTAGATCTCTTATAAACTGTGTGATCAGCATGTGTTCTTTTTGTAAAGGCCTGGAAGCTAGGGCAGGGGTGTAGGTATCGCTGAGTGACTGAGTTTTGTTTTGTTTATACTTGATAGCATAAGTTGTTAGAAATTCCCAGTTTGCATTTATGTTTAAAGTGGTCTGTATATATAAATAGATTTGTAAATCTAGGCATGGTTTGGGTGTCACTATGTGCACGTGTGCACCAGAAAGCTTGGGTTGATCAGTCTGGTGTGAGTATGTTCGAGGCCTAAGTAGGAGTAGGAGGAATAAATAGGTTTGGTGAGTAAATGATGATGGTAATAGTACTGAGAAGGGTATTAGGAGTGGCACTTAGGCAGGAAAGGCTAGAAGATGGGATGTTGGATGTGAATGTGCACCTGTGTATCACTATAAGCTGAGAGGAAATGGCTGCAGTGGTTGATACTAGAAGTAGGTGAGTTTTAGATTTGCATTCATGATTTGATTAGTCTGCATACATAAAGGTTGAATAGGCAGAATCTGTCTGATAAGGCTGAGAAAAGAAGAACTATAGGTAATATATATATGAGTAAATTAAGTAAAAAACTTAGGTGAGTGTTAGTCTACATGTGTAAATTCAGACAGTGTGCACAAAAGGTCAGGTAAGTGTCAGGGTGTGAGTTTTCTAGTTTGTATTCATGACATTGGGTGGAGTTTCAGAGATTTGGCAGGAGCATATCACATGGGCAGTTGTTTATGGTCACTGATTTTGATGGAGTCTGCATATTTTGGCATATGCTTTGCATAAAGATGAAGAGTATCAGTATATGAACTGAGTGCATGGTCTTTGAAGCAGCTTGTAGTGGGATTCCCAGTGTGCATGTTCAATATGTACACCTGTGCACCCTCACATCAGTGGAGATCAACTTTGAAGGATGACTGGGATTTGTAGTGGTGAAGACTGGAGTAGAAGTTGTTAACAATGGAGGTAGGTAGGCAGTTGGATGGGGTAGCAGCTGTCTCCAAAGTAGACACAGAGAAATGCATAAATTTTTGTCTCGAAGTCTTAGCATGGTTTACCCGAAGTTTTGTCATAGCCGACTCGAAGAAGCATTCGTCTGGCTCGAAGCAATTTGTAGCAGCCTCGAAGCAGTGGTCTACCTGTACAGAAGCCTGGGAAGTTTATATTTAAGAAAATTATATTGTATAGAAATGTTTTAAAAAAAAAATTTAAGTTTAAAACTAAAAATGAAACTGAATTCAAGGGGTCTGGAAATTGATGTAAGAAAAAAAAAAAAAAAAAAAAAAAAGGGGCAAGCCCAGTTGTAAAAATTTATAAGTTAACTGGAGTTTGCAAACCAAAGAGAAAAGAGAAAAAGAATTTTATAAGTTTTGGAACGGAAAGGATGAGAAGGGAAGGCTGCAAAAGGAAAAAAAAAAATTTTTGCCGTGTGCATGAACATAGAGTGGTGCACGTACATGCATATATCCGTATCACGGTCATGGAGAAAATTTGGTGCACGTGTATTCGTGTTCAATTTTTGCCGTAGTTGTTTAGGAAAATTTTTCGTCGTAAAATTTTGTGTTAGAGCGGTTCACAGCTTTGGGTATACTTGGGCACGTTACACGGTGGAATGGTCGAGCAAAGCAAACAAATCCTTGTTCTATTCTAATTTTACTTTGACCGTAAATTCTAAAGTCGCGTTTCAAAATATTTGAATTTGTTCTAGATTTGAATCTAGGCGACATCAGAAGAAATTTGATTGTTATTTTCTGTCAGTCTTTACCAGTGAATCGTCATTTTGAATTCAAATTTTCTGCAACTTTCAGGTGAGTATTTCTCACCAGACATACGTATTTATATTTTTAGTAAATTATTGCAAGTGTATGTGTAAAATTGTATTTCACTATTATCTGTCTGTAGTGTAATAGAATGATGAACCCCATTGACACCTCATCAGTATTCATCTGTTGTATTATATCTGCAGTTATATTATGTTATTGTTTATTTACTGCTTAAATCACACTGCAAGTTCCCTATTATATGTAGATTGTTATGGGCTGAAATGATAGGCCTAAATGATGATTATTGTTAAACTATTCTGTTAACTGCTTAACTGATAACTTGGGATTGCGGGTTTGAAATGATAGAACCCGGGGTTTTGTAAATTACGGGTTGAAATGATATACATCCGTATCACTTGACCTAGGCTAGAAAACTATATACAGGCCCGTGGTCCTTATAATATTTTCTGAAATATTTAAAAATTATTCTGGGAGATAAATATTTGATTTAATATCTTAAAAGGATTTTATATTGATTTTGAATGAGTTAAAAATGTTAATAAATAAATAAATATTTGAAAAATTTATGGAATATAACTTATTTTGGTAATTCAGGATTTTTGAAAGAATAAGATTTCAGTTAAGAAAAATATATAAATAAATGAGTTATATTTGGAAATATTTATTAAGTTAAACAATCTACTACAGCATTTAAATGCTGTCTTTTGAAATTGGACTAGTTTTACCCATAACTTTAGGTAGCATTTCCTAAGTGCTACGGAATCTAGAATTTGATTGCTTTAAAATTTATGGAATTTGATAAATTTTATTTTATCTTAAGTTTTGGAAAAGCTTAAGACATAATATTTATAACTGAATTTTTCTTAATAAATTAAAGATGAATATTCTGGTATTAAGTAAATTTTGGAAAAATTTAATGGCTAAAAATTTGGGAGTTTTATTTATGGAAATTATGGGAATATTCAAGACTAAATAATAAAACATTGATTTGTGAAAGAATAAAACCCAAACTTAGTTTTGAATAGTAAATACTCCAATTTAATATATATATGGGAATTGTAATGTTTTGGGAACATAAAATGGTATTTAATTTATGGTTTAAAATTTTAAATAGAGAAATTTATTTGCAAAGCTATGTAAATTCTCTTCTTTACAAAGTAACCATAAAGTTAACCCATTTATTATATATACCGTTGAATATCCAAACCATTGTGTTTGGGAGTTATGGTTTTAAAGTAAATTTCCAAATATTATGTTTCGAAGATATAATTCAAATATTTGGTTTCCAGATATTTAAAAATTTTAAGCAGTATGGTTTTTGGAAAAGAATTATATTTGGATATAACGATATCATATTGTTTTGGGTTTTAAAATGATATCGTATTTATAGTTTTGAAATGGAAAAGTTATACTGGTTTTAAGGTATAAATTGTTTTTAAATGACCACGGGTTATAATAACGATGGGTTGGCAAAGAGACCGGGATCGGATATGGACATACTCTCTGTCGATACCGAAAACCACTTTGACCAACCGTGTACGCGGTGGAGATTCCAGAATGAAGTAGGTTGGGGGCGACGGTTTCTTGAAGGGTATATACGTGGACCCGACTCCCGTGAGTTGGCATAAAGTGGCTAAAACAGGAGCGATTCTCGGATTAATGAGGTAGCTCCTCTGATCGAACGCACTTCTTCGTATACCTTTCTATTACTCTTGTGATTGTTTGGGTGCACCCTTTGATTTGGGAGTGTTGTTCGAGGTGGGCGGTTGCTGCGGCTTCGCGTTACCACCGGTCCGGATAGCAATTGGTATATCTACCCTGGCATTGCCTAGTTGTGCCGTGTCACCTACCATATCGAGCCTTGTACGAGTTTGGTTTTCTCCCGTAGCCCGTGTGGTATCCTCTAGTTGCTTCCCGATCAGGAGGAGCTATGATATTGGATGGACTACTGGGACTATTACGTGTTAAGGGCTATATGAGTAACCCCTTAATGCTAAGAAAAAAGTATGTTTATTTTATAAATAGACACTATTATAATAGCGCAATATACTACATAGTAAATAGTTTGACGGATCCTTAGAGGATGGGCGATCCCAAGCATCCTTTAAGTTACTTGTTATATATTACAGTACACTTGAATTAGCTTACATTATATAAGTATGTATGTCCTGACTCGAGTGTTTTGTTTTATTTTACGCTCGGGTCAGCCTGAGTTGCAGCTTCAGTTTCCTCTCCGGAGCTAGGACATTCCGTAGACCATTCGTGCTGCTGGAAGTTTGTTTCAGTCTTTATCTTTTCTGGAATCCCAGACTTTGAAGACTCTATCTCTATTTATGTTTTAAAATTGTATTGAGGATTATAAACAATGAAATTCCTGTTTTGTTAAAGATGTATCAGTGGCTTCATGAACCACTAAATTTTAATTTCCGCTGCGAGATTCTGATATCTGTGTATGTGATTCTGTGATTTATTTATTGTATATTCCGAGTTTTGCCAAATTTATTCTACAACGCAGTACTTTGAACAATTCAAGTCCGACATGTGCGGATGCGAAGGGTTGAAAATACTTGGTCGTTACAGTTTTGGGTTAAATCAATCTCGGTCTCTTCGCACCAATAACACAAAAACGTTTCTCAACCTCACATAGAAACTAAGTCTCAAAGACTTGTCATGTCTCCAACTTTCAACTTGTTATCCTTCGGCCAAAAAGGAGCTTGATAGATTGGAGTAACACTCCGCACTATACGAATCAACATCCTCAATATAAATAATAATCAAGCCTACACAGAAGGCTACCTACAAATGTACGACTAAATAGTTCACATATCAAGTCGAGGAACTAAAATAGCCAAATTTGATAGTCGATTATTTAACTATCAAAGCAAAAACAAATATTTTGCACCATAAGCAATCACTAGGCCCTTTTAATTAATATTTTATTAATTAAATCATTTGACAAATATTGACTTCAAATTATCTTTAAAAAAGATATATTCTCAAAACCATTTCAACTTTTTATATTGGAAAACATTTCCATGTACTTATTTAATAATAAGTAATTCGCAAATCAATTTATTTTCAACACTTAGAAAATATTACATATATTTAAATCACGATCAAGTATATATTTTTTTCTTTAAGGGAAACATTCTCTTAAACATACTTATTTGGGTCAAAACGAATGTTGCCTAAAACATCATAACGGCAACCCAAGATCATTAGTATAGGGACTCAAAAATTAGATAGATATATAGATCCCATATACTATACAAAACATTTCCTTTTGAAAATCATTTACTATAACAATAATGTAATAGTCCATCATTTTCTTATTTCTTGAAAACGTTTATTTCAACCATGAATGTTGAAATATATGGTTTTAATACTTAACACATTTTAAAACATCTTCATACCATTTATCTCCATTTAAAAATATCACTTTCAAAACATTTACTTAATTTAAAAGATTATTCGCTATCCAAAATTGTGAATATATTTCTCTAACCAAATTCAATGTTTCTACACATTTAGTTTAAGGTTTATCCACTGTCCAAAATCATGAATATAACCCCTTTAATAAAGTTTCATATTTAACTTATCAAGTTCAATTTATTTCGGATTTATAAAACAATCTTTATAAATTCCATTTATATATTATAAAAACTTCCATTTATAAAATCCCTTTATTAACCAAACTCACCTATCTCGTTTATATGCCAAAATCCAAATTATAAGTTAATTCACTTATAATTCTCTTATTTACAAATTCATTCATGTTATAATTTCATGAATTAATAAATCTTATTCACTTATAAGATCCATTTATAACTTCGTTTTAACACATATAAAACTCCTTTATAATTCCGTCATTTTGATTTATAAAATATCAATTTTATAAATCTTATATATATAAACCATTTATAATAATTTCAAAATCTCAATTTAAACTATTTACAAAATAGTTAACTCCATATTTCAAAAAATCTTATTTTGTTTCCATTTAAATAAACTTATTCTTTCAATAATTTACAAATCATTATTAAACCTTATACAACTCCAAAAATCATATTTAAGTATATTTCACAAAAATCATAATTTTTATAACTTAAAAATTATGATTTTTGTTTATTTAAAATAAATCCATTTACTTAACAATTCAAATATAAACAAAACATCTATTTTCAAAATTACTTGAAAATCCCTTTTAATTTGAAATCATCACTTTAATTTTTTTTCAATTACCAAAAATAGGCTCAATGCTGCAACAGCACTAAGTATATCAATTAAAGCATCCAAAACATCATATATCATATGATAACAACATATATCACAACCTGTAAATAAATCAACAGTGGTAAGGAATCCAGTTGGATCCCTCCAAACTGTCACCTGCAACAAATATATATATTAGAAAATATGCACAATGTCCTCTTCGAAGCAAACGCTTGTATAAAAGGTCATCCGCTCATACACGAGAATGTATAGGGTCTTATCTGCTCTAATATGTAGGAATATATCCAAATACCAATCAATATGTATACATATATCATCCAAAAAACATCAATCATCATAAATAAATTTATTTTTACTTACATAAAATTATCACTTAGTTTGAAAGAGTGAGTTGTACTCACTTTGGTTTCCACTCCATCAAACTTTAAGGCAAGGAACTTTAAGATCTAACGCATACTTCCTACCATGCTTCAGAAACCAAATAAAAATAAGCTTGAATTCCTCCTTTCTAATGCTTGACCAAGGATTGAAATGGAGACTGGCCGAAAATATAGAGAAGAAACGGTAGAGCTTTGAACTTGAATTCTCAAAATTAGACCCAGAAAATAGGTCATCTTCTCTCTGTTTTTCGACTCTATTACTCTAAAAATTTGAAAATTTTGTTAACTGAAAAGTAGTTGAAAATTCTTTTCTCTTGAATTTTAAAAAAAGAATTACATGATTTTGGTTAGTATTGAGGAAGATATAGTCAAAAGAAAAAACCTATTCTCGGATTCACAAATATAAAGTCCGAAAATGTACTTCAAAGAATTGAGTTTCAGTTAAAGAAAATCTCGAAACTTGAAAAAGTAATAAACTTAAAAATTGTTGCAACTGGAATTTAATATGGTTTAAAAAAAGATTTTCTTAATTTGGATCTGTTATGATCAAGTTATGATCAAAACAAAATGGCCCATTTTCTGACTTAAAAAATGGGCCAGAGAATGCACTAGAAAGAAGTAGAATGTTGACATTGTTACGTTCAGAATGAGAAAAGGTAATCAACATAAAAGTTGTAGCCACTGGAAAAATAAATGGTTTAAAAAAATAATTTTGATCTTTGGTTCATGTTTGAAGAAGTTATTACCTAGAGAAGAAGAGGTAAAATATGGAGAAAAAAGGGGTTTGATTTGAAGAGAATGAACATTGATTTCTTTTGAATCTTTTGTAAATATTTTGACATTATTTCATTCTAATTTTTTTCTTTGGCTTGGAAACCATTAAAGAGGAGAGGAAGAAGATGAAGAAGCTTGAAAAAAGAAGAAGAAGAAATGTGAATGAAAGTGTAGAAGGAGGTGGGTATTTATAGAAAAAGAAAGAAGTGGTAAATTTACCAAGATACCTCTCACCAAATTACCAAACTAACCTTACTTCAACCTAAAGCAATCTCCACTTTTTCAATATTTAACATTATCTTTCACATCCTTTCTTTATGTCGTAGTCTCTTAAAGATTAAGTAAAGAAAAGTAATTATTTTGTTGGATTTAGATGTGATTTGGATTTGATGTCTACTTTTGACTTTTCTAAAACTTACTTACTTTTCATAATGATGTTCTAGAAGTTTTCTAAATATATTTAGTAAAAGTAAATGTGTTTAGTTATTATAATATGTAATACACATGTTAAAGAATGTTAGCAAAGGTGCGATAACGTTGTGGCGACTAATTTTGAATAAAACGTTGATTTTTGACAAAACGTTTTCCGGTCACATTTTGACGTTTCTGTTAAACTATTTCTTCATGTAAATCAAACTTCAAAACAAATTTATTATTATATTTAAATACCCAAAACAAGTATATTTGGCTTATAAAATAATATAAATTAATATCCAAATCTATTTGTAAAAATAGGACATCGATTTATCGATATGCGATGAAATTTGTCAATTTAATAAAACAAATTTTATATATTTATCGAACCATTATAAATTAAATTACTATTATTATCAAATGAGTTTGATATCGATATACATATATATATATATATATTTAAAAGGACTTATTTATCATTTAAACAAATTTCTCAAATATTTATTCTACTTCATCGGAATCCGATTTTTGTCAATTTTACAATGGGAAAGAAAAATCTTTATTCGATATGAAAAATAAGTTTACCATTCTTATTTATCATATAAAACATGATTGTTTAAGTTTGAAAATTATACATTTGAATATTTAAAATAATTTAATATTCCATTTTTCGGGTCGTTACATTCTCCTCCACTTAAAAGAATTTCGTCCTCGAAATTACCAAGCAACAAAAAGTCACAAAATCCATTAACTTTTCAAAACAACTCGTTCTAACTGGATTACCAAAATCACTTAAATGTTTAACTTTCCCATAATCATTTAGTTAAACTTCTTATAACAACTTCTTTAGGTTTTCAAATCCATTCATTAATTCTATTTCTAATTCATTTTACAACTAAAGTTGAATTTCATTATATAACTCAAATTCATATTCGTCACTTCACTTTATTAACTTCTTATTATTCAACTCTACTTTGCATATTCATTTTATTTATCAATATCAACTTGATTCAACATTACTTAAGTTAAATTTCATTTCACTCTCACTTGCATTTACTTTCACTATACAACTTAAGTTCACTACTAATTTTAATTCAAATTCTATTTTATTTAGCTTTTACTTAAGTCAAATTTCATATCACTTATTCAAATTCAGATTTTGTTTTTCTTAACAAAATTGTTTAACCATTTTAACAATTGGTTTTACTTACATTTTCCTATTTTCTAAGTTATAAAACTTAATTACCTAAACTTCCAAATTCATATATTTTTATTATGCTAACTCAAATTTATTTAACTTTACCAAGGTTAAACTTTTTATTTCATATTATAAGTCCAAAATACATTTCACTTATATTTATCAATTTCAACTTGGATTTTAAATTCAAATTTGTTTATCACATCAAAGCTTAAATTTTCAATTTTCTATGGTAGCAAATCCATCACACAAAAACTCTAAAATGATACCGATGATGTTGTAGTCATCACCCTTATTATTTCCCAGCAACAGTAGTGAATTCAATGCTTTATATTCTTTTAAAAAAATCCTTTTTATATTTATATAACTTCACTATTTTACTTTACTTATATAAGATCATTCCAAATTTATTTATCATATTTAGATTTATAATAATATAATCTCTTTAATCTTTGGAAAATTACTTTTAAAATAAAAAAAATTCAAAATATCAAATTCATAGTTTTAATCCATTTTTATTTATAACTCATATTTATAAATATATTCATATTGTTTTATTTCTTATATATAAGATTATTTCACAATTGTAAATCATATTAATTATAATTTCATCCTATATAGTTCATTTTCTTATATAATTTATTCTTTTACAATTGTTGTTTTTATTTAGATTATTCAAACAACTTTTATTAACTTATATATATTTACATTTTCAACAACCAAACAATTCATTTATATACACTTAAATAATTTCTGAAAAATCGTTTCATTTATATATAAAATATAATCGAGGTAAATTTATTTTATTTGCCCAATTTAAAATGATACTATGTCAACTTGCCTCATTTAAGCGTTTTGAAATCCCTATCGATAACATAGCGTCCCATATACCAGGCAGAATTCATAAACAACACAACGGATAAGTAAACACAATATAAAACATTTTATAATCACCAACAAATACGTGTTCATATATATAATACACTCAACTTTTTCAAGGGCGCTACTATCCCTATCTATACTGAGTACACATCAAAGCCTAAGAATATACAAATCTAAGCTCTGATACAACGTGTGACGATCTAGGTTTTGCAACCATCGACAGTGGATAAACTCCACCGTAGCTCAAATGGGTACCTCATATTTTTCTTTTATGCCCAGCCTCTCGACTGTAAGCCAAATTAGCAAACTAACCCCTCGATACTCGATCTTAGGGACATATAGGAGTAACAGTCATCCGTTTGCTACCTAACAAGAAGCGAGAACCCCTATCATGTAAGAACATCACTAAACAAAACTGATATGTGTATATGAAAATGAAGATCTCCATCTCTCCGACTGAAGCCCCAAAAGCATCAAATCTGAACCTATAAATATACTCTGTCTGACCCGAGCATTGGAAGGGAAGAACGCCCGGATCAGTCTGGTAAACCAGCATGAGAAACACACTCAACCGAATTTATTATATTACCAAACTTTCCTTTCAAAACAGGAGTATCTCATAAGACATGCCCACACATAAACACGGATATGTTTTTACCTTACGATAACTAAAACATTTCATGTCCAGTCATATTATATTATACTAGTGTCTAGTATACAAATAATATTAATCATAGCCGAAATTGTTACATTGATTAAATTCCAACATATAGGCCAAAATGGGTAATACAATCAAAATGGCAGGTATGTAGTCGAGTTTGGATTTCCATACAAATGACCAGGTGAAGGGACTACCTTCCAATGGGTATATCTCTAGATGGATGTCTCGAGGCATAGAACATCTACCCTCTACCAACACAAGACCGGCCTACCTCTGTAACTAGATAGTATCGAATATGTCATCCTTTGGTCGTTACCGACCTTTTTCGAGGGCCCTCATAGCGCACAAACCACATTAATTTACCTCTCGAACATCACAGAGGGAATAAATATATATAGAAGTGGATGATCATATCCTGATGGGAGTGATCCACTTAGGCCTACTGCATCTAACCATGTTTCGGTCATTTTCGGTTGATGAGGCCTAAGGTAATGTTAGCTTTCACATATCATATATCGCATCACTTAGAATGTCACACTGCCATTTACGTTGACTATTAATTGCCTTCCACAGAAATACAACCCTTGAGCTTGTATGTCTCAAGGAGGGTGTTAAGCTAAGAGAAGTTGCCTTCTCCTCCACCATTGATGTACGTTTGTGAAAACCAATGTACGTAATCTATAGAAATGCAATGTTAGACAAACGTCCATGCAAGTTTTCCAGGAACAGGACAAACCAAAGGTACTTTCCAACCACATCCTATCGGAAAATCCCAAGGATTAGTAGCAAGTAGTCTTTACATTGGATATTTCATAACGAAGAGACTACTACTACTGTATGTATATTTGGATTTTAACCCCAAACGATCAACAAGCAGTCCTCCACTATGAAAATTCTAAATATCAATATCGTCACAACCAACCTGCACAACTGTCGCATAAATGGTGGTCCGAAGTGGTTTTTGGATAAACCAATCCCGGTCTCTTCGCACCAATAACGCAAAAGCGTTTCTCAACCTCACATAGAAACTAAGTCCATAGACCTATCACGTCTCCAACTTTCAACTTTCTATCCTTCGACCAAAAAGGAAGCTCGATAGATTGGAGTAACACTCCGCACTATACAAATCAACATCCTCAACATAAACGATAATCAAGCCTACACAGAAGCCTACCGATTAAGTGTACGACTAAATAGTTCACACGTCAAGTCGAGGAACTAAAACAGCCAAATTTGATAGTCGATTATTTAACTATCAAAGCAACAAACAAATATTTAGCACCATATGTAATCACTATACCCTCTAAATTAATCTTTTATTAATTAAATCACTTGCCAAATATTGACTTCCAATTATCTTTAAAAAAGATATATTCTCAAAATCATTTAAACTTTTTATATTGAAAAACATTTCTATATACTTATTTAATAATAAGTAATTCGCAAATCAATTTATTTTCAAAACTTAGAAAATACAACATATATTTAAATCACGATCAAGTATATCTTTTATTCTTTAAGGAAAACATTCTCTTAAACATACTTATTTGGGTCAAAACGAATGTTGTGTAAAACATCTAACGACAATGTAAAATCATTAGTATAGGGATTCAAAAATTAGATAGATATATAAATCCCATATACTATACAAAACATTTCCTTTCGAAAATCATTTACTATAACAATAGTGTTATAGTCCATCATTTCCTTATTTCTCGAAAACATCTATTTCAACAATGAATGTTGAAATATATGGTTTTGATACTTAACACATGTTAAAACATCTTCATACCATTTAACTCCATTTAAAAATATGACTTTAAAACATTTATTTAATTTAAAAGATTATTTCCCGTCCAAAATCGTGAATATAATTCTCTAACCAAATTCAATGTTTCTGCACATTTATTTTAAGAATTATCCACTGTCCAAAATCGTGAATATAATCCCTTTAATAAACTTTCAAATTTAACTTATCAAGTTCAATTTATTTCGGATTTATAAAACAATGTTTATAAATTCCACTTATATATTATAAAACTTCCATTTCTAAAATCCATTTATTAACCAAACTCATTTATCTCGTTTATATGCCAAAATCCAAATTATAAGTTAATTCACTTATAGTTCTCTTATTTACGAATTCATTCATTTTATAACTCCATCAATTAATAAACCTTACTCACTTACAAGATCCATTTATAATTTCATTTTAACACATATAAAACTCCTTTATAATTCCATCATTTTGATTTATAAAATATCAATTTTATAAATTATATATATAGACCATTTATAATAATTTCAAAACCTCAATTTGAACTATTTACAAAATAGTTAACTCCATATTTCAAAAATCATAATTTGTTTCCATTTAAATAAACTGATTCTTTCAATAATTTTAAAAATCGTTATTAAAACTTATATAACTCCAAAAATCATACTTAAGTACAATTCACAAAAATTATAATTTTTATAACATAAAAGTTATAACTTTTATTTATTTAAAATAAATCCATTTACTTAACAATTCAAAAATAAACAAAACATCTATTTTCAAAATCACTTGAAAATCCTTTTTAATTTGAAATCATTATTTTAATATTTTCAAATTACCAAAAATAGGCCCAATGCTGCAACAACACTAAATATATCAATCACAGCATCCAAAACATTATATATCCTATGATAACAACATATATCACAATATCCGTAAATAAATCAACAGTTGTGAGGAATCTAATTGGATCCCTCCAACTCGTCGCCGCAAAAAATATACATATTAGAAATATGTACAATGTCCGCTTCGAGGCAGACATGCATAAAAGGTCATCCACTCATACACGGGAACGTATAGGGTCTCATCTGCTCAAGAGGTGGGAATATATCCAAATACCAATCAATATATATAATATCATATGCCATCCAAACAATCATCAATCATCATAAATAAGTTGCCATCCAAACAATCATCAATCATCATAAATAAGTTTATTTCTTACTTATATAAAAATATCAATGAGTCAGAAAGAGTGAGTTGCACTCACTTTGGATTTCACTCCATCAAACTTTAAGGCAAGGAACTTTAAGATCTAACGCATACTTCCTACCATGCTTTGGAAACCAAATGAAAATAAGCCTGAATTCCTCCTTCGTAATGCTTGGCCAAGGCTTGAAATGAAGATTGGTCGAAAGTATAGAGAAAAGGCGGTAGAGCTTTGAACTTCAATTCTCAAAATTATTCTCGAAAAATAGGTCATTTTCTCTCTTATTTTTGACTCTCTTACTCTCTAAATTTGAGAAACTTGTTAACTGAAAATTGTTGCAAATTATTTTCCCTTGAATACAAAAAAAAATAACAACTTAATTTTGATTATTTTGGAGGAAGATACGGTCAAGGGAAAAAGAGATATTCTCGGATTCACAAATATAAAGCCCGAAAATGTAGTTCAAAGAATTCAGTTTCAGGTATAGAAAACCTCAAAATTAGAAAAAGTGATCGATATAAAACTTGTAGCGACTGGAATTTCATATGGTTAATAAAAACATTTCTTAATTTGGATATGTTATGATCAAGTTATGTTCAAAACAAAATGGACTATTCTCTGGCTTAAAAACTGGGCCATAAAATGCACAAGAAAGAAGTGTAATTTTTACATAGTTAAGTTCAGAATGAGATAAAGTGATCAAATTAAAGTTGGAGCCACTGGAAAAATATATGATTTGAAAATAAGAATTTTGTATTTTGGTTCTGTTTCGAGGAAGTTATGGCAGAGAGAATAAGAAGTAAAATATGGAGAAAAAAGGAGTTTAATTTGAAGAGAATAAACATCGATTTCTTTTCAATATTTTGTAAAAATTTTGACATTATTTCTTTCTATTTTTTTTCTTTGGCTTAGAAGTCATTAAAGAGGAAAGGAAGAAGATGAAGAAGTTTGGGAAAAGAAGAAGAAGAAATGCGAATGAAAGTAAAGAAGGTGGTAGGTATTTATAAAAAAAAAAGTGGTAAATTTACCAAAATAACCTCTTACCAAATCACCAAACTAACATTACTTCAATCTAAAGCAATCTCCACTTTTCAATATTCAATATTATCTTCCACATCCTTACTTTATGTCTTAGTCACTTAATAAGTTTTCTAATTATATCTAGTAAAAGAAAACATGTTTCGACAAAACATTTTCCAGTCACATTTTGACGTTTTTGTTAAACTATTTATTCATGTAAACCAAACTTCAAAATAAATTTCTTATTATAATTAAATAACTTAAACAAGTATATTTGACTTATAAAATAATATAAATCAATATCCAAATCTATTTGTAAAAATACGACATCGATTTAACGATATGCGATGAAATTTGTCAATTTATAAACAAGTTTTATATATTTATCGAACCATTATAAATTAAATTACTATTATTATCAAATGAGTTTGATATCGATTATATATATATTTATTTAAAAGGAATTATTTATCCTTTAAACAAATTTCTCGAATATTTATCCTACTTTATCGGAATCTGACCTTTGTCAATTTTACAATGGAAAACCAAAATCTTTATTCAATATCAAAAATAAGTTTACCATTCTTATTTATCATATAAAACATGATTGTTTAAGTTTGAAAATTCTACATTTGAATATTTAAAATAATTAAATATCCCATTTTTAAAGTGTTAAAATTACGGATCGTTGTATCTTTCTTCGTTGGAAAACTACGGATTAATAGATGGGAAATTTTTTATCTTGAAGAATTCCAAGCTATGGTTCATTTTGTACACACATTTAACTTTTATGGTGCGAAATCGCGAACTGCAGTTATGCGACACGCATAGTCTTGACTTGTCTTTCTATTTCTTTTCAAACTTCTTGGAAACACTTTTAAATGTTTAAAAAACATTTGTAAATCATTTTAAACTCATTTTTAATTTCATTTCATATTATAATATTATATTACTATAATATCATTTTCAGTCTTTTTTAGATATTTTGAAATAATTAAGAGGCTAAATAATTTCAGTATACACATTAATATGGATTTAATTCTCATTTAATTAATTATGCTTACTAACCATTTCTCTTATCATTTATCAAACCAAGTTATTATCCATATCACAAACATATAATCAACCATAATATTAGCCAAGTTAACATCCAATATCTATCAATATTCAACATATTAATTTCTAATTTAATATGTGTATTACTGACTTAAGTTTTATTAAAATAAAATTAAGATTTGAGTACTCACTATTAGTTCCACTCCACCAATATTTTTTTCATGAACTTTCCTTTTGATTCCGGCAGCACCTCCTTCTTTTTTTCTTGCTCCGAAGCTTCATGACTTGCTTTCCTCCTTTCAAATGGTTTGGTCTTGCCTTATTATACCTCTTCCTTCATCATTTTTTTACTTCTTAGATGTTAAACCATGTTTTGATGACGATATAAGAACTTTGGCAAAGTTGGGTATGTTTGAAGTTGATTTAATGTGATTTTATGAAAAGTAAGGAAAGTAAAGAGAAGAAGCCATTAGAGAGTGGAAGAAAAGCTTGAAAAAGGAAGAATAAGAAGTGTAAAAAGTGAGAAAGTGGATGCTTATTTATAGAAAAAGTTTTGGATTAAAATAATATTTTGTAAAAAGACCAAAATACCCTTTACTAACTTTTTAAGCAATCTTATTTTTTCAATACTTAACATCATATTTCAAATCATTATTTTATGTTGTTGTCACTTACGTATTAAGTAAAGAATATGATAATTATGTTTGATTTGATTTGATGTTTACTTTTTGCTTTGATATGACGTGTTTGTCTTTTTGTCCTTACTTTTTCCTAATTATATTCTAGAATTTTCTAAATATGTTTCGTAAAAGTAAACTTAATTAGTGAATTAATTAATACTAATACTATTTGAATAAATTTTCCTCTATAAGAAAATAAAGGTGCGACGACGTTGCGACAGCTTTTAATTGACAAAACGTTGATTTTCGACAAAATGTTTTACTATCACATTTTGACGTTTTAGTTAAAATATTTATTTATGTAAACCAAATTTAAAAATAAATTTGTATAGTATTATTTAAAAATATAAACACTCATAAATTAATTAAAATAATTTATTGAACCATTGAAACTTACTTTTTTGAAATTATTATTTATCATTTCTATCTATATAGGCAAATGTTACTATTTTTGTGTATACTTCTCTTTCAAAATCCTATATAATATTGTTTGAATCATATAACCTTACCTAATTTATATTTAAAATCACTTTCAATAGTATATTTTAAAGTGGCCAACTTCTGGATCGTTATAGCAACTCGGGATTTGAGTTGTTGTAGGATTTGAGCATAGGGTTAGAACAATCATGTTAGCGATGGTCACGATTTTAATGGCTCTGTAAGTGGTCGATTGTTTAATTCCAGTAGAAATCTTGAAGGCGGTAGTAGGCATGATTTGTCGAAGCTAGGTGAAATTGTACATCAATTTTATTTCTACGTTTACTCTGTCATTATCTGTGTTGCAGTTTTTATTATTCTATGAATTTGTTATAAATCCTATTCTGTAACGTCCCACCTTTTCACGCGCTTTAAATCGACAAATGTGTCAATTCAAACCATACAAAAGGGCGGATTGTTATGGGGTAAATAAGAAAAACAGAGAAAAGCAAAAAAAACTAAACAGAATCTCACAGCGGAAGGATAAAATATAATAATAATTATACAGTTCATGAAACTGTTTACAAAACATTTGATTCTTCTTTATACAATAAATATCAGAGTTCACATACCAATAAATCTCAATGCAGCGGAATACAGTGTAGTGGAACCATATAATATATAATAATAATAGTAGTAATGAAATCTTCGTCTTCTTCCTCCAGAAAAATCTTCGAATCCTGAAACACTCAGACTGGCCCGAGCGAATTTGAAAAGACAAAACACTCGAGTCAGAACTAAAAGATCTTATGTAAGTTAAATTAATAGAAATGAATATGAGTGCAGTAACTCAAGAGATGCTCGGGATTTACATCTCCTAAGGATCCGTTAAACTATTTACGATGTAGTATATTTCGCTATTATAATAGTGCCTAATTGTAAAATAAACTTACTTTTAAATAGCGTTAAGGCTTTACATTTTCCACCTTAACACATAATATATTCCCATAGTCTATACAGTACCGTAATCTCCCCCGTACTGGGCGTCGTCAGAGGGCACCTATAGGTATGGTACAAAACCAAAATCGTATAAGGCACGATAGGGCATGTGACACGGCACAACTAGGCAATGTCAGGGTAGATATACCAATTACGCATCCGGGCTAGTGGTAACGCATAGCCGCAGCTACCGCCCACCTCGAACAAACTCCTCCTAAAATCAAAAGAAAAGGTGGCCACCGAATCAATCCAAAGTCAGAGTATAGTACCGAAGAGGAGTCTCCGATATAGGGCGCTAACCCCCTTGGCCCGAGAATCGCTCCTGTTTTAGCCACCTTATGCCAACTCACGGGAGTCGGGTCCACGTATTTACTTAAAGGAAACGCCGCCACCAACCTACTTCATTCTGGAATCTCCACCGCGTACACGGTTATTAAAGTGGTTTTCGAAGTTGACAGAGAGTATGACAACTTCCGATCTCGGTCTCTTCAACAACCAAACGTTATTATAACACCGCGGTCATTTAAAAATAATTATACTTTTAAAACCAGAATATAATTATCCATTTCCAAACCCATAAATACGATATCATTTCCTTTTAAAACCAAATAAATTTGATATCATTTTATTTCAAATATATTTCTTTTCCAAAATCATGCCACTTTTAAGATTTATAATACCTCGAAACCAAATATTTGAAATTTAACTTTCAACATAATACTTCGAAATCCATGGTTTTAAAACCATAACTTTCAAAACTTAAATGGTTTGGATATTCAACAGTATATAAAATAAAACAGTTGAATTTAAAATTTCTTTATAAAGTAAATAATTTCCACGCATTTACAATTTTATTTACTTTATATTCAGTCTAAACCCATAACTTTTAAATTCACTTTCAGTTTGAATAAAAACACTTCGATTTCAATATTTTCAAACTTTGAGTATTGAATAACTTTCAAAACTAAGGTTGGGAATTTCTATTCAACAATTCATTGTCCTATTATTTAGTTTTGAAACGTTTACATAATAGATCCATAACCATTTAAAATGAAATCCAATTTATTAACACTAAATATTTTCTTCCATTTATTTATACTAGAATTATTCATTTAATTTATCTTGAATAAAAATCCAGTTATAAATATCATACCTTTAAAATTTTCAAGATTAATAAGTTTACACCAACTTGTGGAGTTTAATTTTTAAATAAGCCCAATTCCAAATAAATTTCCAATCTTAATTTATTTGAACTATTTAAAACTCTATATATATATACAACATCTTAAACCTGTACTTAATCATAAATATAAATTATCAAACTCCATTTTTCAACTTATTTATTTCCATTCAACCAATTCATACATAGCTTAATTTCAATAATTTAACAATATATGTATATATAAAATAAGATTTTATATAAGATCAAAATTAATATTTGTTTAACTGCATCCTATCCAAACCATAGAAAAATCATTTCAATATATATATATATATATACACACACATGTATGTATGTATGTATGTATGTATGTATGTGTATATATATATATATATATATATATATACCGCGGTGCTTGTATATAAATTTTCTATCTTATGGTCAAGTGATACGGATATTTATCATTTCAATCCGCAATTTAAAAATAAAAAAATGCGGTTGTATATCATTTCAAACCGCAATCCCGAATGAATGAAATACATGATAACTTGCAGATTTTAAAATATAGTACACATCATCCATTCACCAAACATCAATCATTAATTATAATCATCATCCAATTTAAACAAACATCAATATATAACAGGTGATAAATAACTTGTATCAATTTCAGTTTATACTCAAATAAATTTAGTAACTGTTAATTGGCAGTTTATATGCAAAATAAATATAATTTAACTGGCAGTTAATATGCAATAATGAATTAAATAACGCGTAAATTAAATGAATGCAATTTAACTGAGAAATTGATGAAATATATACCAAACAGCTATAAATAAAAATTTAAACACATCAAAAAATAAATTTAACAAACATAAGAAATTTTAGAAGTTGTGAGTGGGTTAAAACACTCACCTTTATATGAATCTGAAAATAATAGACTTCTAATCAATAGCTTCGCTCTACGCTTCCTTAGTCTTCTTATTAATTGCTAGCTTTGTTCCGTAATTTCTTTTATTTTGATTTACTTAAATTTCCGTCCTTATTATATTAATATATATATATATATATGTATTTATGTATGTATTTTTAAAAGGTTTGGAAAAGATTTGAAAAAGAAGAACTTGAAAAAGAAAAGGATTGAAATAAGAAGAACTGAAAATTGTAGAGAAGATCAAGTTTTGAAAAGAAAGAAGAAAGTTTGAAATAGAATAAAACTTGAGAAGAAGAATATTTAAAGAGGAAGGAAAATTTAAAATGAGATATAATAAGAAGATTTGAAGAAGAAAAGGAAGAAGGAGATTTGAATGGAGGCTAGGGTTTCATTTGCATCATATCGTATTTATAAAGTTAGAGTTAGGTTTAGGGACAAAGAGATTTGAAAGGAGAGGCTGCTATTAATTAGAAATAAAGTAAATATGAACAACTTGGTATTGAAATATAGTAAATATGAACAGCCCTTTTTTTAAAAGTAGGAGGTATTAAAAAGAGGTAATTATTAATTAGAAAGGGAATGAATATGGAGGGACAAAAATAAATGACACGTTTCGTTAGTTTGATTCTAAATTAATTAAGTGCTAGATACAAAAAAGTTTGAATACATCATATATATTCAAACTTTAACTGTGTGTCAAAATTGCTAAACATATATCAAGTACGATTAATTGGTGAAAATATATAGGAATAAACAAGAATAAATGTAGATGCAATCACATAAGGATCTAATAGAGAAGGAGATAAAAAGTAACGACGTTGATTAATTCCACTTTCCCACTTTAGCCAATTTATTAATACGACATTTAATTATCATGCAAGTTGTATTATGACTAGAAAACATAAACAACAAACAATAAATTAATATGTATATAATATTACCTCACTTTTAAATTGTTTGATAAAATAATAAAAATTAAATCATGCTTTAGCAATTTGAAATTAAAATATTAAATGTTTATATGTATACACATGCACACAAACACACATACATGTGTGTATAAAGATTAAACCAAAGCTTATTAATTAATTCAAAGCATACTTCCGTACCACATTAAATTGTCTAATGCATTTGTAAACTTATGTATACTTGAAGTCAAAAATACATATATACATATAAATTAAACCTTTTTACCTTAATGAAATTTATATAAATTTTTAACAAAACAAAACAAAACTGGAACACGACAAATTAAGCAATATAGTAATAAACCTTTAAGATCCTTAAATAAGGACATTTGAGATAATAAATTAGGTAACCAATTTAAATATTATTGTAATCAAAATCAAAGCTTAGATTTTATTATCGAAAAATTGTTAAGCATATGTAAACTTCTATTATAATTTATTAGATTAAGAACAAATAATTTATTCAACAAAGTATTCAAATTTCATGATATATTCAATTCAAGATGAAGTGACAATATGTGTATACAATATTTGTGTTTCAACACAAATGCAAAATATGTATATAAACTTTGAGATCTAAAAAAAATGCAATTTGGTTTAAGAGTTTAAAACATGGATCTATAATTAAACATTCTTTTAATATATATATATAAAAAAATTGTTTTGATTTACCAAATTAAAAGTCAAATTAATTCATTCAACAAAAAAAATTCAAATAAATGTTGATTCCCATTCTTAAATTCACTATTGATCATATTACCATCCTGAGTACCATTTATTTTAAACCTAAAATTTGCACTTCATCATCATGTATTAACGTCATCCAATTTCTACTTACTATTATTTCTTAATTTACATTATATAACTTACTTTGTATACTTTTTCTTATTAATTTCTTAATTATCAAAACTTAATCTTTATTCCCCAAAACCACAAATTATTACTTAACATAAATCTACTCTTTTATTACTTTACGTTCACACTTCCGTTACTATCAAATTAATCACCAGCTACGTTATCAACAAACCAACAAAAATTAATATTTTAAATGCTTACATTTATTTCTCTTATATGGTTATTATTTATCCACTTGTGCTAACTTTTATTACCTAAATTTTCCATTATTATAAGCCTCTAATATTTCCATTTAAATTAAATATAAATTTCAATTCAATCCATCCTTTATTACATCAACTGTTACTTTAATTTACATTAACCAACGTACAATTAAGATTTATTTGTAATCGATCACCAAATTTTATTTTAACTTACTAAATAAACTAGCAACCTAAAAATTGCAACTTATATGCTTTTAATTGCATTGACATTTAAACTTATTAGCTTATATCAACAGTATTATCATTAATTGCAAATGGATTACCAATTTTAGTCATTACCCCAAAAATTAACGTATATTAATCTCCATTATTCCCAAGTTACAAATTTTGAAATAATTACTATTTATTATTATCGTTTTACTGATTAATTTAACATTTGCATTGGTTTTTCTTATAATAAATTTATTGCCCAATACTCCTATATTCATCTTAGATTTGTTCAAATGGCTATATTTCAATTTATAACCAAAATTTTCTATTGATTTCCCATTTTAATTTATTAGACTCCACTAACGTAATAGTTAAATATTAATTTCACTTATTTGTAATAAATCCATAAATTGAATTTCAAATTTCAAATATATTCATAAATCTTGGTTTTTCACTTCTTAAATCACTCAATCTTCATATTATAAATAAAATGATTGCATCTTCTAGAATTAACAAACTTCAATGCCAATCAAAAACTACCTTAACTACACAAATTAGGTCAAAAGTTTTCAATTGTTTTCGCATTAAAGTTTATTAACTACCCAAATAGGTATCTTATCAATTGTAATTATTTAACTTTAATTACCTTTAAGCTTATTTCAAATATTCTCATTTATTCCCTACCAATATTCGTTATCATTTATAAATGTCATGTCAGTTTCTTCTTTTATTGCAATGTATTCATTCATTCATTCATTCATTCATTATTGCATAACTTCTTTTATATTTTATTTATTCATTTATAGTATTTGTGCTTAATCCAATTTCTTAGCAACTCAATTGTTTACTAAAGTTTATATCCAGTTATTTATACTTTCCTTTATTACTTACAAATCTTATTTCATTCATAAATGCCATCATTTAACAATTTATTGCACAAACTTCATTCATTAATATTCGTGTTATTCATGTTTAATTCAATACCTTTGCACATTATTTCATTTACTAAAGTTTACGATCATTTATTTATATTACTTACCTTCTTATTATATTAAATTAGTAGCACTTCAATTTTTACTTAAGTTTATACTTCCACCCAATTACTAAAATATCTTACATAATATTAAATTCATTCAACTACCTCTGATTATAACATTTCATTAGTTAATTCAATATTCTTGTTTGTTTCCTAAATTAAACTTATAACCAAGTATGACAAATTTCATAAATTTAATTAATTTCTATTTCGTTTTTTTTTTTGAATTTGTAAATCTTAATTTCAATCGCTACATTAAATTTCTAACATTTGCTTCGTTATAACTACTAGAATTTTTGTTTCTTCCTAAATTAAATTGCAAAATTTAAATCAAACTAACAAATCTATTAATCAAAATTTACGGGTCGTTACACTCTCCCCCACTCAAAACTTTTCATCCCCGAAAAGGAAAAGAAGGGAAAGAGGAACTTATAAATTAATATCTATTATGTAAATCATTATATAATCATAACTTTAATTGTATTATATAAAATGAAATATTAAAAATGGTTTCAACCACAAACATCCAATTCAATACAAACTACCATCAATAAACAAAATCATTACAACATCAAAGACTTGCAACAAGGCATATGACCGTAAAAACAATCATTCATTCATATCAAACACAACAAATAATTGTTCAGGTTTAGACACTTTAAATTGTACAGAATGAAAATAAACTACTTAACTCATCATTTACTCAACAGTCTTAGATGAAACTAAATAGATTATTTATTTATCCAAACAATTTTAAATTTCCTTACCCAAGCTACCATAAACCAAAACAACAACAATGATTAGTTTATTTTTATAAATTGTATTCATTTTCATTTATTGCCTATAATTATTCATTTCATTATTTCAAAGTTCTACTTGTATAATATTCTATTACAATCTCTTTTTAAACATTTCAAATTTTAATATTTGGTAAGTTATATATATGTTATTTAAGGGTGTAATTTGAAAGTTATACAAGTTTATTCCATTTCCTTTAATTAATTCATTGTTCAATAAATTTTTACCTTTTTCTTATTAGTAACAATTTCAACTTCCTTTTTATTTCCTTTATAACTTAGCCTTAAATCTCTTACCTAAATTAGAGGTTTCAATTATTAATTACTTACCTTTCATTTCACTATAATAATTGAAACAATTAATAAATGGAAACTTAAGAATCTAATACCGGGTTGAAATTTAAATTTATTTTAAAATAATAGTTAACTATATTCTTACAACTTATATATCTCTAATTATATTTTTCCAAGAATGAATCTGCAGTAAAACTACTACAGTGGCCTTCCCCCTTCGAAACTTGAAAATGAAAATCGATGATGCGGCCGTCATCACCGAAATTATTTTCCAGCGACAGAGAGGAAAGTACAAAACTTATTTTCTCCAAAATCTTCTTTAAAACAATTCTTTTGAATTATATTCAAATATTTATATCAGAAAATACTTATAAACAATATTATTATATTCCAAAATTTTCGAAAGAAATTTCAAAACCCCGGATCTTTAGTTCTAAAGTTCCAAATTTCATTGATTTTATTTTCAATCTTATTTCTATTATTATTTATACACTTAAATACCTACAACCAATCTATTGCAGCCAAATATAGATATCATTTGAAAAAAAAATATTTTATACATAGAAAATATAATAGGCAAAATTATTTCATTCACCTACATTAAAACAAATATTATGTCGGTATGTTCTATTAAGTGTTTAGAAATCCCTATTGATGTCATAGCGTCCCATGCACCAACCAGAATTTATAAATACAAAATGGAACAGATTAACACAATATTAAAACCTTTTTATAACATTAACAAATACGCTCTCTCATATATATACACTCAGTGACTCCCATAGGGTATTACTACCCTATTACTAAAGAGTCAAACCCCACAAAGCTAAGGTTTATCGCTAAACCAAAGCTCTGATACCAACTGTAACGTCCCACCTTTTCGCGCGCTTTAAATCGACAAATGTGCCAAATCAAACCATACAAAAGGGCGGATTGTTATGGGGTAAATAAGAAAAACAGAGAAGAGAAAAAAAACTAAACAGAATCTCACAGCGGAAGGATAAAATATAATAATAATTATACAGTTCATGAAACTGTTTACAAAACATTTGATTCTTCTTTATACAATAAATATCAGAGTTCACATACCAATGAATCTCAATGCAGCGTAATACAGTGTAGTGGAACCATATAATATATAATAATAATAGTAATGAAATCTTCGTCTTCTTCCTCCAGAAAAATCTTCAAATCCTGAAACGATCAGACTGACCCGAGCGAATTTGAAAAGACAAAACACTCGAGTCAGAACTAAAAGATCTTATGTAAGTTAAATTAAAAGAAATGAATATGAGTGCAGTAACTCAAGAGATGCTCGAGATTTACATCTCCTAAGGATCTGTTAAACTATTTACTATGTAGTATATTTCGCTATTATAATAGTGTCTAATTGTAAAATAAACTTACTTTTAAATAGCGTTAAGGCTTTACATTTTCCACCTTAACACATAATATATTCCCATAGTCTATACAGTACCGTAATCTCCCCCGTACTGGGCATCGTCAGAGGGCACTCCATAGGTATGGTACAAAACCAAAATCATATAAGGCGCGATAGGGTAGGTGACACGGCACAACTAGGCAATGCCAGGGTAGATATACCAATTACGCATCCGGGCTGGTGGTAACGCATAGCCGCAGCTACCGCCCACCTCGAACAAACTCCCCCTAAAATCAAAAGTAAAGGTGGCCACCGAATCAATCCAAAGTCAGAGTATAGTATCCAAGAGGAGTCTCCGATAAAGGGCGCTAACCCCCTTGGCCCGAGAATCGCTCCTGTTTTAGCCACCTTATGCCAACTCACGGGAGTCGGGTCCACGTATTTACCTTAAAGGAAACGCCGCCACCAACCTACTTCATTCTGGAATCTCCACCGTTTACACGGTTGTTAAAGTGGTTTTCGAAGTTGACAGAGAGTATGACAACTTCCGATCTCGGTCTCTTCAACAACCAAACGTTATTATAACACCGCGGTCATTTAAAAATAATTATACTTTTAAAACCAGAATATAATTATCCATTTCAAAACCCATAAGTACGATATCATTTCCTTTTAAAACCCAAATAAATTTGATATCATTTTATTTCAAATATATTTCTTTTTCAAAATCATGCCACTTTTAAGATTTATAATACCTCGAAACCAAATATTTGAAATTTAACTTTCAACATAATACTTCGAAATCCATTGTTTTAAAACCATAACTTTCAAAACTTAAATGGTTTGGATATTCAACAGTATATAAAATAAAACAGTTGAATTTAAAATTTCTTTATAAAGTAAATAATTTCCATGCCTTTACAATTCTATTTACTTTATATTCAGTCTAAACCCATAACTTTTAAATTCACTTTCAGTTTGAATAAAAACACTTCGATTTCAATATTTTCAAACTTGGAGTATTTAATAACTTTCAAAACTAAGGTTGGGAATTTCTATTCAACAATTCATTGTCCTATTATTAAGTTTTGAAACGTTTACATAATAGATCCATAACCATTTAAAATAAAACCCAATTTATTAACACTAAATATTTTCTTCCACTTATTTATACTAGAATTATTCATTTAATTTATCTTGAATAAAAATCCAGTTATAAATATCATACCTTTAAAATTTTCAAGATTAATAAGTTTACACCGACTTGTGGAGTTTAATTTTTAAATAAGCCCTATTCCAAATAAATTTCCAATCTTAATTTATTTGAACTATTTAAAACTCTATATATATACAATATCTTAAACCTGTACTTAATCATAAATATAAATGATCAAACTCCATTTTTCAACTTATTTATTTCCATTCAACCAATTCATACATAGCTTAAATTCAATAATTTAACAATATATGTATATATAAAATAAGATTTTATATAAGATCAAAATTAATATTTATTTAACTGCATCCTATCCAAACCATAGAAAAATCATTTCAATATATATATATATACCGCGGTGCCTGTATATAATTTTCTATCGTATGGTCAAGTGATACAGATATTTATCATTTCAATCCGCAATTTAAAAATAAAAAAATGCGGTTGTATATCATTTCGAACCGCAATCCCGAATGAATGAAATACATGATAACTTGCAGATTTTAGAATATAGTACACATCATCCATTCACCAAACATCAATCATCAATCATTAATTATAATCATCATCCAATTTAAACAAACATCAATATATAATAGGTGATAAATAACTGGTATCAATTTCAGTTTATACTCAAATAAATTTAATAACTGTTAATTGGCAGTTTATATGCAAAATAAATATAATTTAACTGGCAGTTAATATGCAATAATGAATTAAATAACGCGTAAATTAAATTAATGCAATTTAACTGAGAAATTGATGAAATATATACCAAACAGCTATAAATAAAATTTTAAACACATCAAAAAATAAATTTAACAAACATAAGAAATTTTAGAAGTTGTGAGAGGTTAAAACACTCACCTTTATATGAATCTGAAAATAATAGACTTCTAATCAATAGCTTCGCTCTACGCTTCCTTAGTCTTCTTATTAATTGCTAGCTTTGTTCCGTAATTTCTTTTATTTTGATTTACTTAAATTTCCTTCCTTATTATATTAATATATATATGTATTTATGTATGTATTTATAAAAGGTTTGGAAAAGATTTGAAAAAGAAGAACTTGAAAAAGAAAAGGATTGAAATAAGAAGAACTGAAAATTGTAGAGAAGATCAAGTTTTGAAAAGAAAGAAGAAAGTTTGAAATAAATAAAACTTGAGAAGAAGAATATTTGAAGAGGAAGGAAAATTTAAAATGAGATATAATAAGGAGATTTGAAGAAGAAAAAGATGAAGGAGATTTGAATGGAGGCTAGGGTTTCATTTGCATCATATCGTATTTATAAGGTTAGAGTTAGGTTTAGGGACAAAGAGATTTGAAAGGAGAGGCTGCTATTAATTAGAAATAAAGTAAATATGAACAACTTGGTATTGAAATATAGTAAATATGAACAGCCCTTTTTTTAAAAGTAGCAGGTATTAAAAAGAGGTAATTATTAATTAGAAAGGGAATGAATATGGAGGGACAAAAATAAATGACACGCTTCGTTAGTTTGATTCTAAATTAATTAAATGCTAGGTACAGAAAAGTTTGAATACATCATATATATTCATACTTTAACTATGTGTCAAAATTGCTAAACATATATCAAGTACGATTAATTGGTGACAATATATAGGAATAAACAAGAATAAATGTAGATGCAATCACATAAGGATCTAATAGGGAAGGAGATAAAAAGTAACGACGTTGATTAATTCCACTTTTCCACTTTAGCCAATTTATTAATATGACATTTAATTATCATGCAAGTTGTATTATGACTAGAAAACATAAACAACAAACAATAAATTAATATGTATATAATATTACCTCACTTTTGAATTGTTTGACAAAATAATAAAAATTAAATCATGCTTTAGCAATTTGAAATTAAAATATTAAATGTTTATATGTATACACATGCACACAAACACACATACATGTGTGTATAAAGATTAAACCAAAGCTTATTAATTAATTCAAAGCATACTTCCATACCACATTAAATTGTCTAATGCATTTGTAAACTTATGTATACTTGAAGTCAAAAATACATATATACATATAAATTAAACCATTTTACCTTAATGAAATTTATTTAAATTTTTAACAAAACAAAACTGGAACACGACAAATTAAGCAATATAGTAATAAACCTTTAAGATCCTTAAATAAGGACATTTGAGATAATAAATTAGGTAACAAATTTATATATTATTGTAATCAAAATCAAAGCTTAGATTTTATTATCGAAAAATTGTTAAGCATATGTAAACTTCTATTATAATTTATTAGATTAAGAACAAATAATTTATTCAACAAAGTATTCAAATTTCATGATATATTCAATTCAAGATGAAGTGACAATATGTGTATACAATATTTGTGTTTCAACACAAATGCAAAATATGTATATAAACTTTGAGATCTAAAAAAAATGCAATTTGGTTTAAGAGTTTAAAACATGGATCTATAATTAAACATTCTTTTAATATATATATATAAAAAAATTGTTTTGATTTACCAAATTAAAAGTCAAATTAATTCATTCAACAAAAAAATTCAAATAAATGTTGATTCCCATTCTTAAATTCACTATTGATCATATTACCATCCTGAGTACCATTTATTTTAAACCTAAAATTTGCACTTCATCATCTTGTATTAATGTCATCCAATTTCTACTTACTATTATTTCTTAATTTACATTCTATAACTTACTTTGCATACTTTTTCTTATTAATTTCTTAATTATCAAAACTTAAACTTTATTCCCCAAAACCATAAATTATTACTTAACATAAATCTACTCTTTTATTACTTTACGTTCACACTTCCGTTACTATCAAATTAATCACCAGCTACGTTATCAACAAACCAACAAAAATTAATATTTTAAATGCTTACATTTATTTCTCTTATATGGTTATTATTTATCCACTTGTGCTAACTTTTATTACCTAAATTTTCCATTATTATAAGCCTTCAATATTTCCATTTAAAATAAATTTCAATTTCAATTCAATCCATCCTTTATTACATCAACTGTTACTTTAATTTACATTAACCAACGTACAATTAAGATTTATTTGTAATCGATCACCAAATTTTATTTTAACTTATTAAATAAACAAGCAACCTAAAAATTGCAACTTATATGCTTTTAATTGCATTGACATTTAAACTTATTAGCTTATATCAACACTATTATCATTAATTGCAAATGGATTACCAATTTTAGTCATTACCCCAAATAACTAACGTATATTAATCTACATTATTCCCAAGTTACAAATTTTGAAATAATTACTATTTATTATTATCGTTTCACTGATTAATTTAACATTTGCATTGGTTTTTCTTATAATAAATTTATTGCCCAATACTCCTATATTCATCTTAGATTTGTTCAAATGGCTATATTTCAATTTATAACCAAAATTTTCTATTGATTTCCCATTTTAATTTATTAGACTCCACTAACGTAATAGTTAAATATTAATTTCACTAATTTGTAATAAATCCACAAATTGAATTTCAAATTTTAAATATATTCATAAATCTTGGTTTTTCACTTCTTAAATCACCCAATCTTCATATTATAAATATAATGATTGCATCTTCTAGAATTAACAAACTTCAATGCCAATCAAAACTACCTTAACTATACAAATTAGGTCAAAAGTTTTCAATTGTTTTCGCATTAAAGTTTATTAACTACCCAAATAGGTATCTTATCAATTGTAATTATTTAACTTTAATTACCTTTAAGCTTATTTCAATTATTCTCATTTATTCCCTACCAATATCGTTATCATTTTTAAATGTCATGTCAGTTTCTTCTTTTATTGCAATGTATTCATTCATTCATTCATTATTGCATAACTTCATTTATATTTTATTTATTCATTTATAGTATTTGTGCTTTATCCAATTTCTTAGCAACTCAATTGTTTACTAAAGTTTATATCCGGTTATTTATACTTTCCTTTATTACTTACAAATCTTATTTCATTCATAAATGCCATCATTTAACAATTTATTGCATAAACTTCATTCATTAATGTTCGTGCTATTCATGTTTAATTCAATACCTTTGCACATTAATTCATTTACTAAAGTTTACGATCATTTATTTATATTACTTACCTTCTTATTATATTAAATTAGTAGCATTTCAATTTTTACTTAAGTTTATATTTCCAACCAATTACTAAAATATCTTACATAATATTGAATTCATTCAACTACCTCTGATTATAACATTTCATTAGTTAATTCAATATTCTTGTTTGTTTCCTAAATTAAACTTATAACCAAGTATGACAAATTTCATAAATTTAATTAATTTCGATTTCTTTTTTTTTTTGAATTTGTAAATCTTAATTTCAATCGCTACATTAAATTTCTAACATTTGCTTCGTTATAACTACTAGAATTTTTATTTCTTCCTAAATTAAATTGCAAAATTTAAATCAAACTAACAAATCTATTAATCAAAATTTACGGGTCGTTACATATTCACCCCCCTTTTGGGGTTAATTCAATCTTACAAGTGGTATCAGAGCCTAGTTACTAGCATAAATGTCTAACCCTCGTTTTAAATCTAATGAGAGTTGGTCCAGTGCTAATTCACCTATTTTTGATGGAATGGGTTTTGTAAATTGGAAATCGAAAATGATTTATTTAAAATCTGTTAATTTTAGTGTTGGGATATTATTAAAAATGGGTGTGATATGGTAGACAAGAATAATATTATAATTAATGCTTATGCTATGAATATTCTTTACTCTAATTAATTGAGACAAATTCAACCATATCTCTCATTATTCAACTGTACAGGAAATCTAGAACACTCTCGATTCAATATATGGCAGAAATGTAAACAATGGTGAGAAACTCCCCAAAACCGATTCAACTAAAGAATTTTCTTTGATAGGATTTACGAAAGTCAATTTGGATGAAGACAGTAAAGAAGGCAGTGACGAAGACACAAAAGATGATGAGATAAGTAACTTTTCATTCAACGATTTAGTTCTCCTGTATCAAAAATTAATTAAAAATTGTTGATAATTTTGAACTGATAAATAGCAAGTTGAAAAGTTAAAAATCTAAATTGCATCAGAAAAATGATGAACTGGAAAATTAAAAATTAAGAAAATTAAAAATTCCAACTACAAAAACTGTTTGAATTATCAAAAAGAATTTACTCGTTTTTCCTAAAAATTTTCAAAAGGTAGAAAAGAAAATTCTGATATTGACGAAAAGCGAAACTGAATTGATTTGCAAAAATAATATTTTATGGAAGGAGTTGGAAAGTTTTAATAACTCCAAAAATTCCAATTGTGCAATTTTTGAAAGGGAATTAAACTTAGTCAAAGAAAGTTTCAAAACACTTAAAAAAGAAATGTGATTTTGAAAAATAGAAAAACTGAAATTATTCGAATAAATCACGAAATTGAAAAAGCAATTGAAAAAATTAAGAATTTTGAAATACTTGAACTCAAAAAAGCCATCTCTTTGAAACTGAAGTGCTTGAATTTGAGACCAAAATAAAAGAAATCGAAAATTAAAATTTGGTCTTAAAAAGAAATGATTTTGAAAAGAGAGAGAATTTGTAATGACCCGCCATCTGACTCCACAGAATGACGCATCATTAATAAGAAAGAAAGGGATAGAAAGAGAAAGAAAGAGAAGAAGAAAAAAACAACACATCAGAATCTAAACAGCGGAACGAATAAACTATATTAATAACATTAAATATTACATAGTTTACAACACTAATCGGAGTTACACAGAATTTACATCACATACTGGACAGTTATAGTCACCTGTCTAGCTATACAACTCAATACAACTCAATACAAGAGATACTACACAGAGAACACACACAACGGAACTATATATCTATCGCAGAAGCCTCCTGCTCCATTACTCCTCCATAATTCGTCAAAGCTAACCTGAATCCCTTGGCTACTCGTAAAAATTTGAGTACCCAAGAGTTTATGAAAAACAAAAATAAACTCTGGGTCAGACATGGGTCTGGTGTGAGTAACAGGTTAAAGTTGCTTAACTTTTTAAAAACCTTTTAAAAGAAAGGGTATCACGTAAGACTTCCCACACATAAACATGGAAAAATATTTACCTTACGCTAACCAAAACATTTGATAGGAAATCCAGTGATATTATAATAGTGTCTAGGGTTTTCAAGTAAATATGAAATAGCCGAAATTGTTACATCTATTAAATTCCAGCTACTAGCCACAAAAGTGGGTAATACAATCAAAACCGTTGGCACTTATTGGATTTTGGATTCCATCAATGGCAGAACTACTGGGGTACCGCCCGTCACAGTACGTGGCCTAGATCAACGTACCGAGGACCACTCTCGATCCCCTGCAACATAAGACCGGAACCATCCCTTACTGGACAGTCCCGAACAAGACAACCCCGCAGTTGGCGTACGTTCCAACCGCCCACACAGCCAAAATAAAAGGGACCTCTAGACAGAGGAAAATCTTGCTCTCAAGTGGGGGCTACCCACGAAGCCTTGCTGCACCTCCCCTGTTTTAGCCATTCTCGGTTGATGAGGTTTGAGGCTACGATTACCTTTATAGAACACATCTCTTAGAATGCTCATCATCCACCTGACGATGTTCTGAAAGCATTCAATCCATACAAGTTCGTTTCGGGTTCGAACGAAACCGAAGGCATTATCTCGTACACTCATTACGGAATCACCCACAGAGTTAACGACGATAACCCTTGCATTCTGAATCACTATCTCGAATCTATAAGTACTATTCCGTCAAACTCATTACGGAATCACCCACAGAGTTATACTGACGTATAGCCCTTACACCTTGAGTCTTCACTCGCTCCACTTAGATTCATGACCTAACGTTAATTTGGATCGATGTGGTTTCGGATATCCAAATATGGAAACCCGATCCCGGTCTCATCGAAATCCAAAGCGTGTCTTTTAAGGCCAAGTTATTTTAAAGTTTTAAAACAATTCAATTTCATTATCTATATACACACAGATAGATAAATCATAGATTCACAACTGATAATCAACATTATCACTATATCAGATAAACCCTATTATCATCATCCAAAAAGATAATCTATATCAACATCATAATGCAACCAATGCATCCATATCACCCAACATTATCTATCTCATATTTGAGATTCAATCCATTTAGGCAATCAACATTAACCATCCATATAAACAATAATCTATTATTCCAAATATAATTAATTTAAAATGAATTAAATTAATTACATCGTTCAAATTAATTTAAAGTGAATTAAATTAATTATTTCATCAATATAAATCTTGCTTATTACCATTAATTAATTACAAATTAATTAATTAATCATCTTTCAATTTATCACCTTAATCAATCACCTTTGACTAATTATTCCTTAATTACATTTAAGTAATTATTCTTTAATTAATTTAAAAAAATCAATTATACTTAACCAAATACAGTAATTAACCTTTAATTACTTCACAAATTAATTAACTATAATTAATTACATTAATCCTTAATTAATTATATTAATTAATTAACTTAATCACTTATTATTGATTAACTAATCTTAATTAATCAATCTTAATTACATCATTAATTATATTAATTAATGATCTCTAATTACATTTAAATTAATTACCTTATTTAAATTAATTACATTAAGAAATTAATCTTAATTTAACCCATAATTGTTAATCACCGTTGATTAACCTCATTTAGTAATTAACTACCTTTAATTACTTTACCAAATAAATCAACTACTCTATAATTAATTGTTTCAAATTAATTCCTTGATTAATTCATAAAGTAATTATACTTAAATTACTTCAATTATCAAATCATCTTTAATTAATTACGTATAGTAATTACCCATTAATTACTACCCTAAGTAATTTCTCTTTATTTAATTACATTAAGTAATTAGACTTCACGAATTATCAAATGATTATTTTTAAATTAATTAAACTGAAATAATTAACTTAATCAAATCAAACTAAACTCAATTAATTACAATAAGTAATTAATTTCCTTAATTACTCAAATGATTATTTTTAAATTAATCAATCTAATTAATTATTAAAAAATTAATCACATTAGTTAATTAATTAAATAATCCTCAGTTAATGACCTTCATTAACTATTAAACAATTCATTAATTATTTTCTAAAATAATTAACTTATTTTAATCATTATTAATTACAAATTAATTAATCATTAATAACTCACTAATTAACCCTTAATTAATTAAATAATTAGGTGTTAATTAAAACTTAATTAATCCATTATTACTTGATTAATTAATTATTAATCATTAATTAAAATCAAACCTTATTTAATTAATTATTCTTAATTACAAGTTAATTATTCTAAAAATAATTAACCTTAAACCCTTAATTACTTTGAGTAATTATTCATTTCATTAATTTATTAAATTAATTAATTATTCATTTAATTACCCTAATAATTAAATGAAATACAGATTATTAAATTATAATTTAACTTTAACAAGTTTTAAAAATCAATCTAAAACCTTTAAATGATAAATAATACTTTTATTGTAAAATAAATTTTTCAAAAGTTAAACAAATTTCCTTTCAAATTGAAAACCATTTAAACTTTATATTATTACTCAAATTTGTTTCAAACGCTTATATTTATAAAGCTTAAATTTAATTTGAAACAAAGATTCAAATCCCAAATTTGAATCAAATTTAAACTTTGTTTAAACATTACTTTATATTTCAATTTCCAAATTTAAATTCAAATTTCTTTAAATCATTTCTAAACAATAAACCCCTTTAAAGTTTATTTAAACAAATTTGAATTTAAAACTTAATCATTTCCAACTATGATTCAAATCAAAACTTGAATCCATAATACAAAATTAGATTTAAAACACATTTTAAATCTTTGCTTAATGATTTAAATTTTCGGTTTTAAAATTTGAAACATGACAAATTTTTAAAATGCAAACTAACCCGAACTCAAAGGATTCACTCGAGTAAACGCAAAATAAACTCGAGTAAAACTCGAGTAGCTTTCGTTTTCATTTATTCTAACATATGGGTACTGACAGGTTTAACAAATCCTGTAACAATAGAATACCCATGACCTCAACTCAAAGACTTCGAGTTCCCAACCTCAATGCTTCGAGCAAAACACAATGCAATCCTGAAACCCAACTTGAGCACCATTCTCCCCTGAACCCACAACAACTTCAACTTCGAATCTACTTCCCAAAAACTTCGAGTAGAAACACGAGACAACCCAAACAAAACTCGAGTATCCCTTCTCTCCAAAACACATCTGATACGCCATGATCTGTGCACCTGCACCATCGCGGCAACCCCCTCCGACCGTTCACGACCATATGCGCAAGTTGCCAACCATTTCCCAATACCATTCCGACCTTTCATCCAATTGCAGAACCCCAATTCAAAAATCGAGCATCGAGCTCGAAACTGGAACCATGGTCGATTCTGGAAATCGCTTCAATCACCCAAATCTAATCACCAAAGAAACTACAACTCCGGCCACTTCTCATTCCATACTCCATCTATCATCAATCCAAATCTGGTAGAACTCGATCTCATATTTTGATCGTGGTGTTCAAATTTCTTGAACACAGGAAAACTAGGGTTAAAATTTCCAATCCTTAATTACTATCACCACAGTGCTTTGATTCTCTTCTCACCATTTTTCCATGATTCTACCATTACCATTCTATCACCAGAAACAATATTGGCCATTCAATCCCTCTAGATCGACAGAACACCCATAAATATGATTTCTGGATTAAACCAGAAATGCTCTTCCCATTTCAAACTAAAATTTCTGATTTCAGTTTTAAAATTCAAGTATTAGTTAAAGTAATTGATTTATATTGTTGAATTAATAAAACTGGATGATCAAATTTCTATTTACAAAAAGTTGTTCTGTTATATTTTGACTTACAAAGTAAATTACAGAGATTTATTTTTTTCTTCTTATATTAATAAAGTTTTAAACTCTAACTTATTTTACATAACATACTATGTTTATATCTTAAACTATAACAAGGATTTGAGTATGATATCATGATTTTTGAACAGAATTTAAATCTGAATCCTAGACAGGCAAGATCACATATTCAACTACATGCATACATTCAGTATTAATCAAAAATGAACTTGAAATATAACATGCAAACACACTTATTTCCAGAAATAAACAAGCAACTAATTTAATACTTAAAGTTTATTTAATAAAAATTGTTACTCACCTTAATTTTAGGAGCAGAGCCCTTATTTTAGAAAAGCCTGATCTTGAGTTTCTTTTTAAAACTGCAGCTTGTTTCTTTTTGAAACATTCATCTTGTTTTTGCACAATGCTTGCTTCCAGATGCATGCATGTTTGTTTCCAGAAAAATGCAGACTTGGTTTGATTTAAAACAGAATGAAGATTGCAGGCTTGTATTGAGCTTTGTGGTTTGCATGCAAATTTGATGAAGTTCAAAACTGAAATGCAGTGATTTCCAGATGCATGCAGGTTTGGGAATTTGCAGAATAATTTCAGGTTAATGTATTTGGAGAGAATTTTCAGGTGAAACTTTGATTTGCACTTCAGTTTACTTTGATTTCTGGTTTGTGGATGATTCAAATAGTTTTTGGTTAGGAGAATACTTAGTTTTAGATTTGGGTTGAGAGGGGGTTTGCAGTTCTTGAGCAAATTTGTTTTGATTAAAATTTATGTATTTGAATGTAGATGGATTCAGATTTTAGAATCTGAAAAAATTTCTTAAGTTTGAAGAAGAATAGGAAAAGAGAAAATGAGGTAAAGAAGAAAGGTTTATGTAAACAAATTTTTTGATTTAATTAAAATAAAGGGAAATGAAAAATTAAATAAGACACTTGTTCAAATTTTAAACATTTGTCACTTGCTTATTTTATGGCTTAACATGTGTCATTTAAGTATCTTAAGAAACTTACACTTATATTTAGAGTATTTAATTTAATTTAATTTGTTTATAAAACTCTAACTTATTTTATAAGAGCTTTTAAATCTTATTTTATTTCTTATGTATAAATAAATGAGCTCCTCCCCTTTTAATTTATTAAAAGGAAATGAGACAAACAAATTATGAACATAGGCTTATTCAAATATTTTAAACATTTATTTCTTTTAAATTTCAAAACATCAAAGTCAAATTCAAATTAAATTATAAACTTCAAAATAAAAATCAAGTTATATATGTGTGCATATATAACTCTTATTAAATTTTAAAATAACAAATCCTATTTCTAACAAAATTTATTTATGTTTATAAAAACTAAGTATTCTCAACATCATTTGAAAATAACAAATTAAACAATATTTAAAATGATTTATAAAAGATATCATAAATTACTTCTATTACTTAATAAATTAAAATCATATGTAATTTGTATTTATATTCTTACATATAAATTCAAGCAATAATTTAAAAAGGAAATAAAACAAAGCTTTTATGTTAATCAAATTTAAATTCATTTTTAAGATAATTAAAATATAAATTTAAACAAATAAGATTTGCCTTTAATATTTATAAACCATATAGATATTCATCAAATTTCTTTGAAAAGTTAGATGTTAAATTTAAATCAAATATCAAATTTATCAATTATAAATTAAAATTAGAAAGTTGATTCATTTACTAAATTCCAAATCAAAGTTTATCAATTTACAATATATACAATTATATATATATTATAAACAGAAAATAATTTATTAGCTTTAAAATGATAAAATCTACCAATTTAAATATTTATTAAAAGATGATTATTAGATCAATTCAAATTTTATTATCAAAAATTATCTAATCAAATAAATTTTTAAACACAGATTATTAAATTTATATTGCCCAATTTCCGGGATATCACATTCCCCTCCCCTTAAAAGAATTTCAACCCCGAAATTTAAAAGCAAAGGTAATTTAATAATCTATTTTAAGATTTAATTTTAAAACACAAGCATATATCAAAACATATGCTAACAACCATAGCAACTAATTTACCAAATCAAAACAAATCTAATTATCCAGAAAAATTCTGGTAAAATTTTATCGAGTTTTCACAGGTGTATATATATATATATATACCTGGATACTCGCTCTAGAGAATCCAAACAATCAATACTATGAAGCTACAAAGCTCCTATACAACTATATTTATAACACTAGACAAGATATCAGACTACAAACGAGTCTGACTCAACAACCAAAACTCCAGAACTGCTGGTTCACAACCAGAGATAGATCATACACGTACTCCCTCAGAGATACGTGAAACTCATTGAATCCAATTATCCAAACTGGCAATTCAATCTTGAAAATCAACTCCAATCCTCACAAGAATACAGAAAAGATCCAATACACCTCGGAGCTGACTTACCCAGTCTTACCCAATCTTACAGCTCCTTAAATCATAGAAAACTTTCCCAAAATCAAATCTCCGACTTCGGAATCCAAATTCCTTTATCTCTTATCCACAGAACACTTCTGATGATCCTGGGCTGCCTTTAACTCTCCTGATCAGCTCAACCTTTGCTGATTCCTCTGGAAACAAACTGGACCATTCAACTCAATAGAATGATCTCCTCAATATCAATACTAAACCAAGAACACCAACTCTACTCCACAAACATTAGGGGACTAACTTACTTCCCCTATCCAGAAAAGATAAAACAAAAGAATTCCCAAACTACTTTCGTTGCACAACTCTGATCTGAAACAGGAGAAAAACTCGAGCACAAACTGGACAACATATCTCAGAAATATGGTCCAATAGATCCATAAAAGAAAACTCAGATATTCCACCTGATCCTTCTACTAAACTGAACCACTAGTTCACTCTTAGAATCTAGCCGATAAGAAAACTCAGCCTCCAGGTACGGACAAACTTCTCATAGCTCAAGAGAACACTCGAACTGTCGCAAGTCACTTTTGCGATCAACCCGCCCAATATCCAAAGAAAACTGTTCTCTCTGTACCAAATCAGGACAGCTTATGCTTATCTAGCCAATCCAACAAAGAAATGAATCTACCCGGTTGCTTCTGAACTCCTTCAGAAAAACCGCTAACCAAAAATCCTTCTTGTTAGCACAGAACACTCCGAGCTGTACTGTTGACACCGACGCCAAGGACTTTCTAATCCAAAGCTCTACAAGAAACTCGGACCTCAAACTGGACAGAAACGTCCTGCTGAACCCAGCCACAACATCGAAGCAGACATACTTCCTAAACTTGTTCCAAAGAAAAGTCTTTGGACACATCCATAGTCACTGTGTCTCATCACACAGCTACTACTTCCGAAGATATCAAGATATCATCATTCTCTTCTTCCAAACCGACAGATCCAAACTCTACTCATCCAATTCAAAGATAGACTCCGAACCTCAACAGGTTACCTTCTGAGATCTATGAAGTCCTTACTCCAAGCAAAACTCACTCGAGACGATATTAGGTCTACAGTCTCGACAGATACACTTCCAACATCAACATCAATCAATGGTAGTAGTCGTGTTACACACCCACTACCTTATCTACCTTTATAACTTATATTGGAAAACCTGTACGGGTAACCCAACAGATAGGTAAAAATAAATATATCTATATATATATAAATTACAAATACGCTCTCTCAAGATAGACACCATTCCAGAGCCTAGGTATTCACTCAACCTAATGCTCTGATACCACTGTAATGACCCGTCATCCAACTCCACATAATGACGCATCATTAATAAGAAAGAAAGGGATAGAAAGAGAAAGAAAGAGAAGAAGAAGAAAACAACACATCAGAATCTAAACAGCGGAACGAATAAACTATATTAATAACATAAAATATTACATAGTTTACAACACTAATCGGAGTTACATAGAATTTACATCACATACTAGACAGTTATAATCACCTGTCTAGCTATACAACTCAATACAAGAGATACTACACAGAGAACACACACAGCGGAACTATATATCTATCGCAGAAGCCTCCTGCTCCATTACTCCTCCATAATTCGTCAAAGCTAACCTGAATCCCTTGGCTACTCGTAAAATTTGAGTACCCAAGAGTTTATGAAAAACAAAAATAAACTCCGGGTCAGACATGGGTCTGGTGTGAGTAACAGGTTAAAGTTGCTTAACTTTTGAAAAACCTTTTAAAAGAAAGGGTATCACGTAAGACTTCCCACACATAAACATGGAAAAGTTTTTACCTTACGCTAACCAAAACATTTAATAGGAAATCCATGATATTATAATAGTGTCTAGGGTTTTCAAGTAAATATGAAATAGTCGAAATTGTTACATCTATTAAATTACAGCTACTAGCCACAAAAGTGGGTAATACAATCAAAACCGTTGGCACTTATTGGATTTTGGATTCCATCAATGGCAGGGCTACTGGGGTACCGCCCGTCACAGTACGTGGCCTAGATCAACGTACCGAGGACCACTCCCGATCCCCTGCAACATAAGACTAGAACCATCCCTTACTGGACAGTCCCGAACAAGACAACCCCGCAGTTGGCGTACGTTCCAACCGCCCACACAGCCAAAATAAAAGGGACCTCTAGACAGGAGAAAATCTTGCTCTCAAGTGGGGGCTACCCACGAAGCCTTGCTGCACCTCCCCTGTTTTAGCCATTCCCGGTTGATGAGGCTTGAGGCTACGATTACCTTTATAGAACACATCTCTTAGAATGCTCATCGTCCACCTGACGATGTTCTGAAAGCATTCAATCCATACAAGTTCGTTCTGGGTTCGAACGAAACCAAAGGCATTATCTCGTTACACTCATTACGGAATCACCCATAGAGTTAACGATGATAACCCTTGCATTCTAAATCACAATCTCGAATCTATAAGTACTATTCCATCAAACTCATTACGGAATCACCCACAGAGTTATACTGACGTATAGCCCTTACACCTCGAGTCTTCACTCACTCCACTTGGATTCACGACCTAACGTTAATTTGGATCGATGTGGTTTTCGGATATCCAAATATGGAAACCCGATCCCGGTTTCATCGAAATCCAAAGCGTGTCTTTTAAGGCCAAGTTGTTTTAAATTTTTAAAACAATTCAATTTCATTATCTATATACACACAGATAGATAAATCATAGATTCACAACTGATAATCAACATTATCGCTATATCAGATAAACCCTATTATCATCATCCAAAAAGATAATCTATATCAACATCATAATGCAACCAATGCATCCATATCACCCAACATTATCTATCTCATATTTGAGATTCAATCCATTTAGGCAATCAACATTAACCATCCATATAAGCAATGATCTATTATTCCAAATATAATTAATTTAAAATGAATTAAATTAATTACATCGTTCAAATTAATTTAAAGTGAATTAAATTAATTATTTCATCAATATAAATCTTGCTTATTACCATTAATTAACTACAAATTAATTAATTAATCATCTTTTAATTTATCACCTTAATTAATCACCTTTGACTAATTATTCCTTAATTACATTTAAGTAATTATTCTTTAATTAATTTAACAAATCAATTATACTTAACCAAATACAGTAATTAACCTTTAATTACTTCACAAATTAATTAACTATAATTAATTACATTAATCCTTAATTAATTATATTAATTAATTACCTTAATCACTTATTATTGATTAACTAATCTTAATTAATCAACCTTAATTACATCATTAATTATATTAATTAATGATCTCTAATTACATTTAAATTAATTACCTTATTTAAATTAATTACATTAAGAAATTAATCTTAATTTAACCCATAATTGTTAATTACCGTTGATTAACCCCATTTAGTAATTAACTACCTTTAATTACTTTACCAAACAAATCAACTACTCCAAAATTAATTGTTTCAAATTAATTCCTTGATTAATTCACAAAGTAATTATACTTAAATTACTTCAATTATCAAATCATCTTTAATTAATTACGTATAGTAATTACCCATTAATTACTGCCCTAAGTAATTTCTCTTTATTTAATTACATTAAGTAATTATACTTCACGAATTATCAAATGATTATTTTTAAATTAATTAAACTGAAATAATTAACTTAATCAAATCAAACTAAACTCAATTAATTACAATAAGTAATTAATTTCCTTAATTACTCAAATGATTATTTTTAAATTAATTAATCTAATTAATTATTAAAAATTAATCACATTAATTAATTAATTAATTAATCCTCAATTAATGACCTTCATTAACTATTAAACAATTCATTAATTATTTTCTAAAATAATTAACTTATTTTAATCATTATTAATTACAAATTAATTAATCATTAATAACTCACTAATTAACCCTTAATTAATTAAATAATTAAGTTTAATTAAAACTTAATTAATCCATTATTACTTGATTAATTAATTATTAATCATTAATTAAAATCAAACCTTATTTAATTAATTATTCTTAATTGCAAGTTAATTATTCTAAAAATAATTAACCTTAAACCCTTAATTACTTTGAGTAATTATTCATTTCATTAATTTATTAAATAAATTAATTATTCATTTAATTACCCTAATAATTAAATGAAATACAAATTATTAAATTATAGTTTAACTTTAACAAGTTTTAAAAATCAATCTAAAACCTTTAAATGATAAATAATACTTTTATTATAAAATAAATTTTTCAAAAGTTAAACAAATTTCCTTTCAAATTGAAAACCATTTAAACTTTATATTATTACTCAAATTTGTTTCAAACACTTATATTTATAAAGCTTAAATTTAATTTGAAACAAAGATTCAAATCCCAAATTTGAATCAAATTTAAACTTTGTTTAAACATTACTTTATATTTCAATTTCCAAATTTAAATTCAAATTTCTTTAAATCATTTCTAAACAATAAACCCCTTTAAAGTTTATTTAAACAAATTTGAATTTAAAACTTAATCATTTCCAACTATGATTCAAATCAAAACTTGAATCCATAATACAAAATTAGATTTAAAACACATTTTAAATCTTTGCTTAATGATTTAAATTTTCAGTTTCAAAATTTGAAACATGACAAAATTTTAAACTGCAAACTAACCCGAACTCAAAGGATTCACTCGAGTAAACGCTAAATAAACTCGAGTAAAACTCGAGTAGCTTTCATTTGCATTTATTCTAACATATGGGTACTGACAGGTTTAACAAATCCTGTAACAATAGAATACGCATGACCTCAACTCAAAGACTTCGAGTTCCCAACCTCAATGCTCCGAGCAAAACACAATGCAATCCCCAAAACCAACTTGAGCACCATTCTCCCCTGAACCCACAACAACTTCAACTTCAAATCTACTTCCTAAAAACTTCGAGTAGAAACACGAGACAACCCAAACAAAACTCGAGTATCCCTTCTCTCCAAAACACATCTGATACGCCATGATCTGTGCACCTGCACCATCGCGGCAACCCCCTTCGACCGTTCACGACCATATGCGCAAGTTGCCAACCATTTCCCAATACCATTCCGACCTTTCATCCAATTGCAGAACCCCGATTCAAAAATCGAGCATCGAGCTCGAAACTGGAACCATGGTCGATTCTGGAAATCGCTTCAATCACCTAAATCTAATCACCAGAGAAACTACAACTCCGGCCACTTCTCATTCCATACTCCATCTATCATCAATCCAAATCTGGAAGAACTCGATCTCATATTTTGAACGTGGTGTTCAAATTTCTTGAACACAGGAAAACTAGGGTTAAAATTTCCAATCCTTAATTACTATCACCACAGTGCTTTGATTCTCTTCTCACCATTTTTCCATGATTCTACCATTACCATCCTATCACCAGAAACAATGCTGGCCATTCAATCCCTCTAGATCGACAGAACACCCCTAAATATGATTTCTGGATTAAACCAGAAATGCTCTTCCCATTTCAAACTAAAATTTCTGATTTCAGTTTTAAAATTCAAGTATTAGTTAAAGTAATTGATTTATATTGTTGAATTAATAAAACTGGATAATCAAATTTCTATTTACAAAAAGTTGTTCTGTTATATTTTGACTTACAGAGTAAATTACAGAGATTTATTTTTTTCTTCTTATATTAATAAAGTTTTAAACTCTAACTTATTTTACATAATATACTATGTTTATATCTTAAACTATAACAAGGATTTGAGTATGATATCATGATTTTTGAACAGAATTTGAATCTGAATCCTGGACAGGGAAGATCACATATTCAACTGCATGCATACATTCAGTATTAATCAAAAATGAACTTGAAATATAACATGCAAACACACTTATTTCCAGAAATAAACAAGCAACTAATTTAATACTTAAAGTTTATTTAATAAAAATTGTTACTCACCTTAATTTTAGGAGCAGAGCCCTTATTTTAGAAAAGCCTGATCCTGAGTTTCTTTTTAAAACTGCATCTTGTTTCTTTTTGAAACATTCATCTTGTTTTTGCACAATGCTTGCTTCCAGATGCATGCATGTTTGTTTCCAGAAAAATGCAGACTTGGTTTGATTTAAAACAGAATGAAGACTGCAGGCTTGTATTGAGCTTTGTGGTTTGCATGCAAATTTGATGAAGTTCAAAACTGAAATGCAATGATTTCCAGATGCATGCAGGTTTGGGAATTTGCAGAATAATTTCAGGTTAATGTATTTGGAGAGAATTTTCAGGTGAAACTTTGATTTGCACTTCAGTTTACTTTGATTTCTGGTTTGTGGATGATTCAAATAGTTTTTGGTTAGGAGAATACTTGGTTTTAGATTTGGGTTGAGAGGGGGTTTGCAGATTTGTTCTTGAGCAAATTTTTTTTGATTAAAATTTATGTTTTTGAATGTAGATGGATTCAGATTTTAGAATCTGAAAAAATTTCTTAAGTTTGAAGAAGAATAGGAAAAGAGAAAATGAGGTAAAGAAGAAATGTTTATATAAACAAAATTTTTGATTTAATTAAAATAAAGGGAAAAGAAAAATTAAATAAGACACTTGTTCAAATTTTAAACATTTGTCACTTGCTTATTTTATGGCTTAACATGTGTCATTTAAGTATCTTAAGAAACTTACACTTATATTTAGAGTATTTAATTTAATTTAATTTGTTTATAAAACTCTAACTTATTTTATAAGAGCTTTTAAATCTTATTTTATTTCTTATGTATAAATAAATGAGTTCCTCCCCTTTTAATTTATTAAAAGGAAATGAGACAAACAAATAATGAACATAGGCTTATTCAAATATTTTAAACATTTATTTCTTTTAAATTTCAAAACATCAAAATCAAATTCAAATTAAATTATAAACTTCAAAATAAAAATCAAGTTATATATGTGTGCATATATAACTCTTATTAAATTTTAAAATGACAAATCCTATTTCTAACAAAATTTATTTATGTTTATAAAAACTAAGTATTCTCAACATCATTTGAAAATAACAAATTAAACAATATTTAAAATGATTTATAAAAGATATCATAAATTACTTCTATTACTTAATAAATTAAAATCATATGTAATTTGTATTTTAAATTCTTACATATAAATTCAAGCAATAATTTAAAAAGGAAATAAAACAAAACTTTTGTGTTAATCAAATTTAAATTCATTTTTAAGCTAATTAAAATATAAATTTAAACAAATAAGATTTGCCTTTAATATTTATAAACCATATACATATTCATCAAATTTCTTTGAAAAGTTAGATGTTAAATTTAAATCAAATTTCAAATTTATCAATTGTAAATTAAAATTAGAAAGTTGATTCATTTACTAAGTTCCAAATCAAAGTTTATCAATTTACAATATATACAATTATATATATATTATAAACAGAAAACAATTTATTAGCTTTAAAATGATAAAATCTACCAATTTAAATATTTATTAAAAGATGGTTATTAGATCAATTCAAATTTTATTATCAAAAATTATCTAATCAAATAAATTTTTAAACACAGATTATTAAATTTATATTGCCCAATTTTCGGGATATCACATAATTCTATTAGTTGTTGTTCTAAGCTAATAAATGAAAATAATCTTTTAAAATCCAAAGTTAATGAACACGAGTTGATTATTCAAAAAAAATTCCATTGAAGAAAAATCGTTAAATATGTTATTAGGAAATCAACTCTTCATGAATAACATAAAAGGACTTAGATTTGAAAAGGTGTCAATATATAAACAAACTATTAATAACACCGCTACAAGGAGAAATATGATACCAACTGCGTAAAATGTGGCAATATATGACACAATGATAATATTTATTGAATAAAAACAAATATAAAACCATCAAACAAATCTTCCAAACGGTACGAATATAAATTTTCCTAAATTTAAATAAGTTTGTGTACCTAAGGGTACGATTGTTGTAATTAACGTTCTCCATATAAAAAAATTTGGATACCAAATATTTCGATCGAAAATGAAAATGATCGTACATCCTTTGTTAGGCCACTCGATTCTTCCACGATTTTGATACAGAAACAGGCTAAGGAACATCCACGATAGAAGTGACTTTGAGTTGTTCTATATGGTTGAAAAGCTATAACTCCAATGTTCCTTAGCGTAGAAAAATGAGGTGGGTATCTACACATTTTGGATATTATGACATTGAAGTTAACTAAATGTATGACCTCTAAACTCTATTTTCATTTCTTATTGTTAATTCTGTTTTGTTGACACTACTATAGCATAATTCGCATATCTCAAACTCCTTAACTATGATATGCAAAATTCAAGTTGTTTTGGAAAATATATTGAAAATACTATAAGTTTTATGTTTTGTGTTTTCTAGAATTTGAGCTTAAACCATTGAAAAACTGCAAATCATTCACAATATTATTTGAAAACCATTTTTGAACTTTTTAATACGGCTGTAGCTATTTGATCATCACATGAACATCTTTACTCCGAATATTGAAATTCTTGAAGTTCTGGAAATCTAGTTGATAGCACTACAACTTTAATGTTTTGAGTTTTTTTTTGATTTATTTTGTAAAATCTTAAAATATAGCAATCATTTCATTTCATCACTTGAAAAGTTCTCCGATTTATTCAAACAAGTTGTAGTATTTCAGATATCATCTTTGAGTGATACATCATTTTGACTTAAAACAAATTTTTGTTGCATGGCAATTTTGAATATCGAAAACATTCATGTTTTATGCTGAATCAAATTATAAAGTTAAAGCTTTCAAATAATGGTTTCAAATGGACTAAATTTTCAAAACTGGAATTATCGATCGCCGTGGTATAATAATTAACTTTCATTGTCTTTCTTCACGACCAATAATTCAACAGTTGAAGAATTTTAACTGTGTGCGCTTTACTTGAAATTTTGCCTCTGTCTGATATAAATTGGCTTTACTGGATTTTTTTAAACAATTCGAGTGATATTGAGGAGTACACGTTTGCATGTTTAATAATATATCATTTTGGGCAACTAGAGTGCAAATGGTATTACACATCACTTCATTTGAAATCATATTTACATTTTCAACTTATTTTAAAAGTAGCAGACATCGCTTTTAACGTATACATAAATTAAAGCATATAGCATACATTTAAACGATATATTTGTATACTAAATGAATTAATATGTCTGTTGTAATGTAAATGCAGCACATATACACTAGCATGTTAAATCTTACATGCATTGTTATGTGATACATGCACACACACATCTATGTGTATATGATACACGTATACATATAATATAATGTTAATTACAAAATACAAAACTGTATTATAAATTTAAATAAAATAGTGATTTTATTTAAAGATAATTTAGAAACGTTCTAATTAAATTTGACTACATAGGCCAAATAAAGATTCAAAATTGATTTTTTTAGATTCACTCATTTCCTGTACCGTGGGCTGACCCAGTTCGAATAGCTTCTCGTTCACCTCCAGCTCATGTTGAAACTCGAAATCATTGCTGCCAGCAGAGCCGCCCCTTCTCCATTCGAACTTGCTGCCTCCACATCGTCAAAGCACATCAACTACGTTCTTTCTCCAAAACCTAGAAAACCACCATCTCCTTTATCTAAGTCGCCGCCGTCACCGAGATCTGCCGCATGTTGTTCCTCACAGGAAAAGTTAATTTACATTAAAACATGTTCTTCTCACTAAAATTTTGTTCTTCTCATATATTTAGTTGAAAATTTTGTCATTCCCATTAAAAATTTGAGAGCGTGTATTTGAAGGTAAAATTTTTGTAAGATTTGTCATTCACACTATTTTTCTATTTTAGATTCATCAAAAAGGTCAAATTCAAAAATATTTCAAATGCATAAATAAAAACTTTTTACTACAATTGAAACTTTTATTTAATAATAAACAAAATTACATAGTTATTTAAATTATTCCAAAGTTATATATCTATATTGGTCAAATTTGTTTCAAATTAATATTATTACGTAAATTTATACTTTATTCCAAAAAAAATTACAACGAGAAGGGTAGATACCTTATTCAAATAGAACACTCAATTTGATATCTTTGGAGTTCAAAGCCAAGACCTCTAGAACCTCAATCAAAAGTCTTACAACCTGCAACTTGAGCTAGTTATTTTTAACGAGTCATATTGTATTTAATGAACTTTTTGCATATATGTCATATGAAATCATTTTAATTTGTATAATAGTGATTGTAAATCATGTGTGTCTATATGCATGTATGTATGTGTCTATAAGAATGCAACATTACTGATAAGTGAATCAGAACACAAATAATGAACTGATTAACTGATTGAGTAGCGCGCCATGCATGAGGGCGCGCGCATGGTTAATTTTTGTCTCTTTTAAAGCCTAACAATCATATTTTTTGATCAAAAGACAAGTCTCTTAATTTGAACATGCATTTGTTGATCCAATATGCAGCAAACCACTATTCTCTATCATACACAATTTTGCTTCAAATTTCAAATAAGAGGAACTTAAACACTCTTGTGGGGTTTTGGACCAAAGGTCCCTACTCTCAAAGCTCATACACCAAAAGTCTCTACTGATAAACCCATGTAAATTAGGTCTTTGTTTTGTTATTTTTTACCAAACTGTCCCCTATTAGAAAATCGACGCAGCATTGAAATCAGGGGCAAAAGTAGCATAAATTAGTCAAAAACTAAAAATAGGAATCAAATTTTTATAACTTTTTCGAGAGAGACTTTTCTTCCGTCATCTTCCAACTTTATGCACTTGCCAGTCATTCCTTGTTGTAAAAATAACATTCTAATTACTAGTCTCAATCTATTTTATTTATAATCTAGTTGTTAGTTGCTGATTATGTGAAGATCAATTTATTTGAATTTCATCTTATGTGTTACGTATTGACTTAAATTTAATATATCATTTAAGAATGATACATTATTTGATTTGTCATTGACGGGCAACAACTAGCCAATACTTCATTGGCTTTAAGGGGCATCAACTAATCGGTGCTTCACTTAGAATGTTATTTTTACAACAAGGAACGACTGCCAAGTCCCTAGAATTGGAAGATGATGGAAGAAAAGTCTCTCTCGAAAAAGTTATGAAAATTTGATCCCTATTTTTAATTTTTGACTAATTTATTCTACTTCCGCCCCTGATTTCAATGCTGTGCCGATTTTCTAGAAGGGGAAAATTTGATAAAAAATAACAAAACATGGATTTAATTTACATGGGTTTATTTGTAGGGACTTTTTGTGCATGGGCTTTGAGAATAGAAACATTTGGTCCAAAACCTCAATACAAAATCATATCTACGTGTGCAAGAACACATGTAAATTGGTTGATCAATATAAAATAAAATAAAAATAAAAATTAGCACGAAAGGCGGATAGCTCCGGTCTTGAAAACAGTATAGTTTTGATAATATCGAGGGTTCGAAACCTGGCCGTTTTTCATGTTTAAACAAAACACGAGATGGGTCAAAAAATATAATTTCTAGAAGTTTAAAACAAATCTCTTCTTGAGAAACAAGTGGAGTACTTCTTTCCAAAATTGTGCTCAAAAGCAGAAGAAAAAATAAGAGCGCCCGCTACTCGGACATTGGCTCGAGGACAATTTCGAATTGGATTAGAGGACTTGGGCCAACAAAAGAATAAAAAAATCGTACCTATTTTCTATCATGGATTGGAAACTAATGTTTGCAAAATTATGCTCTATTTCATATGTGAATGCTTCTGATCTATTTTATGTTGACCATTTTTAGTTCTAGGGTTTCTTTGAATTTGGAAGTTTTCACTTAGCGGGTTTCCATACTAAGGCTCAATCCAATCTAGTCCATAGCGTCTACCAATTTCGCCATATCCCCCTTGTTTACACATCACATGTGGATCGGTGGTTTTTTTATAGTTGGACATATTCAATTGCCTTTATTTTAAATAAAATAGGAAGAAAAAAACGAACAAATCTTTAATAATAGTTGTAATAGCTTTGGTGTCACACTTTTTTGGTATTAATGTAAATTACCAAAAATGCCCCTCTATATATTATCCAATCTTATTTACTTAAAAATATGATCTAATACTAAATTTCTTTTACAAATTCAAATGCCCATAAAAGTAAGATTTAATAACTAAACATGCTTTAAAATTTAAAACGCTTCTAAAAACAGGATCTAAAATTAGACCTTTCTTACAGATTCAAAATACTTCTTTACAAAATAGCACTTGAAAAATAAAAAAAAAATATTTTTTTGACTGATTTAAACATATACAATTTATAAGAAAAATAATTCACACACGAAGTGCGTGCCATTACACAAATAATTCACACACGAAGCGCGTACCATTACACTCGTAGAAAAGAATAGCAAAACAACTAAGAGAAAATACGGATGTAATATCGACTACGAATTTTCAAAAATGCCATTATACACACACAAATAAAATAGTAAGTTCAAATTTTACTAATTTAAAAATTAACATTTATTGTTTTGGATGTAATTCGTAATACAAAAAGTAGGTACTTATGGAATGAAATAAATTAACATGGCTTTAAGAAGACATATAGAGATACTTCTTCTTTATGACTTTTCACTACTTCGCAAACATATGAGGATTGGTACGCCTCATCTCATCATCCTACACACGCACTTGCTCCAGATAGTGCATTTTATACTGCGTTTCTCTAATATTAAACTCATTTGTTGCATCCCATATTCGTGCACTTTTACTTTTCTGTTCCTGGCTAATTAAGAGCTCAATCAGCTCGCACACTTTATCTTGGTGCACTTTTTCTAAGATTCTGATGCGCATACTTGCCAATAGCCTTCCTGATTTAGTCCTGCTTTGACGTTTGTGCCTATTGTATGGACCTAACCATTTTTCTAGTGTTCTTTTAGTTTTAGCAGCATTCATATTTGTTAATAATTCGTCAACTACTTGGTCTATTCCTAGTTTTTTGCTTTAGTCGTTAATAATAATTAAATGGTAAGCACTCTTTCATAAATATTAATATTACAAAAAAATTGCACGAAGGATTTATGTCACATTATAGCTTTATTCAAATATAGTTAGGACGTTGTATTAATTAAGTACTAACGATCATAGTCATCGTGATTGAACCGTGAGTCAAAACTGTAATCATTCGAGATTTTAGTTTCTGATGGCTCAACCGATTGAACAGTCGGAACCATCCTTTTTTTATTTTTTTGAAAATGTACACATTCAATTATAAATTATACGCAAAAATATTTAAAGAAATTGTTTAAGCATACGATCGTAGAGGATCTTTAATGTCTACGGCAAAAGTTGCACAACCGAAAGTATATATTGCTTGAGTGCATAACATTAGTAGTTGCGCAAAATTGCACCAACACAATTACGGTTGTGTAAATGGCAGTGATGCATAATGGTAGAAACTTGATAGCTGCAAACTTGACGAACTTATAGTGAAATGCAGTATCAAATGATGAAATGGTGGAATTTGTTGTTTTGATTTTGCAATGGTGATTATTTTTAAACGCAAATTTAATTTTTTTTTCCTTTGAAACAGTAGAGAGAATGATTACTGAAAAAAAAAAGTAAGAAGAAATATGAAAATCATAGTACAATCGGACAAAATTGACGGTCGGACCACGAATTTGAAGGTCTGACCTTCGATTCGTATACAGTTGAAGTCTAATTAAGTTTCGAAAAGCAATGGTTCAAATTTTCCGACGTTGGACCATGATTGACTTATGTCATGAGAACAATGCTAACAATCCAAACTACAAAAATTGGATGTCACGGGCCAAGCTGAAGGTATAGAGGTGGGGCCATTAATATGATTGTATATTTGATGGCCACACCAAATAGAAGAGAAAACAAAAAGATTAATACCGTGAATGATGGAGATGAAGTAACAAACTAATAATAAAATTTTGGCGATCGGGTTTTTGCTGTTATCATGATTGTATATTAATCATTCAGGGTGGCTCCACCAAGGCGAATTCCAACAATAGTGAACCTACGCAATCCATTTTTGGAAAGATGAAAGCTTTTCTTTGCCAAAACAAGAATTGCAGGATCTCTTTATTGTCGAGGTGACCCATAGTCACTCAAGAAATTATAGTGGATTTGCTTTATTCTCCATGTTCTCTTTTGTGCGAAAGAATAACACTATTAATGGCAAATCCAACAGCAAGCATAACTGAAAATTAATTTGATGGCCTTCCCCTCTTCTTAATATTAAAGGTTCTGTTTAACTCTTAATATTTTGCCGTCTGTTCTAAATTTTCAAATAAAATATCACATTAGACGCCAGTGCAACACCATACTTTGTCGTACAAGGGACATGTAGAAATGTTTGTTAAGTCATTGAGCTTCAGTTGCGAAATTTGAGTTGATCAAACTGCACACTACATTTTTATCTCATTTTTTTTACTTTTTTTCTTTCTTCCAATGTTAAGAACGAATGCATGTAAATCATACGACTTCCATGTGAAAGTAAGCAATCACCAGGAAATTATATGTGTTATTCTCAAAGGCATGTTCTGAAGGAAAACAACAAATTAGATATGATCATTAGAAAGATGGAGATTTTTCAAGTACCAAAGTTATTCTTGATAAAACATCAATTCCAGTTTCCTTATATGAGAAAGTGATACTTCAATAGTTATTAGATAAAGAAAAGATGAGAAAAGAATGGTTCTTTATTGCTAATATTCTTATTCCTGATTAATAAGATATTTATCTATATGTGTAATATACAGGTTGGCGTGAGCAGAACTTATTTTTGGTACTAGTACCAAGTTGAGCAAACTGGTGTCGCTTTGCCAGACGTTCCGTGTGCTTTGCATATTTTGCCGCAAAATATTAGGGGAAGCAAACAAATAAATCAATTAATCAACTTAATTCATTAAGTCACAGTTAAATACAAACAAAATTAAAATAATTGGAAAGCACTGGTTACACCAACAACGTGATAGTGTATATCCAAAGGAATATTATTAATAATTTTACAAAAAAATACAAATTATTTACATATTATTTTACTCGACGTTTAATATAAAAATAGATAAATATTAGATAACCATGATAAAACTTGTCTTCTAATTTGCTCAACTTTTTATATTTTATATTACAGTCGTTACTATTTATTTACTATTTATTTGTCGAGACCAACTCATTTGAAAGGGATAGAAAAAACAGGTGTTCGTTTTCTCCTTCATCATCATTATTTCCTCCTTATCGTTTGAAAAGTATACAAAAAACAAAGGTTATCTTCGTCATACTTTTTTCTCCACAAATTACTCCATAGTAAAATCTTTTATCAAACATATTTAAACATTTGGACGAAAACTTTTACAAATCTCCAAATCATTCGACCTTGAGTGTACAAGTTTGAATGGTCTTTACGTTAACCTTGGGGAACTAACGACAATTATAAATTGCACCATGGTTGTGTTAAATTTCACTTTAAAGGCACTGAATTCATCCACGACACAATTCCCATCAATTTTTCTTTATTGCTCCTACCCATCCGTTCCAACTTTTGAAAGTAAAATTCAATACATCATTTATAAGGATTAAGCTATTTAAATTTTAGAGCAAAGTGCGGACTATTATAATGAACACTGCATTTGGAGAAGAAAAGTACGCTGGTAAGCAAAAGTGAATCAAATCAAGAAGTTTCATAACTTGAAAAAGGTAACAAATATTACGAGTTAACGCCGAGGTATGATCCGGATTTTTCTTTTACCTTTTTATGTGAATTATTCTTGGATTTTGGCCATTATCTATTCATTAATGTTTTTGAGAATGTATAGCGATTTAAAAACTAGTTTTGGTTGTTGATATATATCTTAATCACAATAATGTAAATTCGGAATATTCTATGGTGCCAAATATTTTATCGAAATATAAAAGTTTGTCATAATAATCATTACTAAAGTTGGGGTGATATTTTCAAATATATCCAAGAGCATAAGGAATGTATATATAAGTGGAATTATATACTAATTCAGGTAGTGTGATAGTGTACCTTTCAACTTAAACCAGTGCATTCTATTATAGAATATAATAAAGAATTGGTATCGGGTAGCATACAATTCAAATTACTATTTTTTATTACTAGATATGGTCAACGTGTATTTAATGGTCATTGACTATTGATTGGTTAAAGTAAAAGGATAAGTCTTTGGACACAATGAGTGAGATGTTATTTCTAGATAGTGATCTCCTTTTGTCTCAGAAAACTCACACTGTTTAGAGAGAAAAATTGGTGTTACTATATAGTTTGACTGACAAATATATTTCATGAAGTTATATTTACCTAGATTGAGTACTTTTCGTTTATTTAAATGTTGGATGGTGTTTATACCAAAATGTGACAGAAACACCCATGAGATTAGAGTAGAGAATAAAATGAAGAAATATAAATGAAAATGAGGTAAAAATGATGCATACAGAGTTTATAATGGTTTGGACAACTGATGCCTACGTCCACTTAGCTTTTCTACTGAATATATGGTTGTTTACAAGTAGTGTCCTTATGGATTGGTATGGATCCTCGGGATTACAAGAGAATTATGGAAAACTTGTAAAGAAGCCAAAAAGATCATTTGAAATGACTCCACGACCTCCTGTTTGTAGCTATAGGTCGCCAGAAAGTTCTCCTCCGCGATCTCTTCAACGTTCTCCACGTCCAACAGTTAGTTCGAGAAAACGTGGCCATGCCAGCAATCATGATGAATTGGTACCGATCCATAGGCACGGATCGGTACCAATCCATAAGATCGCCTTAAGGACCTCTTCCATCGCCTTATATTGATGCAAATAATTGTTAGCTTCATATTTTCAACTTCAGTTGCATTGCTTGAAGCTCATTTCTGGATTAACAAGATGAATTGGTGGAGAAATGAAGTTTCTGACTTTAAGTGCTTGGGTCGTTCGATGGCAAGTTACATGCGAACATTCCTATAAAGCTTGGAATGATTTGCTATCATCATGACTTTAGAGTAAGTGAAGTTTGGAGTGTTTTAGAGAAGGTTTTATGGATCGGTACCGATCTGTGGAGATGGATCAACACCGATCCATCACTTTAATGGATTTGATTAGTTCGACTTCGATGGTTGCTTTGCTTTTTTTTTTTTTACTTGTGGTCTTGGTTGCACTTGGTTCCTAGGCATGTTGGCTATCTCTTTAGGCTCTCTGCCTCGATAACCATCAAGTCCGACCAATCAAGTTCGTAAGAACAATGTTTGGGAAAAAGGCCATATAACACTTGTTCCTCAAAGTACATCTTGGTTTCAACATGATGTGCTTTGAATGGAGACAAGTCGGGACTGTCAGAACAAATTCAATTCCTGCTTCAAGCAGTTATCATACTTCCTTCGGACTATTTTGGTGAAATGTATTGTCTTTAGCTGTTCGTTGCAACGCGTCACCAGTATCTGACATAATAAAACTGGAGCATGCTTTTTATAATCCATCACTCTAGATTTAGTAGCTTTGGGTAGATTTCTTTCTTGGATTCCACAGGTTGAGTCTGTTGCCTTTCGGTTCTAACTGCTAGTGTTAAGTTTGCATGTGCACACACACTTAGATTGTTTGTCATGCTTAAGTTCCATGTGTGTGCGCATTCTTGTGAAATTATACACATGAATGCATATATACATGCACGTTCCTCTTTTTTTGTTATTTGTTGTTTTTTTTATATAGTTCGGTACCGATCCAACACTTGATAATAGGTGAGATAGTCATCTATTTTGTGAGGTCGGGTTATATAACCCTGAACCAACTTGCTATTGAATACCGAACTTCGGCTGCTACTAACAATTCCTTGCTCTTGAACTGATGTTCAATCCACCACCGCTTACTCTCTTGCGTCACCACCTCCAATCGCCTGCTCCAACGTCAACACCGTCGATTGATCTAGTGGGATCGAATTCGATCAAGCTTTGAATCTCGAATCCTTGTTTGAATCAACCGCCGTCTCTGAAGCATGAAGGTTTTAGGTAGGCGGCACCGGTAGAGGTGAATTTTTAGTAGCAATTCTAGTCATCGGCCATGCTTGGACACGGGGAGAGGACGTTAAGGTTGAAAGTCCATCCATGAGTATGGTTAAGTGTCGATCCAACCTTTTGTGGATTTTGACTTCGAACTCGATTGGAGCATTCGTGATGGCGATAGAAGTCTATGTTCCCTCGAACGAAATCTCCCAAAATCAAAGGTGTTTCGGTGTATGGTCAACGACGGTCACTTCAGACATTATCCTGATTTCTCAAATGAATTGTTACATAACATCGAACGCCGACACTGCACAACACTGTAATTTGCACTACACTACACCGGGCTTTAATTGTAGCACTAGGGGATAGTCTTTTAATTTTTCTGGCATAACTTATATGTTGAGCTTTGATAGCTATGGATCACAAACATCTAGAGCATCTCTCCGTGCTTGTTGCAGCTCCACCAACTTCTAGATGTGTCGAATTAGACACCGAGTCAAGGTCAACTGCAGCACCTTCTACATGACATACTCCAGTGCCACCTATACCTCAACCTGTGAATCAGCAAGCTAAACAACTTTCCTCATAAACCACTCTTGAGCCTGTAGAGGGTCCCAAAGTTGAAGCCTCTTTGGCTATTCTCGACGATGCTAAAATAATGGATGATCCCATGATTCATAGCTTCAAAAATCATAAAGTGACCACTTAGAAGGATTTGTGAACAATATGGCATCCCATTTGAGGATGTGTTGGTTTCCATACGTCGTTAATAAGCACATCACCCTCTAATTGGGTCGCATGTAATCGGTATATGTGTTTGGTGGGGTGCGTTCTACCATTTAACCAATTTATTTGAGGTTTATACACACTATAAGGTTAGCATCAGGTCAGCTACATCCCAAAAAAATACGCTTTTCTACACGGTGTATTCATTATCTTTGCTCACCATTTTGATTGCATTCCAAGACACAAAGAAATTAGGTACCTGTATAGCTTCAAGAACCATAGAGGAAGTCCTTCCCTTACTCTTTTTGAACTGTTTAGGAATTATAAAATAGTGACAGGCACTTGGAACAAGCTCAGTTACTTTTAATGTTAAAAACTTATCTTCAACCATTTCTACTTTTATAAAACTTATTACATACATGAAACTTTGCCGCTTTAGGACCTATCCAAATAGGAGGAGTAAAGATGAGTTTTTCTTTGTGCGTTGCCAGCCTGGATTCGCACAACGATGGCTATCCAAGCATAAGTCTTGCTATTATTCTTTCCATCTGAGATCACTTCACATCTTCTTTTGCTTAGATTATCTTCCTTTGTTATTTTAGATGTCTTGAACAAGATAGGCAACAAGTCCTTAGCAGAAACTCTCCAACTGTTTCATGAAGTCGCAGAGGCGGCTAGAATGGCAAGGACATTGCTCAATGATGAAGACCTCTAGACGTACAATTCGCTAGAGGTAGACTACAACGTTAGTCAAGTTTTGGCTACCTCAGAAAGTGAGGAGGACAACTACCCATCCAGAGATGGTGGAGACCTGATGGTGCCCCTAGTTCAAAGCCCAACAGTAGCCCCAGTCCAAAGTCTGATTACTGGGACTGAAGGAGTAGGAGAACATATTGAGGAGGGTGATGGTAGTAGAGCTAGCCATGATGACGATGATGTAGGACATGATCCATCTATTGATTAGTGTGGCGATGACCAACATCCACTTTGAAAAAGAAGCCTCAAGATTAAAATCGTTACAAGGCAGATTCTGACTCTACCTCCACCAGCCACGGTCTTATTTAAAACTTCCGTACAGTCCTTTGAGGATATATATGCAGGTCTGGGCCAATTCTTGACGATATCCCTTCCTATGGCCTTTCCAATATGAGCATCAGGGATATTGGATCCCTATCCATTTCCAACAAGATATGTCTTCAGCCGAGCAGGGATATCACCTCTATCAGCAAAATTATAACGCATGGTTTATCGCGGGGACATTAGGACAATTGCACACATACACACATGCACTACACTTTTCTCAGTGTGCGTTGTGTTCTTATGTTATCTAGGCTGGTTTGTGTTTGTCTCATTTATTGGCCTAATTGAATGATGTGGTATGTACGAATCTCTTGAGGATCAAATGGCCTTTCACCGGAGGCATAAGTTAAGCACGTGCCCTTATGGGACCAACTATGACTCCAATTCTAGTCAGCCTCCAAGTTGTGACAAAGGAAGCCGAGATAAAGGTTACCAGTCACACGATTTGTCATCGAGGCATCGATCCAGATCCAAGTCGCCCAAATCTAGGGTTTTGGATATGCACTCTAACCCTCCCGATGATGTTCTTCGTGACGCTCGCGCTTCCCTTTCTACGAAGCAGATAGCGCCATCTCACACTTCCTAACATTCCGATCGATCATCAAAAGCCTACTGCTTTCGACTTCTCTCGCCATAAAATTGATAAAAGGCCTATTGAGCAACTTGCCATCACAATAGAGCAGCCGGTCGCATCCAACCCTCAAATGGATGAACTGCAATGCCTCTTCCCAAAGATTTGCTTCAAAGGTAGTAAGTTTGCTCCTAATTTTAAGGATATTCCCTAGGGCGTCAAAAACCATACGGTAGCATATGTTAGTGACGCTTATGACTAATATTTCATCTAGAAGAGATTGGCCGAGTAGGTCTCTGAATATGGAAAGAGCGTGGAGGTTGAGGCCATAGGACTGCAACTTAAGGCAAATCAAAATGATGAGACTATCGCTTACCTCGGCGTAGAGGTTGCCGAGTTGAAGAAGGCAATGGTATATATTGAACAGAAAGATAAGTACCTAAGTGAGATGGTCGAGCGGGAAAGGACTATTTAAGCTAAGTCGAATCTGTTCACCACAAGAACTACGAGCTGGAAAAAGAAGTGGAGGAACTAAAGGTGCAGCTCGAAAAGGAGAAAAAAAGAAAAGTGAAGCCCTTACAACAATTCAGGGCTACTAATATGAGATGCTTGACGCCCACAAATAGAGAGATGATGCATTGGCTAAAGCTAAGAATATGGATGAGTCGGTGGCAGCTGTGGAGAGACGGGTCAAAGACAGGTTCGAGCCACTCATCATTAATCACAATGCTAATGTCATCAAATTCAAGGATTTGGAGTGGCTTGGCGAAGACTATCCCCGAGCTCTAGCCTTGGCCTGGGAGCAGATCATTCGAGAAGATCAGTAGGTTCTTGAGAGATGTAAGGTAAATTTGGCAGAGCTGGAGTGTGAGGTTCTGAACCCGGATGAGATTGATGCGCTCAAAGCTGCTGAGCTCATTTTGCATTTGAAGTTGAATTAAACGGTCTAGAAAGACTAAGGTGATGGCTCCGAAACTACCCCTCAAGATCCCACTATGGGTCTCACCTTTGGACTCCCAACCATTTCCATTTCTTTGTCGAATCCTCCATACAACCCAGTTTCTCCATAGATGTTGAAGACAATCATGTTACCCCCCATTCTAGAATGGAAATCAAATGGCACTCCTAATCATGCAGAGCTTCAGTCTGGTGGAGGTATCTAATCGATCTCCCATATTTGAGAGAGCTCACATGATACTGATCGATGTCGCTAGTCTCTCCTTCCATTCTTATCAAATTTTAGGTCAGCCCGCGATCACTAGACACATAAATAAAGTTTCCCAATTGGGTCGACAAGCAAAAATGACTAAGTCAATGGGTGTAATTGTTTCTGGGACAATCCCAAGCATTCCAGTTAGTGATACTCCAGGCTTGGGCATGTAAATAATTCATGCATTTAAAGAAGAGATGACTTGCGACCTCCCTAGAGCCCAAGTTGAGGATGATGTTATTATAAATAGGACTTTTGATCTTTCACTAGGGCCAGCATGCAAGAGGTTCTTCAGGCCCAAGACCTACTATCCAAAGTGATTAAGCAAGAGCCAGTCAACTTCTTCCCTCCTCCTTTATCTATTGCTTTGCCCGGTGAGACCATTTTTACTCCGGTCTCTTTACCTATGCCTACAATTACTCAAAGTGCGCCTACCGGTTCATCGCATACCACACCTTCATAGAGCAAAGGAAGCATGGGGAGAGGAAGGAAGAAGCCTGACGACCATAGTGAGCCATCTTCTAGAGATTGGAAGAACCCGAAGAAGCAAAAGCATAAGAAATGAACATTTTCTTTCTTTTGCGTATAGCGGTAGGAACTTGCCTTATGTTTTAGGCCGGCTTTGTGCAGGTTCGACCCCAGCATTTTGCTTTCTGGCTTAGTGTTAATAAAACTTATATCTTTTTTCAAGCTTTATATCGATATGAATAAAAAAGATTTTTGTTTTGTTTATGCCTTGCATAAACCTGTTTGAGTTCTGAGAAATGTGCCTGTTACTGCATTGGTGTGTTCGTGCTCCATTCCTTGTTATCTTTATTAGACTAAGTTATTAGTCATGCTTGTTATTTACCATCCTAGTCTCATTCGATTAGATATGAGAATCAACATATTGTCATTTTGGTAAGTGAAAAGTGATTGCTGGGGTACCTATCTCTGGGTGTCTGCATGTGACCATATTCGATTTTGGGACCTGGTCAAACTTTAATCACTGGGAAGGTGGTTTGGTCATCCCCTTTGAGGATGTTTCGAGTGCGATTGCGCCTAAATTCGGGCATTGATCAAAGTGATTTGCAGTACACATCATCAGTTTTCCATTCTTCTCCGATATGCATGTTTTGACCACATCGAACTCTGGGTGTTGGTTGGAGTTAATCACTGGAGGTGGTAGTTTAAACATCCCTATCCAAGATGTTCATTTTCAATCGTGCCTAACTCCGAGCATCGGTCAAAATTTGTATAGGATCCCACCAATCTCTGGGAGTCGATCTTCCATCTTGCCATTCTTTAGGCAAGGTGTGGATGCTCTGCCAACCTCCAAGCATGAGCTATGAAGAAGAACTATCTCGTTCTACCCTTGAATGTTTGTACCCATGCCCCTAAGTCATAGGCCGAGGGGTTGTCTGGCATCTATCTCCGAATGTCAAGGATGGTTCTACTTCAGGGGTCCGATCTTGTACCGTAGATGTTTGGTTGGCACATAACTTTGGGTAACTGCATATCTGCATTATACATATGAAGATTCATTCACATTTACCATCATTTACAATTCTATAGTTAGAAAAAGATAGAGTCAAACATTTAGGAAGATATTTCATTTCATATATATAGGAAATGACAGATTCCGTCTTGTTTCAACAAACTTGACTAATTATTCAGTATCGGATTTCAAGTGAAACAACATTGCAAGTGTTCACTATTCAATACTCAAGGAAGTGGAATCCCATCTACGATTGACAACTTGAATGTTCCATCTTTGAGTTTGTGCTCAATTGAGTACCGTCCTTCCCAGCTCAGCCCATATTCACAGGGCCTGGGAAGATTTGTTTGAGAAAGCGAGCGCCAATTTCAAAGGTCCGGCTCTTGACCATGGTGTTATAAGATTGGGCGACCCGTTTTCGGTGTGTGGTCACTCTCAAATCAAATTTATCATGCTTCTCATCAATTATGTCGAGAGACTCTAGCAAGATTTCCTCGTTTGTTCTGAGGTTGTAATGAGTCTCTTGATGAGAAGGTACTTTGAGTTCAACTGGATTCAGAGCCTACGATCATAGGCTAAGGCGAACGAAGAGTGGTGGTCGTGGACTTGTGGGTTGTGCTGTAAGCCCTGCCTTCTCCAATTTATTTTGAGAATGGACTTGATAATTTTATTCACAACTTCTACCTTGTCCATTGATTTGTGGTTTTGTTACCGCTGCAAATACTTCTTGATGCGATACCTACGGTAGAAATATTTGAATTTGGCAGCATCGAATTGGGTTCTGTTGCCATAGATGATTGTTTGTGGGACATAAAAGCGACGTATGATATTTTTAACCACGAAATTGATCACTTCATAGTTATGATCATGTCTTATGGTTCTGCTTCGGCCACTTTGTAAAGTAATCAACATCAATGATGGCATACTTCGTGCCACCTTTAGATATAGCACACCAATGATATCAATACCCCAAACAACAAATATCCAGGGACTAACCATCTACGTAATCTCTACTGGCCGAGCTATAGAAATTTTTGTAAATCTCTGGCACTTGTCACACTTTCTGGTTTAGTCAACAACGTCTCAGTTGACAATCGACTAGAAGTACTCATAATGAAGAATCATTTTGCTAAGGTTTGCCCTTTGGTGTTGTCACCACAAGCCCCCTCATGCACTTCCCCGGGGACTATCTTGGCCTCATCATTAGCGATACACCGAAACAAGGGGGATGAAAACCCCTTCTTGTACAACATTCCTTCTGCAATCATGTATCTTGAAGCTGGTGAAGGAGCCTTTGCCGCTCATTATTTCTGTCGGGAAGGGTTCCTTCTGCATGTAATTCTTGATTGGAGTTTTCCGTAACTCATTTTCTCACTCAACCTCTAAGATCCAATCGACATCTAAACGATCGATGCTTGGAGCTGGTAGTACTTCCACTAGGACCAGGCCCATGAATTGCACATCTCTTGAACTAGCTAACTTTGCTGGTGAATCGATTTTCGCATTCTCCTCTTTGGAAATATGTGTTATACTATAATATTCAATATATTAAGCAACTCGATTCACTTGGCACAACACCAGTTAGGAATCGCAAAAGATGTTCAAAGTTTTGAATCCATATTCTATCACAATTATCAGTCCTACAATCAAAGCTTCATATACTCTGCCTTATTGTAGAAAAATCGAGTTTCAAGGCATAACAGATTGAACGTTCCTCAAGGGTTACCAATACAACACCTGCCCTGGAACAATGCTCGTTGGACGCATTATTGGTGTGCATCTTCCACTTATCGTTTTGCTCTTTGAAGTATCATTTCGTGTAGTGTACTTTTCTATGAAGTTTGCAAATGCCTAGCCTAGGATTGCTCTCTGGGATGATATGTTATGCCATATTTGTTCAATTTAATGTTCCATTTCAATAGCCTTCCAGAAGTCCCAGTTCGTTGCAGGACTTGCCTCAAAGGTTGGTCGGCAACAACTTTGATCAGGTAAGCCTAAAAGAATGTCGGAGTTTTCTTGAGGCGATCAACAGGTAGTACGCCAGCTTTTCCAACTTTGGGTAATTTCTTTCTACCACCCGTCAATCTCTTGCTAATGTAATACATTGGTATTTGGATTCGGTACTCCTCACATACAAGTGCGACGCTCAAAGTATGCACCAACACTGCCAGATAAACAAACAAGTCCTCGTCTTCCAGTGGTTTAGATAGGATGAAAGGCCTTTCCAAATGATCTACCAGAGCTTGGAAAGTATCTACACATTATTGCGTTCAAGAAAAGTTCCTATTCCCTTTCTTGATGACGTCAAAGAAAGCAATACACTTATTGGTGGCTTTAGAGATGAAGAGACTCAATGCAATGACCTTCCCATTTAAACTCTAAACTTTCTTGATTGACTTCTGAGCTTCTATGTCCCTCAATGCCTGAATCTTCTCTAGATTGGATTTTATTCCTATCGAGTTCACTATGAATCCCATAAATTTGCTCGATGCAACCCAGACGAACATTTTAGCAGATAGAGCTTTAAATAATATTTTCAAAGCACTACGAACATCTTTACCAAATCATCCACATGGCTCGTCGATCGTTATAACCTCATGAGCATATCGTACATGTAGACTTCCATTGAACGCCTAATTTGTCCCTTAAACATTGAATTCACTAGCCTCTAGTAAATTTCTCTAGCGTTTTTCAAATCAAAAGGCATGACAAGATAATAATAATACAGTCCTAGGTCAATCATAAAGCTAGTGTGTTCTTGATTTAGGACGTGCTTTAGAATTTGTTTATAGCCGGAGTAGGTGTCCATGAATGATACTAGTTCATGTCCAGTGGTCAAATCTACCAGTTGATCGATTTTTAGGAGCAGGAAGCTGTCTTTCAAACATGCCTTATTCAAATCAGAATAGTCAAAGAATTTTCTCCGTTTCTCATTGGACTTCTGCAGCAATACCATATTCGATACCCACTCTGGGTACAGAGCATCCCTGATGAAGATGTTGTTCCTCGGCCTATCCACCTCTTCTTTTAGTGCAGCGGATCTCTTCAGACCGAGATGCGACATTTCTGTTTCATACAAATGCATTTGGGATTCACATTTAATGTGTGGCACGCTATCTCTGGCGATATTCCATACATATCCGAATGTGTCCGGTGAACACATCTAGGTTCACTTGGAGAAAACTAGTCAATTCTTTCGTTATCATTTTACTGAGTTGAGATATGATCTTTAGGCCAATGTAAGGTCATCCCGACTAACCGAGATGTTGATCGTCAATTTTGCATGAGCAGCCCTTGTATCCTCTGGCTATTTTCTCGGATCAATATCCTTATGAAACTGACTATGCTGCTCGAGCCGGGGCTCAGACAAAGTTTGTTATGCATCTAAATTATTGATATATAGAGTCTTCTCCACATCCTTTCCTTTCTCACATAACCTTACCTCTTTTAGCTCCATGATGTAACATTCATGTCCACACCCCTAGTCTCCTTGCACAACTCCCACTCCATTCTCTGTCTAGGACTTCTTCTTCAAGCACCATACGGAAATGGCTGCTCGAAAATCAGCTAAAGCCGGTCGGCCTAGAAATGCATTATAGGCTGAAAAAATATCCAACACAACGAAGGTCACAGCTCGCACTTTCTTGCAGTTACCTTCTCCTAATACCACTGTTAAGTCTATACATCTAATAGGCTTCGTCGTTGTGTCGTTAAATCCATGGATACAAGATCTACATGATTTCAGATGCCTACCACCTAACATCATCTGATCATAGGCTTTCTTAAATAGAATATTGACCAAACTGCTACAGTCAACCGATAGCTTTCTTAAAATCCCCAACCTAATCATGGCCGATATCACCAAGGGATCCAATGTTGGGGCTTTAACTCCATCAGCATCCTTGTTTTGAAACATGATGTCATCAGTCATAGTCTTGAGTTGTTTCACCGGAGCTCCATCTTGGATGGCAAAACAACTCTCAATATTAGTGTGCTTTAGAGCATTAGTATATCTCTCCATTTCATTCCAGCTCTTCTCTGCTGGATGTGATCCTCCATGGATGGTATTAGTGATTAATCTCTTCTCAAGCCATATTTGCTCATTATCACTAGAGTCGGCTTGCCCTGTTGGAACGACTGTCCTTGGGGGTCAGAACATCCTTATCCGCCATCCTGTTGGGCTTTCACAAACTACTGTAATTTCCTTTTGCATATCAAGTCTTCGATCACATCATGTAAGGGCCTACATTCATTTATGTTGTGACAACATGTCTCATGAAATTCGCAATACTTCTAAGATTTCCTTTCCTTCTTAGTTGACTCCCTTGGAGCCGATTTCCTATACTGCATAGTACCGTGAGCCGCATGGTGGATGTTCTCGCTTGATTTATTCAGCTCAGTTTAGTTATCGTATTTTGGAAATTTGGGACTTTACCTGTTGTTAAATTTTAGTTCTTTGGCCCCACTTCCATTCTTTCTTTGCCCACCACTCTGGTTTTCAACATTCATGTCTACATTTCAAGAACTCCCTTCGGACCGTTTTATAGCAACATTATTTTGGGTAGCTTCAATCGGTTGCTCTACACCATCCTTTCTGGAAATACACTTACCTCTTCTAAATGCAAGAATTAGTTTGCTTTCCTGTAAAATACATCCATCATTGACAGGGGCTGCATCTTCAGCTATCTCCCAAAATGGTATTAAGATGAACACCCCTTATTAATGCTAAAAAATGATGTCTTCCTTGGGATAAGTTACTTCCTTCACAGCCATATGGAATCTGCTTAGAAAATCCTTTAACGACTCTTCCATCTTTTGGAAGAGATTTGACAATGACATCACATCCTTAGGATGAGTAGTGTATAAACGGAATTGATCAATAAACTTTCGTGCTAACTGGTCAAAGCATGATACGGATCTTGGAAGAAGCCGAGTGAACTAGATCGTTGCAACCCCTTCAAGGAAAATTAGGAAACAATGACATCTGACAGCATCATTCGCTTCAGTATAATCTATATGCTAGTCATATTTCATCAAGTGTTACCTTAGACCCGTCTTTCAGTTCTACGATTGTATTGTAAGCATCACGAATCTCTTGGGATACTCTCACCATGGTGTCTCCTTAGTGAACGGGTTCTGTGAAAGGGAAGTGCCCTATTCATCATTGCTCTGATGCTTACTCTCGCTTTCTAACTTCCTCATCATCTTAGCCAAATACTCTAGCTCTACATGTACTTTTGAATGGCTGTAATCAAGTTCTGTCCCAAGTGTTTGGCTAGGAAAATGTTCTCAGGTAGATTCATGATACCTGGGTTCTCTTGGCTTCAGGAGAACCGTTTGCTTTGTCCGGTTGTTTGATTCCTACGTAGTGGATTAATAGCAGCTGCTTGATGTCTAATATTTTGATCATCCAGAACATGACCAAAAGCAAGTTTGAAATTCCCTCCAACTTTCTAGGTCGCCATCCAAGGGGCAAATGGTTCGGTACCAATCCATGGGGACGAATCGATATTGATCTTCAGGCTTTGGCCACGACCTGCATCCAGGTTCTGTTTCGATGCGCCAGCCACTTCCCTGACCATTTTCTACTTCCTTTGTCTCTGTCTCTAGCTTTTAGAGGAGGAACTGTTGAATTTTGAATCGGAAGGGGTCAAATCCCTTCCGCTTCTACGGCGATTCTATGTTAACTCATTCACCAATTTGAGGCTCTCCTACATCTGCTGATTCATCTCATTGTGACTTCCCTGCAACCTATCTTCCATTTGTTTCATCATTCGGTCCATCTCGATTCATAGTTGTAACATCATTCGGGTTGTGAGCCTTGGTAGAGCCTGGTTGTGTAACTTCCTCCCGGTTGCAAACATTAACGTTCTCAATATTGTCTACTTCTCTGGAAGCAGTAGAACGGTCTCATCATAGTGCCATAATTGAAATTAATTTGTGTAGATTTTGGAAAATCCGAGTGGATCAATCTCTTAGATTTAGGTAATCCAATAGTTGGTGATGAATCCAAACATCCTGAGAATAAGTTTCTCAATGAAAGCACCAAAATATTTATACCAAAATGTGGCACATACACCCAAGAAATTAGAGTAGAGAAATAAAATGAAGAAATATAAATGAAAATGAGGAAAAAACAATGCACATGGAGTTTATAGTGGTTCGGCCAACTGATGCTTACGTCCACTTAGCTTTTCTATTGATTATATGGCTGTTTGCAAGTAGTGTTCTTATGGATTACAGGAGAATTATGAAAAACTTGTAAAGAAGCTAAAAAGATCCTTTGAAATGATGCCCCAACCTCCTATTATAGCCGTTGATCACCAGAAAGTTCTCCTCTATGATCTCCTCCACTTCTCCATGTCCATTAGCTAATTTAGCTTGAGAAAACAAGGCCAGTTGGTAATTATAATGGATCGGTACCGATCCATAGACATGGATTGGTGTTGATCCATAAGGTCGCCTTATAGACCTCTTCCATCACCTTATATTAATGCGGATCTTTGTTAGCTTCATGTTTTCAACTTCAGTTACATTGCTAAAAGCTAATTTTTGGGCTAATAAGATGGATCGGTGGATGAATGGAGTTTTTGACTTTAAGTGTTTGAGTCATTCGATGGCAAGTCGCATATAAACGATCTTGTGAAGCTTGGAATGAGTTGCTATCACCATGACTTTGGAGTAAGTGAAGTTTGGAGTATTTCAAAGAAGGTTTTATGGATTACTACAAACTATAGAGATGGATCCGTACCGATCCATCACTTTGATGGATTTGGTTAGTTCGACTTTAGTGGTTGCTTTGATTTGCCTTGTGCTCTTGGTTTCATTGGTTTATAGGCTTGTTGTTTAAGTATGTCAAGTGCTTATATAAGTTAAAATTAGTAAATTAGTTTGATGTATTAAGTTCCATAAAGATTGTCATATGAAAAGTTGTTTATGTATATATAAATTAGTACTAATCATTGGATAAAACTGGTAAGTAAAAAAATTAATATTCTTGAAATATGTGTATAAATTACAAATATTGCTTACTTAAGATGTCTAAGCATTCCAAACATTCTTACTATCTATGATTACTACTAGACATCCAACCAGATTGTGCCTAGAGACAAATCGAGGTCCCATACTTGTTAAATACCTTGATAGTATTACACCTTATTTCTTTAAAACAAAACGAAAAACAAGGGAATCAACCTGACTCTTATCCATCCCGATCATGGGATAACCATTCTCGACGTAGATCCACGGTCGTATCCTGATGCTTTTGTCACAGATGGTGGATGCTCCCGCTGCACCACTGTAATTTTGTTCCTTACATATTATTGTAGCCGGTTGTTCTAAACTTGGTATTCTACTAAATCACAAAGACATCTACACTCATTCATCTTTACGCCCATCCATCTCATGAAAATGGAAAAACTATCTAGATATTTTCTCTCATTTAGTAGGTTCTCTCTTAGCTGGCCTCTAATAGGGAATTTGCCCCTTAGTATAAAGGTAATTCTTCTTTGGGGTTTCGATTAGATCCATGTAGATGTGAATTTCAGTTCCCTCCATTGCTGATTTGATCCCTCGAAGCCTTCGTCACTTTCCTCTTTCCTTTATCTTTATTATATCCTGCTATGGACGACCTTTGTCATCCACATCATTAACTTTAGCTATTTTAGCCTAAGCACCTTCCTGACCCAAGTATCTCTTAGCTTCATGGTGAAATTCTACAAGATCCATCGGTGGATCCCTTTCCCAAATGATTTAAAAGTCGATCATATTCACGACTCCAAATAGTACCACTAGTAGAACTTTCAATGGATCATGCACATGAACCATAGTGGCTAGTACATTAAATCTTGTCAAATAACTCCTTAGGGCCTCTCCGGCCCTCTACTTCACACTTGAAAGCATCATCACATTCTTCAATCAAGAAATGAACAATAAATGTTCTCACGAATCTGTCTACCTATTCGGTCTACATGCTTATGGACCCATTGTCTAATTGTCTGAACCACACTAAGCAAACTCTCTTAAGTACAATCAGAAGCATCATCCCATTACTTCTTCAGATGCACCCAATGCATCCATATGTCGGATGTATCCCATATGATGGATGGTCGGATCTATCCTCCTATTGTTCATTTCCAACACGATAGCTTGAAATCGGGTGGATTCTTCGCATATCAGATGTTAGAGGTGAATGATTTTCTATTTACGTCATCCAAACCTTGGTTTGAAGGTCCACTTCTCATTTTCATTTTGACCATTTTAGCTATTCAGTCATTAGCTCTCTTATCCATAGCTCCATTCCACCCTCCATTCCTACGGCGAGCTTCTGGTTCCAACTCTATTGCCGTGCAGTCGCATTCTGATTTGCATTTATTGCTCTTACATCATCCGCCCCTGGCATTCTAGCTCATCCTAAGCCCAAATCAACATTCTTCCTTTGTAAATTCATTTCACTACTGACCTAGCTCAGGCCAGTACCGATCCGATCTAGTCATAGGGTCTCTATGCCAGTTTGCTTTACTCTAATTCCAAATGCTCCTACATTACTTTCTGGTCTCCAATTTCAAGTTCCAGCTACTCCGACTATACGTTGTTGTCCCATCCTTCTTAAAATTCCCTCTATAATTTCCTGCCATCAAGCCATCATCCATCTTGCATCTCTTTCATCATCCTTTCAATTCCTCTCTAGTTGACCTTGTCCTATAATAGTCCTAGTAGTAGGCCTCTTCATCTCTTCCAAATCCAAGCTTTAAGTTGTCAAATCCTAGTTCGTTCTCAGTGAAAGCATCAAAATTATTGTGCCAAAAGTTGACACAACACCCCAACAGCCAGTAGATCTAGATATAACAAGCAAAAGCGAAGCGAAATAAGAGCAAACAAGTAGTTTTTATAGTAGTTCGGCAAATTCTCCGATCTATGTCTAATTTAATTTTATTGTTTTCTTGTTTCTCTTCAAAATATAACGAATAGAACTCAAATCCGACCACGATCTTGTAGATCCTGGATTTGATTTGGTTTTCTAAGTTGATGGTGGAAGAAGAAGATAGAGAAAATTCAAGTGCCAAAAGTCCTTTCCATGTTGCTATAAGCTTGCTATTTATAGCAGAATCACCCAACGAAGTTGCTGGATCATGAAATACTTGATCAAGCTCCAAATGTAAAAAATTAGGAGGCAAACCCCCATAAGCTATAAAATCATATCGGCACCTATCTAATTTTCTAATTGCAAATCCATCATCTTTCCTATATCATGTCTTATAGCATCGGTCCTTCAAGTTCCGAGCACTTTTGCCCTGGAAATTAAGTAGTTACTAAGTGGTTATGACACATCTAGAACTTTTCCTTTTCTTTATAACCTTTTGAAATTGGTTAACTGCTTCAAGATGATTACTTTAGCGGTCAGTACCTTACCCATAGCTCTACAGTTTATCAGAATGCTTGAAATCATATCAATACCGATATGGAAATAGGTCGGTACCAATTTTATTCATAGCTGATTTTTGTACTCTACCTCCTTGAGTCTTCTTCCCTTAACATTCCAAGCTTTCTTCCAAGTCTTTGAACCATCTTTTCTTCATCCCTACGGTTGGATTTGATTGAAATTTTAAGTTCTGAACTCTATTCCAGTATAGCCGAGTAGAATGCTTTGAGTTCGAAAGTGATAGTTGAGGCTTACATCGAGTTTTATCTGGTTTTGAACGAAGGAGAGGGTTTAGGTTTTCCAGTGAGAACCTTGATTTATCCTTCAAGTCCAAAGCACTCTACGGGTGAAAAGCATGGTCCTTGGCAAAAATTGCTTTAGTTAAGTGGCTTGGTAAGGAGAAGTGCATGACTACATAGTACTTCTTACTTTGCAGCTACTAGAGCACAAGGCTTTAGCTCTGGTTCGGTTGATACCCTAGGCAACCTTATTGTTCTTCAGTTTTTAATAACTTATCTAGTAGAACTATGCTAGATTTATCTAGGATGTTTGGATTTGATTTCAATTTAGAGCAGCTTGACATAGAGTTTATTAGGAGGAAGGACTAGAAGGGCTAATCGCTTAGACCATGACATACATTATTTAAAACATTAGGGGTCTAAATGAATTAGATAAATGTAACATATTTCTTTAAAGACAATGATATCGATATAGCTATATTGCAAGAAAACAAAATAGGGTATCCAGATTACCATTTTTATATAAGCCTATAGGGGTTAATCTTAGTCAATGGGCTTGTCCCCCATCTAGGGGTGGCTCAGAAGGTTTAATGGGGGTTTGGAATTATTATTGTGTAAAGCTTCTCCACACCATCATTAACATTTACTCAATGCATCTCATTTTCATAGATTTAAGAGACGATTCTTTGTTAAATATCACTATTATCTACGGGCCGCATAATAAATTAATAGGAGTGTTCTTTAGAGCGAGCGTTTAGAGTTTAGTTCCCTTTCGGTTGGTCTTCGGGTAGTAGGAAGACATTTCAATATGATTAGACTTTTAAAGGAACATGCGCCCAGCGAAGGTAACTACTCAACTATGGATGAGTTTGGCCATTTTATTATTAGTGATAATTTGATCGAATTGTCACCTAATAATAGACGGTTTACTTGGTCGAACCCTAGGGAAGTTCTGTCGATTTCACTTCTTGGTCGTTTCTGTGTTAGTGAAGTAATGAAAGACATATTTCCTGCTTTGAATGTTGAAGGGCTTCCATCTTTGTATTTAGATCATTGTCCAATCATCCTCTCTTACAATAACCATAACTCTAATCATGCAACTCTCATATTCGAGAAGATGTGGCTTTTGGAAAGTATTATCATCAATTTAATTGCTAAAAAACGGCTTTCCGTGAGCAAAAATAATAACAAATATTCAGGTAATATTGCTAAGGTTTTTGTTAAAAAACTTAGGGACCTTAGGTTATTTCTTAAGAAATGGAATAAAGATGTTTTCGACAACATTAGGATTAAAAGTGATAAATTACTCTCCAAAATTTTAAAATTACATAAATTAAAGAATTTAGAACCTTAAACATTTTAGAGTAAAGTATTCTCCCAAATCTTAAAGAAAAACTAAACAAAGCTATCACACAAGTGGAAATAACGTGGAAGTAAAGGACCTCAAGCTTAAATGATTAGTGGTATGACGCTTTAGACATAAGTTTTAGATGTCAAAGGTTCAAGCCCTTGAGACATCAAAATTATTGCTTTGCTTGGATAAAGTATCGCTCTTATTATAAAAAAAGAGGAAATAATGCGAAAATAGAGGTCTAGGATCCAACTGATAGACAAGGGAGAGAAGAATACTAAGTTATTTCACAAAATATCTAATGGAAGTAAGCATAGTAATACCATAAAAATCTCCACTTACTAATAATGTAGAAACTTTTGATCCAAATGAGCTAAATAATGCTTTCAATAAATATTACAATGAAATATTCAAACCTAACATAAGTCATAGAATTAACACTAGAAGGAATGATTTGTACCCTAAAAATATTAGGACTGTTTTAGACGAGTTAGACATTCTGTTTTCGAAAGAGATGATTTGGAAGGTTATCAATGGCATGCCTAATGATAGATTGCCCGGGCTAAATGGATTTCCTATATTATTTTATAATTTTTTTGGCATGTTTAAAAATTTAACTTTAACGAAACATTTAATAAATTTTATAATGGTAGTTTACGACTAGGAAGGTTTAACTTGGCTAATGCTATTCTTCTTCACAAGAAGTGGGTGCAGTAGGACTTAAGGACTTTAGGCATATTTAGTTTATTAACCATTCTATTAAAATTATCTCAAAGGTTTTAGCTAAAAAATTAAGCATTATAGTGATTAATTTAATCGTTACTACTCAATCCGCCTTTATTAAGGATAGAAATATCATGGATAGGGTTGATGTAGTCCAAGAATTTATAAATTTCTATTATAAAAGATATACCAAATGTGCCATTTTAAAACTCAATTTTGTGAAAGAATTTGACTTTATTAATTGGTCTTTCCTTAACGGTTTAATTACGGCTTGGGGCTTATGCTGTAGATGGGTAGGTGGATTATACCTTACTCAAAACTGAAAACTCTAGTATAATGGTCAATGGTATTCCAAGAAATAAAATTCAATCTAAATTTGGTCTATTTGTTGCATCTTCAATTCAACTTGCAGTGGATGTAATTTTTGTGATTATAAAGTTAGCTATAGCAAATGGGGCCTTGGAGTGTGGTTAGGAAATGGTCTTTCGTTTCTCCAATTTGTCGATGATAACATGCTGTTTACCTCGCATTTACCTAAACATGTCACATCCCTTAAATTTATTTTATATGTCTTCGAATGCTTGGACTTAAGATTAACTTTGAAAAGAATTCGGATCTTGCCTTGAATGACGTGCGTAATTTTGAAAATCCAGTTGCTAGTACATCCAATTTTAAAATATGAATTTTCCTATAAACTACTTAGGATTTTGATTTGACCAATTAAGTGATTACGAAATAATAATTGTCATAATTAGTAAAACATTATCTAATTGGAACTACATATTTTTATCTAGAGCACAAAGAATGATTCTAATTAATTCCATTTTATAAGCCCTACCAATTTATTGGATGTCATTTGACTTCTTTTAAAATATGTGATTAATAAAATAGATAGAACAAGATAAAGATTCCTGTGAGGGGAAATAATTCTTGTAGTAGTAACAATTGTCTAACTTGTTAATTGAGAAATGTTTTGCAAATCTAAACTGGATCAAGGCTTAGAAATTATCAACTACATTACCTTAACATGTCTTTATTAGGAAAATGGCTTAAGAAATTGAATAATAATAACAAAAACATTTTTTGGAAAGAAATTATTTCGAATCAATTTTGTAGTAGAACATATAATCTTCACCACGGCGCTTAAAATTCAAACAATATGTACCACTTTAGGAAATCCATCTTAATTTTTTTTAATATTTTTGGCCTTAGTAATAATATAGTTCTTTCAAGTAACAACACATTGTTTTAGCATGATGGTTGGGTTTCTATTATCCCCTCTCGAGTAGAGTACAGAGAGCATTTTAACATTTGGAATTTTATATATACTTTAATTTCAAAGGTTTCTAGACCTTGTAATGAATTTCCATGGAGCTTTAATTTCAACAGTGCCCTTGAAGGCGCATCATTGACTTAATTCATTTTACTACATACTAAGCTAGGACATTATAACTTAGACAATGAAAGTGATAAACAGGTTTGTTCGGATGACAAAATTTACTCTTTAAACTCAGTTAACTAGTTCTTAAATTTCTTTGGAACCAAACCTATTATATACAAATTATTTGAAAATTAAATGCTCCACCGAAAAAATATATCCATATTTGGTTGATCCTACACAATAAATTAAGCACAATTGAGTTTCTAAAGAAAAATAATTTGCTTATAGGTAAAAATACATATTTTTTTCAGTTTAGGCTTAGAGAATGTAGCTTTCATATACTATAACTTTCCCTTAATTAAAATCTATACTTGTCGATACTCTTAATATTTTTGACTTTAGCACGACTAACACTGATTTTAACTGCGATTACTACTGGATTCGGGATTCAGTATGGCAAAGGTTAACGAGTTTTACTTGATACCATCTTCGCGATTACTTGTTACTATTTATGGTTTGAAATATATCAAAGAATGTTTAATAATGTTAATAGTCCTTACGACCTGATTTATGCCATAGTGCTTTTCTGTTTTAACTGGGTTGCAAATAACGGCTATAATTTTCATAAAGATGTTATATTTAAGGAATATCTTAATAAGGTAAAAAGTCGCGTTAACATCTAGGAGAAACAATTGGCATTAACCACCGGCCTAATTGACACATTTAATGATAATGCTTCGAACATTATACTTTGAATCGAAAATTAATTTATCTTACATTTTCATTACATTTCACTTTTATCACACATATATGTATGTAAATAACTATTATATACATACATATGTGGTTCTTATGCCTTTTTTTAAGTTTTCAAATTTAAAGTTTTACTATGATTGGATTGCTTTTGGTGTGACGACTTCGTTGATTAGCTTGTTGTTGCTAGATGGATGATATTATTTACCTGTTGATAACCTGCCAAAGGTTTGTTTATGGCTCTTCAATTATTGGTGCGATAATGCTTTTTCTGTCTTGATTCCCATATCAACTTCGATATTTTATTTAGTGTAGATGGATCGTGCTATTTGGAATCTCTACGTAATGAATTAGGAAGGGCTTTTTTTTCTTTTACTATGTAGGGGGAGCGGGTTTGCTACCTGTTAGGCACTTTAGTAGCTCCTTTTCGAAGTGTAGAATAAAATTACATAGGTGTTCTCCTCCTAAAGAGAATTACTCATTTTACTCAGAAACAATTGACCTTCCTTGTAACGACCCGGAATTTTCGATCCCGAATATTCCAAATAGTTAAGAAAAGAAGAAAAGAGAAAGAAGAAATGAAACACAGAATCTCACATTCGCAGCGGATCAAAATATAATATCCAATAAAATAACAGTTATACAAGGAAAAATTGTATGAGTTAACTTACATCAATACATCAGAGTTACAACATTTCACAATCACTATACAGTTAAAATAACTTATCCTAAATAAATAACAATATATCACAACGGAATACACTCCATACGTTCCTGCCATACAGCTCGCTTCCTGGGCTCCAGAACGTCCTAACCTGAAAAGCTGTATTACTCGGTTTGACCCGAGCATTACGTCAAAGTAACACGCGGGTCAGGCTGGAAACCAACATGAGTAAACCCATATAACATGTAATACTAAGTTATAAAAACTTATTTAAAAACCCAGGGTAACTCGTACTTCACTACAGGTTCTTAACTTGTTATAGTCAACACTTATTTCACAAATCAACCCCTAAGTATCCCTACTTAGTTTCAATGGTCCAGTTCACTTAAATTTATTTCATTCCAGCCTATTGATTACACTTATCAATCTATAAAGAATTATGGAAGATTTTAAATCGAAGTGATTTCAGGTATATACTGATACCCGACCTCGGTCTCTTCGAGTCCCGTGTCATCGTAACCAAAATTATTCAAATGAAATACAATTCAAATTACAAGATGTCACTTTACATAACAGTGCGTCTCGATAGATAACCACATTATCACTGTTCAACTCAATCATATCACAAAACATTTCATATTATAAACATCAAATAATCCAAGTCATTCAATATCATTCAATCATTCATAAGAAAGATTACTTAGTCACACCATTACAATTAATTTAAATTAATTAAATTAATTCCTTTAATCACTTTTAATCCTGCTTAAATTAATTACAAACTATAAATTAATCATCCTTTAATTATCCTCTTTAATTACATTAAGTAATTAGCCTTTAATTAACAACACAAATTAATTATCCTTACCATTCACAGTAATTATTCTTTAATTACTCACATTAGTTAATTAATAATTAATTGCATTAATTAATGATCCTTAATTAATTAACCTTAATTAATTACATTGATCCCTAAATAATCATTAATTAATCATACTTTAATTAATCACTTCCATCAATCAACCTTGATTAATTTCATGAAATATATTAATTATTGATCCTCTAATTACTTCATTAATTAATTATCCTTCTAATTAATTAAATAATTAATTTTTAATTAACCACATACATTAATTAACCTTAATTAATCATTAACAGTAATTAACCATCCTGTAATTACTTACCTTAATTAATTAACTCCTTAATTAATTATATTAATTCCTTGATTAATTACATTGAGTAATTAATCCTTACCTACTTCCATTAATTAATTTCTTTAATTACTTTCCATTAAGTAATTATACTTTGATTTTAACATTAATTAGCCATTATTAATTACATTGAGTAATTAACTTTTATTTAATTTCACTAATTAATTATCTTTAATTACTCACAACCTTAATTAAGGATAAATTCTTATCTTTATACTACATAATTACATCATTAACTTTGTAAAAAAACATTGGTAATTAGTTACATAATTAATATAATTATGTTTTAAAACAAATTCAAATCATTTACATTAACATTTCAAATATTTGAAAACTTGTATAAAAATTTGTTAAATACTTTTCTTGGGAACTAAATTCATACTTACACTATATTTGAAATTTCCTTTAAACTTTCATTTAATTTCTTTTAAAAACTAGAAACTAGATTTACCTTTGCTATGAAATAATTTTCATTTAAAATACACTTTCAAACTTAGTAACATTACTTTCTGAAAGCTAAACATTTTAAACTTTAAAACTTAGTTGATTAAATTTGAAAACATGAATTTATTTAAAATACTTTGCTTTGCTTTGTTTTTAAAACCTGTACATTTTTAACTTAATTTTTTTTTAAAACAGGTTACAGCACAGAAACCATTCCGAGCTCAAGCAATTCAAAACCCTAAGTCAAACATGATTCTCCCTCGTGAAAACCCCAAGCAAAACAACAATCACTCACGAACAACTACAACTCGCCCCTGCTTCGAGACAACACAAGAATGCCTCGATACCATCCTGAGCTAGCTTCCTCTTCCATATTCCCGCAATATCCAGATACCCAGATGCACCGGTGCACGTGCACAATCACCAGCATCGTCTCCGACCATCGTCGCAACCACCCCCGAATCACTCATGACCTCGACGATGAACTCCTCTACCAAAAATCACAAATAACATCGCCAGTCGAAATCGAGCCAAGACGAGTACCTGGAACAAAACTCAAACGAAGGAAACCCACCGCGACACCATCCATGATCATCAGACAACGCGCCGCCTCGTCCAGAGCTGCTCTAAATCACCATGCTCCTAATCCCCCTCACGTGATCACCTCCGGTGACCTATTGACGACGCAAGACGCTTTCGAACAACCTCGACCAAATCTCCCTTCCGAACTATAGTTTGTCGTCAACTGATCATCTCGACGAACAAAAAATTAAGTCGTCTTTTTTTCAATGATCCACAGCCTGCATGCCACGTTCACCCTTAAGCTCTTCGTCAAACCATTTTCCGTTCGTCGAAATTTGACTAAAATGCTAAATTCGATCAACTCGAACCATTTCAATGTTAAAAATCAAGATATTACCTTTAAAATTCACCAATTTTAAATATGAATCAGATAAGATAGTCAAAACTTAGAATTAAAATGTTTGATTTTTGACCAAATTTAGTTTCACATTGTATTTTCCTATTTTTGATATAATTTTAAAATTTAATTACTCGTAACCATTCTTAAAATTTATTTTACAATGTTACAATTATTTTCTTATAAGGAATCATATATTGAAGATGATTATATAGGTTGGTATAAGATTTAGATGAAAATTTGAGCCTGGAGCAAACAGAGAAGTATGTATACTCATATGCACAGATTATTTCACAGATAAACCCCTTTTTGTAACATGCATTCACATCTACCATTCATGTAAGCATTATATATCATGTTACTACACATTTAGCACACATATCAACATAGAATCGGATTTTAAACTTTTAAAAAAAAATAGGGTTTACTCACCTGAAATTTGAAACAGAGAACAGACTTGTATTTTTAGGTTCTGGAATCTTGCTGTTTGATTGCATTTGAGTTAAACTTATGATGAGTTGATCGTTGCTTGTTGAAGATTTATAAAACTATTATTGAATTTAAATGTTGATTCTTACATTTGTTTTTTTCTGGTTTCCAGGCTGAAGCTTTGAACACTTGAAGTTGTTTACAGGTTTTAAATTTTTGTCTGCTTTCTTTCTTGTTTTTATGTTGAGATGATTTTTTTTGTTTTCTAGTTTGGGAACTGAACCAGATTTCTTTCTCAAACATACTTTTATAAAAATTAAAATTTAAAAAGAAAAAAAACATGTTTGACACTTGCCTATTTTTTAATCCATTTAAGTTACACTTGTTATTTTGTATCTCCTTATTTAACAAATGTCATTTGTGATAATTTTATGTTTAAATCCACCTTTTAAATAATTGTATAAATATTGTTTTAAACCCCTTTTAGCTTATGTTTTACATGTTTATATGATTTACATTTTTCTTTGTTTACATGTGTAAATGTTATGTACTTATGTTTATATAATTATATAATATGACATATGTTTTAATATTATATCTATATGATTCCTTTAACACATTTTCTCTTTACTATATTTATAAAATCTTTTAAAGAAAATAATATAGAACTACTTATATACTAATAAAAATCAAACATACATTATTTTTAAATCCAATTTACTTTAAGATATTCATCTTTGGATTTCAATCTCAAATTCAAATTAAATTTAAATTGACTCATATATATTTAAACAAACACACATTAAATTTATTTGAAAATAATAATTTTGCAAATTTTAAATAACTATACTAGGAGATTATTAAATAAATATTTATCTAAGTATATTTATCATCAAATTTATTTGTTCAATCTAGTATTCTATTAATTAACCCAGTTATTTTATCAATTATAGATGTCCAAAAATCTGGATTATCATATTCCTCCCCCCTTTGAATCTTTTCGTCCACGAAAAGGAACGAAACCAAAATTTATTTAATACTTAAAATCAGATAATTTATTCTTTGATTATTTTTAAAACACTTTTAAAATCCACATAATATTTTAAAATATTTTTATAAAAAATATTTTTTTATAACTCGATGTCTCAACTAGTCCATCCTTGTTCTCACAGAAATTCGGTCATACGTTGATCAGGCGTAGGACTGAAAGTCTATAAGTACTTAGCAGACCTATTTTCAACAACCAGTGAAAATACTTGGAAACACATAACCAGTATCCAAAAGATGTCATCAACAATATCCAAAAGATGTTATCAGCAATATAGAAACACATCAAATCGGAATTCACAAAATCAACAAAAATGGATGAATCATACATATCTTGAAATCACCATCAAAACCAGAAATAATCAATAATGAGATATCCTCAAGTGAAGTAGCAGTACGAAGCAATGCCCATTATATCTCTCAATCTCATATTATAAAATACCATTATCAAATCAATAAATTAATAAGATTTGAGCTAGTTCATAATAATATCCAAATATAATCAATAATAAGTAGGTCGTCTCCTTGTAAAGAATAGGTCGTCTGCCTAAGAAGGATATTGGATTCACCATACTTCGGACACAGTCTCAGGTATAAACTCATCTATACATAGTATATATCTATCTACCACCCTCATATATATGCCTACAATGGAATTAGATGGGAGACTCATAGCACTCTACTTGCTTTAGGAGCCAAACGTGGTCCATATGACATGACTCCTATAGTCATTGGTTACCATTGCTTCTCCTCTCTCAGTATCATCGCAATGATCCACCAAGGGCTCGACAACGCGTAGTCTGTTCGGCAATGACTATCGACATGTGCCCATATGGTATCTGACTATTGGCCTATGCGACACAAGGGGTAACCAAGTATCCATCATGTAATGCGCATCAAATAACATAAACAACAACGGTTTCATGGATCTGGGGTGCGGCCCCATGATCAGGAAGCCAGGGTGGATACTGGCCAATCAGTTTCACTACCAAATCATAGAAGGGAGTTGGACAATAGGCACACACACAAAATATGCAGCTAATCTAAGGCTACGTCTAACCTCCACATTTTCTCACCTGAACGAGTCACACACAACATAACCCTATATGAGTGTCATCCATGGGCAAAGAGTAACTAAATAAATAACCCAACGATATCCTATACCATCGTGTGTTACTGGTCCATTTACTCAGTGTTAACAAGAGTTATCACATATTGACGGACAAATGAACTATCGCATGCTGACAAACCAAAGCAGTCAAATGTTGGAAAATACATCTGAAAATAATATTCCCAGTTGTCATATGGAATCCTTACCATTGCATGTTGACTTCCAAATCTTTTGCCACATCAACAAATCTTGACTGTCCATGTTCTCCAAACGTGATGTGTCGTGGATCCAGCGGCTAGAGTTTTCTTTAAATAGACATGTAACCATACTAGAAAGGAGCGAATTTTGAATGGATCTACTTCCCCATTTTCATTCTAATTCTTGCATAAGAAAGAGAGCTCGATTTGTAGCTTTAATAGCCATCTGACCTTGAGAACTTTATGATTTTTGAATTAAGGACTTTAGTAAAGGAAAATTTGCATGATGACTTCAGACAAACTCAACACTAGCGTACCTGACTCATGGTCTTACCTTACTCAAGTACCCCTCACTCCTTAAAACCATGGAATATTAGGTTGGCCTAAATATTGACCTAACATTTTGTGGCGCTTTCACCGAGAGCTTAACTCTAGGAAAACAACCCAATAACCACTATTTGACCATGAAACTATGCAAATGGGTAGATCAATAAAGAATGTTAATGTTCAACTTCAAGAGGAAACAACGTAACATGCAAAACTTAAGGAAAACATGATTCCTCAATTCAATATGGTAAAGGCCGAGATAGGTAAAGCATCAACGCCTATGGAAATGTATAAGGAAGAAAGTGAAATTTAACCATGAAAAGAAAACTTCAAATGATGCAAAAACTGGTTGAGCTACTCGTCTCTAAAAAATATCGCGAAAAGAAAGAAAATGAAGAGAACAAGGCTGAATCAACTTAAAAAAAATTTGAAGGATTAAATTTAAGAAGTAAGAATGTTTAAAAGAGCTCTCCCAGACCACAAAGAAAAGATGAAAATTGTCTAATTCAAAAACCAAAAAAAGAATCAAAATCCCTACTAGTACAATCAGCAAGCTTTGCTTCATAAAACGAATACAAACCAGAACGAAGAGACTATCAAAATGATGAAGCATATTTGAAAGACTTGGCCAATAAGATGGTAAGATCCATAACATATTTGGAAGGGAAAAGGATCATGGATCCTAAGAAAAATAATAATTTCAAGGGAGCTCCATTCATTGGAGAAATCATGATGGTATCGTTGTCGTCTTATGTCAAAATTTTGTCAATTAGGTATGATGGAATGGTAGATCTAGATGACCATTTGATTGTGTTTGAAATCAAACGGACTTATATGATGCCCCAAGGGCCATAAGATGTAAGTTGTTTCAACGAAATTCTTTAGAGCGGCGATAAATTGGTACCGATTTTATCAAGAGAAGATAATTTACTCGAGGAAGCAATTCACTTACGAGTTCGCAACATAATTCTGCACCTCAAGAAAGCCAACTATTGACGCAAATATGTTGAGTGATATAAAAAACCGAGAGAATTGTTGGGAGATTATCTTAATAGATCCAATGTTGAAGCAAACAAGGCAGAAAGAGCAAGTGATCGAGAAAAGCATATGGTAGTGAAGTCCAGTTAGTTACCCATCTTGAAAAGGGCTATAAATTCACGGTTCAAAGACTTACATCCCTTTTACTTTCAAGTAGATAAATTCATACAAATGAATGACATTTTCCATAACAAAAGGAATCAAAGAGAAATAGATAGCTTCATGACCCTAAACAAAAAGGGGAAATGGGATGAATTCGCAAAAACCAAATTTTTTGAACTAAATAACTATCTCTTGCATGCATGATATTACTAGAGATGAGCTTGAGTACCCTACATCTTTAAATCAAGAACAAACCCTTAACCAAACAAAGGAGGAGATTATTGTCCTTTCATAAGTTAACAGGCATAAGACTGATAAATGTTGAGTCATAGGTACAATTATCCAAACTATGATAAGGAGAGGAGTGCTAAAAGAGGTTGTTAAGACTTATTTAGTTCCAACAATCAAAAAAAGATGTCTTCGCATGGCACCACATTAATATTTAAGGAATTGACCCAATGATAATGTGAAATATGCTTGATATTGATCCGAAGTTTACCCTCAGTAAGGCAGAAGAAAAGGCAATTCGATAAAATACGCACTATGTCAATACAAGAGGCAGTTAAAAAGTTACTAGAAAAGGATTCATTAGACAGGTTTTCCATCTGGAATGGCTAGCAAATACGATTTTTGTCAAGAAGTCTAATGGGAAATAAGGGACATGCATTGATTATATAGATTTGAATAAAGCATGTTCCAAAGGTTGCTACCCCCCTAAGAACTAATTAGTTAGCTTATGCCACAAGCGGTCATAATTTGTTATCCTTTATGGATGCTTATTTAGGGTATAACCAAATTCCTATGTTGAAGCCTAATGACGAGTGCACCAGTTTTCTAATGGATTGGGGAATGTATTGCTACAAGCTTATGCCATTTGGGTTGAAGAATGCAGGTGCCACGTACAAAAGATTATGAATAGAATGTTTCAAGATCAAATTAGGAAGAATATGGAAGTATGTGTAGATGATATGCTGATAAATATCAAGAAAAAGAGGATGTCCATGTAGAGGGCTTAAATGAAAATTTTGGAATGTTAAGGAAATATAAGATGAAGATGAATCTGCAAAAGTTCTCATTCGAAATCCAATTTGGAAAATTCTTAGGGTATATTGTAATTGCACGAGGAATAGAAGCTAATCTTGACAAAATCAAGTCAATCAGGGATATGGCACAACCATAAGCAAGTAAAGTAGTGATGGGATTAAATGGGTGAGTTGCAGCACTCAATCAGTTTATATCCAGAGCCAATAAGTGTATTCCTTTATTTGACGTGATCAAGAAATGGAAAACCTTTGAATGGAGGGAGGAATGCCAAAAGGCTTTCCGAGAATTAAAAGACCATATGAAAAAACAACCAATACTTTAAATCCAAATGAAAGGAGAAGACTTATTCATGTATATGGCAGTATCAGAACATGCGAGTAGTTCGGTCCTGATTAGAAAAGAAGGAGGAATTCAAACTATATTATAAAAGTAAGAGGCTAAAAGATGTCGAAACTAGGTATCCGGTCATAGAGAAATTAGCCTATTGCTTATTGATGTCAGCATTAAAATTAAGGTCATATTTGCAAGCAAATCAAATCATGGTTTTGATCATCTACTAATACGAGTCCTTAGAAAACCCGAGACATCAAGAAGATTGATAAAACGAGGGATAGAGTTGAGTCAATGTGATATTGAGCATTTACCCTAAGTGTCTATTCAATTACTAGCCCTAGTCAATTTTGTAGTGGAATGTACATGATTTATCATGGAGCAACTAAAAAAGCAAAAGAAGTTCAAACCAAAGTGGTAGTTATATGTAGAAGAAGAATCAATTGAGCAAGGTGCTAGGGCAGGTTACGTACGCCTAATGGGCATATGTTGCATTACACAATGAAGTAGGGATTTTCTATAACCAATAACATGACCAAGTATGAGTACATGATATCAGGTTCAATCTTACCACAAGAGCTGAAAATCCCAAGATTTGAGATATTTAGCGATTCACAATTAGTGGTGAATAAATTAAAGAATGTATTCCAACCCAAGGATGCCCTGTTAACTCAATGCGTAAAGAAAATCCATGAAATGCTGATTCAGTTTGAAGACTTTTGTATACACCAAGTATCGAGGGAAACAAACGGGCAAGCAGATTCTTTGGAAAAATTAGCAAGTTCACGAGGGGCATCCAAAGTCAAAATTGCTCCTGTTTGATTTCAACGAAACTATAGTATTGTGTCAGAAAGGGGGGACTTAATTAATAAAGCCTAGGTTCTAACTCGATCTCAAACCCAACAGCCATTATGTGATAAGGAAAAACTCTGAGATGATAATAGTGATAAAGTTAGGGGAGTTTACGCAAAAATGGTCACAAACACCTAGTTGTTGGTGAAATCACAATTTCCATAGAAAATATCCAAATGGAAAGATAAGTCACAGAATAAATAGAAGTAAAGGTAAAAGATCACACAAATTTTATAGTGGTTTGACAAACTCCGGCCGGCGACCACTCCAATAATCTTTTTTTATACTGTAAGTTTACCAGTATAGTTTTTTTCGTAGAAAACTAGTGGAGGAAGAGATAAGAAATGATGAAGGAGAGCTTTTCGAAAAAAATTCCCTTGCAATGAGGCAAGCCTGCTATTTTTATAAGTGCAGATGTGCATGGATCGGGCTGAAATTTCAGCAGAAGAACCTCCAACCCATATGACCCGACCCACAAAATTTGGGATCGATTGGACACCAAAAAATAATTTAGCCAATTGTTCCATACTAATTCCAATGGGGCGATAATCATTTATGGGGTCCCACATGCCTCTAGTCCATGCTCCCAAAGTTTCACGCCATTTCCTCTTACTATTTGTGAGATATTGATCGATCTTCGCTATTTTTACTAGAAATTGGATCATAAGAGATCATTCCATGCTTCATCCTTTTGAGCTGTGATTGATCACGTGGGCTGTAACGACCTAGAATGTGACCGCTTTAAAATATATTATTTAGAGTGATTTCAAATATAAAATGTAAAAGGTTTTATGATTTAAATAATATTCGATAGGATTTGGAAGTAGAAACAAACATAAAAATAGTAACATTTGCCTATATCGACAAAAGTGACAAAATGCTGATTTCAGAAAAGTATGTTTCAATGGTTAAGTAAATTATCTTAATTAATTTATGAGTGTTTATATTTTTAATAGAATTATACAAATTTATTTTTAAATTTGGTTTGCACAAATAAATAGTTTAACTAAAACGTCAAAATTTGACCGTAAAACATTTTGTCGGAAAAACGACGTTTTGTCGATTAAAAGTTGTCGCAATATCGTCGCACCTTAATTTTCTTATATAGAAACATATATTCAAATAGTATAAGTATTAATTAATTCATTAAACATGTTTACTTTTACTAAATAAGATTAGAAAGCTTCTAGAAGTCATTAGTAAAAGTAAGTAAGAATTAACAAAAGTAAGAGAAAGTAAACATCAAATCACATCAAATCAAAGCCAACATAATTATGATATTCTTTACTTAATCTTTAAGTGAATAAGACATAAAGTAAGGATGTGAAAGAAGATATTAATTATTGAAAAAGTGTAGACTGCTTTAGGTTAAAGTAGGGTTAGTTTGGTAATTTGGTAAGAGGTTGTTTTGGTAATTCTCCATTTTTTCTTTTTCTATAAATATCCACCTCCTTCTTCACTTTCATTCACATTTCTTATTCTTATTTTCTCAAGCTTTTTCATTTTCTTCCTCTTCTCTTTAATGGATTCCATGCCATATAAAAAATTAGAAAGAAATAATGTCAAAATATTTATAATATTTCATGCCATATAGAAAATTAAAAAGAAATAATGTCAAAATATTTATAAAATATTTAGAAGAAACCAATGTTTATTCTCTTCAAATCAAACTCCTCTTTCTCCACATTTTGCCTCTTCTTCTCTCGGCCATAACTTCTTCAAAATCGACTAAAATTGTAAATTTCTTTTCTTTAAATCATGTATTTTTCCAGTGACTACAAATTTCATGTTAACCATCTCTTTCTAGAGTTAACTATGTCAAAAATACACTTCTTTCCAGTGTATTTTCTGGCCCAGTTTTTAGCCAAAGAATAAGCCATTTTGTTTTGATCATAACTAGATCATAACAGAACCAAATTAAGAAATTATTATTTTTATACCATATAAAATTTCACTGGCTATAACTTTTATGTTGATCAGTTTTTCCAGTTTTGAGATTTTTTATACCTGAAACTCAATTCTTTGAAGTGCATTTTCGAGCTTTATTTTTGTGAATCCAAGAATAGCTCTTTTTCTTTCGACCATATCTTCCTCAAAATTAACTAAAATCAAGTGATTCTTTTTTATTTAAGAGCATCCGGGATTTCCTTTCGATCTGTTCGACCCCTCTTCTTAGAAAAGAAAACATAGGCCAGGTACGTTCAGGGCACTGGTTGCTCCATCCCTAACCTTAGTTAAACACCTTGTTTTATCTTCCGAGATCTCACAAGCGGGATAAATGTACTAGTCGTTTCCGCATATCAGAGTTTCAACTTTATTTTGGAATTGTTTATAAATATTCCGAATTATCTTTCAAAATGCTTAATTATCCTTTTTAAACATTAACAATTTATTCTTGAAAATGTCGTTACATTTAAACTCATATTCTAAAAGTTATAGAATTCACACCAGAAAACTGCTGCGGAAAGTGCTAAATAAGCTTATTTGAATTAAACAACTTTTAAACATTCGATAATTCATATTTTCCAATCCAAATCTCTTTTAAATCATTTAAATAGATTTATCAAATTTATTCCATATTTTTCCATAATTAAAAACATCCATGTAAATAAAATTTCTGTTACGGTCACTTAACTGCACTAGCGCGATTTTTCTGGAAAATTGATTTGGACTTATTTCAAAATCTACTTATCGAAACTTTGATTATCTTTCTTCGTTTAGAAGATATGGGTATACTAGTCCAGAATTTTCTTATCTCGAAGAATTCCGAGCCATATTCCACTCTATACACTCATTTGAACTTTTGGCGTGAAATCGCGAACTACCGTTGCGCGACGCGTCTAGTTTTAACTTATTTTTTAATATTTGAAATAATCTATTCAAATTGGATTTCAACACTTATAAGATCGTTACAAATTATTTTAAATCAAAATTTTCACTTTTTAAAGTATTTAATATACATTTTCAATATTACCATATTATAATATTATTATATTCCCATTATTTTAATATTAAATTTTAAATTCCAATTTTAACTCAATTTCTATTCTAATCTCAAATTAAACTCATTGAAAACTTAGATTTCAAATCTTATTTCAATTTAATCTCAAACTAAATTTCACTTTTTCAAAATCGATTTCAATTTTAATTTCATTATTCATCTCAATTTCCATTTAGCTATCCTTTTCAAATCCGTTTCACTTCAAATTTCAAATTCTCTTCCATTTTAACTTTAATTTCACTTCTAAATGAAAAGAGACTTATTTTTCCACAATATCTCATATTACTAAAATATGGTCTTATTAAACAAAGGGATTACTTAACTAATAGAAATTTGATGTCCAAATTATCATCATAACCATACAACTATCATATAACACTAACATATCCAAAACGGTAAATATCATAACATTACGACGGATTATCCAACATATTCAAACAATCAAACAAACATTCATATCATCAAATAGTGATTATCTAACATAATAATTAAGCATGATAATCAATATAATTCAAAAAGCGTTGAGAAATTCTCAATAATAGATGACAGTGTCATATATCAGCCATTTTATAAATCCTTTGACAATGAAGAGTATTTCATAAGACCACGCCCACACATAAACACGGACGGATTTTTACCTTATGATAACTAAAACACTCATATATCAAAATGTTTGATATTATTTCTAATGACATTCTTTGAAAACATTTGCAAATAAACTTATTAATCTTAGTCGAAATTGTTACATTGATTAAATTCTAACATAATAGGTTTACAATCAAGTCCATAGGTTCTTATTGGCGAATGGATTTCCATACAAATGAGCAGGCACAGGATCTACCTTCCGAAGGGGTACACCTCTAGATGGATGTCTCGAGGACCATCACAAAGGATCCTCTACCAACGCAAGACCGGTCTATCTCTGTAACTAGACAGTAACGAATATGTCATCCCCCGGTCGTTACCGACCTTTAACCGAGCGCTCGTTTTCCATACACCACATTAATATACATCCCGAATGTCATAGCGGGAAGAAATATATCTCGAAGGGGATGATCATACCCTACTTGGGAATGACCCACTTAGCCTTGCTGCATCTAATCCTGTTTCAGTCATTTTCGGTTTGATATGGCTTGAGGCTACGATTATCATTTCACAAAGCACATATCACATCTTTGAATGCCACATTGCCATTTCCTTTTAACTACTAATTGCCTTGTACAGAAATAAAACCCTTGAGCTCGTACGTCTTAAGGAGGGTGTTAAGCTAAGAGAAGTTGCCTTCTCCATCACCATTGATGTACGTTTGTAAAAACCAATGTACGTAATCTTCAGAAATGAAATGTCAGACAAACGTCCATACAAGTTGTCCAGGAACAGGGCAAACCGAAGGCAGTCTCCTACTGCCAGTAGTAGCGAGTAGTCCTTGCAATCCGAAAAATCTCCACAACGAGGAGACCATTGCTATATATAACTTGGGAGCAACCCAGAAGTCAACAAGCAGTCCTCACGCTATAAAGATCCACGGTCTTCAATAATCATCATCATCAACATGTCTATACATTCGAACGTATAGATTGGTTCGAAGTGGTTTTCGAATGGGATTTACCCAAATCCGACCCCGGTTTCTTCAAAATCCAATATCGATAGGAAGTAAATATGAGTATACAGGATTTATTAAGTCTCTTTTCACTTTAATTCTTTTCGGACGATTTCGAAATCTCTTTCTTTTGACTTAGAATAATTTCTAAGAAATTCATTTTTTTTCTTTGGAAAATATCTCAAATTTCCTTACTTAATTCTTGATCAAATTCTTTAACTTTTAGGCGGGTCAAAAACAATGTTATTTAAGACATCGTTTACGATAAACCCTAAATCAATCTTAACAAACATTTTGAAGTAAATAGGATCATAGAAGTCATTCATTTTTGGAGATTTATTAACTTTTGGATAGTACCAATCCTCTTTTATTTTTGAAAACTTAACAGAATCTTTTTTTCGTGTCACGACCCGGATTTTCGAACCTGCTAAAATTGCTGAAAAATTCGTCCGTTCTAAAACTACTAATGAAAACTACCAACTTAATACACCATATTTGATAAATATTCAACAATATTAAATGCATGGGATAAAATTTCAATTTTTACAAGTTGTCAGAGTAATCAATTAATATACTAGGTGTGCTTATATACAAACCAAATACAAATAAATCTAACGCTGCACAACTCTAATAAGAGAGACAGCAATAGCCATTCCTACTAACTCAATAAACATGTCAAATGCGGAATAAAATAGTAAGTAGGAAAAATACAATAACACGAGATAAACAACAACCATTAACAGATAAACATGAAAAGGTTATATCATTTTAGGGGCTGCATCACTACCACTTGTGAATGCCTACGTACCCCTATCTAATTGGGTATCAAATTAGATACAGATCAAGCCAACGTAGTTCTCCTACCGCAAATAGGACTCATGGAGCCTACGATGCAACAAACAAGTATGCAATTCCCAAAACTACCCACTTAGGCTTAATCTTTAAATTTAGATTTTCAAATCTAATCACCTTTAAGGAAATTATCTCTTTGGACTTTATTCTCGTATTCTTATTTCAAACTTTTGAAATATATATATATATATATCCTCTATATTCAAATTATACTTTACTTCGGGATCTTAAATCAAATCACTTTTGAAAAGTTTATTTGGAAATCCCAAATACTGTAATAAAACATATCAAACCATAGGCAACAAGATCGGGAGGTTTCTCCCAATAACAAGGCAACTGGGTCCCAGCCTTAATACGATTGATAAATAAGTATATCCCTCTATTCTAAGAGCGGACTACACCAAAAACGCATGCCCACATTTTTAGTTACGGGTTACCCGAATCATTGGTAACATAACAAATCATTTTATATCCCGAAGCGATAAATCATTTTACACTAATACTCACAAGTGCTTTCAAATCTATAATAATTTTCATTTCCCAAATCTGTTCAAAAATCATCTTAAAACCATCGGGTTTAGTCCTCAAAATTCTTTCCATTTTATAAAACACTTTTATAAAACCATTCATTATATAAATCACTTTTATATAATATAACTTCAAAATATTCATTGCCAAACATTTCTATTTCTTTTAAAGGGAAAACATTTCATAACAATTCCAATTGAAAACCAATTTTCAAAAAAATTCATTAAATTGAAGTGAACCAAATATTACCGCTAAACACCTTATAATCAAATTGTGAAATAAATCACAAGGTGTTAGCCTACAATTATTTTCTACCCAACCTATGTATATGGATAATAAATTGCTCATAAACTAGTCGAGAAAGGTCAATAATCAATAATAATAATCAGTGCTTATAAACTGGTCGAGCAAAGTCAATAATCAATAAATAATAATCAGTGCTCATAAACTGGTCGAGCCTAATTCAAACAATCAATCAATGAAATAAACGTAATAATAAATGATAAACAATGCTTCATTCTATCAAATATTTACAACACTTTAATGGTTTGATATTTATTTTGGAGCATCCGGGCTTTCCCTTCAACATGTTTCGTCCCTCACCCAAGTCTCCTTGGATCTCACAGACGAAACACATATACTAGTCGTTTCTGCATACCCCGTTAAGGATTTAACTTCTAAATTTTAAATTACTTAATTAACCATCCAAACATAATATTGAGCACGAAAATCAAATCATTGTTCTAGAAAACAAGTAAAAAGAATTTAACAAGGGATTTCAAACAACTTAACACTTAAAGTTCTTTCAACTTAGCAATGCTTTTAACAAACATAAAATAAGAAATAACTTACTTTGGATTCCACTCCGTAAAACTTTAAGGCAAGGAACTTAAGATCTAACGCATACTTCCTACCATGCTTCGGAACCAAATGAATATAAGCTCGAATTCCTCCTTCCTAGCGCTTGGCTAAGGTTTGAGATGGAAGTTGGCCGAAAGTATAAAGAAGAAGTGGTGGAGCTTTGAACTTGAATTCTCAAAATTAGACCCGAAAAATAGGTCATAATCTCTCTTGCTTTTGACTCTTTTATTCTCAAAATTTGAAAAACTTATTAACAGAATAGTTGTATCAAATTCTTTTTTCTTGAATTTTAAAAAAAGAATCACTTGATTTTAGTTAATTTTGAGGAAAATATGGTCGAAAGAAAAAGAGCTATTCTTGGATTCACAAAAATAAAGCTTGTAATGCACTTCAAAGAGTTGAGCTTCAGGTATAGAAAACCTCGAAACTGGAAAAAGTGATAAACATAAAAGTGGTAGCCGCTAAAATCTTATATGTGCAAAAAAAAGAATATCTTAATTTGGGTCCGTGATGATCAAGTTATGATCAAAACAATATGGCTTATTCTCTGGATTAAAACTGGATCAGAAAATGCACTGGAAAGAAGTGTATTTTTGACATAGTTAACTTTAGAAAGAGATAAAGTAGTCAATATGAAAGCTGTAGCCACTGGAAAAATACATGATTTAAAGAAAATAAATTTACAATTTGAGTCGGTTTTGAAGAAGTTATGGCCAAGAGGATAAGAGGCAAAATGTGGAGAAAAGAGGAGTGATTTGAAGAGAATAAACATTGATTTCTTTTAAATATTTTACAAATATTTCGACATTATTTCTTTTTAATTTTTTATATAGCATGGAATCCATTAAAGAGAATAGGAAGAAGATGAAAAATCTTGAGAAAATAAGAAGAAGAAATGTGAATGAATCTGAAGAAGGAGGTGGATATTTATAGAAAAAGAAAGAAGTGGAAAATTACCAAAACAATCTCTTACCAAATTACCAAACTAACATTACTTTAACCTAAAGAAATCTACACTTTTTCAATACTTAACATCATTTTTCACATCCTTAATTTATGTCTTATTCACTTAAAGATTAAGTAAAGAATATCATAATTATGTTGGCTTTGATTTGATGTGATTTGATATTTACTTTTTCTTACTTTTGTTAATTCTTACTTACTTTTACTAATGATTTCTAGAAGTTTTCTAATCTTATTTAGTAAAAGTAAACATGTTTAATGAATTAATTAATACTTACACTATTTGAATATATGTTTCTATATAAGAAAATAAAGGTGTGACGATGTTTCGACAACTTTTAATTGACAAAACGTCTTTTTTCCGACAAAATGTTTTACGGTCACATTTTGACGTTTTAGTTAAACTATTTATTTATGTAAACCAATTTTAAAAATATATTTATATGATGCTATTTAAAAATATAAATACTCATAAATTAATTAATATTATTTACTTAACCATTGAAACATACTTTTCTGAAATCAGCATTTTGTCACTTTTGTCGATATAGGCAAATGTTACTATTTTTATGTTTATTTCTACATCCAAATCCTATCGAATGTTATTTAAATCATAAAACCTTTTATATTTTATATTTAAATCACTCTAAATAATATATTTTAAAGCGGTCAAATTCTAGATCGTTCTCCCCATGATATTGGCTACTTGCTGTCCAAATTTCATGCAATTCAAACGTATCGTTTGTGAGATATCGCATTTTCCGTCAAATTATGGATCGTTTTGTTGATTTGTATGATCATTCCAATAACGATCGACTTAATTTCCAAGATTTCATCCTTTTGAGCATAAGATTTATCGTGGGGGTGCTCCATGATGTAAGGGACTTGGCCTCTAAATTTCATGCAATTCCGACATACCGTCTGTGAGATGCCAGTTTTTTGTAAAAATATGGATCGCTATGCTGATTTGTACGGTCGTTCCAATAAAGATTGGCTTAATTTCCAAGATTTCATTCTTTTGAGCTACAACCTATAATAGGGTGCTTGTAACGACCCGTTGAAATTAATAATATTTAATAAATTAAATTAATATAATTTCTAATTTGTTTAAGAATAAATGTAGAAATTTGGTATAGTAGTTGTAACCTAGTGTAACAATAAAATTTTATGACAATAGATTTGGATAATGTAATTTGTCACTTTTTGTTAAAAGTAAATTTTAAGAAATCAATAAATGTTGAATTGAGAATATTAATAAAAAATATTAAATAAAATGAGATTCATTAATATAAAATCAGTAGTGAAGATGTCACCTTTGGTTGTAATAAAGGTGAATGCTATTAGTGGATGTCAACACTTAATAAAATTTATTTAGAATAAAAAGAATTTAAATGCATGTTTGAATAGAGTATTAAATTGATAGATTAAGCGTAAGTAATTAGAATTTAACCCTATAAGATATGGAACTGAATGTATGAATATAATTTTGTAGAAATAGTTAATTAACAACTTATTTGTGCATACCCAATTTAATATAAATAACAAAAGGGCTAGCACTTGATGTGCCTAAGTATTAATATATTGGAACTATAATAAAATAGAGAGTTTGGTAGTAAATAGAAATAAAAAGACCGTTATTAACTAGTAAATTAATAAATGGATTCTAACAATAGGTAGTAATTAATGCGTGTATATTGGGCATTTGCGGATTACCAATTTTTCTACCTATTCATATAATTTATTTATGTAAATCTAAACCTATGACAACATTTTGTTAATAAATGTTGGAAGTGAATTTGAATATATCAAAGGATAACAAGTGTTTAGGTTAACCATTTATTTTATTTAGTTAAGAAGGGAAATAGATTGAAATAAAGCTAATTTAATTTTTTTGGTTGTTAATGGGTATAGTTAAATAAGGAGAAGTTATAGGAAATAAAACGCGCACTAATGAGATGTAATATAATTCCAAAGTTATTTATACCCACAAATAGGTTAATTACTGTATAGAAAGAGTCTAAATCAATAAATGAATTTATTAAGATTACATTTATAATTTTATAACCTTTATGCTGATTTAAGTTCAATTAATTTATTTGATTAAATAGTGCAGTAGCGTAGTTTTGTGCGGTAGTTGAAATAGCTAATTCTTTTAAGTGAAGTTAAGGCTAATTCTATGTATATATTTGACCTATTGTTGATATAGATTCTAGGAAGCAGGATCTATTAATTAAATGGAGTATTAGATTCAATAATTGCATTTATCGCATAAATAAAGAGAATATAACGGTTAAAATTGGCGTTATTGAAATTAAAAAGGAATGGGGGAATAATAATTTGAAATCATTGCAATAGATATTAATTTAAGGTTACCTTAAATAAATTAAGGTAATAAATGGAGGATAGTGTAAATATCTTTATAATACGATGATTTGTGTAGTTAGGATAGTTTTGATTTGTCACTTAAGATGGAGGATTTTTATAAAATGTAATAAATGCAGTTTAAACTAAGGCATTGACGTTTGGGTATTTAAGAAGTGATAAACTAAAATTTATTTATTTATTTGAAAATTTGAAATCCAATTTGTGGATTATTGCAAATAAGTGAAATTTGTGTTTAACCATTACATCGATAGGAATAAATTAAATTTAAAGTTATATTAATAAAATTTGGACTAGAGAAATGATATGAATCGGTTTTAAAAGCCTTAAATATAAAATGGGAAGTAGACGAGATTTCACGTTACAACCATTTTTAAAAAATCCTGATGTATGTAGAAATATTTATGAAATATAACGTAAACCAATGTTGAATCAAAAGAATAGAGTCAACACTTATTTATTCATTTAATGTGATATAACTACGAGTATGATTTATTGCAAATTACATGGAAATCTAATATATAGGACATTACCTAAAAAGGAAGAGTAGATAAAATTTATGATAAACATATTTGTATATGAAGGTTATTGATTTAAGGAGAAATTGGGCAAGTTTTATGTATTTGGGTTAAGTGCAACCTTTAATAGATAAATTTAGTGCAATTAAAGAAATTGACAATTAATATTTCGATAACCTAAAATTTGATGGGATAAGAGCATTTGGGTAATGAAGGGATGACAAATATTAGCTATGATTCTAGAAGGAATTAAATAGATAATGGGAAGATTAAAATCAGGTTCTAAGCAATAATTATCAAATAACAGAAGTTTAGGAGTAAAGTGAGATAATTGAAAATTTTAATCATTCATATAAGTCATTTGTTTATTAATATGAGTTAGCTAATAAATTTAATTTGGGCAATACCTATATATTGGAAACACATTTGTAAAGTGTAATTAATTGAATTTGGTGAATTGGGAATGAATCCAAGGTTATAGGAATTGATGTAATACTACGCAAATAAAAGGTAACCGCATAAAATCAATGTTTCGTAATAAATTGTAATTGATAATTAAGTAGGAATGGGTTTGAATTTGACAAAAAGGAAAATTTATTATTTTCTTACCCATCTATTCAATCTATTAAATTTGATCAGATCCATTTGCAATTAAACGAATTTATTTACAAGTTAGTATGTATTTAGCTGATAACTATAAACCAATTAGGGCAATTGGGTATATATATATTACCAGTTAAGTTATATAAGATAATGGTTGACTTAATTAAGGGAGTTTATGTAATAATTTCATTTATTTTGTAAATGGAAATAAAACGTTAATGATAACAAGGATTCAAAATTTACCATCTATTTAGTATATTAAGTATAATTGATAATCAACTGCAGCAAGTAATAAATAATAAATACGTAACGTTAAATGAAGTAATATTTGAAATTTAATATTTAGAAACTATGTAAATATAAGTGCAGATGAAATTGGGGATATTTACATATTGAAATATGAATCCAATGATAAATCAATCTAATTGACAATAAATAATGGAAAGTAAATTTAATTAAATTTTGGAAATTTAATATATATATATATATACAGTTATAAACCCTAGCTCCATCCTATTGTCATTTGCTGTATATTCATTTCTTCATCTCCTTCTCCTCCTCAAATGGTTGCAAAACCTAGATCTACTTCAATCCAAATTTCAATGAAAATGCAAACACTTCAGAAAAATTCCACAAAAAAATATATGTTAATGTTCTCGAGGCACGTAATCTACTGGTGCAATTCGTTTTCTGTTTTGAACATTCGTTTGACCAGAATTAATTCAAACAGTCCGTGACCATTCATCATCGTCGTCGCAAACTTCGTCGGATCGTCAAACCTTTTCTGGGTTTTGTAGAGTGGACGATGGGGATCGCATCTATATGGTTTGTGTGTCGTTTTATTTATTTTCAATTTTGAATTCAATCATTATTTTTCACCATAACTTTCTCATACAAAGTCGGATTCACACGAAATTTCTTTTGTTAGGATCGTAATTTAATTCCGGATTTGATGACGCTGGTTTGGACGAATTCCGAGAAGGGCGAATTTTTGGGTTTAAATCGAATTTAAATTCGATTTAAATTCCAAAGGTGAGTGTTTAAACCCACTCACAACTACTAGAAGCTTTTATGTTTGTTAAACTAATTTTAGAAATGAATAGAAATTTATTTATGAGTATTTGGCATGTTTATTTTATTCATATCTGTTGAATTGCATTTATTTAATTTAACTGTTAATTTAATTAATTTATTGCGTATAAATTTACAGTTAAAATTTATTTGTTTGTATATGAACTGCTAGTTAACAGTTATATAATTTATTACTGAATATAGACTGTAGATTAATAGCTGTTAAATTTATTTTGAATAAAATTGCCAGTATTACCTGTTATGTAGTACCAAAAATAATATTGTTATTGATTGATACTGATTGATGATTGCGATTTGGATGATGGATGATGTTGATGAATGGATGTTTATTGTATATCATTAAATTGCAAATTATCATGCATATTTCATTTCATTCGGGATTGTGGTTTGAAATGATATACAACCGCAAAATTTTATATCTTTTAAATTGCGGATTGAAATGATAAATATCCGTATCACTTGACCATAGGATAGAAAATTATATACAGGCACCGCGGCATATATATAACTATTTAAAGGTGATTTCTATGGTTTGGATGGAATACGGTTTATAATAATCTTAAATTTTATATTGTATAAATATTATTCTTCCATATATATACATATGAAGTTGAAAATTTTGAAATTAAAAGGTGTATAAATCTCTTTATTAAAAATGGAATTTTTTTTAAGAAAATGGAGTTTGATAATTTTTATCATATGTGTAAATGTTAAGTTTGGAAATTTTAAGATATGATATTTATAATTGGATTTTTTCCAAGATAAATTGAAATGAATATTCTAGTATAATTTGAATTGAAAAAAATATATATTTTATTACTAGAAATTGGAGTTCTTATTTATTTATGGATTTTATGTGAATATTCAAGACTAAATAATAGAACATTTAATTTGGTTGAAGGAATAAATTCCAACTTTAGTTTTGAAATATTAATACTCCAAATGGATATATATATATATATATATATATATATATATATATATATATATATATATATAAATTGAAGTGGTTTTGGAACTTGAGAGAGATAATACAAATTTTGGTTTAGACTTTAATAAAGAAATGTATTTGTAAAGCCATGAGAACTATTTCTTTACAAAGTAACATTTAAGTTAAACCTTTTAATTCATATACCGTTGAATATCCAAACCATTCAAGTTTTAGAAGTTATGATTTTAAATTATGATTTTCAAAATACTATGCTTTGAAAATATTTGATTTTCAGACGATATGAAGTTAAAGCATTTTGATTTTGGAAAAGAATTATATTTGGGATAAGTGATAAAATATGGTTTTGGGTTTTGAAATGATATCGTATTCATGGTTATGAAATGGAATGTTTATTCTGATTTTTAAAGTATAACCTATTTTTAAATGACCGCGGTGTTATAATAACGATGGGTTGGCAAAGAGACCGGGATCGGATATCTGACATACTCTCTGTCGATACCGAAAACCACTTTGACTAACCGTGTACGCGGTGGAGATTCCAGAATGAAGTAGGTGGTGGTGACGTTTCCTGTAAGGTAAATACGTGGACCCGACTCCCGTGAGTTGGCATAAGGTGGCTAAAACAGGAGCGATTCTCAGGCCAATGAGGTCATTCCTCTGATCGGACCCTCCTCTTCGATATTATACTTTGATTTTGGATTGATTTAGTGGCCACTTCTATATTTTGATTTTGGGGAGTTAGTCCGAGGTGGGCGGTAACTGCGGCTACGCGTTTCCACCAGCCTGGATAGCAATTGGTATATCTACCCTGGCATTGCCTAGTTGTGCCGTGTCACCTACCATACCGAGCCTTTACTACGAGTTTCTATTTGTGTCGTACCTATGGAGTATCCTCTGGTAGCTTCCCGATCAGGAGGTATTACGGTACTGTATAGACTATTGACATTATTTGTGTTAAGGGCTATATGGGTAACCCCTTAACGCTATTAAAAAGTAAGTTTATTTTATAAATAGACACTATTATAATAGCGCAATATACTACATAGTAAATAGTTTAACGGATCCTTAGGAGACGTAAATCCCGAGCATCTCTTGAGTTACTGTACTCATATTTATTTCTGTTAATTTAACTCACATAAGATCTTTTAGTTCTGACTCGAGTGTTTTTGTCTTTTCAAATTCGCTCGGGTCAGTCCGAGCGTTTCAGGATCGAAGACTTTAGCTTTGAAGGACGAAGACGAAGGAGTCGTATTATTATTATCTATAGTATTGCACCACACTCATACTGTTCCGCTGCATTGATTGTATTGGTAGGTGTAACTCTGATATTTATTGTATAAAGCAAATCAAGTGTTTGTAAACTGTTTTGAACTGTATATTTATTATTATATTTTATCCTTCCGCTGTGAGATTCTGTTTTGTTTTATTTCTTCTCTGTTTTCTTATTTACCCCATAATAATCCGCCCTTGCGTATGCTTTGAATTGGCACGTATGTCGGTTTAAAGTGTGCGAAAAGGCGGGATGTTACAGTTGGTATCAGAGCTTTGGTTTAGCGATAAACCTTGGCTTTGTGGGGTTTGACTCTTTATTAATAGGGTAGTAATACCCTATGGGAGTCGCTGAGTGTATATATATATGAGAGAGCGTATTTGTTAGTATTAATAAAAGATTTTGATATTGTGTTAATCTGTTCCGCTTTGTATTTATAAATTCTGGTTGATGCATGGGACGCTATGTCATCAATAGGGATTTCTAAACACTTAATAGGACAGACCGACATAATATTTGTTTTTAATATAGGTGAATGAAATAATTTTGCCTATTATATTTTCCATATATAAAAATATTTTTATAAAGATATATTTTGGTTGCTATAGTTGGGTGTTAGGTAATAAAAATATTTGTAATGAATTAAAGCTAAGTTGAATTTTAATAAATCAAATTAGAGATTTTAGAACTTAAGTCCGGGATTTTTGAAATCTTCTTTCAAAGGATTTATGAAATATAATGATTTGGTTTATAAATATTTTCTTATATAAATATTTAGTATAATTCGAAAGAATTGGTTTAAGAGGATTTTGAAGAAAATAAGTTTGTACTTTCCTCTCTGTCGCTGCAAAATAATTTCGGTGATGACGGCCGCATCGACTTCCATTTTCGAGTTTCGAAGGGAAAGGCCACTGTAGTAAGTTCTACTGCAGATTTGTTTGAAATTATTTAAAATTTTAATTGTTTAAAGGTAATTAGAGATATAAAAGTTGTAAGAAATTAATTATCTATTATTTTAAAGTAATTTTGGAATTTGACCCGGTATTAATTCTTGAATTTCCATTAATTAGTTGTAAAAAAAAATAAAAAAAATAAAAAAAAATTTGAGGTTAGTAAAATAAAGGTTAAGTAATCAATGAATTAAAAGGGTTGAGATTAAACTTGTATAAGTTCTTTTGCTTTTTCTTTAACATAAATAACTTACCAAGTATAAAAAGTTGAAATGTAAATTAAGAGTGGAATAGAATATTATGCAAGTAGAATTTTTGGAAATAATGAAGTATTCAATAAATTACTGTTATAAATAAGAATTTAATGGTATTAACTTAAGTGATGATTGGAATTTTACTAAAATTAAAGGTTGTATTATTAATAGGTGATTTTAACCGTAAGAAAGTAAAAATGAAATTCCTTAATTTATAAAGTTTGATTGTAGGGTTATTAACTTAAGTACGCCTTAATTTCCCCTATTCTAATATAATAGAAAGTAGGAAAAATATAAATGAATGCAATCCATAGTTAATGAATGAGTAAAATCTTTCATTTATAGGAATGCAAGTTATAAGGTTAATAAATTAAGTGTAAGTAGAGGGTTACTGTAATTAAATATAATGGAAACTTCAACATTAAATAAATGAATGAGATTAAAGGTAAGTTGAAATTGTAGGTTATAAAACAAATATATGTTAATTAAAGGAATGAAAAGAAACTTGTAAATTTTCACTTACATTCTTAAAATATATATAACTTACCATAAAATAAAAGTTGCAATTGCTAGTAAGAAAGTGTAAAGGGAAATCTTACAAGTGAAGCTTGAGGTAATTAAAGTATTCAATTAATTGCTGTTAAACTTAAGCTAAATCGGAAATTTTACTATATAAGAAAGGTAAGTAGAATAAATGGGCGATATAAACTTTAGTCAATAAATTGGAACACAAATATGATAATTTTGTAATAAATGAAAATGAAAATTGTAAGAAGTAAAGGGATCACTCCATAAATGAAAGAAAGAAAATCAAACCATTGAAGCATGAGATAAATGTATAATAAATAAATTTGGGTGTTGGTTTGAATTGTGTTGTTTGATTTATGTTGTTGGGTAAGAAATTTGAAGTGGTTAAATGAATAAGTATCTATCTTTGTTCCATCTAAGACTGTTGAGTAAAGGATGCACTTGATAGTTAATTTCATTTCATACAAATTTCAAGTTTGAACCCAAACAACTATTTGTTTGATGGATTAAATGGTTGCTTTGTTTGTGTATGTATGTTGTTTGTAAGGTTGATGGTTGTTGACTTGTTTGGTTGATTAATGATTGAATCCACTTGAATAGTTCACTTTAAAATAAATAATATTTGAAATAAGATGTACTGTTTTATTCTTCCTTCTCCCTTCTTTTTCCTTTTCGGGGATGAAAAGTTTTGAGCGGGGGAGATTGTAACGACCCGTTGAAATTAATAATATTTAATAAATTAAATTAATATAATTTCTAATTTGTTTAAAAATAAATGTAGAAATTTGGTATAGTAGTTGTAACCTAGTGTAACAATAAAATTTTATGACAATAGATTTGGATAATGTAATTTGTCACTTTTTGTTAAAAGTAAATTTTAAGAAATCAATAAATGTTGAATTGAGAATATTAATAAAAAAATATTAAATAAAATGAGATTCATTAATATAAAATCAGTAGTGAAGATGTCACCTTTGGTTGTAATAAAGGTGAATGCTATTAGTGGATGTCAACACTTAATAAAATTTATTTAGAATAAAAAGAATTTAAATGCATGTTTGAATAGAGTATTAAATTGATAGATTAAGCGTAAGTAATTAGAATTTAACCCTATAAGATATGGAACTGAATGTATGAATATAATTTTGTAGAAATAGTTAATTAACAACTTATTTGTGCATACCCAATTTAATATAAATAACAAAAGGGCTAGCACTTGATGTGCCTAAGTATTAATATATTGGAACTATAATAAAATAGAGAGTTTGGTAGTAAATAGAAATAAAAAGACCGTTATTAACTAGTAAATTAATAAATGGATTCTAACAATAGGTAGTAATTAATGCGTGTATATTGGGCATTTGCGGATTACCAATTTTTCTACCTATTCATATAATTTATTTATGTAAATCTAAACCTATGGCAACATTTTGTTAATAAATGTTGGAAGTGAATTTGAATATATCAAAGGATAACAAGTGTTTAGGTTAACCATTTATTTTATTTAGTTAAGAAGGGAAATAGATTGAAATAAAGCTAATTTAATTTTTTTGGTTGTTAATGGGTATAGTTAAATAAGGAGAAGTTATAGGAAATAAAACGCGCACTAATGAGATGTAATATAATTCCAAAGTTATTTATACCCACAAATAGGTTAATTACTGTATAGAAAGAGTCTAAATCAATAAATGAATTTATTAAGATTACATTTATAATTTTATAACCTTTATGCTGATTTAAGTTCAATTAATTTATTTGATTAAATAGTGCAGTAGCGTAGTTTTGTGCGGTAGTTGAAATAGCTAATTCTTTTAGGTGAAGTTAAGGCTAATTCTATGTATATATTTGACCTATTGTTGATATAGATTCTAGGAAGCAGGATCTATTAATTAAATGGAGTATTAGATTCAATAATTGCATTTATCGCATAAATAAAGAGAATATAACGGTTAAAATTGGCGTTATTGAAATTAAAAAGGAATGGGGGAATAATAATTTGAAATCATTACAATAGATATTAATTTAAGGTTACCTTAAATAATTTAAGGTTACCTTAAATAAATTAAGGTAATAAATGGAGGATAGTGTAAATATCTTTATAATACGATGATTTGTGTAGTTAGGGTAGTTTTGATTTGTCACTTAAGATGGAGGATTTTTATAAAATGTAATAAATGCAGTTTAAATTAAGGCATTGACGTTTGGGTATTTAAGAAGTGATAAACTAAAATTTATTTATTTATTTGAAAATTTGAAATCCAATTTGTGGATTTATTGCAAATAAGTGAAATTTGTGTTTAACCATTACATCGATAGGAATAAATTAAATTTAAAGTTATATTAATAAAATTTGGACTAGAGAAATGATATGAATCGGTTTTAGAAGCCTTAAATATAAAATGGGAAGTAGACGAGATTTCACGTTACAACCATTTTTAAAAAATCCTGATGTATGTAGAAATATTTATGAAATATAACGTAAACCAATGTTGAATCAAAAGAATAGAGTCAACACTTATTTATTCATTTAATGTGATATAACTACGAGTATGATTTATTGCAAATTACATGGAAATCTAATATATAGGACATTACCTAAAAAGGAAGAGTAGATAAAATTTATGATAAACATATTTGTATATGAAGGTTATTGATTTAAGGAGAAATTGGGCAAGTTTTATGTATTTGGGTTAAGTGCAACCTTTAATAGATAAATTTAGTGCAATTAAAGAAATTGACAATTAATATTTCGATAACCTAAAATTTGATGGGATAAGAACATTTGGGTAATAAAGGGATGACAAATATTAGCTATGATTCTAGAAGGAATTAAATAGATAATGGGAAGATTAAAATCAGGTTCTAAGCAATAATTATTAAATAACAGAAGTTTAGGAGTAAAGTGAGATAATTGAAAATTTTAATCATTCATATAAGTCATTTGTTTATTAATATGAGTTAGCTAATAAATTTAATTTGGGCAATACCTATATATTGGAAACACATTTGTAAAGTGTAATTAATTGAATTTGGTGAATTGGGAATGAATCCAAGGTTATAGGAATTGATGTAATACTACGCAAATAAAAGGTAACTGCATAAAATCAATGTTTCGTAATAAATTGTAATTGATAATTAAGTAGGAATGGGTTTGAATTTGACAAAAAGGAAAATTTATTATTTGCTTACCCATCTATTCAATCTATTAAATTTGATCAGATCCATTTGCAATTAAACGAATTTATTTACAAGTTAGTATGTATTTAGCTGATAACTATAAACCAATTAGGGCAATTGGGTATATATATATTACCAGTTAAGTTATATAAGATAATGGTTGACTTAATTAAGGGAGTTTATGTAATAATTTCATTTATTTTGTAAGTGGAAATAAAACGTTAATGATAACAAGTATTCAAAATTTACCATCTATTTAGTATATTAAGTATAATTGATAATCAACTGCAGCAAGTAATAAATAATAAATACGTAACGTTAAATGAAGTAATATTTGAAATTTAATATTTAGAAACTATGTAAATATAAATGCAGATGAAAATGGGGATATTTACATATTGAAATATGAATCCAATGATAAATCAATCTAATTGACAATAAATAATGGAAAGTAAATTTAATTAAATTTTGGAAATTTAATATATATATATACAGTTATAAACCCTAGCTCCATCCTATTGTCATTTGCTGTATATTCATTTCTTCATCTTCTCCTCCTCCTCAAATGGTTGCAAAACCTAGATCTACTTCAATCCAAATTTCAATGAAAATGCAAACACTTCAGAAAAATTCCATAAAAAAATATATGTTAATGTTCTCGAGGCACGTAATCTACTGGTGCAATTCGTTTTCTGTTTTGAACATTCGTTTGACCAGAATTAATTCAAACAGTCCGTGACCATTCATCATCGTCGTCGCAAACTTCGTCGGATCGTCAAACCTTTTCTGGGTTTTGTAGAGTGGACGATGGGGATCGCATCTATATGGTTTGTGTATCGTTTTATTTATTTTCAATTTTGAATTCAATCATCATTTTTCGCCATAACTTTCTCATACAAAGTCGGATTCACACGAAATTTCTTTTGTTAGGATCGTAATTTAATTCCGGATTTGATGACGCTGGTTTGGACGAATTCCGAGAAGGGCGAATTTTTGGGTTTAAATCGAATTTAAATTCGATTTAAATTCCAAAGGTGAGTGTTTAAACCCACTCACAACTACTAGAAGCTTTTATGTTTGTTAAACTAATTTTAGAAATGAATAGAAATTTATTTATGAGTATTTGGCATGTTTATTTTATTCATATCTGTTGAATTGCATTTATTTAATTTAACTGTTAATTTAATTAATTTATTGCGTATAAATTTACAGTTAAAATTTATTTGTTTGTATATGAACTGCTAGTTAACAGTTATATAATTTATTACTGAATATAGACTGTAGATTAATAGCTGTTAAATTTAATTTGAATAAAATTGCCAGTATTACGTGTTATGTAGTACCAAAAATAATATTGTTATTGATTGATACTGATTGATGATTGCGATTTGGATGATGGATGATGTTGATGAATGGATGTTTATTGTATATCATTAAATTGCAAATTATCATGCATATTTCATTTCATTCGGGATTGTGGTTTGAAATGATATACAACCGCAAAATTTTATATCTTTTAAATTGCGGATTGAAATGATAAATATCCGTATCACTTGACCATAGGATAGAAAATTATATACATGCACCGCGGTATATATATAACTATTTAAAGGTGATTTCTATGGTTTGGATGGAATACGGTTTATAATAATCTTAAATTTTATATTGTATAAATATTATTCTTCCATATATATACATATGAAGTTGAAAATTTTGAAATTAAAAGGTGTATAAATCTCTTTATTAAAAATGGAATTTTTTTTAAGAAAATGGAGTTTGATAATTTTTATCATATGTGTAAATGTTAAGTTTGGAAATTTTAAGATATGATATTTATAATTGGATTTTTTCCAAGATAAATTGAAATGAATATTCTAGTATAATTTGAATTGAAAAAAATATATATTTTATTACTAGAAATTGGAGTTCTTATTTATTTATGGATTTTATGTGAATATTCAAGACTAAATAATAGAACATTTAATTTGGTTGAAGGAATAAATTCCAACTTTAGTTTTGAAATATTAATACTCCAAATGGATATATATATATATATATATATATATATATATATAAATATATATATAAATTGAAGTGGTTTTGGAACTTGAGAGAGATAATACAAATTTTGGTTTAGACTTTAATAAAGAAATGTATTTGTAAAGCCATGAGAACTATTTCTTTACAAAGTAACATTTAAGTTAAACCTTTTAATTCATATACCGTTGAATATCCAAACCATTCAAGTTTTAGAAGTTATGGTTTTAAATTATGATTTTCAAAATACTATGCTTTGAAAATATTTGATTTTCAGACGATATGAAGTTAAAGCATTTTGATTTTGGAAAAGAATTATATTTGGGATAAGTGATAAAATATGGTTTTGGGTTTTGAAATGATATCGTATTCATGGTTATGAAATGGAATGTTTATATTGATTTTTAAAGTATAACCTATTTTTAAATGACCGCGGTGTTATAATAACGATGGGTTGGCAAAGAGACCGGGATCGGATATCTGACATACTCTCTGTCGATACCGAAAACCACTTTGACTAACCGTGTACGCGGTGGAGATTCCAGAATGAATTAGGTGGTGGTGACGTTTCCTGTAAGGTAAATACGTGGACCCGACTCCCGTGAGTTGGCATAAGGTGGCTAAAACAGGAGCGATTCTCAGGCCAATGAGGTCATTCCTCTGATCGGACCCTCCTCTTCGATATTATACTTTGATTTTGGATTGATTTAGTGGCCACTTCTATATTTTGATTTTGGGGAGTTAGTCCGAGGTGGGCGGTAACTGCGGTTACGCGTTTCCACCAGCCTGGATAGCAATTGGTATATCTACCCTGGCATTGCCTAGTTGTGCCGTGTCACCTACCATACCGAGCCTTTACTACGAGTTTCTATTTGTGTCGTACCTATGGAGTATCCTCTGGTAGCTTCCCGATCAGGAGGTATTACGGTACTGTATAGACTATTGGCATTATTTGTGTTAAGGGCTATATGGGTAACCCCTTAACGCTATTAAAAAGTAAGTTTATTTTATAAATAGACACTATTATAATAGCGCAATATACTACATAGTAAATAGTTTAACGGATCCTTAGGAGATGTAAATCCCGAGCATCTCTTGAGTTACTGTACTCATATTTATTTCTGTTAATTTAACTCACATAAGATCTTTTAGTTCTGACTCGAGTGTTTTTGTCTTTTTAAATTCGCTCGGGTCAGTCCGAGCGTTTCAGGATCGAAGACTTTAGCTTTGAAGGACGAAGACGAAGGAGTCGTATTATTATTATCTATAGTATTGCACCACACTCATACTGTTCCGCTGCATTGATTGTATTGGTAGGTGTAACTCTGATATTTATTGTATAAAGCAAATCAAGTGTTTGTAAACTGTTTTGAACTGTATATTTATTATTATATTTTATCCTTCCGCTGTGAGATTCTGTTTTGTTTTATTTCTTCTCTGTTTTCTTATTTACCCCATAACAATCCGCCCTTGCGTATGCTTTGAATTGGCACGTGTGTCGGTTTAAAGTGTGCGAAAAGGCGGGATGTTACAGTGCTCCATGAAGTAAGAGACTTGCCCTCCAAATTTAATGCAATTTTGACGTATCGTTTTTGAGATATCTCGTTTTCCATAAAAACATGGATCGTTATGCTGATTTGTGCGATTATTCCAATAATGATCGGCCTAATTTCCAAGATTTCATATTTTTGAGCTATGATCGTTCATGGGGTTGCTCCATGATGTAATAGACTTGCCCTCCCATTTTCGTGCAATTTTGACGTACTATTGTGAGATATTGCATTTTCTGTAAAACTTTGGATCGTTATGTTGATTTGCACGATCATTCCAATAACGATCGGCTTAATTTTCAAGATTTCATCTTTTTGAGCTACGATCGGTGGTGGTTCCCATGATGTAAGAGACTTTCTCTTCAAATTCATGCAATTCCAATGTACTGTTTATGAGATATCACATTTCTCGTAAAACTACGGGTTATTATGGCTGATTTGTACGATTGTTCCATTAACGATTGACTTCTTTTCCAAGATTTGGGAGTTTTTTCATGCAATCATTTTCATAGGCTCCACTCTTCAATTTTGTGATGCTTTGAAAGTTTCAAGGGGATTAACTTTGTAGATTTTGAGATATTGATCGATCTTCGTCGATTTACGCTGTTTTATGGATCATTCCCGATCTATCAATATAAATTCTTCCTTTGCCCATAACTCGAGCATACAAACTCCAATTGACTTGAGATTTGAAACGTGGCCTCACGTGGCCTTCCTTGTCACTTCTTATTGATTGCACATTGATTAAGACCAAGTCCGAATCCACTTAACTATTGCCCGTAGTTCCTAATATAATTGATCTCCAAGCCTGATAACCGTCTCTTCGGGCTTGCTGCCGTAATGATCCTTGAGTCCATTCAGCCAACTTTTATGATATACTGCCTAGTAAAATGGTGATTTAACATTTGCCCACATAAAATGCCTTGCAGTTGGAAGACCTTTTTTGAATTGCCTTAAGTCCAATGTTCGAAACCTGCTGATGACTTGTGAACATATCTGTGATCTTGCGTAATTGTTAGTAAATGCTATTCGGGACCGTTAATCAAATTCATAGTCATCCCAGGCTGATAATGATCGCATGGGATCGAGTGTCTATTCGAGGAAAAATGCGTTTGTTCAAGATCAAATGCCTTTATGACGCGAAATGCGATTGATCGAGATGGAGTGTCTGTTCGACACGTAACGTGATCGTCCGAGATCAAGTGCTGTTCAAGGCGAAATGCGATCGTCCAAGATCGAGTGCCATTCGAGGGGAAATGTGATCATCTGAGATCTAGTGCCTATTCGTGGCTTAATGTGATCGTTCGAGATCGAGTGCCTGTTTGAGGCTTAATGTGATCGTTCGAGATCGAGTGTCGTTTGAGGCGAAATATGATCGTTCGAGATCAAGTGCCGTTCAAGGCAAAATATGATCGTTCGAGATCGAGTGCCATTCGAGGCAAAAAGTGATTGTCCGGATGAGATTCAAAAATATTAATGTCAGATTTCATGTTTAAGTGAGTTTTATAATCAAAATATTCAACTAATAAAATTAAGTCCTGGTTCTAAAGGAGAAACAAAAACTAAACACTACAATGAATGCATCTTCATGTGTGACGGTTCATCGTCATCTCAGAGCATGCCTAGGGACCGTTCTTAATCTTGTACATGTGTAAGTGACTTAGCCATTTTATTATGGAGTTTATTACTTATTCTTTGCCATTTTGATCAATTGATGACAATTTGCCCCTCGATCAAAGGTAGTTCACGTTCGACGTGGATGGTGGTTTCTCCTGTTCCACTGTCGTCGCCCAAGTTCTTACGTAGTGTAACAGCCTGCCATTCCAGACATGTTCCTCAATCTCATCCTTTAAGTGCATGCAGTCATTTATACTATGCCTGTCCAGCTCATGGAACATACATTATTTTTTTGATTTCTTTGATTGTTTGTAAGCTCAATCCTTATTAGCCTTCGATATGGGATCTACACCCCAGTATCCAGATATATCATTTCCAATGTCTCAGCCAATTCCATGTAAGAGGTGAACCTTAGTTCCCTTCGTGGTTACTTCGATCCATCAGAGCCATCCTCTGCTTTCTGTTTTCCTTTATCCTTGTTTGAACCTTCCTTTGGAGGACCTCCACCTTTAGCAGCATAAACTTCCACTTCCTCTCTTCCCTCACTACTATAGCAATAGTATATAGCGAAAAGTTATTTTCGATGGTCGCCGATGGTTTTATTCGATGGCTAGCCATTTCGGTGGCTTTATTATGATTAAAATAACTTTACTGTTGATAGCCATCGGAAACCGACACAATATTAGCCGTCAAGGGCCGTCGACGGCTGTCGGTAGCTATCGAAAGTAAACGTGATTTCAACTGCTCCAACCCGAGACCTGCTTCCATTTCAATATCTTCCCCCAAATCACCAAAATCCCCTTTCCTTCATCTCCTCTCCACGACAGCCGGCACCCGTAGCCATCCAGAGCATCCCCAATATCATCAATCAACACTCTCTACAACTCTGGGATCTCCATTCATCTTCAAATCAGGTTGTTTCCTTTAACCTAATTGATTTTGATTTGTTAATTTAGGGTTATATGATAATCCAGTTGTTTATAATAGCTGATTGATTGTTTGTTTCATTAACTGATTAGTAATTTTATTAGTTTATTTTCATAAACCCTAAACCATAATTAGTAATTTCCTAAATACCAACACCCTAATTAATAATTTGATTAGTTTATATGCACATCTGACCTAGCATTTGGTTAGTTAGGATCGATGTGAACGATGTTGTGTATGGTTTGTAAAATTTTGAAAAGAATAATTAAAATACATTAATCGTAGTTAAACCCTTAATCATTTATATAAAACACGAATAATATATATATTTTCAAAATAGTAATAATCATATAATATAATGTATATTTAATAAAACAATAAAATGCAAATAAACTATTGTACAAATGATAATATATGTTATATGATTAACTAATCATGCATAATATTAATATATATATATAATGTAAATATTGATAATCTATGAACAAAGTAGACATGCATAATGTGTCATATTTTTTATAAATTCCGTAGAGAGTTTTGGCCCCGTTTGACAAGTATTATATATGATCGTTATACAGATATTCATTTTTATCGCAAAATGGACATGCATATTCATCTGATACAATATTTGTTGGATTTGTCCCTATATTGGACAAGTGACAAACACTATAAAGTAATTACATTTCGTAAATCATTTAATTTTAAATGGTTCATAAAATTTCGACAGCACTTCTTGTGTCCATGCATTTGTGTACGATACCGAAAATACGGAGGAAGTGCTGCCAAAATTTTGTAAAATCGTTTAAAATGAATTGATTTATGAAATATAATTACTACTGTACTTGTAATGGGAAGTAGGATGACCGACCATCAAAGCAAAAAATAATATAGAAGCTGCAAATTTAATATTATATTCATTTTAAGGTGCAAAACCAATTCAAGGCGCAAGAAAGCGTAAAAAGACGGAAAATCAATTTCAATGTGCAAAATGGTGCAAGCAGATGCAAAAAGGCGCAAATTAGTAAATTCAATAGCATTATAAATAAATATTTTTTAATTAAAAAGTAAAATGTCAATCCATAAATTTAAATGATTAATGCTAATTTTAATTTCTATCATAGATTTTAAAATAGGAAAAATGGTCAATTATTTTACTGATCGAAGCTGCATGTATGAATGACAAAGGGAAACTGGAGGCTTAATAAATAAACAATAATGTTCATTGAATTCGCTTTAAGTAATAATGGAAATTATGAAGATATTCGTTGTCCATGTAGTAGGTGCAAACTGTTGAAGCATTTGGTAGTGGATATAGTTAGAGTTCATTTGCACCAATATGGTTTCGTGTCGAATTATTTGGTGTGGGATCGTCGTAGGGAAATTCTAGCACCTAATCAAGAACAGTCAGAGGAGGAGGTTGGTGATGAAATTAGTACAACGAATCTCATAGAACATATGGTTGAAAATGCAGCACGATCAATGTTCCCTACCGTTAAAGTTGATAATGACGATATTAACATGGAAAAGGAACTAACTATTGGAGCGAAAAAATATATGATTTATTGGATGCTGCTAAGAAACCCTTATGGAATGGCTATACAAGCAGCACTCAATTATCAGTAACTGCAGGATACATGCGATAAAGTCAAAATACAACCTCACGGAAGCCGGATTTACACCTGTTGTACAAGCTACAAAATGGCATGTGCCACCCAATAATTTAATGTGTGAAAATCATTATAAATTAAAAAAAAGTCTGCTTTCGGTTTGCCGTACCAAAATAGATACTTTTTATATGGTTGCATGTTTTCTTGGAAAGAAAACATCAATCTTAGAAATTGCAGAATATGTAACCCGGAAAGATACAAACCAAGAAAAAAGAAGGGAAAAGAACTTCCATACAAGCGTATGCATTACTTACCTATCACTCCTAGACTTTAAAATTTATATGCATCATCTGTAACAACGCATTATATTAGATGGCACAATGTGAGAACACGAAAGAAGGCTTGTTAACACACCCAACTGATGGAGAAGCATGGAATAATTTTGATAAGAAATATCCCACTTTCGCAGTCGAGAGCCATAACGTCAGGCTTGGTTTATGTACAGATGGATTTTCACCGTTTACCCAGTTTGGTTCTAAATATTCATCATGGGCCTATAATTGTTACACCTTACAATCTACCTCTATGGATGTGTATGAAAACTCCATTTTTGTTTCTCACAATTGTCGTCCCTGGCCCAGATGATCCGACACAGAGAATCGATGTTTACTTACAACCGTTAATCGAAGAGTTGAAAACATTGTGGTACGATGGAGTTGAAACATACAACGTATCAAATTTTTTTCCAGATGTTTGCTTCTTTGTTGTGGACTATTAACGACTTTCCTGCATATGCAATGCTTTCGGGTTGAAGTATGCCCGATAGTTTAACGTGTCCTTATTGTATGGAAGAAATACCAGCATTTTCTTTATCAAATGGGAAGAAAATTTCATGGTTTGATTGTCATCGGTGTTTTCTCCATATTAATCATCATTTTAGAAGAGACAAAAAAACTTCACAGCTAATAAACATGAAACTTTACGACCACCAACAGTTTGGTCAAGCGAAGGTATATATGAAGTCGTAAAGGAGTATCCAAAGATACATGAAACCGAAGAGCAAATTGAAATTCAAGGTAAATCAAAGATTCATAATTGGTGCAAACGAAGTATGTTTTGGTTGTCGTCTTATTGGAAAATATCCTAATCCGTCATAACATTGACGTGATGCATAACGAGAAAAAGGTATTTGATAATTTGTTAAATACAATTTTAAATGTTAAGGACAAGAGTAAGGATGATTTGAAATCAAGACGTGATATAAAAGAAATTTGTAACCATTCTACGCTTCATATCAAGCCAAATGACACTAAAAAACCCAAAACATGTTATGAGTTAGACAACAACCAAGTTAAATTACTGTTAAAATGGGTGGAAGGATTACGATTTCCCGATGGGATTTTCTCTAATCTTCGTAGATGTGTCAACTATAAGAACAAGAGATTAAGTGGGATGAAAAGCCATGATTGTCATATAATAATGGAAAATTTGTTGCCCGTCGCTTTCAGAGAACTGTTTCCCTAAAAAGTTTGGAAGGTTGTAACGGAACTTTGTTTTTTTTTAAGGAGTTTTGTTCAACTACATTAAAAGTTGATCGTCTTCATAAACTTGAGGAAGAAATCACTACAATTCTCTGCAAATTGGAGAAAATATTTCCTCCATGTTTTTTCAATGTAATAGAGCATCTACCTATTCATTTTCCATATGCAGCACATCTTTGAGGTGCTGTGCAATATGGATGGATGTATCCTTTCGAGAGGTAAGGTATTAATGTCGAGTATGGTAAATATTATTTTAATTACATATGTATACATTATTTTTAAATTGAAATATTTTTTATGAGGTACTTAAATCATTTAAAGAAAAAAGGGAGACAAAAAGCTTGAGTTGAAGGTTCAATTTGCAAATCATATATCGAAGAAGAAGCTTCGTTCTTTTTTCTCATTATTTCAGTGATCATGTAACTTATCATTTGAAAATGCTACGCGTGATAATGAAGCCATTGAACAAGATTGTTCTTCTAAGGCAATGTTATCTATTTTTCGATAGCATGGTCGACCTGCTGGAAAATGCGTGGAAGTATGGTTAGACGATCGAGATTACCATGTAGCACACACATATATTCTTCTTAATTGTGCTGCACTTGCATCATTTATTAGGTAATATTAAATTACAAGTCTGGATATATTTATTTTATTTAATACTATATATGTACATTAATTATAATGCAATATATTATCTCTATGTTTGTAGTGTTTATGAACCATAACATCCAAATGGCGATATAAGCAATGACTTCGCTACTTGGTTTTTGAACTAAGTTTATGATCCGATAAATTGTACGGTTGATGAAGGATTAAAACATCTAGCGATGGGACCGAAAGAAAAATTAAGACATATCCAATATTCTTCGTTAATGGATATAGATTCAACACCAAAGAATATGGTGCTGAAAAATTAACTAACAATACTGGTGTGTTTGTTAAAGGCAGTGATGATCCAAATGATCATATAGATGATTTTTATGGCATGTTAACCCGAGTTTTGCAATTGACATATTTCACTAGACCTGTAGAGGAAGTTTTTTTGTTTAGATGCAACTGGTTCAGCAATGTTCGAGGTTCTGGAGTTATCGTGAATCCAAATTATAATCTTATAGAAATAAAACATACCTCGCGTTATCAAAAGTACGATCCTTTTGCATTAGCCAAACAAGCCATACAAGTTTATTACACCCTTCATCCATCTCTAAAAAGAAAGAGAGCAAATTGGTTGGCAGTTTTTAAAACAAAGGCAAGATTTACGTTTGACGGAAAGAATATTCCAAATGAACAAGCCTATCAAGCAGATATCAAGGAAAATGTTGAAATAACAATAACGGACGATCATACAGATATTGGGCCTCTAAATGATGAACCAAATGTATTAGTAGAAGCGTTTGAAACTACAGAGGAAAATGATAAAGAGTACGACACCGAGTCCGAATCAAAAAATGACGAAGACTAATTGCTAATATACAATTTAATATAAGGTAATTTATGTGATTATTCATGTTACATTTTTTTCATCAATTATGATATCTTTTCTTATAATTATTATGAATTATATGTTCTGACATAATAAATTAATAGGTACGTGACATGTATTATGTCTTTTTTACAATGGCATAGCTCTTCCCACTCCGGTTCCGCACTTCTTCTCGAAGAGGGAATATAGGTTATGACAGTGGCCCTACAGAGCCAGCTGTATAACCAGTAGTGTATTTACAACCCAAAGCCGATGGATCGTAAGTATTAAAATTAGTAGCATAGAATTAGAAATATTTTGTGTACGATATATATTTAATAGCCTAAAGCTATGTGTCAAATTTAACATAGAGGATTTGAGTTAGAGCCATCGGGAATGGTTCTTAGTATGTCCAAGCTGGCATATATGAGTCGGATAACTGTTGTTGGCCCTGATGGAATAGGATCCCTGACCCGATTAGAGAGAGCGTTTGGCAGGACTTTTTGGTGAGTTTAAATTTACATATTTGTAAATTACCGTTTTACAATTTGTTGACTACTTAAAAATGTACAACTTATGTTTAATTTTCTCAATGTGTAGGGTTCCGTAGATTTGTAGGAAGCAGACATTTCCCTTGTGTAGTGCCACTAGATTCTTAGATAGCGAAGAATTATCTAGACACGATGTCGAGCCTTAGAAGAGTTGGAAGGAAACCAAACTGGATGGGTGCTAGTGTATGAGATGCTTTGGTTGCTTGGTGGAACAACGATAAGGTCAAGATAATTAATCTATCATAAATATTTCGTTACATTGTTTTACAGCTATTAATATATGGTTCAATTATTTAAATTTGTAGGAGGAGTCACAGAGAATAGAAATAAGAACACAGTAACACATCATTCCATGTTATTCTAACATCATCGTGAAGATTTGATAAATTTATTAATTACGATTATAAATAGTTATTACATTTATGTAGTTTAAGTTATGAGTTACCAATAAAAATTTAATATAAATAGTAATATATATATATATATATATATATATATATATTATTTATTGTAGGAAAGAGCGCTTTGACGTCCGATCTCATACATGGAAGTATTTGCTCATACCCATGCTATAAAGCAAACGGACGAAGCTAGCAATGTTGCATATGAATGGGAAGATGAGGATAAGGCGACGGCTACATATGTATTCTTATTTTGAATTTTAAATTATTAATATTGATTAGTTTAAGTAATTAGCTTTGAAGAATTAAAATAATGTTGTGTTAATTTCAACTGTAATTTTTTTGGCATTGCAGGCAAAGTTTCAAGTGGCACAAGCATAGATGCTAGAGGGGTGGGATCGTGATGAGTTGACCCATGAGGAGAAAGATGCTATTTTTGACTCCATCATGTATTCGGCGCAGCGAAATCGACGTTTTTTATGGAAATCAAGCGATAATTTATAAAATTAAACTATCTTATAAAAGTTACATAATTGTTATAAAAGCCATCGAAAAGTTCTATAACAGTTTTTTCTATTTGTAGGCTAGGGTATCTTAATAAGCACACCAAAAAGAGCAGGACAAAGCCGAGATAAAAGAGCTGAGAGCCATGGTCGAGCAGCTGTAGGAGCGGGACCGTCTTTGCGCTATACAGATTGAGCTGTTGAATCAGCGCTTGGTGGAGTATGTGCAGCAACATAGTTCATTCCTTTCATTGTCTGGTGCTTCTGGAGGCGAGTACGACTCTTGATAGGTACTTTTTCTATGTTTGTTCTTAGATGTTGTATATGTTGACTTAGAGTTGGTGAGGATGATTTGTTTGGCATGTTTCATACACTTTGGTGACAGATTGGATGTGTTGTGTTGATTTGGTATGTTTTGTGGAGTTTTTTGATGTTTGACATTGATTGGGCTACGTTTTGTTGGATTTTTGAGGATGCTGGAGGGTTGATTTTGTATATATTGGAGTTTATGATTAATTATATATTGGAGATTATGGTTAATATTGTAGTTGGTATAGTATGTGATGTTGGTTATATGTGTGTGTGTGTGTGTGTGTGTGTGTATATATATATATATATATATTAATTATCTGTGTGGAATGGAGTTGAGAAGTATATTGATATATATATATATGCAGTGGAAGTCGAATAGGAGCAGAAATAAAGAAAAATAAACCCAGATTTCTGATAGCTACCGACGGCTTATGAGTCATAGATTTTCGACGGCTATCGGCGGTTACCGATGAATTATTGGTTAAGAGTGGATCCACGTGTACCTCATTTGTCGTCGAAAGCCGTCGCTATTTCACCGTTAGTAGTCGTCAAAAAGACGTTGAAAGATTGTCGTCGATTATGTCGAAAGGCGACAGAAATCGCGTATGCTATTCTGATGGCTATACCGTCGGCTTTCGACGGCCACCGACAGTTATTTGCCGTCGAAATAGCCCTGTAGTTTTGTAGTGCCTCTTTATCAGCTTTCACATGTTCTTTTCGCGGAAACCTTTCTACTTCATGGTAGAATTCCTTGAGATCCATCGGTGAATTTCGTTCTAATGATATCTTGAAATCCGAGTTATCCGCAATCCCGGGCACTACTGCCATCAAAACCATTGATGGATCCGGTCGATCCACCGAATTTATTGCTGCATTGAACTTATTTAAGAAATCCCTAAGTGATTCTTCTTTCCACTGCTTCATCGATGTTAAAGTCATCACACTCCTGTGTATCGTGATGTTGACCCAAAATTGCTTCATAAACCTTTCGATCAATTCCATCCATGTGCTAATAGAGCCACTTTCCAACTGTCTGAACCATAGTGCAGCTATATCCGTTAAGTGCAAGGGAAGCATCCTGCCATGACTTCCTCCGATACCCCCAGTATTTCCATGTGTCTTATGTATCTTGTTAGATGAACAGTAGGATCTGTTTTTCCATCATATGTCTCAAGCATTAGTAGTTTGAACTTCAGTGGATTTCTAGCTTGCTTGATATTAGGAGCGAAAGGGCTCCTATTTACATCTTTCAAATCCTTATTTACCAATCCTCCTCTCATAGCCCGTCTTATCATTACTGCCAACCTGTCATTATCATCCAGCGGTAGTCTTCGATCATTATCTCCAACCTGTCCCCCAAGTCCACAGTGGAATTTAGAAACCTTCTCTTCTGAACGAGCATATGCATTCTAATCAATGCCAAACTGCACATCACCGCTCGGTATCCTGCTTGGGATTGATTTGTACGATCGTTCCGTTAACGATCGGCCTCTTTTCCAAGATTTGGGAGTTTTGTGATGCTATCATTTTTATGGGCTCCACTCTTCAATATTGTGATGCTTTTAAAGTTTCATGTGCGTTAACTTTTTATATTTTGAGATATTGATCGATCTTCATCGATTTACGCTGTTTTATGGATCGTTCTCGATCTCTCCATATAAATTCTTCCTGCCCATAACTCGAGCATACGAACTCCGGTTGACTTGAATTTTAAAATGTGGCCTCATTGGGCCTTCATTGTCACTTCATATCAATTGCACCTTGATTGGGACCAGGTCCGAATCCGTCCAACTATTGCCTATATTACCAAATAGTATGGATTTCCGAGCCTAACAACCTTCTCTCTTGGCTTCCTGTCTTGATGATCACATAAGACATTTAGCCAACTTTTATAATATACTGTCTTGTCAAAAGGCGATATAACAAGGGGTATGCCGTAAGCAAAATTATGTAATTTGTTACTTATATATAACTCAATAACCAATCTTGTTAGGAGTTTTCTTTATATTATATACTTAATATATTATGTCGTATTAATTAATTATTTTAATTAAAAGTATTTTTAAAAGAAAATGCATAAATGATATGTTTTGTGATAGTAGTTACAATGCGTTGTAACCATGAGTGATTTATCACAATAAAATAAACATATGATTTTTAAATATTTCTAGTAATATGTGTCTAGACTAGATATCGATGGATCTGTTGAGACTATAGTACATAAAATACTGGGTAGTGTATTACTCATGACTGTTGGAGGGGCCATGGGGTTACGTATCGATAGTTATTGGATAACTGTGAAATGAGTCACTCGATAGTTTTCTATTGGTTAATATAACTATGGTCAGATAAAAATATCTATGTGATAAAATCACACAATTCTCTTGACTTGAGAATATTGTTGATCTTCAATATGGAAGCTCTCCTTTGATTACAATTAAATAATAGCACGACATCCATCGAACGACTATAGTTGGGTCGAGTGGAAGCATGGAAAATGAAACACTATTTAAGAGAGGATTTGTCTCCTTATTTATGTGTGTTTGTATTACGGTCAACTGAAGTCAACTCAAAGTTAAAGTTTCTGGCCATGGAATTTCGGTTAATTATTATTATTATTATTGAACCAAGGACTTTTTGTTTGGACTATAGAGTTGAATATGGATGATAATGGACTTTTGACATTGGACTTCTGACCATTACCAAATTTCATAAGTCCAAAGTGATATAGTTTTGATGAAGAGAATTGGTATAAATAATTATTACAATCGGGTAACGCTTAATAAATTAACATTGGGTTTTGCTGAAACTAAATAAGCGATAAATTTGGTCATAATGCCACACCATATGCTAAGTGATGTGTGAAAGTTAATATTCAAGTTATTCAGTATTAATCGCTATCCAAATTTACACCTACGAGCCACACAACCAAAATGATGAATGCTCCTCTAATCACTTGATTTAATTAATTTGCAACTATTATAAATTAATCAACTTAATCAATATTTACGAAATATAATTGTAAAATTTTGTATATTATGTGTTGGATAATGTTAAACAATGGATTTATAATAGTTATAAATATATTAATCGATATGCAATATTGGTACACATTTAAATTTAGATTTGAATGCAACAGACATTGTTTAGGCTGGAATTGGCTTTGACACCCTTGGGGCATGCAAATTTCGACAAAAATAGGTTGGATAGGCCAGCAAAATGCTGGCAAAAGAGGGATACTTTTGAATGGTTTAAAAGAGTGGGATTGGTAAGAGAGATAAGGATAAGATTTTCTCTCTCCATTTGACTTCCTATTTATATGTCACTCTCTATATAATTTTTTATGATACCTTTTCTCTCTTTTCCCTTTGCAAATGTCGATCAACAAACCCCATTTAAACTCCAAATAAGTCCATGCTCAAATCATATCAAAATTATTCAATTTGATTGTCGTTGGTATAGCAGTTCTGGAGCCAGCAACTCTAGAACTTGGAATTTTGTTCAAGAAACCGGTAGTTCAGTGGAAATCTTAGTTCCTATACACGGGTATATCAAACTATGTACACTTTATTATGTAGCATATGCAAAGCACACATATGTGTGTATATGCTACACATATTCAAATATAATACAAAACAATATAAAATAAAACCTTATTTATAAAATTAAATCAAATAATGATTTTTGCAAGAAAAACAAAAGGTTATTATTTTGCATGGTAATTGGTTTTATATTAGCCGTACCATTTTACATCAGATAATACAGTGTTTGACAAACACGCCACAATAACTACGCGGTTTTATAGTGGCTGCCACTTATTTGAAAGTAAAAACAGGAGAAGGCACAAACGCCTCAGCAACTATAGAGACTATTAGGCATTGGAGTAAGACAATAATGTCATGACTATAATAATCCTCTTACGAAGAGGAAGATTACACTTGTGCTCAGACTAATCGGTCCAATAACATTAAGATACTCACTAAAATATAATGCAACTTTTGGATCAAATACCCAAGAATCCTTATCAAATATGTGTCCTTTATCCAAAGTTTCATCCTTTAATATCTCATCATTATGTTCACCATATTTACCATCCACAGTTAGAACAATATATTCACCAGAAATGTGATAAAACAAAGATCTGTGCTCACCCTACAATTAAGGTACGAACTTAAAGTATGTGTTTTGACAAGGGGAATAATGAAAGCTCGTCACATCATGGACCTAGGTCTTCACTATAGAGTACGGAGCTAGATGTTCAGTAGTAGAGCTAGAGCAAGAGCTTGGTGAAACATGCTCAACATAAGAGAGATCACTAAAAGGAGGGGATATAAGTTTGGGAACCCAAATATGTTTCATAAACTTAGGCAGAGAGACCTTTTATGGGATAGGAAGCTTCATCATAACTTCTTCGACAACAGTAATAAGCATAGGACTAGGGGAATGCTTGCATGAGCCTACAAGATGACCAAAAGATCTATAATTTTTGCATATCGCCGGTTTCTACTTACGACCAACATTTTTCAGAGAGACAAACTAGAAGCTAGTTTAACCAGTAAAATGGACGGTAACAACCTATTAAGTCTTACCTCAATCAGTGCTCTCCTATAACCCAATCCATCCCTCCTCACTATCGCTTCATCAAAACATATCAACTCACCAATCAGGTTAGCCAACCAGTCAATACATACCATCTATTGAAAAACAGATGGTATATTCGAGAATTGAACCTAAGCAGGAATAGATGGAACCTGTTTTTGAGCAGTGTTAATAGATGTACTCCATTTTGTAATAATAAATGGCTTTCCTATAATAATAATTGGCCCAGCTTCAAGAATGCAAAACCAATCCTCAGCCCATGAGAAAGCAAAGTAGAACATAGAATTATCGTAGCGCATTGTAATTTTACCTCTTAGTTTCAAAACTTCTTGAGCTGGGATCTCACAATGGTGAATGGAGGGTTATGATCAAGATAAAATCCAATTTATTGTGCCAAAATCCGTACCTGCTTCAACTACCTTAGGAGAAGGGATATTTACTCCATTACCTGCCTTGAGTTCAAAAAGTCCCCAAGAATATACTTTAGCATTGCATGGTTTGGAGTAGAACAAAGAAGACCAAGATTTTGGAGGAGCATTATTGGGAAATGCAAATGGTGGGGAGACAGCCATGATAGAATCAGACCAACAAAGTTTCCCATCGGATTTGATAAGGGATAAGGGGTTGGGCAACACACTGTTTAGTGTGCTAGTTTAACAATAGCAATTCACGATTTGTCAGGAGAAACTATTACATTTCTTATAACATCACTATCAATTCCTATATCAGAATTCATCATTACATCCCCAGCAGTTACAAAATCAGAAGCAACATTTGTTTGACGAAAATCAGAGTATTCACCAGCTATCTAATTGATAAAAGTAAAGGAGCAGACATAAATTCATTACCCAAAATAATTTTTGTGACCTCAGAGATTTGATGACTGTCAAGAGATTTTCTAAGCAAATCAACATGCAAAATAACATTTTCAGAAGGAACTACAAAGAGGACCGAAACATCATTAACGATAGGGACTTTTGGTTGTTGTGCAAGGACAAAAGAACACATACCTAGCGATGAAGTAGGAATCGTAAAGATGCGGCCAGAATAATTTGCAAAGGCATGAAGTTCATTCGATAAAGTAAATCTAGGTTTAGATTTCCTATTCTTTTCCATCCCTGGACATGCGATAGTCGGAGGAAGATAGATGATGTAGAGAGAAGGGATAAGTGGCACACAAAGGGGAAGACGAATGTGAACGGAAGATAAAAATGGATTATGATTTGCAATTTGTATTCAATTTTGAAATGGGGGTTGCCATTGATCGAAGATCTTTCAATATTATTTATTCAATAACCAAATAATTATTTTGAAATCGAGGGGTTACAATATTGTTTTATTTAATTTTTTGTAGAAAAGTTCTAAATTAAATAGATTTCATTGGCCCAATAAAGAACCAAAATGGTAAAAATAAATTGAAATTCACTCATTTCTTTTGCCCGGGCTGGCCCACTTCCAACAAATTGCTATAATGAAGCTTCCAAAGAATAAAAGCAAATGCCCATAAAGGTCAATATGCTAACAGTTGGATAATGCCTTTGATCAAATATTTAGAGAAAGGAATATTGCCCATAGGAAGAAACGAGTTGCAAAAATTCCGATACCAAGTCCTTTCGTATATCATAATTGATGTAATATTATATAAGAAAGGTTACTCAACACTTTACTTAAGATGTATCAACCTAAAAATAGGAGCTATACTATTAAGGGAAGCCAGAAAGGTAATTACGGAGATCGTTCCAATACGGTAAAATTAGCAAAAAAAAGATGATGAGTCAAATATATTATTGGCCCCATATGATAGAGTATGCCTTAACCTACATTAAAAAATGTGGCAAATGTCTAAACTTTTCTAAAATTTTGCAGTTTCCCAAGAGTGATATATTACTATTACTACTATGTGGCTTTTCGATGTATGAGGAATTGATTGATTGGGCCTCTTTTGATCTCAAAAGGAGGAGCAAAGTTTGTTATAGATGCCATTGATTACTTTACAAAGTAGATAGAAGCCGAACCACTAGCAAACATTACTACCGAAAAAGTTTTGAAGTTCATCATCAAGAATATAGTCACTATATTCGAACTCCCAAATAAAATTGTCTCTGATAACAAGACTCAATTTGAATGCGGAGAATTGACTCGTTTCTTTAAAAAGAACAAAATAATAAAAAGCTTTTCATTGGTAGCTCACCCGTGAGGCAATAGAGGCAATGAATAAGACCATTAAGAACATCACAAAGAAGAAACTAGGCAAAGCCAAAGGACATTTGGTAGAAGAACCTCCCATCGTTTTAAGATCAGCTACTGGACATACCCTATATTCTTTGACTTATGGATTTGGATCCATGCTACCATTTGAAATGGAGGTCCCCTCATGTCAAAATATCACTTATACCTATGCAACAAATCAAGATATGAAGGAAAATCACTCGATGTACTTAAAGAATTGAGAGATTAAACCTCCATATAAATAGTCAATACTGACGAAGAATCTCCAAATATTATAATTCAAAAGTGAAAGGAAGAGCATTCAAGAAGGGATATCTGGTGTTGAGGAGAGTAATGGAAAATAGTAATGATCCTGCGGATGGCCTGCTAGGACAAAATAAGGAAGGACCACTAGTTATTCATGAAATTATTCGCTTGGGAACTTATCAATTGAGTAGACCAAATTTAATATGATATCAAGGACATGGAATGTTGAGCATTTAAGGCTGTATTTCACAACATTGGACGAATATAATGGACTATAAAAGCCTTTCCTGAAACAATTGCCTTTAGGCTGGTATATGGTACGTTTAACTTGATCTTAACCTAAAGAGATTAGCGAGATTCGTTACGCAGAAGCACATCTCATATCTAAAAGATGATAATTAAGCCTTTGATTCTATTATCTGGCTTGGTGAAAGCACCTTCCAGGGAAGATGAACGAAAAGCCTTTGGTCCTGCTACAAAGCCTGGCCAAAGAACCCATCCAAAGAGTGGTGGTTGATTCCACCATTGGGCCTAGTCAACGCATCCATCCAAGGGAAATGGTTGAAAAATCTTTGGTCTCGTCACAAGTCTTGGCCTAAGTAACCATCAAAAGAGTGGTGGTCAATTAAGTCTATCCTACTATCGGGCCTAGTCAAAGCACCCATATAAGGGAGATGGATAAAAAGCCCTTGATCGAATTGCAATGCGTGGCCTAGAAACCATTCAAAGATTGATGGTCAATTAAGCCATTGATCTCATCGGTGGGCCTGGCCAAAGCAGTCATCAAAAGGAGTTGGACAAAAAGTCCATAGTACTACCCAAAACCAATCCAAAGCAACCACCCAAAGAGTGGTGGTCAATTAAGCCTTTAATCCCTTTATCTGGCCTGGCCATAGCACCTGTAACAACCCGATATTTTCAACCATTCGTATCCGCACATGTCGGACTTGAATTGCTCAAAATACCACGTTGTAAATAAATTTTGGCAAATCTCAGAATATACAATAAATACATAATCACATATCACAAACACAGAGTATTTAATAATGCAGCGGAAGTAAAAGAGATAGTAGTTCATGAAGCTACTATATATATATGATACATCAGAGTTAAATAATGTACAGTAGAAGAGTAACAAGATACATCAAGTACAAATCAAAATACATCACTGGAAACACTGGATACTGAAAACAAATAGATGGCTGGATCTTCAAGCAAAGCTCCAACTCTAAAGGTGAGTCTTGAATGTTGAATCACTCAATCTGACTCGAGCGTAAAGCAAAACACAAAACACTCGAGTCAGGACATAAATACTTATGAACTGTAAATCAACTCAAGTGAACAGTAACAAAAATGCATCAGTAACTTAAAGGATGCTTGGGATCGCCCATCCTTTAAGGATCCGTTAAACTATTTACTATGTAGTAATATTGCGCTATTATAATAATGTCTACAGTAAAATAAACATACTTTTAAATAGCGTTCCGGGCTACCCATATCACCCTTCACACATAATAGTCCCAGTAGTCCATCCAATATCATGTCATCTCCACTCCGGGTGACTGTTAGAGGATACCACACAGGCTACGGGAGAAAAACAAACTCGTAGTAAAGGCTCGGTATGGTAGGTGACACGGCACACAAGACAATGCCAGTGTAGATATACCAATTACGCACACGGGCTGGTGGTAACGCAGCAGCCACATACGCCCACCGCGGAACACACTCCCATATCAAAATCGGAGGATGACCATCTAATCAATCACCAGTAAGAGTATAGTATCGAAGGAATGTGTCCGATAGGAGGAATGACCTCACTTGGCCCGAGATCGCTCCTGTTTTAGCCACCTTATGCCAACTCACGGGAATTGGGTCCACGTAATATACCTCAAGAATGTCGCCACCATCCTACTTCATTCTGGAATCTCCACCGCGTACACGGTTGTTAAAGTGGTTTTCGGAGTTGGCAGAGAGTATGACAACTTCCGATACCGGTCTCTTTAACAACCAAACGTTATTATAACGCCGTGGTCATTTCAAAATAGTTTATACTTTAAAAAGATCAAATCATTTCATTTCAAACTATATTTCTTTCAAAATAGTTTATACTTCGAAACCAAAACCATTTTTATTTCAAAACTATTTATTCAATCAAAATAGTCTATACTTCAAAACCAAAAACATTTCAAACATATATTCATTTCAAAATCATAATATTTTCAAAGTATAACTCTTTCGAAACCAAAAATACTTGAAACAATTACACTTTGAAAATCATAACATTTCAAAATCATACATTTGAAATCATCGGATATTCATTTAATTCTTTACATTTTACAATTCATTCAATTAATCCCAAATTTTCAATTTCCAACTTAATTCAATTCAAACCATCAGTTTCAATTAAATTTCCCAATAACCATTTCAAATCATATCATTTTCAAATATAGATTTGATCCATAAATTAAACTATTCAATTTTTAATAAATTTCAAAGCTTTAATATCCCGTATTTCAAAACTAAATTTTATAATTTCATATATCTCAAATCTAGTTTCATTATTACTTAGTTTTGAAATATTCATTTCATAAATCCAATACTATTTAAATAAACTCAATTTACAATTAAACTAAACATCCTTTCATACCAATATGAACTTCAAATATTCATTTATCAAAAGTACATATCATTCTAATTCATATTCTTTATCAAAATAAAGATCAAATCATTTCCAAACCTTATTATCAAATCATTATTTGAATTCAAATTCAAATACTCAAATTTAAATATCATTTTTAAATCAAATAAGTCATTCATTTGTTATTTCAAGTATCATTACAAAGTACATTAAAAATTCCATTCAAAATTCATTTATCTCATTACATTTCATTCCATTTAACACATAACCAAGTAAACCTTACTTAAATTCAAATTCAAATTCAAATTCCTTAAAAATTCAAATTTAAATATTAAAATATATTCAAAACTTCTTAAATATCACAATTAATCAATTTCCAAAATTTAAATCATTTAACACTTTAAAATATAACTCAAACAGTGTTAAAACTATAACATTTCAAAACATTGTCAAATTATAGCAACGACAGCATTTATAAAGTGCTATCGTAGCTTATAGCTTCCAAAAATGGTTTAGTTCAAGAATAACGGCATTTATAAAATGTCGTAATAGATATTTAGTTATTTCAAACATTGTTAGATTCAAAACAATAGCATTTAAAAATGCTGTCAAAAGACTACAACATTTTGAAAATGCTATGAATTCCAGATTTCATTTTTGCTTTTCAAAAAAAATAATAAACTCTAAATTTTATTATAACTCAAAAATCATATTTCTAGACTTCAAAATTTCACATTTAAAATCATTTCAACATATGATTTAACACAACAAAATTTTTAGATCAAATATTCAATTTAAAAACTCCATTCATTTATTAAGTCAAAATTCACTGTTTATTAACATATAAATTAAATAAAACTTAAAATTTTACTTCAAATATAATTTTAAAACTTTAAATTTAATTCCATTATTTATTTACATTTTAAAATAAAATTTTGAAGTCTAAAATCTTAATTATTTCACATTTACGTACTCAAATTCACAATTTCAAGACTTAATATTTAATTTTCTTAAAACCATAAAATATATTTTTTTTAAATCAAAATTTCATACTTTTAAAAATACATATTTTAATAAATATCATTTAAAAATATACCACGGGGTCTGTATATAATTTTCTAACCTAGGTCAAGTGATACGGATATATATATCATTTCAATCCGCAGTTTACAAAGAAAACCCGGGTTCTATCATTTCAAACCCGCAATCCCAAGTCAAATAAAATACAATAAAAATCGCTCAGGCCTATCATTTCAGCCCATAACGATTTTTCCCTATTCTAAAGTCCGTTCGGGTATGTATCATTTCAACCCATAGTGATTCTATTCTAACAGGGAACTTGCAGTGTGAATATATGCATGAACAATATAAACAATGTCAATGTCACAATATAATGTCATATATCACATGTCGGGTGATAATTAACAGTTTTAACATGGTAATAACATGGCATAGCATATCGTATGATCATCATTGACTTGCATAACATTTTATATCACTAAACACTTGTCATCAATTCACTATTTCATAAGTATAAATGTCAGAGTGAGAAAGACTCACCTTTTACGAAGCTAGAGACAAACAACACACACAAGAGCGATTCCAAAGGCACGACAAGCACGATTTGATTTGAATTGATGGAGACCCTTGTAAACAACACAAAATATAACATACATAAGCACAAACATAGATATCGACATACAAATATAATCAACAATTTTAGTTTGCAGAACAGTTGCAAAACAAGAGAGATGACCAAACCTTAGAAGCAAAAGACTTGCACACGACAACATAAGCTTGTCACATGATCAAATGGGCTTGCTCTCATCATACTAGGATCAGGTTTGGGTCAGGTATAGCAACCATAAATGTCAGGTTACAAGTGGATGAAGGTGGTGGAACAGTTACAACATGAAGCATACATGGGTTCAAGGCAAATATGTGAAGTTTTTGGTGCATTTTGACTCGGCTATGACCACATATAGGCTCGGCCATGGGGTCTTCATGTCAGGTCAGATCTGGACAGTAGTGAAAGGGGCAGCCAAATGTGAAGTAGATGATGGTGGTGGTGGCTAAGGGGTGGCCAAAAGCAACTATGAAGGCAATAGTGTAGTATAGGCTTGGCTAGCATTGTTTTGGTGAAGTGCTTCGCAAATTTGAGGTGGTGGCTTCATCTAATGGTCATGGCCAGAGGTGGTGGTCAGAGGAGAGGGGGTTGGTGCTGCTGTAGATGGTGGAGAGGATGGTGGTCAGCAAGGAGAGAGATGAGGCCAAGCAAACATGAAGAAGAGGAAGGCTAAATCAGTGAAGAAGAGGGAAAAATGTGAAAAGAAAAGCCATTGTTTTTATTGTTTCTCTCTCTTGAAGCTATGGAGCCGTGAGTTTGTGATGAGAAGAAACAAATTCATGTGAATGGAAGAGGGAAGTCACGGCAATAACAAAAGAAAGTGGTCGGCCAATCAAAAATGAAGAGGCAATTGGAAAATGAAAGGACAATAATACAAAGAGACTAAGCATACAAAGGGTTTCAAACTCTTCATATATCCAATGTTTCTTTTTAAATTTTTATATAACTGAAAAAACATATATAAATTCAGTTAAAATACGAAAATATAGTAAATAAACAAAAATAAATAAATTAATTATTAATTATATATAGTTTAATTAAATAAAACAGCAAAATTTGCAACTAGTCTTGAAAATATGAAAAATAAGTGCAATGAACTTGGGAAAATTTTTTATGTACTTAAAATATTTATAAATAAAGATAAGAACACAAAATAAAAAGGAAATCACAAAAATAAATGAATAAATTTTAATTTAAATATAGTTTAGATGAAGAAAATAGCAGAAAAAGGAAAACAGCCTTTTAAAAATAGGAAATCATCATAGTAAATTTTAGAAAAATTCTATTATCATTTCAAAAATATTTAAAAGTCAAAATATACATAATATAACATATTAAAATAAAATATGACAAAGAAAAATAAAATTTATACAATTTAAAATAACAAAATTGCAAAATAAACAATTTATACTCAAAATTGAAATGTACATATCTTTTGCAGTTTAACTCCGTTTTCCACGGAAAAAAAAGCAATGTTCAAGTTATTAAATCTATTTTCATAATAAAAGATAAAATTTAAAATTTCAAACTTTTAAATTTTTAAGTTAAAAGTCAAAGTTTGACTATTTTGACCAAAATCAACATTTTCTGGAAATATTCAATTTATGCATGTTTGAAATTCTTATCCACATCAAAATCAACATTTATATTTCAATTAACAAAATATATTAATTTTACTAAATAACATAAAGTTTTTAAATTAGGAATTTAAATTAAAATAATTAAAATATACAATTACAATAATCAGAAAATACAGGGTTGTTACACTCTCCCCCACTCAAAACTTTTCGTCCCCGAAAAGGAATGAGGTACGGGAAAGCACAGAAAAAGATAGAATGAAATAGTATTAAGACAAGATGACAAGAAGATTAAAATTATACCTGATAACTGTTGCTATAGGTAAGTTTAACAATGTGGAGATGATCTTTCCAAGATCTTCCAGAGTTCAAGCACACAAGCATGATTTTTTTTTTTTAGAATCTGATTCACTCTTCCCGTTTGACCGACGGTCTGTGGATGGCAAGCAGTGCTTAGATTCAAAGATGAGTACCAAAGATTATTAAAGATTATAGAAAGATTTCTAAACAGACTGGTATATGCAATAGCCTCCCATTCTGTAGCAAGATAAGGGAAATTAGGACAACCAAAAGATAGTTTGAAAAACAAAATAAAATAATAAATTTGAAACCATAAAATTTCAACTTAAACTGAAAATTAATTTTACATAAGTCAAATAAATCTTAAGCATCTCTAATTTCATTATCTTATCATCCAATTATCTTAAATTAACAAATCCCTAAAATCATGTATTTGAAAAATCTTTTATTATACTCAAAATGTACCAAATAAAATTTAATTCTTCTTCACTACTAATTAAAATTAAATTTATTCCTCTCAATATATTTTACCACCTATGTTAAATATACTCACACTCATTGCAACTGCCTTAAATTTATTCTTAGTTCCTTTATCATCGTTTTATATTGTAAATTATTCCATTACCCTTTTCTTTATTTACCTCTGTCAATCTCTTTTATAACTAAATTTAAGTATATAACATTTATAATAACCACTCAAATTTTATTTATAAAATCTTTTTTTTATATTGTATATTATCCAATTACATATTCAACTTTTGAAAATTAAGGTAAGTTATATTGGAATGAAATTGTGTATTATACAAATAAAACTTTCTAATTAAATTATTTCAAGCTTGAATATTTATCCAAATCTTGAAATTATACTTAGAAATTATCTTTGAAGATAAAATTTAGGAATTAAATTTCCAATAAATTCCAAACTATTTAGAGATAAATAAATGCTCATATACTATATATATATATATATATATATATATATATCCATTCAACTTTAAATCATATATCAGCATATGTTATAAATCCATTCTTATTTTAGAAATTAAAATCAATTAAATTTTCCCAAAACAAAACTATAGCAAGACTACAGAATGATCTCTTCACTTGAAACTCGAAAATGAATGTCGATGATGCTGCAGTCATCACCGAAATTATTTTCCAGTGACAAAGAGAAGAGCACTAAATTTAAATTTAAAATTCTTTGGAAACAAATTTCTATTCGAAAATACTTTAAATAATATATCCTTTAAAACTTTAAACACAAAGTTTGAAATCCATCGGAAATTAAATTCTCAAATTCTTGTTTTACATTCATTTTAAATTTCCAAATAAATTTATAACCATGTTTTATAGTTCAATTAGATATATGAAACAATAGAAAATTATATATAAAATCAAATATTATTTCTTAACAACCAATTCAAATAAAATCCAGATAAAGATTTATAATATAGTTACAAAATTTATTTCACAAAATTTATTTCATTACTAGGTTTTAAAAACATATTGTGTCAGTTTGCTCTATTCAAGTGTTTTGGAAATCTTATCGATAGCATTGATTAGACGAATCGATTAGAAACCCAAATCAACATCAACAACTCAAACAACACAATATATAAAACATTTTAAATATTAGTTTACAAATACACTTCAAGAATAATTTGAAGATAAGTTGGAAACAAAGATGAGATAATTAAATAACAGAATAGGGAGATGGATAAGCTTATATAAATCGCGGGCAACCTTAACCGGGTCAACCGTGACTTAAAGAATAAGATCGATGTGGATTTCTTGGGTAAATCGACATTCGATCTCAAGATGTAGAGTTCGAAGTTATAAGAGATACTAGCATCTAAACCGAGGTTATAGAATCTCTGGTGAATCGATGTTGTTGTAAAGGAGTTTTCCCCCTTTACAAATAAATTTGAGGTTGGCGAGACCGCCGACTCATTATGAAGATCTTTTGAAGTTGAGTTATGGGATACTCCAGAAACAAAAGAAGATAAATAGTGAGGGACACGAATGGATTTTGGAACCAAAGGGAATGTTCCAAAATTCAAAGGAATCGAGTCAAAAAGGAAGAGGTTTAAACTCGAATGAAAGTGATTCTGTAAATACATTTACCCTATATACTGAGTTTTGCCTAGAGCTACCAAAGCTCTGATACCAACTGTAACAACCCGATATTTTCAACCATTCGTATCTGCACATGTCGGACTTGAATTGCTCAAAATACCGCGTTGTAAATAAATTTTGGAAAATCTCAGAATATACAATAAATACATAATCACATATCACAGACACAGAGTATTTAATAATGCAGCGGAAGTAAAAGAGATAGTAGTTCATGAAGCTACTATATATATATGATACATCAGAGTTAAATAATGTACAGTAGAAGAGTAACAAGATACATCAAGTACAAATCAAAATATGTAACGACCCGCTATTTTTGACCATTCAAGTCGACACTAAAACCATACATGTCCGAATTGAATAATTCAAAATACCGAATTGTTAATTTAATTTGGCAAACTTAAAATATACAGTAATTAAATCAAACACAGATCACAGACACAGAGTAATATAATGCAGCGGAATAGAAAAAAATAGTAGTTCATGAAGCTACTATATACATCAGAGTTTAAAATGAATACATTAGAATCTCTTGAATACAGAAAAGTCTTCAGTACGAGCCGATGACTTCTCTGAACCAGTCAACTAGAAAACTGAAAGCTGAAACGATAGTTGGATCTCCAAATGAAGCTCCAATCTCCAAAGGTGAGTCTCTAATGCTGTATTAGTCAGTCTGACCCGAGCGTAAAGCAAAACACAAAACACTCGAGTCAGGATTAACATTCTTATATCAATAAATTCAACTCAAATGAAATATCAACTGAAATACAATATAACTTAAAGGATGTTTGGGATGTCCATCCTCTAAGGGTCCATAGAACTATCTACAGGGTGGAAATATACACTATTACACCGTGGTCATTTACTTAATTTATACCTCAAACCCAAATATCAAATTCGCTTTAAATAATCATATTTCCCAAGATAGTATTTATATATTTTAATAATGTATACAGTAAAGTACTTTCAATTTCCTTAACTTAACAAATCGTTTCACATCAACCCGACCTTCCCATTTAAATTAAATCCAATCTCATTTTATTAGTTTAAATCTTCCTAAAATAACCACTTAAATCTACAATTCCCAAATTTGGATTTGATATCCCAATTTCCCCGTTTATTTCAATATGTTTCCATATTTTAAGTATTCAACATTTCAACTAAAATTTTCCCAATCTAGTTTTCTAAATAAAATTTCCAATCTAGTTCAAACTCAAATTTCACTAAGTTCGGTTAGTTATCTACATAACCAATCTATCTTGGTTCCAAATACATACCGAACCCCTACACCATTTAATTACGCTATGGTTCATAGCTTATATATAACAATTTAAATTTAACAGTTTCATATAGATTCTCGATTTTTACATCGTTATTATCTAGCCTTGAATCCCTCCCTTATTTGATTCAATATCATTTTAGTGACCTTAAATTACATTTTACTCAATATTTCTTAATTTATTTAAACGTGAAATATCTCCTTCGATAAATTTCAAATTGATTTAAATAAATAAATCCTTATCTGAATACCATTAAAAATAACCCAAATTTATCTCCCAATCTTAATTGTTCAATATTATTGCAAAAATTTTCCGAATAAAATTTACATAGATATTTATCATGATTTATGTATTAAATCAAATCTTTGATTAAACTAGACATAATTAACTCTATCTTTATCATTACCCTTTATACATGTATTTAAGAATTTACATTAAATAAGACCATATATTTCTTATCACATGGTCAAGTGTTACGGATATTATCATTTCAATCCGTACACTAAATGTATACGGGTGAATAGCATTTCAACCCGTAACCCCAAATTTGATTAAATGGAAACCGCTTGGGTCTATCATTTCAACCCATTTCAATTCAAAAACAAACATAACAAAGGGAACTTGCAGTGTGATGACAGGGATGGTGTCAAAGTAAATAAACAAACAATAACAACAATCAATAACAATTAAATAAATAAATCAAATAACCCCGAAATAATCGTATTAATTCGCATTGTTACTTGTATAATTATTTCTAGAATCTACACTATCATTTCATGTAGATTAAAGATTATTACATTACAGTTTTTCACTTGTCGTTCCTTTTTAAATTTCAGTTTAAAGCTACAACAATTAATCCAAACTACGTTCAAATATTTAGAGTATAATTTATCAATTTCTACGACAATTAATGGGTCAAATCTACTAATCAAGTTCACATATGGCGGGGTCAGGTTTTAATAAATCCAGGTCCGTCATATATAATCCGTTAAATTTGTAAACTATACTACCCCAACTTAAACTAGCAAACTAGTTATCATTTAACAATAATAATTAACATCCAATTTAAACAACAATCAATCAGAAAATCAATTATCAACCAATCTGAATTATTATCACATAAATAATTAACCGATAATGGTGTCAGGTGTCATAGGTGAACAGATACAGGTAATAGCAGTCATAACAGTAAAACCAACTAACAGCAGCATATTTCAATTGTCGTTTCAATTGAAATCAAATTTAATAAATAAAAGAATGTTAATCGTGAGTGATTGCTCACCTTTCGAGGCTAAAAAAGATCGACAACAGAGCAAGCTATGAATTTTGGTCACGCTCTAGAAAATCGAACAAATCCAAACAAAATCGCAAAGCGAAGTAAGAATGAAAGTGGATCTTGACGTGCAAAGCTGAAAGATAGAGTTTGATGGAAACGAATCAGAATCGTATTGATATAATCGAAAAAGAAAATATAAGTTATAAATTATTCCCTAAAACGAATTTTCCTTTAAAACATATATTTAAATAAGAGGGATATATGTATCATACTTATTCCAAATCAAAATAAATTTAAACATAAATTAAATTAATACGCTTTGTAAAATATCAGTGTATATACTCTATTTAAACAACAGACCGATGAACCAAAGATAACTAAATTTCTATAATATAAATACAGACACTTTGTATAAATTCAAACCCTTATGCAAAAAAATATGTACTACTTTACCAATATCATAAATTATCATGTTATGTTTTGAAATGTTACCAACTGTGCACAACTGTAAATGACAAAACCAATATATATAACACATAGACAAAGCTTTATATGTATATATACTATACGTAAACCTATTTATATAAACCGACTTATATACGTATAAACTAACATAGATTTAAATATATCATATACACATATAAAAATTAATAAATATACATATACTTTTATCATTGACCGTAAGAGAAAAAAACAGAGATTTTTAACTTCATATACTTACAGTACTTTATTCCATGTGTATAATCAAGCAGTCTTGCTTTATATAATATAATATATGCTTATAGATATATATATAGCTTACCTTGTAAACATTTAAACATAGACTCAAAGAATTATTATACTATGTATACATATAGCTTACAAATCAATATTCGTAACTTATAATATACCTTGTAACCTATTACTGTAAATATGTATGCTATAAACATACTTATTTTATTAAAATAAATGTTAGTCAGAGAATCAATATGGGTTTGTCCCTTCATATCAGTATACCAATATAAAAGTACCCTAGTCTACTGCAATATTAAAATTGAAATCCTTAACATAAAATATGTGTAAACAAATGTATAAAACATGCAATCGAATACATAAAATACAAATGCAGACCTAAATTGTATCAACTTATCTAATCTAACCTTTTTAAACAAACTACATTCATCAACTAACTGAATGCATCATATATTATAAACGGAAAAAAATCAAAATATAGATACAAGTTAAATATGTACATATATAATACTAACTTGCATCATCTACCGGCTATACAAGAAAAGGAGGGGGGGCGGAGGAGGAAGGAGTGGTTTCACGTGAAAAGTGGGGGTGCAGACATAAGTGGAGAGGTAAGAAGAATAGAAAGGAGAGAAGAAAGGCTGATTGTGGAGAGAAAAATGAATAGGAAGGGTATAAATTTGATTGAAATGGAAACGTACAGGAAATTAGAAAGGAAATAAATGAATGGAATAAAACGTATAGGAATTTAGAGAGGAAATAAATAATTGAAATAAAACGTATAGGAAATTAGAAAGGAAATAAATGAATGCGTAAAGAACGTATAGAATTTTATATGTTTCAAAATCAACGATACAATTAAAGCAATTTTATTATTTGGCAGGTTATAAGTTTTATATTTATTTATTTCCTAGATCTCAATTCATTGCCTATTATATTAAGAAGATTTATTATTATTATCAAACGTTCAAAAAGTTATCACCCCAAAATACAGAGATGACATAACAACACCTAGAAGCATAGATTTAGGAAATATTATTAAAGCAATAAATTTGATTGGATGGCACACTTTGAATTTTGAAACGGAAGGGAATTTTGAACGAAACAAAATGAATGCACTATCAACAGTCACCCTATGATATAGCTAGAATTTTAAAGCAATTAATTTTGATGTTTGTACATCACGTCATCAGTTTGAAAAGGCAAGGATAAAGGGGAAAAAGAATGGACAGAGAAATGTAAGCAAACGGAAAATTATAAAGGCAAAAGATGAAACAGCTAGTCTTGTTTTGTTTTTTTTCAATGGCGAGAGAAACATGAAGATGAATTTAGGCAAGCATATATATTAAAAGCAGAGAGGATGGAGAGGTAATAAAACTTCAATAGGAAGAAAATATATAGCTTAAATTTATTCTGTAACCGAAATCATAAAAAAAAAGGAAACGAATATGTATAAAATAGGGGAAAGAATAAGGTAATATCAACGGTCAAATTCCCTGGATTTGAGCTGAGCAATTTGTTATTATTTTTGTCCAGCACGTTTCAAAGTTTTAATTATAAAAGAAACGGAAATTGCCCATTGATTCATCAACGTGATTTAATCAAAATAAAAGGAAATGAAGAGTAACTGTCAAACGTTTTGATTTGGTGAATATTTACAGCAATTAAACAGTAAAGAAAATAAATGAGCCAATATAAAGTCAAAGAAGGTCACGAATAAATTTATTGAATACATTGAAAATGGAAACGGCAAGGTAGGCTGAATTCAAGGAATGGGGAAATCTATCCAAAGATTGAAAAATTTACTAAAGCAAATAATAATTTGAACGGTAGGAAAAAATGATAGCTACCCACTGATTTAGACCAATTAAGGCGATTAATAGCTTGAATGGATATCACGTTCAAATTTTGAAACGGGAGAAATAAAGTCAAAATTAAAGGTACCGTTACCTCGAACAATTTATTTTAATAGAATGTGTCAGTGCATGCAGTAGAGCACACTACTATTCAATATGTACTTTTCTTCTTTATTAGTAGGTTTATCACGTAAAAAGTGAGAATTTGAAATTATTTACAAATATGAAATATTTATTAACAGGGAGTTTGATTTTTTTATTGGTATAATGATATATACGTATAGGAACTTTATGCGTTAGTTATTAAGACATATACATTTAGGCATGTCAGTTATACTATACTATATTATAATTTATTATATTGTCTTATATGTATGTTTGATTTTAATAAATGTAAGTTTGATTTTTTTATATATATGTTTGAAACGCATGTGTATTAGATTTATTATATTTGGATTTAGAATGAAAAATTTTGTTTCAAAATATTATTATTTAAAATTTCTCAAAAATCTAATTAAGTACGCTAAATAAAACCATTAAAAATTAACAAAACTTTATGGGTCGTTACAAAATACATCACTGGAAACACTGGATACTGAAAACAAATAGATGGCTGGATCTTCAAGCAAAGCTCCAACTCTAAAGGTGAGTCTTGAATGCTGAATCACTCAATCTGACTCGAGCGTAAAGCAAAACACAAAACACTCGAGTCAGGACATAAATACTTATGAACTGTAAATCAACTCAAGTGAACAGTAACAAAAACGCATCAGTAACTTAAAGGATGCTTGGGATCGCCCATCCTTTAAGGATCCGTTAAACTATTTACTATGTAGTAATATTGCGCTATTATAATAATGTCTACAGTAAAATAAACATACTTTTAAATAGAGTTCCGGGCTACCCATATCACCCTTCACACATAATAGTCCCAGTAGTCCATCCAATATCATGCCATCTCCACTCCGGGTGACTGTCAGAGGATACCACACGGGCTACGGGAGAAAAACAAACTCGTAGTAAAGGCTCGGTATGGTAGGTGACACGGCACACAAGGCAATGCCATGGTAGATATACCAATTACGCACACGGGCTGGTGGTAACGCAGCAGCCACATACGCCCACCTCGAAACACACTCTCATATCAAAATCGAAGGATGGCCATCTAATCAATCACCAGTAAGAGTATAGTATCGAAGGAATGTGTCCGATAGGAGGAATGACCTCACATGGCCCGAGATCGCTCCTGTTTTAGCCACCTTATGCCAACTCACGGGAGTTGGGTCCACGTAATATACCTCAAGAACGTCGCCACCATCCTACTTCATTCTGGAATCTCCACCGCGTACACGTTTGTTAAAGTGGTTTTCGGAGTTGGCAGAGAGTATGACAACTTCCGATCCCGGTCTCTTTAACAACCAAACGTTATTATAACGCCGTGGTCATTTCAAAATAGTTTATACTTTAAAAAGATCAAATCATTTCATTTCAAACTATATTTCTTTCAAAATAATTTATACTTCGAAACCAAAACCATTTTTATTTCAAAACTATTTATTCAATCAAAATAGTTTATACTTCAAAACCAAAAACATTTCAAACATATATTCATTTCAAAATCATAATATTTTCAAAGTATAACTCTTTCGAAACCAAAAATACTTGAAACAATTACACTTTGAAAATCATAACATTTCAAAATCATACATTTGAAATCATCGGATATTCATTTAATTCTTTACATTTTACAATTCATTCAATTAATCCCAAATTTTCAATTTCCAACTTAATTCAATTCAAACCATCAGTTTCAATTAAATTTCCCAATAACCATTTCAAATCATATCATTTTCAAATATAGATTTGATCCATAAATTAAACTATTCAATTTTTAATAAATTTCAAATCTTTAATATCCCGTATTTCAAAACTAAATTTTATAATTTCATATATCTCAAATCTAGTTTCATTATTACTTAGTTTTGAAATATTCATTTCATAAATCCAATACTATTTAAATAAACTCAATTTACAATTAAACTAAACATCCTTTCGTACCAATATGAACTTCAAATATTCATTTATCAAAAGTACATATCATTCTAATTCATATTCTTTATCAAAATAAAGATCAAATCATTTCCAAACCTTATTATCAAATCATTATTTGAATTCAAATTCAAATACTCAAATTTAAATGTCATTTTTAAATCAAATAAGTCATTCATTTTTTATTTCAAGTATCATTACAAAGTACATTAAAAATTCCATTCAAAATTCATTTATCTCATTACATTTCATTCCATTTAACACATAACCAAGTAAACCTTACTTAAATTCAAATTCAAATTCAAATTCCTTAAAAATTCAAATTTAAATATTAAAATATATTCAAAACTTCTTAAATATCACAATTAATCAATTTCCAAAATTTAAATCATTTAACACTTTAAAATATAACTCAAACAGTGTTAAAACTATAACATTTCAAAACATTGTCAAATTATAGCAACGACAGCATTTATAAAGTGCTATCGTAGCTTATAGCTTCCAAAAATGGTTTAGTTCAAGAATAACGGCATTTATAAAATGTCGTAATAGATATTTAGTTATTTCAAACATTGTTAGATTCAAAACAATAGCATTTAAAAATGCTGTCAAAAGACTACAACATTTTGAAAATGCTATGAATTCCAGATTTCATTTTTGCTTTTCAAAAAAAATAATAAAACTCTAAATTTTATTATAACTCAAAAATCATATTTCTAGACTTCAAAATTTCACATTTAAAATCATTTCAACATATGATTTAACACAACAAAATTTTTAGATCAAATATTCAATTTAAAAACTCCATTCATTTATTAAGTCAAAATTCACTGTTTATTAACATATAAATTAAATAAAACTTAAAATTTTACTTCAAATATAATTTTAAAACTTTAAATTTAATTCCATTATTTATTTACATTTTAAAATAAAATTTTGAAGTCTAAAATCTTAATTATTTCACATTTACGTACTCAAATTCACAATTTCAAGACTTAATATTTAATTTTCTTAAAACCATAAAATATATTTTTTTTAAATCAAAATTTCATACTTTTAAAAATACATATTTTAATAAATATCATTTAAAAATATACCACGGGGTCTGTATATAATTTTCTAACCTAGGTCAAGTGATACGGATATATATATCATTTCAATCCGCAGTTTACAAAGAAAACCCGGGTTCTATCATTTCAAACCCGCAATCCCAAGTCAAATAAAATACAATAAAAATCGCTCAGGCCTATCATTTCAGCCCATAACGATTTTTCCCTATTCTAAAGTCCGTTCGGGTATGTATCATTTCAACCCATAGTGATTCTATTCTAACAGGGAACTTGCAGTGTGAATATATGCATGAACAATATAAACAATGTCAATGTCACAATATAATGTCATATATCACATGTCGGGTGATAATTAACAGTTTTAACATGGTAATAACATGGCATAGCATATCGTATGATCATCATTGACTTGCATAACATTTTATATCACTAAACACTTGTCATCAATTCACTATTTCATAAGTATAAATGTCAGAGTGAGAAAGACTCACCTTTTACGAAGCTAGAGACAAACAACACACACAAGAGCGATTCCAAAGGCACGACAAGCACGATTTGATTTGAATTGATGGAGACCCTTGTAAACAACACAAAATATAACATACATAAGCACAAACATAGATATCGACATACAAATATAATCAACAATTTTAGTTTGCAGAACAGTTGCAAAACAAGAGAGATGACCAAACCTTAGAAGTAAAAGACTTGCACACGACAACATAAGCTTGTCACATGATCAAATGGGCTTGCTCTCATCATACTAGGATCAGGTTTGGGTCAGGTATAGCAACCATAAATGTCAGGTTACAAGTGGATGAAGGTGGTGGAACAGTTACAACATGAAGCATACATGGGTTCAAGGCAAATATGTGAAGTTTTTGGTGCATTTTGACTCGGCTATGACCACATATAGGCTCGGCCATGGGGTCTTCATGTCAGGTCAGATCTGGACAGTAGTGAAAGGGGCAGCCAAATGTGAAGTAGATGATGGTGGTGGTGGCTAAGGGGTGGCCAAAAGCAACTATGAAGGCAATAGTGTAGTATAGGCTTGGCTAGCATTGTTTTGGTGAAGTGCTTCGCAAATTTGAGGTGGTGGCTTCATCTAATGGTCATGGCCAGAGGTGGTGGTCAGAGGAGAGGGGGTTGGTGCTGCTGTAGATGGTGGAGAGGATGGTGGTCAGCAAGGAGAGAGATGAGGCCAAGCAAACATGAAGAAGAGGAAGGCTAAATCAGTGAAGAAGAGGGAAAAATGTGAAAAGAAAAGCCATTGTTTTTATTGTTTCTCTCTCTTGAAGCTATGGAGCCGTGAGTTTGTGATGAGAAGAAACAAATTCATGTGAATGGAAGAGGGAAGTCACGGCAATAACAAAAGAAAGTGGTCGGCCAATCAAAAATGAAGAGGCAATTGGAAAATGAAAGGACAAGAATACAAAGAGACCAAGCATACAAAGGGTTTCAAACTCTTCATATATCCAATGTTTCTTTTTAAATTTTTATATAACTGAAAAAACATATATAAATTCAGTTCAAATACGAAAATATATTAAATAAACAAAAATAAATAAATTAATTATTAATTATATATAGTTTAATTAAATAAAACAGCAAAATTTGCAACTAGTCTTGAAAATATGAAAAATAAGTGCAATGAACTTGGGAAAATTTTTTATGTACTTAAAATATTTATAAATAAAGATAAGAACACAAAATAAAAAGGAAATCACAAAAATAAATGAATAAATTTTAATTTAAATATAGTTTAGATGAAGAAAATAGCAGAAAAAGGAAAACAGCCTTTTAAAAATAGGAAATCATCATAGTAAATTTTAGAAAAATTCTATTATCATTTCAAAAATATTTAAAAGTCAAAATATACATAATATAACATATTAAAATAAAATATGACAAAGAAAAATAAAATTTATACAATTTAAAATAACAAAATTGCAAAATAAACAATTTATACTCAAAATTGAAATGTACATATCTTTTGCAGTTTAACTCCGTTTTCCACGAAACAAAAAGCAATGTTCAAGTTATTAAATCTATTTTCATAATAAAAGATAAAATTTAAAATTTCAAACTTTTAAATTTTTAAGTTAAAAGTCAAAGTTTGACTATTTTGACCAAAATCAACATTTTCTGGAAATATTCAATTTATGCATGTTTGAAATTCTAATCCACATCAAAATCAACATTTATATTTCAATTAACAAAATATATTAATTTTAATAAATAAAATAAAGTTTTTAAATTAGGAATTTGAATTAAAATAATTAAAATATACAATTACAATAATCAGAAAATACAGGGTTGTTATAGCACCCATCTAAGGGAGATGGATGAAAAGCCTTTAGTCCCACTGCAAGTCATAGCCAAAGAAACCATCCGAAGAGTAGTGGTCAATTAAGCCTTTGATCCCTCCTTCAGGCCTGGTCAAAGCACCTATCTAAGAGGGATTGTAGCGACCCTAACTCAAACTTTGAAAATCGACACCAAATACATCACCCATGTTCAAATGTCCCAGATTCAAATGTCTAATCTGGTTCGCCGGAGCTTATAGCACATTAAGTAAACAACACAGCGGAAACAGAAATGAATGACTATATTGATATACAATTTTCGATACAACAATGATACAAATGTAATATCAACATTTATCAAAGATACATAACAGCGGAAAGAAAAATCTTTGACAGAGGAGCACCAACATTAACTTCAATAGAAAAAGAGAGATCTTGAGAATCGAATATTGTATCTCCTTTGCCAAAGACTGAAGGCTACCAAACCACAAGCTCGAACCACTATCACGTTGTATTAAGCAAACTAGGCAACTGATGAACCAAATACGATAGCCAAATCCAAAGGCCAAATGCTATCGAGTCTACATCTACTAGCTAATTATCTGATAATCCCAACTCTAGGCTATCCGTGTGGAAAATTGTGGGCACCCAGAGTTTAGAAAGGGAACAATAAACTCAATTTAAGTCATGGGACTGCTGTGAGCAAACAAACACAGTTTACCTTGAACAAAAAAATAAGAGAAAAAAAGTAAATCCGCAATGCTTTTTGGAAAATGAAACTACCATAAGGCCTCCCGCCACACACACAATGCAAACGCACAATTGGAGGAGATTTCTCCTTATGATTGTCAAACATACTTGATACGCGAAAAACTTTTGATATTATTATTAGTGCATAGTGCAGAAAACATTTCGAAAGTATAATATTAATCTTAGACAGCATAGACATTTCGTACTATGCCTATTATAGCTACCATGTTCAATAGCAAGTTACCGCCACATTCCATGGCAAGTTATACAAATAAAACCGTACATGGTGCGTATTGTTTCTTTGGATTTCCAACAAATGGTCAGGCTAAGGAACTTTCTGGGCCACATGGGTACGCCTCTGGAGGGATGCCCCGAGAACCTAACCAAATCTCTGCCAACACAAGACCGGGTTACCTCTAAAACTAGGTAAATATTACACGAGTATGCCATCCCTCGGTCATTACCGACCTTTATCCGAGCGCTCAACACCAACTTCCACAAAGCAATAAATTTGCAGCAAACACATAGGTTAAGTATCTAGGTTCCATACCATGATACCACCCTTTTCCAAAAGGGAATGGACATACCCTGAAGGGCGCGATCCTCATAACCTTGCTGCATTCTTCCTGTTTCGACCATTTCCGGGTTGTGAGGTCCAATGAGGTCACGTCCACAAAGCGACGCTTTTCACAAAAGCCATGCTTTGATCAACAAATGATCAACAACATTTCGTATACCACATTACCAAATTGGGAATATATCACTGGTAAATATTAACTACATAACCTCTAAGCTTGTACGTCTTAGAGAAGGGTGTTAAGCAAGGAGAATAAATTCTCTGCCACGAAACAGAAATGTATTTGATAGAAACCAGTTCTACATCTCAAAGTGTAATGTCAGACATACATCCATACAAGTCTATTTCCGATTCAAACAGAACCGAAGGTACTTAAAAAGAAGCTCTTGCAATCCGGGTATTCATAATCCCGATCGGACTCCCCATCACATTTGGAGATCTCTATACCGACGTGACTTAGTGCAGAGACATTCGATGGGTAATCCTTTCGTTCTCAAAAATACGCGGTCTTCACCACCGGTCTTCAAATGCTATCCATTTTGTCGTATCATTATTCGGAATGGGTTATATGACATAAAGTCCTCTCTCGGCTAAATCGAATAACGAGCACTTAATTTTAAAACCATATGGATATAGTGGGATCTTAGTTAAGTCACACTTTCAACACTTGTTTCCTAAAACCTTTTCTTCAAATGATTTAAACAAATTCCCACATTTAATCTTTAAAATAAAAGATTCAGTCTTGAAGATACTCTTCAATTTTAAAACAAGATTCACCAAATCTTTCACAAAGATTCATTCATAGCTTTCAAAACAATTTCAATTCACAACTTGAAATCCTTTCAACAAAAACTGGAAGTTCTTTCGTTATATGAAAGCCATTATCATTTAAACCAATACCTTTTGTTTCAGAAAAAATCTGATCAAATATGCACAAGTTATAGCCTTGAAGTATAAACTTGGGTTAAATTTTAATTCCCAAAATAATACTTTTTAAAATACTTCAGAAATGGTTTAAAATCCATATATATATATATATATATAACTTGTTTCCAAACCATAATTTCCAAAATTACAACATATATTCATAGAACTCAACTTCAAATCTTGAATTCAAATTCAAATCAAACTATTTAAATTTGAAAATTTTAACCAGTTATTCAAAATAATTTTTATCTTTAAAACTCCTTTTCAAAAGTTTTTTATATTTAACCCAATTCTATTTCCAACCTATTTGGATTCAAAATTCAACTTTTAAAACCATTTCGTATTAAATTTGAATATCCGTGACTTAACCAATTTCCTCGTGCAACCCATATTTGTGTGCGAATGGTGTAGTCCAGGGGTTTTACGCAATAGTGCAACATCGTCAATCATTACAGATTCAAGCACAGCAGTATTGATAAGTGGTATAATCCAATAATGCTTATCTTCATTCACATATTCATAGATAAATAATATAAATTCATCACACATAAATAAATTACATTCATCATAGCTCAATTATACCACAGAACATCACACATCAGAGATATCACACAATTCAAAGCATTCAATACAATTTAAACATCCATAAGTAAGATCAATCAATCATCTGATTAATTTAAATCAGATTAATTACTTATGAATAAACTACTAATCCTGGTTAACTAACATTAATTAATTACGAACCATGTTAATTAATTATCCTTTAATCATTTATTAATTAACCTTTAATAATAAATTAATTAACCTTTAATTATTAATTAATCAAACTTTAATCATTAAATAATTAACCTTTAATTATGTAATTATCCTGTAATTAATTTTTCTTAATTTAATTAACTAACCCTTAATTATTAATTAATAAACCTTAATTATTAATTAATAAACCTTAATTAAATTAGTTAATCCTTAATTACCAGTTAATCAATCCTTAATTACCAATTGATTAATCTCTAATTACTTAATTAATAAATTCTTAATTACAACTTAATTAATCTTTAATTTCTAAATTAATTAATCTCTAATTAATTAGTTATAACCTTTAATTATTAAATAATTAATTCTTAATCATTAATTAATTAAATTAATTAATTACTCTTAAATTACTTTATTAACTTAATTAATCTCAAATCATTAAAACCCTAATTAACTTTTAAGGAAAATCATTATCTTTATAATTACCCAATTATCATTATCATATAAATTTTAAACATTTACCTTTAATTAACTTACTTAATTAAATCATTTAATTCAAGTTTTTGAAATAAAATAAACATTTAACTTAACAAATTAAAGTTAACAAATTTTATAACTTCCTAATCAAACATTAAGGAAACATTTATTTTGTATAAAGAAATTTATTTAAGAAAAAGTTCTAAACTAAATTTATTTTAAATTTCAAAACCTTGTTTTATTTTAAAACTTTTAAAACTTGGTTAAACCTTGCTTCAGGTCGAACCCGATCCTCACTCGAGATCTACCTCGAGTAAACCCACTTTCCTTTCCCTTTTTTTTTAAAAAAACTTAGATTGTTAAAACTTCAAAACCTGAAACATACTAACACTCACGTTCTCGAATACGAATCCGAGTCTTTACTCGAGTCTCCTCCTACATCACTCGAGCTTCTCCCCGAGTCTAACCTCTTCCCAAACCACTAACACCAACCGACACTTGTGCACCTACACAGTCGTTCGCAACGACATCGACCACCGCCGACACCTTCAACCATCGTTGATCGCCTCTACAAACAATTCCAACTTTCCAATCACTATCACAAGCCCAAGATCAAAATCCAGGTACTCAATCAAACGAGGAACCAAAACCCATCACCAAAAACCCTCTCGAACCCATGCCTCCGACCACCAACGATCGCGCAACCCCGTCCTTAGCTTCGCCAAACATTCAAGCAACCAATGCCCCAAGTCTGACGCAACTCGATTAACCAAAGACGCTGCAGCAAATCAAAACCTGACCTCGACCAAATTTAGGGTTAAAACCCTTCTTCGACCGATTGCCGACGCCACAGTGAACTATCCACCCTCCTGATATTTTTGCCGAGCTCGTCGAACTCCCCCTACTTCCAATCGAAACCCCGACAAGCCCGAGACCTCCGGCCACCAGAAAAACCACAAATCCCATTTCTGTCTAACTCTGATTTACACACTCGACTCAACACTAAAAATCGTGATTTTCTTTTTTAAAAATCATATTTTTCAAGGTCGATTCAAGTTGTATACTTGAATCAGCAAATTACAACATTTGACTTTAACATGTTTTAAATTTTGTTACTGTGATATCTATATTTTCAGAGAATTTCAAACTTATTTCACATGAATATATTTTTAAAACTTTGATTATGCTTAAACAAAGATAACTTGTTTAAATTCTTCATCCTATAAGGGATTGTATAAAGAGATTTTTAATTTTGATTCAATTTTGAACTCTGTTACTATAAACAGAGATGAACATAAACATATCAGACATGCACTTCTCAACACATTCATATATCCAGGAAATCCATATGCCTGCAAGCATAATTTCTATCACACATAACAGATCATCACATGCAAACCTATATATATATATATATATATGTTTAAGAGTTTTCTCATCTAGAAGTTGATTTAGCAAAGAAATTTTTGTCTAGATATTGTGAACAAAAACCTAGAATATTTATTTTCGCTTGCCGAGTTGATCTGTTCCTAGTTATTGAAGTTGAATTTGCCCTTTTGAATCAAATTTGTTTTGAAAAGAATTTGAATTGAAACTTGGTTTTGATGCTTTGACTATTGCTTGATTAATTTTAATTTGAATCTACCTTTTCTTGATTCTGTTACTTGATTGAATTTCTGCTTTGATTTGTTGAGTTGAGCTTTTATCTTTTCTTTGCTGTTTGATTTCCAGGTTTGCTTTAAAGCTTCCTGGTTTTGATTTGCTTGCTGGAATCTATTTTCAGGTTTTGAATTTGTTCTTTGCTCTTGAATTTGAGATAATTTTGTTTTTTGGTTTTGCTTTGCTTAGGTTTTATTTTCTTTTGTCTAAGGTTTTGATTCAATTTTGAATAGAAGAAAATTTGAAAGATAGGAGAAGTAATTGTATACATATAACTTGTTCACATTTTATTCATTAAATTTAAAAACAAATTCAAAATTAGGACACTTGTAAACCTTCTTGTTAAAATACCCACACATGTTAAATTCCATGTTTTAAAATGTTGCACTTGTTTCTTCATGTTTTAATTTTATTACACGTGTCTGTTTACGTTGTAAAGTGTTTACATTTGTAAATCTCATGTATTAATGAGAAATTTATATAATACGTATATTAGTTTATATTTAGTTATATATATCTATATTCTATTTTCAAATTTTAATAATTACTTTTCCTTGTATAAATATTTATATAATTTTAAAGAAAATGATTTTAAAAATTTAATTCTACTAAATAAATAATGATATATACACATATATGCATACTAGATAATACAAAATTTGGCTTTAAACAACTGTTGAAAATATTCAAAATATAACTTTCAAATCACAAGAAAATATATTTTTGAATTTCAATTCCCAATATTCAATTTATAATGAATATATATATATATATATATATATACACACACACATATATATAAACAACATATATTATTTATTTTAGAAAATTTCAAATTCAAATTCTAGATTATAATCTATTTATAAAACATTTAGATTTTCAAATCAAATCTTTTATTTAAATCTTATATATATATATATTTAATTGCCACATTTTCAAATTAATTCACAAATTAACCCAAAATTCTATATTAACTACCAAATTATATTTGGCTCAAAAACCAGTAATGTTACAGGGATGGACAAAAAGCCTCTAGTGCTGGCACAAGGCAAGGCTAAAGAAACCACCCAAAGAGTGATGGTCCTAAAAACTTTTGATCACATCGTCGGGGCTAGTCAAATCATCCATCCAAGGGAGATGGACTAGAAAAATGCTAATGGGGGATAAAGCCAACGAATTCAATCATCTAAACTTAAAACAGGAAAGGAAAAAAGGGATCCACTCAAAATTACGAAAAAATTTCACCTTCCACTAATATTTGTTCATTCTGGAAAAACTATCATCGAAGGGTTTCCAAATGGGGTTTTCCTACTTTCAAAAAAACTACTTCGAAAAGAACATTTCCCATAAAAACACGATTGCAAATCAGAATATTTTCAAAGGATGGAAAAATCTATGCGTATATGGAAATGTTTTCAATAAAATAGTTTGTAGGAAGATCTAACTTTTAACAATAAAATTATCATGAATCAAGAAGAATAGACAACCCATTATGAGAAGTGCGACATCAAAGAATGACAACTTTAAAAAGGAAAACGAAAAGCAAGAGCGGAAATTTACTTAAGCAAAAGCATAAGAAAACTTCTTATGAGTGGAGGGTTAAGTGTACACCTAAAATTCCTGAGGATGTTTATGGTATGAAATTGTAACAACCCTTTTTGAGACCTTTAGAAAAAAAATAATAGTTTATTTTAGTAGAGTCTTTTAGAATAAGATAAATTGTTTTGGAATGAATATTTTTGGAGCTGTTAGATAAATCTAATTTATAGTGGAGATTTTATTTTATTATATTATTCAATCATTGTCAAAAAGGACTTAGAAGCAATTGTTTTGTTAATAACTAATTTAAAATGGATAGGGAAATCATTAGGAAATTAATTTACGATATAACAAGATAATATTAGAAAATTTGTATTGTTAAATAAAGAAGAAAGGGGTGTTATATTATTAGTGTTAAGAGTATAGTTTAAAAAGGCAAAACAAATAATAGATTTTGCAATTTACTCTTGGACGGGTCTAAATAAAATCCATACCCATACTTAAACAAATAGTAAGGGACTGCTTACTTATCTTCTCACTCTCAATTTCTTGTACGTACTAAGAAATTGAGAAACATAACCAGGGTTTTTTTTATTCCTTCCAGATCCAACTAAAATCTCCAGTTTGAAATAAAATGAAAATAATAGGAAATTAGGTAAAAATCGAGGTATGCAATCTAAGCTTTTGTCTATCAATTCAAGCAATTAATTTTAGGTCTTTTGTTGATTTCTGAATCCTTTTGTGTTGGTTGATTCCATGGAGTTGTAGAGTTATTCTTAATCAAAGTTGAGCTGATTCTGGCCGCGACATCAATAAGGAAAAATAGAAAATTGGCGATTTAATTCTCACACAATTATCTCTAAATAAGATGCATGTTTGTTTAGCTAAATTAAACCGAAGATTTAAGATGTACAATTAAAACCATTTTTTTAGCCATGAAGTAGGGGATGCTGACATTTATAACCTATATAACCTGAAAATCTATGTGCTTAAATTGCTATTTTGATGCTTTGTTGGATGGAAATCAACGCTTGCATGTGTGTATACTCCGACACTTGCGACCAATCTGCATTGCGTTGCCTAAATGTGCTATACGATGATCATAAGAGGGTTTTCTGAAGCCAAGATGCTCCAGGAAATATCACCAACGGTCTGCCGGTGGTGCTCCGCCGATGGGTGAACCACCTAGAGCATGCTCAGCTCTAGGTTGCTCTTTTTTCTTTGGATTATTTCCATGTCAGCTGCTTTTCTTCCTGTGATAGTTTATGATGCTTTTTCAAGTCTATTGCATTGAAATCCATTTGTATTTTCTGTTATGTAGATGATAAATAGGTTATATGAATGAATATTTGGTACATTATTTTACAAACTTATTGAATTGCTATGATAAGCTGCATTATGACATTATATTTTGTTAGAGCTGGAGTTCAACTTAGTGTAATATTATATACACTTATATTCTTATAAGCTTACGTTAGGAATAAAATGTGTTATAGAATTTAAATGAGGGAATAATATATATTTTAAACTGATTTCTTAAACTATGAAGAGTCAAGTTTTGGTTTACTAAAAATATATGTATATAGTTACACTTTGTTACTAATTAAATTTTGGAAGTAGTATGTTAATTGAAAATGAAAAATGTATTATGTTTTGGTAACTAAATAGCGGAAGGGATTTTTATGGATTTCAAGGGAATTATATGTATACACACACACACACACAAAATATATTTGGAAAATCCTTTTTTATAAAAAAGTTTGTTTAAGTTTACAAATATCAAACTTGTTTCTAAATTAATCTAATTCATTTTGTAAATGAGTTTTTACAGGTAGTTCTTACATATTAACCATTGTTAGTAAAATAGGCATAGGATTTAGAGATACGGTTTTGGAAATATATACCTAATTTATTTCTAAATAAAATGGTTATATATATTTATATCAAAATGGAATTAGCAGAGTAATAAATATAGTTCTATAATATAAATGGCTACTTAAATATACATACATACATACATATATACATACATACATATCTACGTGTGTGTCTGTATATCGACTTTGGAACATGGTTTGTGAACAATGTACCTTAATGGAATTTTTAAGATAACTGTTCACGCGCGCACACACATACATATGTATATATTGAGATCAAATGAAATATATGGTTTACTTTATTTAAAGATAAATAAAGCATTTAGAAATCATTTCGTATATCAAAAATTATATCGTTGGGTTCTAAATTATATACTCTTATAAGATAAATGTTTTAGGAGCCTTAGTTCTATAATATGGGGAGTGCAAATAATCGACTTAGTGTTACCGATTGGTTTAATAGCCAATGAGGAATGACCAATATACTTGACATGATCGATGGCTTATGTGTAGAATATGGAGAAGATTAAATGCAGATTCATCTTGAACATTTTACTTCCATTTACTTATGTATTCTTCAATTTCCTAGATCTTCTTTATGGTATGGATAACTCTCAGCTGTTGTTTTTGTGCAATTATTGTCTAACGATTGTTATGTTTGTATAAGCACTAGACATATTTAACTACCTCAATATTTTAACATTGTCCTATGAACAATATACTCCCATCTCGCTTTTTCCCTGTACAAGAAAACCATTTTTGTACTAACATAATCAAAAGGAAGCGCATTGGTTTTTCACTTTATGGTGTTTATTGTCTTTATATTTGAACATATCTTAAAACTACTATAATACTTTATGTCCTGTGTACTCATATTTTTTTTCTATATGTGTTAAAAAGTAAATTATCATTCATGCTTAACATATACTACCAATTTTAACATCAGGATATTGTAATGCTTTTGAAGAAAATGAAGACAAGACCAACAAGAATGATATATATCACCTTATAGTGACACGGGAAATACATTTTTTGACATATATTTTCTATATTAGTGCATAAAGAAAATAATCTAGGTAAAGATATCATAGAGTGTTTATACTCTAGATGATCCTATGATGATATCTTAAATTGGTCCCAAAAAAAAAAAATCAATCACCGGTTCTATTATATACGAATAATCTCACACTTAATCAATGACTCGGTTTTATGAGATAGTCTGTATAAACGCATCATCATGCATATGCACATTCAATTCAATATCTTATAATGTGCAATAAGATGTTTGCAAAAATTATGAGTTAATATTTCCTAGGTATTACAATATATTAACTTTGTATGGAAATTAGTTTGTATAAAATATTTTTATAGAATTTCATTTTTTAGATTTGGTGTGAATGAGATATTGTAGCTGTGTACTAAATTTGAAAAGATATCATGTTTGACTGCTTCATTTTAGAAATTTTGTGAAATACAAATTATTATAATCATTTCTAAATTGGGTTTGAAATTAATATTCTTTTGACAAAAATGGTGTAAACAACAAGGATCACGAACATGAAATAGTTTAAATGCACATACATGGGTATAATTCGTTAAAATTTACATTTATGTTTGATTTATTGTAACATAATATTTCACAAAAATCCATGTGCATAGCATGGGTTCGCACTAGTAAATTAAATATAAGGAAAACTTGTGATTATCTATCATGTTAACTTATCTAGAAAATGTTTAAGAATTTTGATCGGTATATGGAATAGGAGTTTCTCAACATCAAATGAGACATTTTCACATGAGAAATAATATATTTCGAAAATTGGAAAATATCCAGTAAAAAAATTTAAATTTGTATTTTAGCCGTCGAATGAATATTGGAAAGTGGAGAACATGACAAGGCAATGTTGATATTCTATGTAACCAACTTTGCAGCTAAGTGATGAAATAAATCACTAAATTTCATGGCTTAGTATTAATTTATATAGTGAGATATGTTAAGGATTTTTTTTTCAAATTTTGGAATTGTTTTATACTTAAATTAAAGGAAAGTTAATTGGATTTTTTTGTTGAAAAGATAAAATTGAAGATCTACTTTCATTTTTGAATTTAACTTCCAAATTCTTTGATTTGAAGGAAAGTAAATTATTATAAATGAGTCTTAATTTATAAGAAACTAAGAAATTTTGTAAATAAATTTGGAAACTTAAAATAAGAAATTAATTGAAAAGGAAATTGAAATCTTATATCTTAATAATTGGACATTTAAATAAGATGTGGTATAAATAATTAACATTGAAAGCTAATATATTATTTGTGTAAATTTAAAACTTTAAAATTTTGAGTTAAAATATTTGAGTGAGATTATTTTCAAATTAGAAAATAAGGAAGGATTGTATATTGTTTTATTTTATTTGAATTGTTACGTTAATACAATGTTTTATTCTTGTGGTGTTACTTAAATTTAAAGATTGAATTTTTGAATATATAATATATGTTTATGTTATAGACTTTTCTCTGAATCGAAATTACGAGGATGTAATTTCTTTAAGGAGGAAATCTACAACATCTTGATTTTTGAGACGTTTGAATTTTTTTTTTTTATTTTAGTACATTTTGGAATTTATTTTTAAAAAAATTGTTTTGGAATGAATATTTTTGGAGCTATTAGATAAATCTAATTTATGATGGAGATTTTAATTTATTATATTATTCAATCATTGTCAAAAGGACTGAGAAGCAATTGTTTTGTTAATAATTAATTTAAAATGGATTGGGAAATTAATAGGAAATTAATTTATGATGTAACAAGGTAATATTAGAAAAATTATATTGTTAAGTAAAGAAGAAATGGGTTTTATATGAAAATATTAATGTGAAGAGTAGAGTTTAAAAGGGGAAAACAGATAATAGAATTTGCAATTTATTCTTGGATGGGCCTAAACAAAACCCATACCTATGCTTAAAAGAAATAGGAGAGGACTACTTACTTATCTTCTCACTTTCAACATCTTGTATATACTAAGAAATTGAGAAATAAAACTAAGGTTTTTTTTTTTCTTTCAGTTTCAATCAAAATCTTTAATTTGAAATACAAATAAAATAATAGGAAACTAGGTAAAAAATCAAGGTATATAGTCTAAGATTTTGCCTATCAATTCAAATAATTAACTTCAGGTCTTTTAGTGATTTCCAAATCCTTTTATGTTGGTTGTTTCCATGGAGTTCTAAGGTTATTGTTAATCATAGTTGAGCTGATTCCGACCGCAAGATCAATAAAGAAAATAGGAAAGTGGTGAGTAGATTCTCACACAACTTCTCTAAGTAAGTTGCATATTTGTTTAGCTGAATTGAAGTGAAGGTTTCAGATGTACAAATAAACTGATTTTTTATGGCCATGAAGTAGGGTATGTTGACTGTTGTGGCCTATATAACCTGAAAATTTATGTGCTTAAATTGCTATTTTAATGCTTTATCGGATCGTAATTGATTCTTGCATGTGTGTATACACTGACCCTTACAACCAACTCAGTGTGCCGCCAAAATGTGTTATATGGTGATCATGAGAGGGTTTCCTAGAGAAGAGATGCTCTAAGAAACATCACCACCAGTCGACCAGTGGTGCTCTACCAATCGACCAGTGGGCGAACCAGCTGGAGCATGCTTCACTCTAGGTTGTTCCTTTTACTCTTGCCGATTTCTATGTTAGTTTCTATTCTTCCTATGATAGTTTGTGATGCTTTTGTAAGTCTTATTGCATTGAAATCCTGTTGTAGTTTCAGATATTTAGATGATAAATAGGATATATGAATGAATGTTTGTTAGATTATTTTATAAACTTATTGAACTCTTCTGTTATAATCAGCAGCATTTATACATTACATTTTGTTAGAGCTGGAGTTCAACTTAGTGTAACAATATATATACTTATATTCTTGTAAGCTCGGGTTAGGAATAAACCATGCTATGGATTTAAAAAAAAGGAATAATATATATTAGAAACTAATTTCTAAAACTATAATGAGTCAAGTTTTGGTTTACTATAAATATATGTATATAGTTACACTTAGTTACTAATTAAATTTTGGAGCTAGTATATTAGTTAAAAATGTAAAAGGTATGATATTCTGGTGATTAAATAGTGGAAAGGATTTTTATGGATTTATAAGGAATTATATATATACACCAAATATTTGGAAAATCCTTTTTTATAAAAGAGTTTATTTGAGTTTACAAATATTAAAATTGTTTTTAAATTAATCTCGTCCATTTTACAAATGATTTTTTAACAATTAGTTCTTATATATTAAGCATTGTTAGCAAAATGGACATGGGATTTGGAGATATGGTTTTTGAAATATAAACCTAATTTGTTCTAAATAAAATGGTTATATATATAAATGGATTTGGAAGAGTAATAAATATAGTTTTATAAACTAAATGGCTATTTAAATATGTGTATTATATATGGACCTTAGAACATGGTTTATGAACAATGTTACTTTATGGAATTTTTGAGACAACCATACAAATACACACACACACATAGTGAGATCAAATGAAACATATGGTTTATTTTATCTAACGATAAATAAAGTATTTATAAATCATTTCATATATGAAATATTATATCATTGGATTTCTAAATTATAAACACTTATAAGGTAAACGTTTTGAGAGCCTTTATTCTATGATATGGGGAGTGTTAATAATTGACTTAGTTTCCGATTGTTTTAAATGCTCTCGACTAATGCATCGTCGAATATTGTACAACTTATTGAAAAGAATGTTTAAGTGATACTTACTAGCTCAATTAGCAAATACTTGAATTTCACCGGGCATTATGGGATGCTTTGGTTATATTTTGAATTCTTTTAGGAAGAATTTAAAATTTTAGGGTAGTATTCTCTTTTTTTTGTTCGGATAGAGGACGATAGATCATTAAGAGAATATGGTTTAGGTTTTCAAATGGTATCGCTAACGAGTGAGATTTACTAGCTTCTAGTAACTACTTGAATTTTAGCAAGCGGTATGGAACGTTTTGGTTAAGTTCTAGTGATTACTTAAAGTGATAGTATTTAACACTTTAGTGTATATTTCCTTTTTAATGTTTGGCCGAGGCCGATAGATCCTTAGGAGGTATACTCATGGATTTCTTTACGATCATCTTGATCGGTATGAGTTATAAAATCATGTAGGTAAATATATAATAACAATGAGTAATCTAGAGAATTCGAGTCATGGTTTCTACGTTCGTTTTAATCGGTATGGACGATCCTTGAGATCGATCGTAATTCTGTTTCACAGTATGATGATATTTGGTATCAGATCTTTATGGATGATACATAATTATTTGTTTGTTTGCCACGGTATGAGTACAATCATTGTAATTGGCATGGACAATCATTATGATCGGTATAACTTAGGATTATCATAGATTCTGGAAATTGGACTCCGTGATTATTCTATGTTCATGATTTACTTATTCTATGTGTTGTGGATTAAATATTCTATGTCCGTAATGGTTATAAGTTCGACTATTTTAGTGATTTTTTTATATATACATATGACCTCCGTGTTTGATACAATGTTGTATTTATATCTTAGTGTTATATCTTGTTCTCGCCCTTTTGAATGTTTTGAGATAGTTTTACCTGTTTATTTTATAATACTCGAATCAGACCGAGTCATTTCAGGTTACACGATAGATTGACCTTTTGATGGTTTTGCTAGCAAGGAGATAAACCATTTTTGACTCTTAGTTTATCTCGTTTTGGATTTTGTGTTTGTTATAAAGTGTATATTTGAGTTAGAGATTTGTAGCGGATGTATATTATGTAAGTCTAACGTTATATTTGAAAGAGTTTCAGTTTGTATATGCATACGATATTTATTTTTCCGTTGTGACATGAGACTATTGTTTATATGATATATTGTTATGATTTTGAAAAACTGGTGCGGTTACTACTTTGGACTGAGAGCATACACGTCAAATTTTATTTTAGAGATTATGTAAAATAGTAAGTATGACGTGTCTGTGTTAGTTGAAAGATATACTCACATTCGGTCGCTCTTAACACGCCATGTTCTCTATATTACTAGACGATATTATTTATAATTTTTTAATAGTATAGGTATAACGGTGGGGTCATTACAAAAATTATCAAAAGTTGGTTGTATAGGACTATCGTACTCTGAAGCTACCATACTTTGAGGTTATCCCACTTTGAAGATTTTGCATATTAAGGAATAAAGGGTATCGAATGTAGAAAGCGTGATACTACATATAAGAACATAGAGCTATTGCAAGCCAATGTTATAAGCCGTTGAAGGATGATTCTTTGAGCCAGTGCAAGTTAATATTGCAAGCTACCGAAAGTTGGTATTATAAGCTAACATAAGTTGATGCAACGATCTATTGCAAGTTGATAGCATAAGCCATCAAAAGCTACTAAGAGCTGTCACATATGAACTATCGAAAGTTGAGATGTTATCACAAGTGAGAATCAAGCAAGCTATCAAAGATTGATAATAAATTAGGTTGTTACAAGTTAGAGGGAAAATGGAGTCATCGAAGATTGGTAGATCTGGGCTATCTCATGGTGATTTAATGAAATATCGCAAATTAAGGCATGTGAACTATCTTATGTTGAGTTTACAAGGCCATCGCATAGTGCAAATAGGAATTTATCGCATGTTGACGTTATAAAGCTGTCATATGTTGAATTTACAAGGCTATCACATAGTGAAATAGGAAGCCATAGCATGTTGTGATTATTCATCTTTTGTATGTTGAGACTATGAAGCTATTGCATAGTGAAGACATGAAGCTGTTGCATGTTGAAATTATAAAGCTATCGCATGTTGAGTTTATAAGGCCATCAAATAATGAAGACAGGAAGTTGTCACATGTTGAGATTATAAACTATGACTTGTTGAGTTTTAAGGCTATCACACTTTGACATTAAGTACCTATCGAAGTTGAAACTCCAAGACTACTACATGATTAATATATTTGAAAGCTACCAAAGGGGAGATCTCCTTGGCTATTTGCATGATGATAACTGGTGGGGTTATCAAAGGATGATTCTTGAAGACTATCGAGTGTTAACAAGAAGTATCACATATTGAGGACAAATGAACTATCACACGCTAACAACAAAAGTAATCGAGTGTTGGAAAATACATTCAAAATTGATACTCCAAGTTGCCATGTGAAATCTTTACTATCGAATGTTGACCACCAAACCTTTTACCACGTCAGCAAATATTGGCCATCTATTTTCTCTAAATGACACATGTCGTGGATCTAAGGATTAGAGTTTCTATAAACTGATTTGTACCCTTTACTTGAAAGGGGAAAATTCTGAATTGATCTTCTTTCCCATTTTCATTTTAATTCTTGCATTATAAAATGAGCTTGATTTATAGCATTAATGGTCAATTTGACCTTCAGGACTTTGTGACTTTCCAATTAAGGACTTCAATAAAAAAACAAATTGCATAATAACTTCGCACGAGGTCAACATTAGCATACTTGATTTAGGGTCTTATCTTACTCAAGTACCCTTCACTCCTTGAAACCAAGGAATATTAGGTTGGCCTAATTTCTAACCTAACAATTACTACTTCAATGTTAAACATATCCATGTTTACTATGTGTGTATGTACTTCGGCAATACAATTCAAAATCAATATTTATTCCATAAGGATTTGAAACATTATCAATTTGTTGACATGAATGACTTATTAAAAGTGAAGAGATATTAAACAAAGTTATGCATTATAATATAGTGATTGTATAGTATACAAAATTTATACAGTAGCAAATTATGAGATGAATTTGTCTTTAAAATAAAATAAAATGATGGATATTGAAAGATTTCATTCTTTTGATTGTTTTGGTATAATGATTCTTTTAAAATACTAGAATAACTAATAAATCTTGTTATTTGATTAATACAATATAATTGAAGGAAGTGTTAAGTTTCTCTTGAATTATTAAACATATTATTATTTAAAACGTGAGAAGTTATATTCATAACCTTAGTGATGAACCTTGGAATTTCTATAGGGGTGTATAATGGAAAGAGAAGACACATTTGTTTCAGACCTAAAGCCGTTGAGAAATTGGTGAATTAGGCGATCTCATCAAAACGTGTAACAACCCAATTTTCCGACCATCGAATATCGACACTAATACATCCACGGTACTCATATGCTGGGAACCCAATTGCTGGAAAGACAAATTGTTAGGATAAATAAAAGAAAAAGAATAGAACAAGAGAAGAAGAACACAATATTAGAATCTCATAATGGAATGATATTATATAATATCAAAGGAATAATACAAATGACCACTCTACATACAGAAATACCTGATTTACTAAAGCCTATATACTATCATCAACCTAGACAACTATAACAACCTTTCCTCACAATGCTGATATAATCAATACAGAACTTGCGGTGGAAATAACTGCTACGATAGGTAGTTTTAACTTGGTTCTTAATTCAATAGAATTCAACAAGAGCTAGAACATCCATGTTAAGTTAAAACAACACAAGAATCAACCAAAAAGAACATAAGAAGGAGCTAAGGGAGACCCACGAGAAAAAAAATGCAAAAATAGGCTAAGGGGATGGATCACGAGTGATCCATAAGGATTGCTCATGGATCCTTCCAACTTATAGCATCATGAACCAATATCTTTTCTAGGGATGTCTGCCAAGTTTCATGACATTCCAAACAAGCTAGTTCGAGTAATGAGCATTCATCTGATTCTAGTCATTGTTCAATGCAACCTGTATATGAATCAACATCAAAACAAGGCAGCTCGTCATGAAATTACATGGAGAGCATCTACATAAGGCAAGAAGCACGATCCAAGTGAACGATTGAAAAATACCTTAACTACATGGATCGCTAATGATCCATCATGTTAGATTTGTTTGCTGTGAGCTTTTTTAAGCATCTTTGTATCGTCGACTGTAGGTTTTTGGAAAAGGAGGGAGCAAAAATACTCCAAGTAGTTGGATCGCTAGCGATCCACCAGTTAAGCTCAGGTTGCCTTCAAACTTTCGGAGCTTCTTTGTGGCATCATGTGGAGGCTTTTGGCATAGCAGTCTAGCTCAATTGCGCTCTAACCCCTATAATTACAGTCCTACTTGCAACGGAAACATGATCTTCTTCTGGATTGGCTGATGGAACTCTGCAGAGAGTACTCTTCACACTTCTCCTCCCACACAATGGTCATCAAGAGGTTCACTGTGATTCACCAGCAAAAACTTATACTTGTGACTTTATCTAACCTAGAAGATTCAATCATATTTTAATCTGATTCAACTTGTAACAACAGTTAGTTAATAAAAGTTATAAAGTGGACATTGGTTTCAATAACAGTCGAACCACTATAAAAATCTTCTTGTCATTTTACTATTTCTGCTCTTTTACATTTATTTTCTATATTATTGCTCTGTAAGAATAGGGATGGAGATTTCACACTCAATCCAGGGTGTTGATCCATCTTGTAGGTCAACATTTTGGAGCTTTCACCGAGAACCCAACTCAGGCTTAGATCTAGCTATCTACTTTGAATCAGATAGGTTTAGAACTTAGATCCTTGATGTTTACTTAGAATATTTGCTGTCAAAAATCAGTGGCATTAGGAAGAAAAAAATCTACCTCTGGAGGATCCATATGTGAAACTATTGCTAGAGAAGAAACAAGCTCCAAGAATGTTAAAGTCAACAACCCCAACATCTTGCAAGTTGGAGCTAACACTGAAGATCATGTGCCAGGATCCTACACTCAACATGATGTTGTGACTAAGGGAGAATTGAACCAGATGGTTGATGAAATGAACCAGAAGATGGACGATAGTTAGAAGGCTCTTATGGACAAGATAAATGATCTCTTAGCGCTCCAATCACTAACTATTCGCAGAACGACACCTGATGCTGAGGGCCTGAGGCTGCAGTGGAGCAAAAGTATTTTTTGTTTCTAACCTAAATAGGAGAAGCAGATGGCAGAAAAAAAAGGAGTATTAGGTGTAGTTGCATGAATCACCGTAGAAGTAAACGCAAGAACTCCACCAACTACAAAGAAATCTGCTTCAAACTTAATTCTAGTGACGAAAACCCCACGAGAAGATATATCAGTGAATCTCTTCGACTCTCGAGATGTTGAGAAATTTGATGACAACAAGTTAGAAGAGAATACTAATGCACTCAATACCGGCAATGAGGTCGAAACTGCCCCACTAAACCAACCAAAAGCCAACAGAACTCCATTAGAATGGCCCTTCCGAAGACAAGAGAGCCTAGGCTTCAGCCCACTTACAAAGATCGTTTGCAAAATTAAACACTTGGCACGGTCATTGAAAACCAACCTATGGACCACCGAACATCTAAGGCATATATCGCAGATATGATTAAGCGCTTGATGAATGAGAGTAAGGATAATAGAGATGATGAATGAGGATCCGCTCCAAGCTGGACTCATTTCACTGATGCCATTCTGAATGAACAGTACCTGTAAAGTTTACCATTCCAACCATTTCGTCTTACGATGGAACTAGAGATCTGAAACCTCACTTGTACAATTACAGCTGGTACATTGATGGAGCGAATGCTTTAAATGCTATTTGACGTAGATGTTTTCCAATCTTCCTAGAGGGAATTACTTCTTGTGGTTCACCACGCTCCCACCAAAATCCATCTCCTCTTTAAATTAATTAACAACAAAATTATTTGATCAGTTTAAAATTCACATGGCACAACCAAAACACATAATGTCCTTATTTGGCATATTCGAGGGATGTAATGAATCTTTGAAATCCTTCAGAAGTTGGTTCAACACCGCGTTGATTGAGGTAAGTAACCCAAACGAAGATATGGCCTTAGTACGCTCTAACCCCGACACTAAATTCGGGAAATACATCAAAATGGAACAACCTACCACTAGGAAGTACCTTAACTGAATGGCGAGCCATTAGTTGAGACTGGAAGACTGGAAGATGAAGAAGAGCTAGAAGGAAAACCTACTAACCCAAAACCAACCAACACTGGCCAAAATGGTATGGCAGCTTACCAAGGCGCAAATCTGGGACCACTATCGGAAGGGCACGGAAGGATAGGAGCCAAAAAAAAGGATGAACCAAAATTCCAACAAACCAAACAGAATAACAAGCGTCTTAAAGGCTTATGGCTTGGAATTACACCCCGCTTAATGATACTCCAGAAAACATATACCTTGCTACGAAAGGAATGGAGGAGTAAAAGACACCGCCTAAAAGGGAAGCGAATGATCAACAAAAGCAGTCTAAAATGTACTGCCACTTCCATGAAACACATGGCCACAACACGAATGAGGCGGACACCCGAAGAACCTGATTGAAGAGCTGATCTGAGAAAAAAGCTTCAGCAGTATGCGATGAAACCACAAAATCCTAACTACCCTATTGCACCCCAAGCTCCTAAACACCAGGGAAACCAAGATGGAACCAACGATGAAGGATCTAGACGTACTGACCAAAGAAACATCATTAAAACAGGATGACCTCAACCTGCACAAAAGATTTAGGAAGGAATACAACAATATGCAAGCTTGTTCAAACATGCCTTGAAAGATTCGTGTTTTGCGATTGAAGATGAAACACCAGCCAAGCAGTAGAGAACCCTGAATGATGATATAGTATTTCAAAACCGAGAACCGAAGTTCCAACCCTCGACCACATGATTGTGTCAATAGGAATTGGACCAACTATAGTCCGATGAGTGCAGGTGGATAGTGGCAGCTCTGTCAACATCCTGTTCGGACATACATTCGATCAAATGAAGATTAGTATGAAATAAGTATTCGCCGTCGAACAAAAATCCAAGGATTCACTAGTGAACCTAAGCAACCTGTCCGAACAATTGATTTTCCCATAGAACTAGGGGAACACGACCGAAGAGTCATCATCAACAAACCTTTATGATCGTAATGAAATGGCCGCCTATAATGCTTTCTTTGATCGACCAACCTTAGCTGATTTTAGGATCGTTTTAGTCCAGTGGTTCCTAACCATGAAATTTGCAACTGAAAATGGAGTTGGAGTGATCAAAAGAGACCAAAGTGTCACTAAAGAATGCTACATCGCAAAGCTATGTTAGTCTAGAAGAAAAGAAAAAGTGAAGAATATAGAGAAAACCTCCACATTGGTGAACCTACCGCATAACAATTACAGAGCCGCCATGGCTTGGGGACCTTAGTCGATTCAACAAGACTTTAGATCCTAGAAAGAATAGTTCAGAGGAGGATCGGGCTGCACTAGCAGAATCGATGGTGCCTGTCCCAGTCGATATGGATGACCCAACTTGGGTCCTAAAAATTAGGTCACACATTGGAAATAAGACACAACAGGAACTAATTAAATTTCTTTGTGCCAACTTAGACGTATTCGCTTGGACGCATTCCGACATGTGCTGGGTACCGCCAGAGATTGCATACCACACACTTAACATTGATCCTAAGATACACCAATAAGGCAGAAAAGGCGTATCCTAGGATCCGACGGTCCAAAGCATAAAGAGAAGAAGTGGATAAGTTGACGACAAATGGTTTTATCCACGAGGAAACCTATCCCAAATGGGTATCCAACCCAGTCTTGGTCAAGAAATCCAATGGAAAATAACAAACTTGCATTGAAAACTCTAACCTAAATAAAACTTTCCCAAAGGATAGCTTTCCATTGCCAAGGATCGACCAGCTTGTGAAAGGAACATCTGGACATGAATTTCTCTCACTCATGGATGCCTGCTTGGGATACAACTAGATCGATGCACGATTCAGACTAGGAAAACACTAGCTTCATCGTTGATCTGGAATTATACTGCTATAAAGTAATGCCATTCGGATTAAAGAATGCTGGGGCAACTAACCAGCGACCAATGAACGCCATGTTCAAACATCCAATATAGAATACTATAGAAGTCTACGTAGATGATATGCTAGTTAAATCGTGCGTAGCTACGAATCACTTGGACAACCTCGCCGGAATGTTCGAAGTACTCCGCAAGTACAAAATGAAACTCAATCCACTTAAATGTCACTTCAGGGTAGCCTTAGGGAAGTTCTTAGGATTCATTGAGAAATCCTGAGTTTGAAGCACTAGATGCTAATGAATTGATTGAGAAAGTTAAGGACTTGTCTGGAAGAGTACTTAGAAGGCACCTAAAAAAGAAATAATGTGTATTGCCTAATAGAGTGGTTGGTCAGAAGTTTAATATGTTCATTGATCATATCAAAGGATAATTAGAGTTGTTTTGAAGTGCTTGTTTAGTTTACTGTTGTTTTGTTTGCCGATTTTGGTTGGTTATATTAGAACTATAGTATATATCGTCAGATATGATATGTTCAATTTAGAGTTGGTGCATCATCCTTTGTATGTTGCATGTCGGTGGGTTTTCTAGTTTCTTGATCTTGCATTGCTTTTGGTGAATTATCTAGAGGATCATAGAATATTGGAACAGACATATGCTAAACCAGTCAAGAGATTAGTTGTTGATTGCACTCATGTGGACATGGTAGCCATAATGGTGTTACATCACTGTGGGAATATTCTTGTTCTTTCCTTTACAAATCATCTAAAAGGTTATAAAAGTCTAGAGAAGTACCTGATGCTTAATTCTCAAGCTTCATGTATTTGGATTTTGAAATGATAACCTCCTCCTATTTTTCATGCATAAAATAGGTGCCAAATATTGGTATCTTCATGTTTGAATTATTGGTGTCGAAGTAAATAAGTTATGCCAGTTTTGATGCATTCTGGGCATAAATTATTGCATCTTCATGCATGTTAGTTTTGCGTGGAATTCATTTATCAATACGTATAGTCCTTTTCCTTGGGTATTGGTGATGTAGTATGTTTTGAATGCTATGATATGTAAATTGTAGAGTAAAGGTTGAAATATATTCGCACCATTTTGTGTGCTAGTAGTTCAATGTGTTGATTACGATAATTCTCGGTGGTTACGTTGCATGATATGTAGATTAGTTTGACGTTATAGCTGATACCAGAACTGGAGGATCTTCTCATTGTGCTATGTTGTGTTTCATGAGATTCCAAATGCTTATTGCATTGGTGAGTTGTTAGGGCTTGTAACATCCCTTATCTCGAGGCTCAAAGCTAAGTGCTACAGATACTGCAGTCATCTGTAGTATTGAACTTTCGATGACAAAATACGGTAGCGTTAGCCATAAAACCTACTCGAGAGTAGAAGTATGAAAGAAGGCTAATAAGATTGGGGTTTCAATGAAGAAACAAGCCATCATAAAGGATGTACAAAGGGTGTTTCGAAGGCATTGAGATGGTATCGAAGGAGTCAAAGGCACGAACTACACATACAATACATAAGCCTTCGAACTAGATGGAAGTGGACAAGCCCTTCTGCCACTGCCAACCTTTTGACATAGATAAACAAGCAAGAATGACTTCGGAACCCCTTTCGAAGGTAACCAATGATGCTCTCCCAACTACATGACAACCTTTAGAAGTCAAAGGTTTCACCCCCACCACAGCCTTTTCGAAAGCCTATACAAGCCTTAGGAACATGTTGAAAGCCATAACATTAAAAGAAGATTCTACAGCAGCGCACAAGCATGCATTCAGGGGCTATCAACATCGTTGAAACCAATGATAATTGAATCTCTTTGAAACCAATATGATTGACCCATCAATAGTGTCGACAACGCCAAACTTACTTCCGCTAACAACTAAAAGGTGAAGAGGCTTCAAGATACCTTTCGATAGTGTTGAAAGGAGCTATAAAGAAAGTAGTACATGAAAATCAACAAAGGCAGAAGGATGATAAAGGCCTTTTCGTCTTAGTTGAAAGGTCTATAAAGAATAAAGGAACTGTTAGAGTTAGACAAGAAGAGCAGAGGAAACCTTTCGACAACGTCGAAAGGAAGCATGGCCTACGACTATATCGAAAGGCGTAAAACAACATATAAAAAGGGGTTCTTTCGACCTGGTCCAAAGCAAGGGCACGAAAGGGGGGCCGCGTGTATTTATAAATAAGACCCAAAGGGTCTAGTTTTGTGGAGGGGGAAATTTTGGAATCTTGAAATCATTTTCTTTACTCTACTTTCTTAGTGATAATTGTATTTGGAAGAAACCCTAATTCAAATTAGGGAAAACGCTCAATATCTTGTAACTCATTTTGGATTATGAATAAAAAATGGGAGGTGGCTTGTTTATGAAGGACATTGGTGACGAGGACGATCATTTAGATCATTAGCTAGACTAATGATCAATTGCACATGAATCTAACCATTTCTCATGATATCTTTTTTCTATGTTGTGTATAAGACCGACTTGGGTGTTTCCAATTGAAACACATCATCATCGGAACCTACATGATGATGGGGTGTCGACCATGTCGAGTGCATGAGTCTTGGGAATGCCTAAATTGATCTTATACAAGAAAAAAGGTGAATTGTAGACAATAATAAGCTAGGATTGCTTGGAAAGGAAAAATATCTTTCGACCTGATCGGAAGGAGTATTTCAGAAAGACATCTTAGCTTATATTTGGCTAATATTTATACATAGTGGAACTCATTTTAAGGGGACCAACTCTTTGGGACCCCAACAACCCTTTCGAAGGGGTTCCATAGTAAGAATAACGAAACCATAGTGTCAAAAGCAACCAAGACATACCGGTGAAGTAGCATCTCCTTTTGACATAATCGAAAGGTCTTGGATTTTACCTTTCGATATGATCGAGAGGGGTGGAACACAAAGATTATAGGCTGCTTTCGACTCACTAGGAGGATGAGACTCAATAAAATGATTATCTCAAAAACTATGTCCCAAAGTTGACTCTTTGAGACCTTTCGACTTTACCAATCTAGTCAAAGGGTTAGGAAAGCCTCAATAACTCATCCGACTAAGCCAATATGGTCGAAATATAGAGCTATCACCTCAAATCATTTTAACTATGTCATGCTTTATTATCTAGTAAATAACATTGGGGATGTTAACAAGATTTCTTGTTAACATTTTTGGCGCTAGAAGGAGTGTTTAAACCTTCGACCTTTTGGTTATATACAGATTAATTGTGGTTCATTTCTTTTGCATTGGAAAAATGAGTTCAAAGCATTTGAGTGGAATTATGGTGGAAGCAATACACACTACCACCTTGGAAGAAAATATAGCTCCATCATTTAACCTGGATAGGCTCTTTCCAGGGCAAACTACATCGTTGGTACAACAAGATGAAAACATAGCAAAAATAAAGTGCTTGGAACAACATCTACAAGAAATGCAAGAGTTGCTGAAGATAGCCTTATCTTAAAATTCTTCAATGACCCCGAAATAGATTCAAGGGGAAGAAGTGGTCTCACCTAGGAGGAATCTAAAACTAATTCTAAAGAATGCAATGACAAAGTGGACTTAACCTTCTTGAAAAAGAGAGAACTTCACCATACAAGAGCCAATCATCAAGGGGGGAGTTGTCGGCAAATCCTTGGAACAGTCTGGAAGTTCAACGTCTATAGAGTACCACCTAAGTTAGAAGAATTTACGGCAATATTGAAGCTTTTCTGAAAGATGCTGCCGAGAAGGCTATCAAAGATGCCATGAATTCCAAAGGAAAAGAACTATGGAGGAAAATGTCGATGGAAATGGCAGTGAGAGTGTGCCACCTTTCACCAATGAGAGCATGGCCACCATAATACCTCCGTAGGTCAAAATCTCATCTATGAAATATCATGGGCATATGGATCCCGATGATCATCTTATGGCTTTTGACAGTTAGATGGATTTTTATAATGCTTCTCGGGAAATCAGATGTTGAATGTTCCCCATTACTATATAGTGAGTAGTAGCCAAATGGTGTAGGCAATACAGAGAAAAGACCATCTTCTCTTGGAAATAATTTTCTTATGAGTTCTCAGCCCAATTCTGCATCTATAAGGATCCTATTATTGACTATACGTTCTTGGCTAATATAAAGCAAAGACAAGGAGAGTCTTCGGGAGACTACTTGAGAAGGTTCAACATTGAAGCTTTAAAGGCCAAGGATATGAATGATCGTGATAAGCTCATAGCCATCCATTCTGGCTTGATGGAGAATACCCCTTTGTAGAAGTAGCTGTTTGTCATTGGCTGCAAAGATCAATAAGATTTCCACTTTCAAGCAGACAAGTTCATTCGTATGGATGAGCTTTATTATGCCAAGAAGAAAACAGTTCCTAGGAAGGAAGGGGGAAGGTTTGTCCTGGACCATGGCCACAAAAGGTCCAAAGAGGAAGAACCGGTTGCTAACACAGTTGTTTTAAACAGGCCACTGTCTTACATATATGCTACAGCTAAGGAAAGAGTCAACTTTCCAACCTCCTTCAAAGCTAAGAATAATCCAAAGCAATAAAAAGGAGAGGATTACTGCGCTTACCATAAGGCTAATGGCCATAAAACCGATAAATGCAGAGTTCTAGCCATAATAATCCAAAGGCTGATCTGGGAAGGCCATCTAAAAGAATTTGTTCAAGAATAGCATAAAGCCCAACGGACAGAACATGCTTTGTAGAAGCTCCCAAGCAATGCTATGAATGTGCTAGAAGATGAGGATCCTTTAAGCTTAACCCCACCAATCAATAGGATTAATGTGATCCATGGCGGGTCACATCCACTGGGGAGTAGTAATTGGGCCCAAAGCTGATATATCAGAGAGGCTAAATAAGGGGTCTATTCTCTTCAAGAAGAGAATTCAACGAAAAACCCACGCCTTAGCATCTAAACGCCTAATCTGGTGGTCACCCCGCAAGAACTCCAAAGGAGTCCATTATCCACATAATGACTCCCTCATGATTACAGCCCAAACTGGGCTCCCCATTGTCTCAAAGATTCTGGTCAATACAGGCATCACGGTCAATGTCATCTACAAACATGCCTTTAATCGGATGAATATACCAGAGCACAAATTAGAGCCAAGCACAAAGCCGATATTTGGGTTTAATAATTAAGGTTAACTCCAATAGGGCAGATAAATCTACTTGTACAAATTGGATTGACTTCAACTCGTCGAACTTTTGAAATTATTTTTGTGATAATCGATAAACCTTCCTACTACAACGCCTTCTTTGGAAGAATGGCCCTGGACAAGATCAATGCTTTTGTCTCCCCAAAGTACCTCATGGTAAATTCCTAACAAAGCGAGGCTGGGAACTGAACGGGAGGAGCAATTTAGCTCCCGTGAAATGTGCTTTTCTACACTTGACCAATATGAAAAGGAGTATTCTACCTACTTTGATTCTTCTACTGTTTTATAGCCTTTGGATGATCGATTTTCACTTCCAACATTCGAAGCAAAGATTAACATTAAAAAGTCTAAAAAACGCATGTATCAAAGGTATATCCCCGTAGGAAATAAAAGAAAGAGAATTGATGCTAACTCAACAGAGAAGGGTCTTATAATCAAAGAGTTCGACTGCCAAGGTGAAATAGAAAGGATAAAACCATAGAAGACCTTGAGGAAGCGCACATAGTTTCAAAGGATGCTTCTAAAATAATTAAAGTAGGAAAAGATCTTGATAATGAGTTAAAGAAAGACTTGATATAGTTCCTTGGTGTTAATAAGAATGTGTTTGCTTGGTCACATTTTGATATGGTGGGAATCGATCCGACTGTCATGTGCCATGCTCTTAATATCAATCTGGGAGTAACCCCTATAAAGCAGAGAAAGAGACGATTGGACAAAGTCCGATCAAATGCTCTAAAGGAGGAGATTGAAAAACTCCTTGAGAATGGATCAGTTCGAGAGGTATATTATCCTAAATGGTTAGCCAACCCAGTTTTGTTAAAGAAGCCAAACGGAAAATGGAGAACAAGCATTGATACACGGACCTGAACAGCATGCCTAAAGGATTGCTTCCCACTACCGTGGATAGACCAGTTGGTGGATGCAACAAGTGGATACAGATTATTATCCCTCATGGAAGCATATTCAGGATACAACAAGATACCGATTTTCAAACCGGATGAGGATCATACCAGCTTCATACGATTCTCAATCAAAAAGTGAAAAATGTAATCTGTGTTAACTGAATGGGGAATTTATTGCTATAGAAAAATGCTATTTGGGCTAAAGAATGCAGGGGCCACTTATCAAAGATTGGTTAATTAAATGTTCGAGGAACAAATTGGCAGAAACATGGAAATTTATGCTGATGATATGCTGGTAAAGTCTTGTGAACCTGAAAACCATCTTAAGGATCTAGAGGGAATGTTTAGAATATTGCGAAAGTATCAAATGAAGTTGAACCCATAAAAGTGCTCTTTTGGAGTCCACTCTGGAAAGTTCATAGGTTACCTAGTAAGTGCTCAAGGAATCAAAGCGAGTCCTGACCAAATTTAAGCCATAAGCGACATAGCCGAACCTAAAACTAGCAAGGAAGTAATGAGCATAAACAAAAGGGTAGCCGCCCTTAGAAGATTTATCTCAAAAGCAACTGATAAGTGTATACCATTCTTTGTTGTAATTAATAAAAAGAAAAACTTCGAATGGGGAGAGGATTGCAGGAAGGCTTTTTTGGAATTAAAAAGCCATTTGAAAAAACTACTAATACTCTTAAGTCTCAGAAGTGGAAAAATATTGTACCTATATATGGCAGTATCAGAGAATGTAATCATCTCAGTACTCATTAGAGAAGAAATGGAACACATTTTTCGATATACTATATAAGCAGGCGATTAAAGGATGTAGAGGTACGATACCCGGTTGTAGAAAAATTAGCCTATTGCTTGATTCACACAGCTCGAAAGCTCAGAGCATACTTTCAGGAACAATCAATCAAGGTATTAACCAATTTTCCTCTCAAACAAGTTTTTAGTAAGCCAAAGACTTCTGGAAGATCGGTGAGATGAGGGATCGAGCATAGCCAATACGATATAGAATTTCAACCATGGAGGGGAATCAAAGGGAAAGCACCGGCGGACTTTGTTAAGGAGTGTACAAGTTTTATAAAGTAACAACCAAAAAAAGAGAAAGATCAAAAGCCTACGTGGCAATTATTTGTAAATGGAGCGTCAAGTAAACATGGGGCCGGAGCAGGCTATATAATCATAACCCCATATGGACATCGTTAGCATAATGCCATGAAACTTCCTATAACCAATAATGTGGAAGAGTATGAACCAATGGTAGTAGGATTAACCTTGGCACTGGAACTGAAAATCCCATGAATACAGATTTTTAGTGACTCTCAATTGATGGTAAAGAAAGTAAAATAGATATAACAAACAAAGGACCGCAAGCTCTTATTATATATGAATGAAATATTACGAACGCTTGCTTTGCTTGTGGAATTTTCGACAAATCAAGTTCCAAGAGTAGAAAATTATCCCCATCGAATATTAGGAAAAGCCAAGTATCGAAAAGGAAACATCCATGCAAGGGAAGGAATTGCTAGTTATGATGAGATCTCAAGCCAAGTCCCGTAGGGGAAAGGAAAAAGAAAGTGATAAAGAATTAACAGATAAAAGAGTGAATCGACCAGGGCCAAATAACACATATGACGATACAAGGATGTCACCTATTGTTGAATACCTTTCTAAAGGAATACTTCCCTTCGACAAAGGAGAAGTAAGGAAAATCAAAAGAAAAGCTCCTACCTTCGTAATAATGAACGTAATTCTCTATAAAAAGGGATATACACTGCCCTATTTGAGTGTGAGCATGAATGATCAGGTAAAATTAATAACGAAAGCACACAAAGGTTTTTGTAGAGACCATTCAAATAGGCCAGAGCTTGCAAAGAAAATAACGAGGCAAGAATTTCACTGGCCCTATATGGCAAGCCAAGCCAAGCCATAGACTATGTGAAAAAGACGCAAAAAATGTCAAAAATATTCAAAGATAACCAGATTACCCCCAAGTCAATTAACTCTAATTACAATCCCATGGCTCTTTGATATATGGGGAATAGATTGAATTGGTCCATTGCCAATTTCAAAGGGAGGGGTGGAGTATGTTGTAGGGGCCATTGATTACCTTACTAAATAGGTTAAAACGGAACCACCTCCGAAAGACACTTCTGGGAAAGTACTAAGATTTGTCATCAAGAACATCATAACTAGGTTCAAAATTTCCCCGAAAATAATTTATGATAATGGAACCCAATTTAAGAGTGAAGAATTCTCTGGCTTCTGCCACAAGAATTATTAAAAGTTTTTCATCTGTCGCAAATCCAAAGGCCAATGGAGTAGTTGAGGCTGCAAATAAAACCATAAAAACAATTCTGAAAAAGCATCTAAACAAGGCGAAAGGAAATTGGGTAGAAGAGCTACACCTTGTGTTATGGGCTACTGAACATCTACTAAGACAGCAACGGGACATAACCCTTATTCCAAAACATATGGGCGCGAGACGATGCTACCAATCGAGAATGAAATTCCCTCACACCGAAGAATTGCATATGCATTTGATAAGAATCAAGAGTTAAAAAGAGAATCATTGGATTTGATACATGAACTAAGAGATGAAGCAGAACAAGAATAACCGAATATCAGAGAAGAATGTCGAAGTATTACAATTCAAGATTAAAAGCTCGATCATTACACGAGGGAGATTTGGTACTCCGTAGAGTAATGGCTAATAAAAAGAATCCTGTGGATGGACCCCTATGACTAAACTGTGAGGGACTATTAGTCATTTGAAAAGCAATCCCTCCAGCTGCCTATAAATTGTGTTGCCCAAACGACAATATGATGCTTAGAACATGGAATGCTGAGCATTTAAGGCCATGCTTTACGAAGAATATCAATAAATAGCTACTTTTTGAAAAGAGAAAATCTACATGGTTAGGAGTGAAATGCTCCTTATATTTGGATTTTACCTAAGGTGGTAACCTACCTAAGATGGTAGAAAAGCCTTTGTCCGTACCATGATGGCCAGGGAAGAGAACCTTCTAGATGGAGGGCTGGTAAGCCTTTAGCCAAGCCATGAGATGGCCAGGTTAAAGCACCGAAAAGCCCTTGGCCCCACCTCTGGTTAGGTCAAGGCACCTCCTGGAGGGAGGATGGAGTAAGCCTTTATCCATACAATAAGATAGCCATGGTAAAGCACCAAACAAGCCGTTATCCACACCGCAAAAGGCTAGGGTAAGGCACCTCCTGGATGGAGGATAGAGTCGGCCTTTATCCACGCCATAAGATGGCCAGGGTAAAGCACCGAACAAACCCCTATCTGCAATGCAAAAGGGCCAGGATAGGGCGCCTCCTGGTGGGAGACCGGGTAAGTCCTTGGTTCCAGTCTATAAGATGAGCTAACCAAGAGCACCAGACAACAATGGAGTGAGACGTCCAAGCCTAAGAAGAGGCTCAGTCACAATGGACTAAGACGTCCAAGCCCAAAGAGAGGCTTAACCACAAAGGATTAAGATGTACAAGCCCGAAGAGAGGTTCATTCAATAATGGATTAAGATGTCTAAGCTTAAAGAGAGGCATATTCAACAATAGACTATGATGTCTAAGCCATAGAAGAGGCTCATTAGATCATGAACTAAGATGTTCAAGCTTGAGATGCTGGCATTTCAAATTACGGACTAAGACATCTGAGTTCAAGAGTCAACTAGACAAATTACTTATATATGAGACCAAATGGGTTCACACATCAAAGGAGTAGAGCAAGGTTCCGCTTATAAATACCCAAATCTGGGTTTCAGAACTTTCATTTCTAAAACATCATCTAAAAATACACGAATCTGGGTTTTGGGTCCCTTATACCATAATTTCATCCATAAATACCCGAGTCTGGGTTTCGGGTCCTTTATATCTAAATGACATCAATAAATACCTGAGTATGGGTTATGCGATATTCATTTCAGATGTTCACTATTTAATACCCGAATCTGGGTTTCGGGTCTCTACTAACCGCCGATTATCTTAATATACCAAAATCTGGGTATCAAGGCAATTACTTATTCGACCCTAATCAAGGTATGAAATTTCAATAACGAGATTCTATTTATCTATCATGAATACCTGAATCTGGGTTTTGGGACTTCATTAATCACCACCCCTATTATGCTCGAATCTGGGTAAAAGAATATCATTGATCATTAGAATTCTTTGTACCCAAGCTTAGCTTTCAAAATTATTATCTGATTTTTCCATAAAGTCCTAATCCGGGCTCGTGTCTTCTATCGTAAAAGATAATTTCTATAGACTTCTAGTTATCCAACACATGCCCCAATCTGAGCAAAGGATTTCTATTTTTTACAACTACTGCTATGAAAGTCTGCTTATACAGTAAGTGCCCTAATCTGGGTTAGAGATTCTTTTGCAATAGTGATTGTCTAACATGGGCTAGGGACTTGATGTAAAGACAATGCTTACCAATTTTTGTTTAATTTACTCGAGAAACTCAATCTGGGTTTAGAAACGCCACATAGAGGATTATCTTTCAGATATTGTTATATGAATTCTGAATGTCACGTTATCAACTTCCAAACTTCACAAGTTAATAACCTAATCTAGATCAGATTTCATGGTTTTCTAATCTTTATCAAATCCTAAACTGGAGATATGACGTAATGAGTATATTGCAGACAACCGAAAGTTTTAGGCGGGTTTTCTTAATGCCAAAATTAAAGTTGGTGTTTATTAATTTCAAATGATGCATACTAAGCGAATGAGGGCATTAGTTTGCTGACTTATTATTGAACATGAATGTAGGTATGATAATAACAACAACGAATTTCACTAACTTTGAATTTTGCAGGAAAAATAAAGTTATGAAGAGTGAGAATGTTATGAAATCTTTGTCCTAAAGAGAAAAGCTTCATTCATATTGGGGGGAGGGGGAAAATGTTAGCCATAAAACCTACTTAAGAACAAAAGTATGAAAGAAGGCTAATAAGATTATGGTTTCGATGAAGAAGCAGGCTAACACATCATAAAGGATATAAAAAGGATGTTTTGAAGGCATTGAGAAGGTATCGAAGGAGTTGAATGCACCAACTACATATACAGTGCAAAGGACTTCGACCCAGTTGGAAATAGATAGACCCTTCCACCACTGCCAACCTTTCGACACAGATAAACAAGGAAGAGTGACTTTGGAACCCCTTTCGAAGGTAACCGATGATGCTCTTCCAGCTACATGACAAACCTTTCGAAGTTAATGGTTTCGCCTCTAAAAACACTTCTGGGAAAGTACCACCTCCAAATGACACTTCTGGGAAAGTATTAAGATTTGTCATTGATTACTGAATAGGTTAAAGCGGAACCACCTCCGAAAGACACTTTTGGGAAAGTACTAAGATTTATCATCAAGAACATCATAACCAGGTTCGAAATTCCCCAAAATAATTATGATAATGGAACCTAATTTGAGAGTGAAGAATTCTCCTGCTTATGCCATAAGAATTATTAAAGTTTTTCATCCGTCGCACATCCAAAGGCCAATGGAGTAGTCGAGGCCACAAATAAAACCATATTTTTTTTTAAAAAGGCGTCTAAACAAGGCGAAAGGAAATTGGGTAGAAGAGCTACCACTTGTGTTTTGGGCTTACCGAATGTCTACTAAGACAACAACGAGACATACCCCTTATTCTATAACATAAGGGTGTGAGGCGATGCTACCAATCGAGATTGAGATTCCCTCACATCGAAGAATTGCATATGCATTTGTTAAGAATCAAGAGTTAAAAAGATAATTATTAGATTTGATACATGAACTAAGAGATGAAGCAGCGATAAGAACAACCGAATATTAGGGAAGAATCTCGACGTATTACAATTCAAGATTAAAAGCTCGCTCATTTCACGAGGGAGATTTGGTACTCCGTATAGTAATGGCGAATATAAAGCATCCTATGGATGGACTCCTAGGACCAAACTATGTGGGACCATTAGTCATTTGCAGAGCAGTCCCTCCAGGAGCCTATAAATTGTGTAGCCCAAATGACAATATCGTGCCTAAAACATGGAATGCTGAACATTTAAGGCCATATTTTCCGAAGAAGTGTCAATAAATAGCTACTTTTTGAAAAGAGAAAAACTACATGGTTAGGAGTGAAATGATATTTATATTTGGATATTACCTAAGATGGTAACCTTACTAAGATGGTAGAAAAGCCTTTATCCACACCAAGATGGCTAGGGCAGGGAACCTTCTAGAGGGAGGGCGGGTAAGCCTTTAGTCACGCCATGAGATGGCTAGGTTAAAGCATCGGATAAGCCCTTGGCCGCATCTCTAGTTAGGTCAAGGCACCTCTTGGTTGGAGGGTGGAGTAAGCCTTTATTCATTCCATAAGATGGCCAGGGCAAGGCACCGAACAAGCCGTTATCCATGCCGCAAAAGGGCTAGGGTAAAGCTCCTAGAGGAAGGATGGAGCAAGCCTTTATCCACGCCATAAGATGGCCAGGGTAAAGCACCGAACAAGCCCCTATATGCAACGCAAAAGGGCCAGGGCAGGGCACCTGTTAGAGGGAGGTTGGGTAAGTCCTTGTTTCCAGTCTCTATGATGAGCTAACCAAGAGCACCAACAACAATGGAGAAAGACTTCCAAGCCCAAGAAGAGGCTCAATCACAATGAACCAAGACGTCCAAGCCCAAAGAGAGGCTCAATCACAATGGACTAAGATGTACAAGCCCGAAGAGAGGCTCATTCAATAATGGACTAAGATGTCTAAGTCTAAAGAGAGGCATATTTAGCAATGGACTATGATGTCTAAGCCATAGAAGAGGCTCATCAGATCATGAACTAAGACGTTCATGCTTGAGAAGGTGGCATTTCATGTTACGGACTATGACATCCGAGTTCAAGAGTCAACGAGACAAATTACTTATATACAAGACCTAAAGGGTTCACACATCAAAGGAGTAGTGCAAGGTTCCGCTTATAAATACCTAAATCTGGGTTTTAGACTTTTCATTTCTAAAACATCATCTAAAAATACCCGAATATGGGTTTTGGGTCCCATATACCAGAATTTCATCCATAAATACCCGTGCCTGGGTTTTAGGTCCTTCATATCTAAATGACATCAATAAATTCCTAAATCTGGTTTTGTGATATTCATTTCAGATGTTCACTATTTAATACCCGAATCTGGGTCTCGGGTCTCTGTTAACCACCAATTATCTTAATATACCAAAATCGGGTATCGAGACAATTATTTATTCGACCCTAATCAGGGTGTGAAATTTCAATAACAAGATTCTATTTATCTATCACGAATACGTTGATGTGGGTTTTGTGACTTCATTAATCACCACCCCTATTATGCTCGAATTTGGGTATAAGAATATCATTGAGTAGAATTCTTTATACCCAAACTTAGGTTTCAAAATTATTATCTGATTTTGCCTTAAAGTCCTAATCCGGGTTCGTGGCTTCCATTGTAAGAGATAATTTCTATGGACTTCTAGTTGTCCAACACATGCCCCAACCTGAGCAAAGGATTTCTATTTTTTACAACTATTGCTATGAAAGTCTATTTATACAATAAGTGTCCTAATCTATCTTAGAGATTCTTTTGCAATAATGATTGTCTAACATATGCCCTCATACGGGCTAGGGACTTAATGTAAAGACAATGCTTACTAATTTCTGTTTAATTTACTCGAGAAACCCGATCTGGGTTCAGAAACGCCACATAGAGGATTGTCTTTCAGATATTGTTATGTGAATTCTGAATGTCATGTTATCAACTTTTAAACTTCACAAGTTAAAACCCTAATCTGGGTTGGATTTCATGGTTTTCTAATCTTTATAAAATCCTAAACAGGAGATACGATTGAATTGAGTCTATTGCAGACAACCGAAAAATTTAGGCTGGTTTTTTTAATGCTAAAATTAAAGTTAGTGTTTATTAATTTCAAACGATGCATACCAAGCGAACGAGGGTATTAATATGCAGACCTATTACTGAACATGCATGTGGGTATGATAATAACAACAACGAATTTCACTAACTTTGAATTTTGCAGGAAAAATAAAGTTATGAAGATGAGAAAGTTATGAAATCTTTGTCCTAAAGACAAAAGCTTCTTTCATACCGGGGAAGGGAGGGGAGAGAGGAAGGAAGGGAGGAAAAATGTTAGCCATAAACCTACTTAAGAACAAAAATATGAAAGAACGCTAATAGGATTAGGGTTTCGATGAAGAATCTGGCCAACACATCATAAAGGATGTAAAAAGGATGTTTGGAAGGCACTGAGAAGATATGGAAGGAGTCGAAGGCACCAACTAAACATACAGTGCAAAGGCCTTCGACCCAGATTGAAATAGATAGACCCTTCCACCACTGCCAACCTTTGGACACAGCTAAATAAGCAAGAATGACTTTGGAACCCCTTTCAAAGGTAACTAATGATGCTCTCCCAACTACATGACAAACCTTTCGAAGTCAAAGGTTTCGCCCCTAAAAACACTTCTGGGAAAGTACCACCCCCGAAAGACACTTCTGGGAAAGTACTAAGATTTGTCATCATGAACATCATAACCAGGTACGAAATTCCCCAGAAAATAATTTATGATAATGGAACCCAATTTGAGAGTGAAGAATTCTCCTGCTTCTGCCAAAAGAATTATTAAAAGTTTTTCATCTATCGCACATCCAAAGGCCAATGGAGTAGTTGAGGCCGCAAATAAAGCCATAAAAACAATTCTGAAAAAGCGTCTAAACAAGGCGAAAGGAAATTGGGTAGAAGAGCTACCACTTATGTTATGGGCTTACCAAACATCTACTAAGAAAAAAACTGGACATACCCCTTATTCTATAAGATATGGGTGTAAGACAATGCTACCAATCGAGATTGAGATTCCCTCACACCGAAAAATTGCATATGCATTTGATAAGAATCAAGAGTTAAAAGGAGAATCATTGGATTTGATACATGAACTAAGAGATGAAGCAGCGATAAGAACAACCAAATATTAGAGAAGAATCTTGAAGTATTACAATTTAAGATTGAAAACTCGATCATTTCACGAGGGAGATTTGGTACTCCGTAGAGTAATGGCCAATACAAAGAATCCTGTGGATGGACCCCTAGGACCAAACTATGAGGGACCATTAGTCATTTGTAAAGCAATCTCTCTAGGAGCCTACAAATTGTGTCGCCCAAACGATATCACAGTGCTTAGAACATGGAATGCTGAGCATTTAAGGCCATATTTTCCGAAGAAATATCAATAAATAACTACTTTTTGAAAAGAGAAAATCTACATGGTTAGGAGTGAAATGCTCCTTATATTTGGATATTGCCTAAGATGGTAACCTACCTAAGATGGTAGTAAAGCCTTTGTCCGCACTAAGATGGCCAGGGCAGAGAATCTTCTAGAGGGAGGGTGGGTAAACCTTTAGCCTTGCCATGAGATGGCCAGGTTAAAGCACCCGACAAGCCCTTGGCCGCACCTCTGGTTAGGTTAAGGCACCTCCTAGAGGGAGGATGGAGTAAGCCTTTATCCGTGCCATAAGATGGCCAAGGTAAAGCACCAAACAAGCCATTATCCACGCCACAAAAGGGCTAGGGTAAGGCACCTCCTGGAGCGAGGATGGAGTAAGCCTTTATCCATGCTATAAAATGGCCAGGGTAAAGCATCGAACAAGCCCCTATCTGCAACACAAAAGGGCCGGGGCAGGGCGCCTCCTGGAGGGAGGTTGGGTAAGTCTGTGGTTCCAGTCTCTAAGATGAGCTAACCAAGAGCACCAGAAAACAATGGAGTAAGACGTCCAAGCCCAAGAAGAGGCTCAATCACAATGGACTAAGATGTCCAATCCCAAAGAGAGGCTCAATCACAATGGACTAAGATGTCCAAGCCAGAAGAGAGGCTCATTCAATAATGGACTAAGATGTCCGAGCCCAAAGGGAGGCATATTCAGCAATAGACTATGATGTCTAAGCAATAGAAGAGGCTCGTCAGATCATGAACTAAGATGTTCAAGCTTGAGAATGAGGCATTTCAAATTACGGACTAAGACATCCAAGTTAAAGAGTCAACTAGAAAAAATACTTATATACAAGACTTGAAGGGTTCACACGTCAAAGGAGTAGAGCAAGGTTCCGCTTATAAATACCCAAATCTAGGTTTCAGAACTTTCATTTCTAAAACATCATCTAAAAATACCTGAATCTGGGTTTTGGGTCCCTTATACAAGAATTTCATCCATAAATACCGGAGTTCGGGTTTCGGGTCCTTCATATCATAATGACATCAATAAATACCTCAATATGGGTTTTGCGATATTCATTTCAGATGTTCACTATTTAATACCCGAATTTGGGTTTCGGGTCTCTGTTAACCACCGATTATCTTAATATACCAAAATCTGGGTATCAAGACAATTACTTATTCGACCCTAATCAGGGTGTGAAATTTCAATAACGAGATTCTATTTATCTATCACGAATACCTGAATCTGGGTTTTGGGACTTCATTAATCACCACCCCTATTATGCTTGAATCTAGGTATAAGAATATCATTCATTATTAGAATTCTTTATACCCAAACTTAGCTTTCAAAGTTATTATCTAATTTTTCCCTAAAATCCTAATCCGGGTTCGTGGCTTCTATTGTAAAAGAAAATTTCTATGGACTTCTAGTTGTCCAACACGTGCCCTAATCTGAGCAAAGGATTTCTATTTTTTACAACTGCTGCTATGAAAGTCTGCTTATATAATAAGTGCCCTTATTTGGGTTAGAGATTCTTTTGCAATAGCGATTGTCTAACATATGCCCTCATATGGGCTAGGGACTTGATGTAAAGACAATTCTTATTAATTTCTGTTTAATTTACTCGAGAAAACCTATCTAGGGTTCAAAAACGCTACATAGAGGATTATCTTTCAGATATTGTTATATGAATTATGAATGTCACGTTATTAACTTCCAAACTTCACAACTTATACCCTAATCTGAGTTGGATTTCATGGTTTTATAATCTTTGTCAAATCCTAAACTGGAGATATGATGTAATTGAGTCTATTACAGACAACCGAAAGTTTCAGACTGGTTTTCTTAATGCCAAAATTAAAGTTTATGTTTATTAATTTCAAATGATGCATACCAAGTGAATAAGGGCATTAGTATGCTGACCTATTACTGAACATGCATGTAGGTATGATAATAACAACAACGAATTTCACCGACTTTGAATTTTACAGGAAAAACAAAAAGTTGAAGAGTGAGAAAGTTAGGAAATATTTGTCCTAAAGACAAAAACTTCTTTCATACGGGGGGTGGGGGGAGGGAAAATGTTAGCCATAAAACCTACTTAAGAACAAAAGTATGAAAGAAGGCTAATAAGATTAGGGTTTCGATGAAGAAGCAGGCCAACACATCACAAAGGATGTAAAAAGGATGTTTTGAAGGCATTGAGAAGGTATCGAAGGAGTCGAAGGCACCAACTACACATATAGTGCAAAGGCCTTTGGCCCAGATGGAAGTAGATAGACCCTTCCACCACCGCTAACCTTTCGACACAGGTAAACAAGCAAGATTGACTTTGGAACCCCTTTCGAAGGTAACTGATAATGCTCTCCCAACCACATGACAAACCTTTCGAAGTCAAAGGTTTCGCCTCTATCACAGCCTTTTCGAAAGCATATACAATCCTTTCAAATCGGTCGACATCCATAATATTAAAGGATGATTCCGCAATAGCTCACAGGCATGCATTTAGGGGCTACTCAACATCATCAAAACCAATTGAATCTCTTTGAAACCAATATGATTGACCTACTGACAGTGTCGATAGCCCCAAACTTACTTCCGCTAATAACTAAAAGGTGAAGAGGCATTCAAGATACCTTTCGAAAGTGTTGAAAGGTGATATGTAGGAAGCAATACATAGAAATCAATAAAGGTGAAAGGATGATAAAGACTCTTTCGACTCAGTCGAAAGGTCTAGAAAGGATAAAGGAACTGCTAGAGTAAGATAAGAAGAGAAAAGGACACCTTTAGACAACGTTGAAATGAAGCATGGCCTTCGACTATGTCGAAAGGCATAAAACATAATATAAAAAGGGGTCCCTTCGAACCGGTCGAAAGTAAGGGCGCAAAAGAGAGACCGTCTGCATTTATAAATAAGGCCCAAAGGGTCTAGTTTTGTGGGGTGGAATTCTGAATTCTTGAACTCATTTTCTTCACATACTTTCTCAGTGACAATTGTATTTGGAAGAAACCCAAAATAAAATTAGGGAAAAGGCTCAATATCTTGTAAATCATTACGTATTATGAATAAAAATGGGAGGAGGCTTGTTCCTGAAGGACAATGGCAATGAGGAAGATCATTTAGATCATTAGCTAGACAAATGATCAATTACACATGATTTTAATATTTTCACATGATCTCCTTTGTCTATGATGTATATAAGACCAACTTGGGCTTCTCCAGTCGAAACACATCATCATCGGAACCTACATGATGATGGGGTGTCAACCATGTTGAGTGCATGAATCTTGGGAATGCCTAAATTGATCTTATAGAAGGAAACAAAGTGGATCGTAGACAATAATAAGCTAGGATTACTTTGAAAGGAAAAACACCTTTCGACCTGATCGGAAGGAGTATTTTCGAAAGACATCTTAGCTTATATTTGGCTAACAGATATACATAGTGGAACTCATTCGAAGGGGAATCAACTCTATGGGACCCTAGTAACCCTTTCGAAGGGGTTCCATAGTAAGAATAACGAAATCATGGGGTCAAAAGTAACCAGACATATTGGTGAAGTAGCATCTCATTTCGTCATAATTGAAAGGCCACGGACGTTACCTTTCGACATGATCAAGAGGGTGGAACACAAAGATTATAGGCTACTTTGGACTCACTAAGAGGATGAGACTTAATAAAATGATGGTCTCAAAAACTATGTCCTAAAGTTGACTATTTGAGTCATTTCGACTATACCAGTCTAGTCGAAGGGTTTGGAAAGCCTCATTAACTTATCCGACTAAGCCAATCTATTTGAAATATAGAGCTATCTCCTCAAATAATTTTGACTATATCATGCTTTCTTATCTAATGAGTAGCATTGGAGATGTTTACAAGATTTCTTGTTAATACGTAGTATTAATGGTATCCACAATATCAGAAGCACATAAACATAGAATACAATTTACTCAGATCTCGAAACAGCTTTTCTCATTACATTTCAAATGAATATTTCATTTTCAATTACATAATCCCAAAATGGTTACCAGCAAATATAATTATCACAAATTATGCCAAGAGCGACATATGAAGATTCCCCTTGGATGATCAGAGTACTAGAAAGATAGACATATCAGCCATAAATACATCACAGTGGAAATAATACTAAATAACTCCTACATAGCTAGATTTGCCTTTTGCACATCTTCGTAATCTTATTCATCCAACCTACTAAACCTGAAAAGTCCTTAACTCTCAACATACTCAAATTAAATTTTGAGTACCCGAGAGTTTAAGGGGAAAATATAAACTTCGAGTCAAACATTAAGCCTAGTGTGAATAATACTATTACATCTTGGTTTATCAATATTATATATGACCATGCCGCTCAGCGAAACAGGTTTTCCCTCAATAATATTCTTTAAAGTCATATCTTTTGCGAATCAAAATCCTACAGTCAAACTGATTATAACAACAATAGAAATAAAATATATGCATATAAATCAGATAATCAATGGACTATTCGTCCGAGCATTGTAGTTTTATCAGGCTGACTATTAACAATTGGTTGACTCGGGCCTAATAGACATATTAAATATTCTAAATTCTATTGGACATAATATCGGGCGGTCTGTCCTTAGTTTACTTCTTCTGGGGTCAACTGATCCTAACGGTTTTGTGGGCTCACCAATAATCTATCTCGACTCTGTGTTTTACTTTCTATGTGTAACATCATTTTAGTCTTACCTATGACAAAGCCCTACGCACTGGAATTTTGGACTTATATTAGCTAGGGGCTACTAGCTAAAGTATAGGATGCGACATCACACCGGTACAATCTGGTATTCTAATATCCGAGTCATATACTTAAGGCTAACCACACTTTTCAAATTTCATTTCCTTGAGAACAATCTTTACAAATGATTTACCATTGAAATCATATCTTTTTATAACAAGGAAATTATACCCTTCACTGTACTTAAAATACTTATGCCCTGATATATGCTTCACCAAAATAATGTTGATGAAAATCTAAATCATTAGGTTATCTATCCCTTCGAACTAAGTTAATTACTTTAACCTTGAAACCATTAGGCTGAAAGGCCAAAACCTTCCTTCGAATTCATTGGATATAGACCTTTCAAAATCATTACTTAAGATCTTAGACATCCTCTTTTGAAACCATTATATATCTTTCGAAACACTTGGAAACATTCCTTTTGAAGCACTTAAAAATATATCATTCTAAACGCTTGGAAACATTAATTTTGAAACACTTAAAAACATATCTTTCGAAAGCATTGGGTTCAAGTAAAAAGTTATGGAAGCAAAGCTTCAATATCGTTATTTTATAAATTAGAAGAAAATGGAAGGCTTTTCCTTCAAAAGCATCCTCTTCCAAAGTAATAGGGAAAGTGGCACTAAAATGATGAAAAGAGATGGGCGCCACCATCCTTTATAGAGTCTTTGGTTAAAAAAAGTGGCAACAATGATGTCGGAAGGGAACCAAAGCAAAAGCCTTCCTTCCGCTTATGTTAGTTTAGGGGTTTAAGGCCTTTAACAAAGGCGAAAGGTATCAAAGTGGCAGCTACAGCGTCGAAAGCTATTGTAGGCAGCTTCAATAGGTTCGAAAGGCCGACGAAAGCTATTTTAACCCTTATGGAAGCATGCTTTCACCACCATCGCTTCCTTCTGCCCAACTCCAATTCACTACGTACCTGTTGCTTGATACCATGTGCATTGATTTTAAATGGGTGCGGAAGGTTTACAAGCATGAGTATGGTGACGGAAGTAAGTAGGGTAAGTGGCGGAGCTGCAATTAAAATAAAAAATGTATTTTTTGCCTTTAAAGCAATTCATTTTTACCTATCCTTCAATATTTTCAAAATTACATTGGCTATGAAATCTTTATCCATTCTTCTGAAAAACTACTACACACATTAGCTTAAAATATTTAAAACATTTTATACTTAAGAAAATAGCCTAAAAATTATAAATAAAATTAAGCCTGTCTAGCTTAATTAATTTATTTGCCTTAGTAAAACACTTAGAAAAGATCTCTAAAGATCATGTAAAATCATATTTAACCTTTTTTCCCATGCTTATAAATTTCAGAGCCAAAATCACTTTTTAATTATTTTAATTAATTAAACATGAAATATATCAATTTTATCACTTAAAAAATTCATAATAAATTCATAATTACTTGGAAAATTATTAGACTTAACCTACTTCTAAAATAATAGTTTTGAATGTTTATCAAAATTGCTACTCAGTTGGGTGTCATATGATAGGATTGCTAATCTAAACATATCCTAAAATTCTTATTAAATCTCTATAAATCATCAACTTAAAGCATATAAACATTTAATCACTATAACATGGCATACAACTTGCAAATAAATGGATTTGTCCTTTAAAATCGAAATCAATATCAAAGCATGAGAGGTAAACTAATTATTCATCTTGGCTCACTACGCCATATATTGCATACTGCAACACCAAGAAGTGATGCAGGAAGTGCCAAAAAATGTGGCTTTAGGCTAAAAATTGGCAAAGGCAACACTTTCTCGGTGATGTATTTTGCCGCGTTGCCCTAGAGTCAAAGGCAAAATCTTTGCGGCCCTAGGGAAACATCGATTCTGTTGTTGCCATAGGTACCAAATTTACTAAAAAGTGGGCCCCACATTATACTACTGCAACATTATATCATATCTATGGCAACATTATACTACAACATTATATCATATCTAATGGCAACATTACACTGCAACAAAGAACTTTTCATTTCAGAATAACCAGCAACACAAGTTTTACTTAGTCAAGTACAAAATAACAAACACACTTAAAAACATAGCCAGTGTATTCATAGTTACAGCCAGTACATACTAAATTCTACTTATTAACAGTACATCCATATTTGCGAGCCTCCAGTGCCATCAGTGCCTCTAGTGCCTCCAGTGCCTCTAGTGCCATCACTACAGACGGTCGCACAAAGATCCCCAACATCAATTTGCATGTCAGGGTTTGCTTCGCCTAATTTCTTAAGCACCCATGTCAAGTTCTCCCGAACTTTTTGGTTCACATTTGCATCAAATTCATTTTGGACCTTCTTGTTCACCTTTTCTACCATATTCTGCAGCACAATATCTATATTGCTTCAGATAAAAATAAAATTCAATTTTTCTTGGTATGTGAATAATAGCTCAATTTACATATTATTCAAATGACATGATTCACTAACATTGTTTGCTTAAACTTATATAATTCACGACAATAATACTACAAAATTTGTGTCGATATTCTAAAAAATACCCAAGTTTATTGTTTGAACTATTTAAAATCACAGTACAGTTTCATCACATACAAGGATCAGTCATATGACTCATTTTAAAATATGAAACAAGCGTATAACAAGAGTTATAACAAATAATAGCTATGATTTATTGATTTAAAATAGCAGTAAATTACTTTTGAACAAGGCAAGTAAAACTACAAAACCAACATAAAAATAAAGAAGCAAGAGAAGCAAACACAATCATCATTAGGTTTTTGTATAATAACAAAAAAACTTACTATTGTGTTGAAAACTCAGACTGATGCACCGGATCCTCGAGCACCATTGACAATCGAGTTATGGCTCAGTGAATCACTAATAATCAATCCTTCTACACATGATCATACAAAAATTTAAATAAACTTTTAGCGGAGGGTGAAAACTCAGAGTTTGAATTGTCCTATATGCATATACTGCCATGCCTATGAAAGCAGGGATAATGGCAGATTTAGTAACCTAACCCATGCCAGAAAGAATTACTGCTGGCTTTCCAACAAATCGTGCAATAACTTCCTCCAACTCAGTGTGAAGTTTAGTGGTGCCTGCATTGAATCAACCGATTGAAATAATTGATTTGTTTTCATGAATCAATTATTTGGTTTAAGTCCAATGTAATGATGTAAAAAAATTTGTATACTATACCTCCATCAACACGAACGCTGCATGTACTGGCCGAGTATTTTTTCAAAGCTTCAATAGCAAGTGGAGTACAATATGGATCTGCTGAGGAAAATCCTCGGTAGTAATAGGATCCTAAATTGAGACATCTAGTAGTTTTTGAGGTCCGGTTACGAGACAAAATAACCAAAGATATAATCTTTCTTCCTTCTTAAAGGTGAACAGAATAACAATGCATTTAAGAACTGTTAAACCATATTCACTGGCAACTTGCGCTGTAACTAAAAATACATATCACATTTTGTATGAAAGTCTAGCGTTGTCTGTATATGTGAATTAAAGGAGGATAGCAGAATGGTCAAGCTATTGCTGCTCACTGTAAAGTTTTGTTATTGCCATCGCTGATGCACTCGACTACATCAATCCAAGCACCTGGTGAGTTTGCAATTGGTCTATTAAAACGATCCTGCATAATAGCTATTTAATTTAGAAAATTAGGAAGATTATTAGCTAATCAAATAACATTTCACCTCTCCATAGGAAATTCCCCCTACCCAATTGATAGCAAATTAATTCTAATTTAGTTTCATTTATCTTGAACAGTACTATAAAATATCCTAGACCCATAGTCTCTCGATGGTGTCATCAACATCATTATGTCAATTTTCTGCTCCAAAAATGTCTTAAATGATGAAGGGAAACATGACTCATATCATTATATGGTTCCTCATTTGACAGCCTATGGTTCAAAATACTCTCACAGTTTCACAGTAGACATAAGGCTCACGTATCGATAGGTGATCCAAACACAACAGTAATAAGGAAAGAAAACTAAAATCCATCAAAGATGCTTTGGATGCAAAGACAAATATTATTGAGAATTCCAACTTAATTACTGTCATATCTCTAGGTCCCTGGAAACTTGAAGACAAGGTGTATATCTAGTAGATGACTTCAAACTTTAGACAAAAATTACAGCAGTTAAGAACTGGAAGCAGCTGAAACAAAATTGAGATATTTGCACAATCCCTTTTCCCAACCATCAAATTTACCATGAAAATAATTTTCCCAGCATATACATGTTCATTATAAAAACCGTGAAATAAACCAGCATTTTGCAACGACAACCAACATCCAATTTTATCCATTAACTATTAAACAACACTTCAAAAATAAAATAAAATAGAGACTTCAATTGTGTTCCCTTGCAACAAATTGACAATGAAAACAATAAAATCAAACCTCCCGAAAACCTGAGCATCAGATTGCACATATGAGACGACCCGACTTCCTATCAGCAGGAAATCGCATCATCTTGAAGAAAGAAAGGGATAGAAAAATAAAAGAAAGAGAAGGAAAGAAACAACAACATCAGAGAACTCACAGCGGAACGAATGAAATATAATATATCACATAAAATATTACATAGTATCAAATTACATCAGAGTACACAACATATACAACACAGATTAGACAGTTATAATCTTCTGTCTAACTATACAATTCAAGTACAACAGAAACAGATACCAAACAAACACAACGGAACCATAATATATCCACACGTGGAAGCTTCCTACTTCATATCTCCTCCAGAATTCGTCAAGCCAACCTGAATCACTTGACTACTCATACATAATATGAGTACCTAAGAGTTTAATAAAACAGAAAATAAACACTAGGGTCAGACAGGGGTCTGGTGTGAGTAAACGGTTTAAAGTTGCTTAACTTTAAAAAATCCTTTGAAAAGAAAAGGTATCACGTAAGACTTCCCACACATAAACAAGGAAAATTTTTTACCTTACGCTAACAAAAACATTTGATAGGAAATCCAGTGACATTATAATAGTGTCTAGGGTTTTCAAGTAAATGAGAAATAGCCGAAATTGTTACATTCATTAAATTCCAGCTACTAGCCACAAAGGTGGGTAATACAATCAAACCCATAGGGTCTCGTAGGAAGAATGGGTTTCCATCAATGGTAGGGCTACTGGGGTACCTCCCGTCACAGTATGTGGCCTAGATCAACGTACTGAGGAGCCACCCTAACTCCCCTGCAACACAAGGCCGGAACCGTTCCTTACTGAATAGCTCCGAACAAGACAACCCCGACGGTTGTCAGGAATTCAACCGCCCCACACAGCCGAATAAAAAGGGACTTCTAGACAGGGGTAAATCTTTCTCTCCAGTGGGAGCTACCCACGAAGCCTTGCTGCACCTCCCCTGTTTTATCCATTCCTGATTGATGAGGCTTGAGGCTGCGATTACCTTTATAGAACACATCTATCTTAGAATGCTCATCGCCCACCTGAGATGTTCTGAAAGCATTCAATCCATACAAGTTCGTTCCGGGTTCGAACGAAACCGAAGGCACTATCTCGTTGCACTCATTTTGGAATCACCCTCAGAGTCAACGACCATAGCCCTTGCACTCTAAAACACCATCTCGAACCTATAAGTACTATTCCGTCAAACTCATTACGGAATCACCCACAGAGTTATACTGACGTACAGCCCTTACACCTCGAGTCTTCACTTGCTCCACTTGGATTCACGACCTAACGTTTAATTGGAATCGATGTGGTTTTCGGATTCCAAATATGGAAATCCGATCTCGGTCTCACCGAAACCAAACGCCATTTTAATGTCCAAGTTGTACTTAAGGGTTTGAGCAATTTAACTCATATTCAAGATGATATAAACAGATAGATGAATCATATTATCACAATAGATAATTTATAACAATCATTTATCTCACACAGCAGCATATCACATATCATAGATACTCAAAACATCCAGTATCAACCAATATCAAACACCCAATATCATTCACTCAATATTGACCATCCAATATCAATCAATCAACCAATATCAACCAATCATCTAAAGCATAATTGATTAACTCTTAATCAAATGGATTACCCTAAATCCTCCTCAATAATTTATTCTAAATAAATAAATTAATCATCTCCAATGATATTCCTTAATTAATCTTCCCTGATTAATTATACTTTAATTACAATCAAGTAATTATCCTTAACCATATACAATAATTAACCTTTTAATTACTATCATTAATTACTATAATTAATGATCATTCACTTTCTTCCATTAATTAATAATTAATTGCGTTAAACCTCAATTATTTACAATTAATTAATCACATTTAAATTAAATCACTTATATTAATCAACCTTGATTAATTAACAAATGACCCTTATTAATTAATAATTACTTTAATTAATTAAATAATTAACTTATAATTAATCATTCTATTAATCATAATCAGTAATTAACAATTTCTAATTACTTATCTTAATTAATTAACTTCTTAATTAATTATATTAACCTTTGATTAATTAATACAATTAATTAATCTTTAATTTCTTCATTAAGTAATTATTAATAATTTAAATTAACAAATAATCCTTAATTAATTACCTTATTAATTAATTACATTTAGTGATTAATCTTAAGTTAAATTAATTAATTAATTAATTAATCACATTAATTAATTAATTAAAATAATTAAGTAATTAACTCTTAATTACTTACATAAGTAATTATCTCTAATTACATCATTAATAATCTTGATTACTCTCTTAATTAATTACTTAATGAATAATTACATCCATTATTAAATAATCCTTAATTAATTAATTAATTAATTAATCCATAATTAATTAACTTTAAAACAATTATATTAATCAATTCCTTAATTGATATCAATAAGTGATTACCCAATAATCACTTCAATTAATTACTCCAACGAGTATTTACCAATAATTACTTCCATAAGTAATTAACTTCCTTAATTACATTCAACAATTAACCATTAATTACTTTATTAAGTAATTACACTTAATTAATCCATAATTAAGTGATTATTAAAAATTAAATAAACAATTAACTAATTATTTAAAATTAATTAATTAATTAATTAATTAATTAATTAACTTATTATATTTCAAAATCTTTAATTAATTAAGAAAACCATAAATCTTAATCAAACTTAACTTATTAACAAATCATATTAAATAAGTATTCTTAAATTAATTATCCAAATAATTTAACCTTATTTATTTCCATAAATAAATTATTTGAATTCTTTAAATCTTATTAATTCAAAAACAAATTATTAAACTTGGTTTACAAAATCATAAGGATAATCTTACTTGGAGATAAAGCATTTATAACTCATTTCCAATTTAAAACACTTTAAATGATCAAATTTTAAACTTATTTAATTCAATATAAATTGAAAATTCTGTTATTAAAACATTGCTTCAAAACTTTAACTTAAATCTTGGGTTTAATAATTAAATTCAAGTTTCTCTTTTAAATTTGAAATTTAAACTTAATTAAGATAAAAAATTTCAAACAAACAACTTAAATCATTTTTTAATTTGAAATATAAATTCAAAATTCACTTTTGAATGTTTAATTTACATCCACTTTGAAAAAACAAGTTTAAATTTAGTTTTCTTCATAAACTTGTTTATGACTTAGTGCTTGATTCTTAGATTATTCAACTCGAGTTTATTATATAATCTAGTATTATACCTAACTACCAGATCAGCAACTAAAAAAAACCCGAAGCAACAATTGAATTCACCCAAGACTACACCGAAGCAAACCCAAACCCTACTGTCTTCGAGTCAATCACGCGAATATCCAAGAGCTTCTTCGAGTTCCAATCGTCTTCCCCAAACGAAATGCTCCAGTGCACACGAATATGCACGGTGCACATGCGCCACCACTTACGGCCATTTCAGGTCGTCGCGATCATCCCCTACAACCACAAATTGACACGCGAACAATATCCAAACTCGTATTCGAGCCAATAACACGCGACCAAAAATTCGATCAAGCGCTCGAAAAACTGCAGCTGTCACTAACCAAAAACCACCCACGGCCGATCACCACGTCGCCGTTCAACCCCGCTGACCCCACCATCGAAGCGCCATGCTTTGCCGAACATTACCATTAACTTGTGACACACTCCGATCCACATACCAAGCCATGATTTCCTCAACAGCCCGATCGAAACAAAGGCAAGGAAAAACCCTAGATTGATCAATTCTGCCCAAATCGAACATTGGAAAAATTCCCTTACATTTTTCCCTTAATCTATAACCCTTAAACATGCTTCGATCAAAATCCTAGCTACAATCATCATGCCGTTCTTCGGCAATCATCAAAACCCCCAAAAACATACAAACCCAAATTTCTCAACGAATACTCAACTAAAAATCACAATATTTCCATCAAAATTCATCATTTTGTTATACAAAATAGATGTTATAACCAAATATTGGATTTGACTCGAATGAATTTTAACCATGTTTGAATACTTAAAGTACTTTATAAAATTTTAAGATAAAAACATAATATAATTTCCTGAGTTAATTTTATGATTAACATCACCTAGTTATACACATTTCTCTTTTAGAAATCAGAGTTTAAAATTTAATACAAGGGAAGATATTGAATTTACAAGTTTATCTAAAACCTGTAATAACAGAGGCACACTTTTATATACATACAGATACTATAGATAATCAAGCATACATTTACATCCAGAATATATTCAATCAGTATTATCACACAAATTCAATCACATGCATTTAATTAAATTTCAAGTGTTAAACTGTTTTTAAAAGATTTACTCACCTGTTAAATTTGGCAGATCACAACAGATTTAAATTTCCAGGCTTTGAACTTCTGAAGTGTTTTGCTAACGAAAATCTACGGCATGCCTACAGATTTGCTTTGCTGATGAAATTGAATCCATGCATGCTTACAATTTGATGTTCTAAAGGTTGAAACTTCAGTTGTTTAAAGGTTGAAACTTGCTGAGAAGACTTGAAGTTGCAGGTTTGTTGAATTGCAGTTTTTAATTCCAGATTTACTTTTGCTTTTGGTTTCAATTTCAGGTTTTGAAAAAGACTTCTGTTTTGATCTTTAATTCATGAACAAAGAAAAATAATTTGAGAAGAAGATGAAAGATTGAAAATTAGAAGAGAAACAAATACCCTTATGTTTAAATGAATTATGTTATGATAATAATTTTTTTAAAAAAAATAAAATTTAGAGGAAGACACTTGTCACTTAAGCATCTAATCTTCTTACATGTGTTTATTAAGGTAATTAACATGTTTACACATGTCTTTAAGTATATTTAATAGATTTTCATTTAATTTAAAAGATAATATAAGCTTTCTTATTTAAGTTACTTAATTTATAAATATTTACATAAGTATTCATAAATTTACCCTTTAAAGAAAATATTTTAAAACTAATTATAATACAAATAAATCTTATACATGTATTTTAAAAATCCAAAACATATATATACTTTTATAACCATTTTTAATTTCAGCATTTTAAAAGAAAACAAAACAAAACTTGTTTAAACTATCACATTAAAACTAAACAACCTTATATTTGAAATAATTGAATTAAACTAAATTATCTTTTGAAAAATCTTATTGAATTTAAAACAAAGCTTTAAAATTACAATATTCATTCATACATCAATTATTAATAGATTAAATTAAATTTCAAAATAACTTAAATTATAACATATGCAAACATATATATTGCAATTTTAAAAGATTAAACAAAAGATATTCCTATCCACAATATATATCAAATGTATATATTATAACAGAATAAAATTTGATTAGCTTTGAAAAATAAATTTTTTCCATTTTAAACTATTAGAAAGATATTGATCACAATCATCAGATTAAATATTTATTAACCTTTTAAAAGAATAAATTTATCAGTTTGAATTAAAATTATAAAGAAAATTTATCAAACCAGTTAAATTATTTATACAGATTATTAAATTTATATTGCCCATAATTCCGGGTCGTTGCAATCTTCCCCCCCTTAAAAGAATTTCGTCCCCGAAATTTAAAAGCAAAGGTAATTTAATAACCTAGTACAGATTTTAATTTGAAACAGCAAAGCATACCTATCATCCAGTTACTAACAACCATAGCAACCAATCAAACAATCAAACCTAACTAATTATCCTGATGCAAATCAGAATAAATCTTCTAACACTATCTTGAGTTTCCCAAGTATAAATCACTGGAAGACTCGCTCTACAAAAACCAACAAACTAACTACACTACCAAAATCCAGAGCTCCTCTCATCTCCAGATCCATCAATCTGAACAGAACATCAGACTATACTCAAATCCAGCCCAACTTCCAAATCCAACTAAACTACAGATTCAACAATCAACAATGAATCATACATGTACTCCCTCAGAGATACGTGAAATACAATGAATTCCAGGTATCCAAACTGGCAATTCAATCTTATCCTATCAAAAAATAGATAGGAAATCTTTAAATGCCTCAGAGTAGCCATCCAATCTAATCCAACACTGCTCTCTCTTAACCAGATAAATCTTAACAACAATGAAGTCTCCAACTTCGAATTCCAAACTCCTTACCTCATATCTGTATAACTCAACAGAAAATCCTGGGCTGCCAATCTCTTCCTGATCAGCTCAACCTATGCCGATACTTCCAGAACAACCAGACCAAAGCAATCCAGTTTCTGGATTCTATTCAACAGAAAAATCTTCCAAAATCCATCGAAATCCAGAACACAAGCTCTACTTCCGAAACAATAGCGAACTGAGCTTACTTCCTTCCCTGTACAGCTGCTACCTTGCTTCCGCTGCACAACTCTGGTTCTGAAATAGATAAGAATACTATTGATGAACACGAATACAAACTTATCCAATATATCCGGAAATTTTGTTCATCAAATCCATAAAATCTGAGTGACCCATCTGGCCCGGTCACACAACCTCAAAGCAGAATCCTATTCAAAAGCTAGATCAGTCCTATTCCAATTCCAAAAATTCTGAGTTGCTATACCAACTCTCTCTTCTCCAAGAACCATCCTACAACCAGGCTATACCAGTACCGCTTTTGGAACCAAAACAATATGGAACTCAACTCCAGATGCAGACAAACTTCTGATTACATCAGTAGCTCCTACTTCCAAATGAGAACCCTTAGTCTCAAACAAAGATAACCCAAGAAAATTTTCAAACAAATTGCAAGTCACTTCTACGATCCTACCTAGTTCGGATTCCAAAGAAACTATCCTCACCTTACCAATTAGAACAGCTTTAAGCTTTTCCAAACAAGGTTAACTCTTTAAGAAAACTTTCACCATCTGCCCGGACCGCCGATAGAAGAACCACAAAGATTCCTGAATCATCGGAGAAACAACCACACTGCTTCTTCCAAACTCTACCTTGATGATACTTCAAAGCCAAAAGACCTCGTCAACACACCGAACACTTCGAGTTGCACTACTACCACAACTAACCAAAGACTTCTAATCCAAAAGCTTCTCGAAAACCAAAACCATCAACAAACCACACAACGGACCTTCGAGATGGCAGACATCCTCTCAAGAAATTCGGGCTCCAAACCAAGCATCAACAAATCGCTTTCCTTAAGGAATGACAAATGAGACTATGCCGAAGCAAAACAACTTATAGACTTTAGTCTCATACTCCAAAACAGACAACCTCCATGCTGAAGATCCAAACAACTTCCACACAGGCGAGTTTTCCTTGCGGCAGGTAAAAACTGCACCTCAACTACTACTTGAACTTTTTCAAGAGAAAACATCTTCTGAAAATATCCAATAGATACTGCATCTCATGACGCAGTTATCAAGATATCATCACTTACTTCTGTACTTTCGACAGATCCAAACTCAAGAAAAATTCGCTCACCTGAGCGAAATTCAAACTTACACTTCAAAGATAAATTTCGAATCTTTAAAAGATTTCCTTCGGATATCAGAGAAATCCTTACTCCAAACTACGAATCTCACTCGAGATAGTATCAAGTCTTCAGTCTCGACAAAAACTTCCAACCTCAAATATATGGACCTCTTCCATCAGTGGTAGTTGTGTTACACACACACTCCACTACTCCATCTACCTCTAAAACTTATGTTGGAAAATCCGAACAGATAGCCCAACAAATCAGGTAGATACATATACATACATACATATATATATATAGTTATATATAAAAATTACAAGTACGCTCTCTCATGAAATACATCACTCCAGAGCCTAGGTATTCACTCAACCTAATGCTCGATACCAAATGAGGTAGTCTTGGCTTTGCAACCATCAACAGCGGCTCACTCGACTGGTAGGCTTTTCAACCATCCCAGCCCCGCCGTGGCTCACATTGGTACCTCGGGTTTGCTTTTACGGCCAGCTTCTCGACTCGCAACCAACCCCGCAAGGCCTTATATTACCCCCGGCGGCATGTAGGGGTAAGAATCTCCCGTTCGCACCTAACGCAAAGCGAGAACCCCCTATCACGCTGTACTGTAGCAAACCCGATCCCCTACTATCTTCGAGTCAATCACGCGAATATCCCGAGAGCTTCTTCGAGTTCCAATCGTCTTCCCCAAACGAAATGCTCCAGTGCACACGAATGTGCACGGTGCACATGCGCCACCACCTACGGCCATTTCAGGTCGTCGCGATCATCCTCTACAACCACAAATTCACACATGAACCAAAATCCAAACCCAGATTCGAGCCAACAACACGCGACCAAAAATTTGATCAAGCGCTCGAAAAACTACAGCTGTCACTAACCAATAACCACCCATGGCCGATCACCACATCACTATTCAACCCCGCTGACCCCACCATCGAAGCGCCATGCTTTGCCGAACATTACCATCACCTTGCGACACACTCCGGTCCACATACCAAGCCATGATTTCCTCTACAGCCCGATCGAAACAAAGGCAAGCAAAAACCCTTGATTGATCAATTCTGCCCAAATCGAACATTGGAAAAATTCCCTTACATTTTTCCCTTAATCTATAACCCTTAAACATGCTTCGATCAAAATCCTAGCTACAATCATCATGCCGTTCTTCGGCAATCATCAAAACCCCCAAAAACATACCAAATTTCTCAACGAATACTCAACTAAAAATCACAATATTTCCATCAAAATTCATCATTTTGTTATACAAAATAGATGTTATAACCAAATATTGGATTTGACTCGAATGAATTTTAACCATGTTTGAATACTTAAAGTACTTTATAAAATTTTAAGATAAAAACATAATATAATTTCCCGAGTTAATTTTATGATTAACATCACCTAGTTATACACATTTCTCTTTTAGAAATCAGAGTTTAAAATTTAATACAAGGGAAGATATTGAATTTACAAGTTTATCTAAAACCTGTAATAACAGAGGCACACTTTTATATACATACAGATACTATAGATAATCAAGCATACATTTACATCCAGAATATATTCAATCAGTATTATCACACAAATTCAATCACATGCATTTAATTAAATTTCAAGTGTTAAACTGTTTTTAAAAGATTTACTCACTTGTTAAATTTGGCAGATCACAACAGATTTAAATTTCCAGGCTTTGAACTTCTGAAGTGTTTTGCTAACGAAAATCTACTGCATGCCTACAGATTTGCTTTGCTGATGAAATTGAATCCATGCATGCTTACAATTTGATGTTCTAAAGGTTGAAACTTCAGTTGTTTAAAGGTTGAAACTTGCTGAGAAGACTTGAAGTTGCAGGTTTGTTGAATTGCAGTTTTTAATTCCAGATTTACTTTTGCTTTTGGTTTCAATTTCAGGTTTTGAAAAAGACTTCTGTTTTGATCTTTAATTCATGAACAAAGAAAAATAATTTGAGAAGAAGATGAAAGATTGAAAATTAGAAGAGAAACAAATACCCTTATGTTTAAATGAATTATGTTATGATAATAATTTTTTTTTAAAAAATAAAATTTAGAGGAAGACACTTGTCACTTAAGTATCTAATCTTCTTACATGTGTTTATTAAGGTAATTAACATGTTTACACATGTCTTTAAGTATATTTAATAGATTTTCATTTAATTTAAAAGATAATATAAGCTTTCTTATTTAAGTTACTTAATTTATAAATATTTACATAAGTATTCATAAATTTACCCTTTAAAGAAAATATTTTAAAACTAATTATAATACAAATAAATCTTATACATGTATTTTAAAAATCCAAAACATATATATACTTTTATAACCATTTTTAATTTCAGCATTTTAAAAGAAAACAAAACAAAACTTGTTTAAACTATCACATTAAAAATAAACAACCTTATATTTGAAATAATTGAATTAAACTAAATTATCTTTTGAAAAATCTTATTGAATTTAAAACAAAGCTTTAAAATTACAATATTCATTCATACATCAATTATTAATAGATTAAATTAAATTTCAAAATAACTTAAATTATAACATATGCAAACATATATATTGCAATTTTAAAAGATTAAACAAAAGATATTCCTATCCACAATATATATCAAATGTATATATTATAACAGAATAAAATTTGATTAGCTTTGAAAAATAAATTTTTTCCATTTTAAACTATTAGAAAGATATTGATCACAATCATCAGATTAAATATTTATTAACCTTTTAAAAGAATAAATTTATCAGTTTGAATTAAAATTATAAAGAAAATTTATCAAACCAGTTAAATTATTTATACAGATTATTAAATTTATATTGCCCATAATTCCGGGTCGTTGCAATCTTCCCCCCCTTAAAAGAATTTCGTCCCCGAAATTTAAAAGCAAAGGTAATTTAATAACCTAGTACAAATTTTAATTTGAAACAGCAAAGCATACCTATCATCCAGTTACTAACAACCATAGCAACCAATCAAACAATCAAACCTAACTAATTATCCTGATGCAAATCAGAATAAATCTTCTAACACTATCTTGAGTTTCCCAAGTATAAATCACTGGAAGACTCGCTCTACAAAAACCAACAAACTAACTACACTACCAAAATCCAGAGCTCCTCTCATCTCCAGATCCATCAATCTGAACAGAACATCAGACTATACTCAAATCCAGCCCAACTTCCAAATCCAACTAAACTACAGATTCAACAATCAACAATGAATCATACATGTACTCCCTCAGAGATACGTGAAATACAATGAATTCCAGCTATCCAAACTGGCAATTCAATCTTATCCTATCAAAACACAGATAGGAAATCTTTAAATGCCTCAGAGTAGCCATCCAATCTAATCCAACACTGCTCTCTCTTAACCAGATAAATCTTAACAACAATGAAGTCTCCAACTTCGAATTCCAAACTCCTTACCTCATATCTGTATAACTCAACAGAAAATCCTGGGCTGCCAATCTCTTCCTGATCAGCTCAACCTATGCCGATACTTCCAGAACAACCAGACCAAAGCAATCCAGTTTCTGGATTCTATTCAACAGAAAAATCTTCCAAAATCCATCGAAATCCAGAACACAAGCTCTACTTCCGAAACAATAGCGAACTGAGCTTACTTCCTTCCCTGTACAGCTGCTACCTTGCTTCCGCTGCACAACTCTGGTTCTGAAATAGATAAGAATACTATTGATGAACACGAATACAAACTTATCCAATATATCCGGAAATTTTGTTCATCAAATCCATAAAATCTGAGTGACCCATCTGGCCCGGTCACACAACCTCAAAGCAGAATCCTATTCAAAAGCTAGATCAGTCCTATTCCAATTCCAAAAATTCTGAGTTGCTATACCAACTCTCTCTTCTCCAAGAACCATCCTACAACCAGGCTATACCAGTACCGCTTTTGGAACCAAAACAATATGGAACTCAACTCCAGATGCAGACAAACTTATGATTACATCAGTAGCTCCTACTTCCAAATGAGAACCCTTAGTCTCAAACAAAGATAACCCAAGAAAATTTTCAAACAAATTGCAAGTCACTTCTACGATCCTACCTAGTTCGGATTCCAAAGAAACTATCCTCACCTTACCAATTAGAACAGCTTTAAGCTTTTCCAAACAAGGTTAACTCTTTAAGAAAACTTTCACCATCTGCCCGGACCGCCGATAGAAGAACCACAAAGATTCCTGAATCATCGGAGAGACAACCACACTGCTTCTTCCAAACTCTACCTTGATGATACTTCAAAGCCAAAAGACCTCGTCAACACACCGAACACTTCGAGTTGCACTACTACCACAACTAACCAAAGACTTCTAATCCAAAAGCTTCTCGAAAACCAAAACCATCAACAAACCACACAATGGACCTTCGAGATGGCAGACATCCTCTCAAGAAATTCGGGCTCCAAACCAAGCATCAACAACTCGCTTTCCTTAAGGAATGACAAATGAGACTATGCCGAAGCAAAACAACTTATACACTTTAGTCTCATACTCCAAAACAGACAACCTCCATGCTGAAGATCCAAACAACTTCCACACAGGCGAGTTTTCCTTGCGGCAGGTAAAAACTGCACCTCAACTACTACTTGAACTTTTTCAAGAGAAAACATCTTCTGAAAATATCCAATAGATACTGCATCTCATGACGCAGTTATCAAGATATCATCACTTACTTCTGTACTTTCGACAGATCCAAACTCAAGAAAAATTCGCTCACCTGAGCGAAATTCAAACTTACACTTCAAAGATAAATTTCGAATCTTTAAAAGATTTCCTTCGGATATCAGAGAAATCCTTACTCCAAACTACGAATCTCACTCGAGATAGTATCAAGTCTTCAGTCTCAACAAAAACTTCCAACCTCAAATATATGGACCTCTTCCATCAGTGGTAGTTGTGTTACACACACACTCCACTACTCCATCTACCTCTAAAACTTATGTTGGAAAATCCGAACAGATAGCCCAACAAATCAGGTAGATACATATACATACATACATATATATATATAGTTATATATAAAAATTACAAGTACGCTCTCTCATGAAATACATCACTCCAGAGCCTAGGTATTCACTCAACCTAATGCTCGATACCAAATGAGGTAGTCTTGGCTTTGCAACCATCAACAGCGGCTCACTCGACTGGTAGGCTTTTCAACCATCCCAGCCCCGCCGTGGCTCACATTGGTACCTCGGGTTTGCTTTTACGGCCAGCTTCTCGACTCGCAACCAACCCCGCAAGGCCTTATATTACCCCCGGCGGCATGTAGGGGTAAGAATCTCCCGTTCGCACCTAACGCAAAGCGAGAACCCCCTATCACGCTGTACTGTAGCAAACCCGATCCCCTACTATCTTCGAGTCAATCACGCGAATATCCCGAGAGCTTCTTCGAGTTCCAATCGTCTTCCCCAAACGAAATGCTCCAGTGCACACGAATGTGCACGGTGCACATGCGCCACCACCTACGGCCATTTCAGGTCGTCGCGATCATCCCCTACAACCACAAATTCACACATGAACCAAAATCCAAACCCAGATTCGAGCCAACAACACGCGACCAAAAATTTGATCAAGCGCTCGAAAAACTACAGCTGTCACTAACCAATAACCACCCATGGCCGATCACCACATCACTGTTCAACCCCGCTGACCCCACCATCGAAGCGCCATGCTTTGCCGAACATTACCATCACCTTGCGACACACTCCGGTCCACATACCAAGCCATGATTTCCTCTACAGCCCGATCGAAACAAAGGCAAGCAAAAACCCTAGATTGATCAATTCTGCCCAAATCGAACATTGGAAAAATTCCCTTACATTTTTCCCTTAATCTATAACCCTTAAACATGCTTCGATCAAAATCCTAGCTACAATCATCAGGCCGTTCTTCGGCAATCATCAAAACCCCCAAAAACATACAATCCCAAATTTCTCAACGAATACTCAACTAAAAATCACAATATTTCCATCAAAATTCATCATTTTGTTATACAAAACAGATTTTATAACCAAATATTGGAATTGACTCGAATGAATTTTAACCATGTTTGAATACTTACTGTACTTTATAAAATTTTAAGATAAAAACATAACATAATTTCCCGCGTTCATTTTTATGATTAACATCACCTAGTTGTACACATTTCTGTTTTAGAAATCAGAGTTTAAAATTTAATACAAGGGAAGATATTGAATTTACAATTTATCTAAAACTTGTAAAATAACAGAGGCACACTTTTAAATACATATAGATACTACAGATAATCAAGCATGCATTTACATCCAGAATATATTCAATTAGTATTGTCACATAAATTCAATCACATGCATTTAATTAAATTTCAAGTTTTAAACTGTTTTTAAAAGATTTACACACCTGTTAAATTTTGCAGATCACAACAGATTTAAATTTCCAGGCTTTGAACATCTGAAGTGTGTTGCTAATGAAAATCTACTGCATGCCTACAGATTTTCTTTGCTGATGAAGTTGAATCCATGCATGCTTACAATTTGATGTTCTAAAGGTTGAAATTTGCTGAGAAGACTTGAAGTTGCAGGTTTGTTGAATTGCAGTTTTTAATTCCAGATTTACTTTTGCTTTTGGTTTCAATGTCATGTTTTGAAAAAGATATCTTTTTTGGTCTTTAATTCATGAACAAAGAAAAATAATTTGAGAAGAAGATGAAAGATTGGAAATTAGAAGAGAAACAAATTCCCTAATGTTTAAATGAATTATGTTATGATAATAATTTTTTTTTTAAAATAAAATTTAAAGGAAGACACTTGTCACTTAAGTATCTAATCTTCTTACATGTGTTTATTAAGGTAATTAACATGTTTACACATGTCTTTAAGTATATTTAATAGATTTTCATTTAATTTAAAAGATAATATAAGCTTTCTTATTTAAGTTACTTAATTTATAAATATTTACTTAAGTATTCATAAATTTACCCTTTAAAGAAAGTATTATAAAACTAATTATAATACAAATAAATCTTATACATGTATTTTAAAAATCCAAAACATATATATACCTTTATAACCATTTTTAATTTCAGCATTTTAAAAGAAAACAAAACAAAACTTGTTTAAACTATCACATTAAAAATAAACAACCTAATATTTGAAACAATTGAATTAAACTAAATTATCTTTTGAAAAATCTTATTGAATTTAAAACAAGCTTTAAAATTACGATATTCATTCATACATCAATTATTAATAGATTAAATGAAATTTCAAAATAACTCAAATTATAACATATGCAAACATATATATTACAATTTGAAAATTTAGTCTTTTATTTAAACAAAAGATGTTCCTATCCACAATATATATCAAAGGTATATATTATAACAGAATAAAATTTGATTAGCTTTGAAAAATAAATTTTATCTATTTTAAATTATTAGAAAGATATTGATCACAATCATCAGATTAAATATTTATTAACCTTTTAAAAGAATAAATTTATCAGTTTGAATTAAAATTAAATTTTTTTTTATCATACCAGTTAAATTTTTTATACAGATTATTAAATTTATATTGCCCAAAATTCCAGGTCGTTACAACATAAGCGTCCACTAATTTCTCAGGAGTAGGAGCAGGATGTGTAGAAAATTAATAGGAATTGACAGTGGTTATAAGTACATCCTCCAAACAAAATGTCATTAGGCCGGAACGTAGTGCCATCGTCAATTTACCCTCCTCTGTAATTGTTTAAGATCGATGACCTATTGAATAGCCTGGAGCGCAGTAGAAATGTAAATTAGAAATCGACAGAGCAACATGTGAAAGGGATAAGGCGACGAAGTTGGAAAGCCAACGACGTTGAATTAGGATTTTAAGGAAATGGGATAGAAAGGCTCGCTGATGAGCACCCAGTGGAAAAGGAAACAAAGAGGAGGGGAATTTATTAAACGAGAAATCGATTACCCTAATTAGGGGGTTTTCCCTGTTCCATGGCTTATTGGGCTGCTCTCAGGGTCGCGCTATTCGATGGGCATGACAAGTTATGGACGGAGGCGTATAAGGGGGTGGTTTTGCGATGGAGGATTTGAGGAAATAATTTGAGCGGGAGGAGGAGGGAAAAGGAAAATAATTTTAGGAATTGGCGGCCAAGAAAATAAATTGGGGATCTGGCTTTTTTGAAAGCGTTATCAGCCCACACTCATTTTTATAATATTTTTATAAGTCTATAGCTACTGCAACATAGTGTTGATATCTATACTAACATTCTGAAGCTAATGTTGTAATAGAAAAAAATCAGCATAGCTATTGTTACATTGTAGCTAGCAACATCTTGTATTTTCGTTGCAATAGGCCATCTGTGGCGTAGTGGCTTTGTGTTAAGAAGGTTGAGATTTTCCCTTAGATTGATCTCTTCAAGCTTTCTGCTTGAATTCTAGCATATCATCCATTTAAATCTTCTTAATGGTGGCTAGCCTAAGTTTAGTATTATTTTTGTTTATTTGTGAATGTAGAATCGACGAGGAAGTGGAGAGAATAGAAGGGTTTAGGGTATAGGAATAAAGGCTATTTTAATTTTACCCTCATCATATTCTTCCTTCTTAATTATGTTTAGTTTCCCTCTTATTAACATATTCATTAAGGCACGACTCCTCCTTAATTAACAAATCTCAATCCCTTAAAATTTCTTCAATATCTTATTTAATTTACCCAATTAAATGTTCTAATTAATGTTAACTAAAATTAGGATCATTACAGGGCTTTGGGCCTTTATTTATATATTGAGTGGGACTTTAGTGTAAATGTTTAGGCTCTTGTTGTTTTTGTTTTGTTTCGGTGTTTGGTGATGTAAACATGGGGAGTTTCTCTCCCTTTTTGTGTAGTTTTTTCTGGTTTCGTATAAAAGCAAGTTGAATCTGGTTTAAAAAAAGCATTTAAAATATTAATTATGGGTATTAATTAATTAAGTTGATTAATGTGTTTATAAGTGTAAAATTAATTTGTTATAGTTTTCTAAAAAGAAACTAGAAAGTTTTTTTCAACTAATAGAAATTTGATAAGAAATAAGAGTTGGAAAAAAGAAATTACTTTTAATAGAAATAAAACAGTTCTTATAATAATTACAACAATGTGTGTTATTATGACATGCTATAAGTTTAAGGGGTTATCAACCAAATTGAGGATACCAATAGACAAAGGTTGGGCAGTTGGGTGAATAAGATTAGTTATGAATTAAATTAATAAGTGATGGGTTCATAATCATCCTTGAAAAATTATGGAATGTGTGGTGGATAGTCCACATAGTGCTTGAGATGGATAGTCTCTATATGGTTAATGAAGGATTCACAGTCCTCAACTATGATATGTGTGATGGATTGTCTAAATAGTTTAAAATGAATCAAACTATGTGTGATGGGTAGTCGTATGGTAGGGATAGATAATTCATATATTGTACACATGTGAGATGGGTAGGCCACCATTAGCGCCAAAATTGGTCACTAACACTGAAATCCAGATGAAAGCACCAAATACTAGTCACAGTTCATCGATAGAATGTACGAAGAGAGTATAAATATGAAGAACAATCAAAATTAAAGAGAAAACAGTAAAGACGCTGAATTTATAGTGGTTTGGCTGACTCCGGCCAACGTCCACTCCAGAAATTTCCTTTTTATTGATGTTAGAATCAATTACAGTTACAAACTGGTAGAGTAGTCTTAGCTTTAGAAAATAGAAAGTCAAAGAGTCAAAAGAAAAAGAAGGTCCCCTTTCTGAACACCCACATGCTGTATTTATTGGCAAATCTGGGTAATTGGGCCTCTCGAGTAATCTGGGCCCACCAAGACCTTGGCCGAGCTCACACCTGTCAACTCGACCTACCCCAAGCAGTTGACATACCGAACAGAAGTAACCTGGGTGTTGACCCAAAGCAACCTTGACATTGACTCGAAGTACACTACACCATGACTCGAAGCAACTAGCTTGCCAACCCTGATTAGATGAGTATCGATCCTAAGACACTTCACTATGACCGAACCACCATCATGTCGACCCAATACCTTATGCCGAGCAGCATCTGCCATCTGTAGGATCTAGATTAACCCTAGAGGGGGGGTGAATAGGGTTATAGCAAATTTTTTCGAATTAAACACAGAAGCAAACTGCAGAAATAAATATGCTGAAAAATAAATCACACACAAAATTTACCCAGCTTCGGCAACCCCTGCCTACTGCTGCATTCCCAGATTTCTATTAGAATTAAACAGTTTCCCGCTTACAAACACTCTAACAGACTTGCAAACCCTGCTACCGCCTATAGAGTTTTGCAAACTCGCAAACCCTGCTAACTGGACTAACTCTAACTAGACAATCTGACAACACCTAAACCCTAGGTGATGATTTACCATGATTTGTTTTGAAAAGAACAGACAAATAAAACAAATTATAAGAGCAAGCACTAAATTTAAAAACAATTTAAATTATCTTGCCCTTAAATATAAAAAAAAACACCCTAACCCAAAACAAACGAAATATGCGGTCACTTCCCTCTTATCTTATTTCACCCGGTCCTTTGTCTTTTGTTTGTAAAAAAAATGGCGGCCCTCTGTTTATTCGATCTGAATTAGGGCTTCTTTCCCTTGCGATCCAAATTGGGGATTTGACTGATTTTTGATGCTCATGTTCGCGCTCGCTCTCTGATGATCGAGTTGTTGATGGTTCGGTATGTAATTTATTTTATTGCTTGTCTGATTGCTTGCTTTTTAACTCGATTGTTCTGTGTTCTATGATAATTTCTTGGGGTTTATTTATAGGGTTGAAACCCTAATAACCACTGTCAGATTTGATTTCTACACGTCGTTGATTATTTTCCTGAATTTGTTCTGGATTTGGAGTATTCCTTTCTTGATTTAATTTCGAATTATTGCTGTCCATATTTGTTTTCGAATTAATTAATTCGAAAATTTCTTCCTATATTTGTTGTCTCGGCCCCTCTTTGAATTAACACTGACCATATATGTAGTCGAGAAATTTGATGCAGAGATTTCTTTCCAAATTAGATTTCTCTGACTTAATTAAAGATACGAATTTGATTTTTAACTTCGGCTTGATTTTTGCACTGTTGAATCTTGTTCATCCACTGTTGCTTTCGACTTTACACGACATTGATTCTATGGCCCCTGTGAGCTTCGTCTCTGGCCATCTTCTCTGTTGTTCATGTAGTTGCATTTATTGTAGCTCCATCTTGACTTGGGCTTTTTCACTGTATCAGATGCTACACTTGTTCATGTATTCAACTTCACTGTTGCACTTGAGTTTGTTTCCACTGCTTCATCATGTTGTATTCATCCCTGTACTTGTAGTTGTGTAATTCTTCTGGCTTCACATGTGCACAGAGTTTGTTGTTGCAGTGATTTGTCTGACCTCGTATGCTTCAAGTTGCCTTGAGTTGAACCTATCTTGGGTTTGACCTTGTTTGTGATTTCTGTGCATTGTGCTTTGTTGTTGTATTTGCATTGAGTCACTGATTTTGGTCGAGACTTTGTTTGTTGCAGTATGTCACTGCATTTGGTCTGAGTCACTTGTATCCATTCTCGAGTTGCACACTTTGATTTACTACTGCTTCACCTTGTTGAGTACCTGTAATTGCTGTTATATCACTTCAAATTACATTTATTTGCTTGTACTTGTGTTCTGGTCATTGCTTTGTTGTGTAGCTGCTATGCAGTTGCTATGCATCACTATATATATATACTCTCTGTTTTGATTTGCATTGGTGCAGTTTCCATATTTTGTGTATCTTGATGTTGTATACACTTTTTCATGCTGCTGTGATGCAGTTTCCTTCACTGTTGTGTCTTCGGGAGTTTGCACTGCTTCATGTTGAATTCATTGAAGTATTGATTGCTTTTGTTGATAACGCACACGAGTTGGCGAGGCAGTGCACACGTGTATAAATGTACACGTGTGTATTGCAGCCACTCACGATTACCTGTAAGAACACTGATATGCACAGATATTACACAATCAAAGATGATGACAATAACCCATGTATCTGAGACACAAACAAATTTCTATTTTTGCAAATTCAAATTTGTTTGTTTTCAGATTACTGTTGTAGTTGCTAATTATACGGGTACACAGGAGACAGGACAAGAAGTGGAGCTGGATAATGCAGATAGATGCAGATGTGCAGACAGAGTGAAAAACTGAGTGTTGAGTGTTGTAGTGAGAAATGTAAAATGTATGAACTGGTGTATGTATATATAGAGAGAGCTGAAAACTTTGTATTGTTTAAGTGTTGTAATAAAATATTATATTGAATAAAAAATACTGGTTGAATTATATAAATTCTGTGCAATAGTATAATTATTCAATATGAATATTTCTTCCTTTCTGTATATAGTCCAAACTGCAAACACATATATATATATTGATATATATTTTGTTATCATCAAACAAAAAATCATATCAAACAATCTCCCCCTTTTGATGTTGACAAACATATATATTAAAGATTTTGAAATGCTAATACATGTGTTTGAGCATGAAATGTTTAGCTCCCCCTATTTGAATGCCCCCCCTACAACCAAGACCACTCCCTATTTAGAAGATAACAAAAATTACTGATGAATAAAAGAACTAAGGAAAAATTATCTAACAACATTAAACAAATATTTTTGAAGTATTCCAAAAAATATTTACTTCCTTATCAAAATCTAGTTCTTTTCTCCCCCTTTTGGCATTATCAAAAGACTGACAAAAAACAATGGAACAGTAGGAACAAAAAATAATATATCATAACGAGATAACAACTTCCACATTGTAGAGAATGGATTGATGATCGGTTTAAGAAGAGAGATATTTTAACATTAATTTGACATTTAAGCACAAAAAAACAAAAAAAAATAAGCACTTACTAACCACGCATAACCATAAGGACTTTTAAATGAGATTAGCAGTTACTTATTAGTCTAAGCATCCGGACTTTTAAGCGAGACCAGAATACTTAGTTACCATACTCCATCCATGCATAACCATAAGGACTTTTAAATGATAATGGAGTAATGATAAAAATAATTCACTCACATGCTCCATCCATGCATAACCATAAGGACGTTTAAATGAGAATGGATGCATGAGAGTTATTATTATTTATTATTATATTTATTTATTTATTTATTTATTTATTTAAAAATAATTCACTCTTCTTATTTTACAAAACCATTATGAACGATAGAAAGATGGTAGAAATAGAAATGATCGTGGAATAAGTTACCAAGTTAATTATATTATGTAATATCCAGTACTGAATACCATATTCGAATCAATCTTTGGATAATATCCAAAACTGGTTTGAATCCTAGAAATTGAAGTTGAAAGTATATATCCAAGAATATTTCAACAACAAAAAAAATGAAAAATGGTTAGTCAATTTCTATAATCCCCAAATCCAAACGTAATCTGGAAAATCTTTCTTCTAGGAGGGGTTTTGTGAAAATATCAGCAAGTTGAGTCTCAGTTGAAATATATTCAATGCAAATGTCTTCCTTAGCAATGTGATCTCTAAGAAAGTGGTGTCTCACATCAATGTGTTTTGTGCGTGAATGATGAACAGGATTATTTGATAAGTCTATTATACTTTTACTGTCACATTTTAATGGAACTTGTTTATAAACTAAGCCAAAATCAGAAAGAGTTTGCATCATCCATAAAATTTGAGCACAACAACTCCCTAAAGCAATATATTCTGCTTCAGTGGTGGATAATGCAACACAGTTCTGTTTTCAACTTGACCATGAAACTAATGAGTGTCCTAGCATAAAGCATGTTCCACTAGTGCTTTTCCTGTCAACCAATGAACCAGCATAATCAGCATCAGAATAGCCAACTAAATCAAAATTTTCACAAGAAGGATACCATAACCCAAGTTTGTTTGTGTGTGAAAGATATCTCAAAATTCGTTTAGTGGCTTTCAAATGAGATTCTTTAGGATTAGATTGAAAACGTGCACACAGACACACAGAAAACATAATATCAGGTCTAGAAGCAGTAAGATAGAGAAGTGAACCAATTATCCCTCGATATTTCTTCTGATCAACAGCACTTCCTTTCTCGTCTTTGTCCAACTTTGTTGATGGGCTCATAGGAGTTCTCAATGGTTTGGAGTTCTCAACTCCAAATTTCTTCAACAGTTCCAACACATACTTGGATTGTGAAATGAAAATGCCATCACTGCTTTGCTTGATTTGAAATCCAAGAAAATATTTCAATTCTCCGACCAAGCTCATCTCGAATTTAGCCTGCATGACTTGTTCAAATTTCTTGCACAAGAGTTCATTAGTAGCACCATAAATGATATCATCTCCATAAATCTGAACAATCAAAAAATCACTTCCTTTATGTAATAGAAACAGTGTCGTGTCAGCACTCCCCTTTTTAAAGCCATTTTCCAAAAGATATGTACAAAGGCAGTCATACCAAGCTCTAGGAGCTTGCTTAAGACCATATAATGCTTTTTCAAGTTTATACACATGATTTGGAAAATCGTGATTTTCAAAACCGGGGGGTTGTTCAACAAAAACCTCTTCTTTCAAATCACCATTTAGAAAAGCACTTTTTACATCCATTTGTTTAAGTTTGAAACCTTTATAACAAGAAAAGCTTAGCAAAATCCTAATGGCTTCTAACCTAGCAACTGGAGCAAATGTTTCATCAAAATCTATGCCTTCTATTTGGTTATATCCTTTTGCGACCAACCTAGCTTTGTTTCTAATTGCATTTCCTGATTCATCAAGTTTGTTTTTGAACACCCATTTAGTTCCTACAATTAGATAGTCATTTGGCCTAGGAACTAATTTCCAAACTTTATTTCTCTCAAATTGATTAAGTTCATCTTGCATTGCTAGAATCCAACTTTCATCATTAAGAGCCATTTCAACAGAATCAGGTTCAATTTCAGAAATAAAACCACTATGACAACAAAACGCACACAAATTTTTATCAAATGAAGAGCGAGTGCGTATACCTTTCGTAGGATCTCCTATAACCAATTCAGGAGGATGATTGGATTTGAACTTCAATCTATCAGCATCAACAGTCCTACTTTCATCTTTCTCACTAGATGTCCCTTCTTTAATGCCTTCATGATCTACCCCATCATCAACCGTTTTTTCAGTCGTCCTTTCCAGATCAGATTCATCAATTCACATTGATTGATTCAACAATTGTCTTTGTTCGTTTGTTGTATATCCTGTAAGCCTTGCTCCTGGTTGAATAGCCCATGAAAATTCCCTCATCGGCCTTTGATTCAAATTTTCCAAGTTGATCACCTGTGTTAAGAATGAAACAAGGGCATCCAAAAACACGAAAGTAAGAGATGTTAGGTTTCCTTTCATGCCACACTTCATAAGCCGTTTTGCCAAGTATTGGTCTAATCATTACTCTATTCATTACGTAGCATGAAGTATTCACCGCCGTTGCCCAAAAAGTTAGAGGTAGTTTATACTCACTCAACATGGATCTAGCCAATTCTTGCAATGTACGATTTTTCCTTTCAACCACCCCATTTTGTTGAGGTGTTCGTGGAGCAGAAAATTCATGTTTTAAACCATTTTCTTCACAAAAGTTTTCAAATTCCGAATTTTCAAATTTGCCTCCATGATCACTTCTTAAAGTTTTAATTGAAACTCCTTTTTCATTTTGAACAAGTTTAGCAAATTTTGAAAAATAATCAAAAGATTCAGACTTTTTGGCTAAGAAATAAACCCATGTAAATCTAGAATAATCGTCAACCAATACATAACAATAACGTTTTCCATTCAAGCTTGCAATTTCATTTGGTCCAAATAAGTCCATATGAATTAATTCGAGGACCCTTGATGTGCTAACAATGTTTTTAGGGCGAAATGATGATCGACTAAGCTTGCCCAAGGAACATGCTTTACACACTTTGTTATCTTTAAATTTCTGATGTGGTAACCCTCTGACTAATTCTTTCGTTTCAAGATTTTTTAAGAGACTCATGCTAGCATGTCCAAGTCTCCTATGCCATAAAGATGCCTCTTCGTCTATGGCTACCAAACATCTGGAAAGATTTAGATTGTCAAACGAAAGCGAGTAAACATTTCCTTTTCTTTTGCCCATAAAAACTATGTTATTAGAAGTTTTATCAATGATCTTGCAAGTATCACTATCAAAAACCACATTCATACCTTTGTCACATAGTTGGCTAATAGAAATGAGATTGTGATGCAAATTATCAACATATAAAACATTAGTCAAGGAAAAAGTACCGTTACTTACTTCACCTTTCCCAATAATCTTACACTTGCTATTGTCTCCCATGATCACATTTCCACCTCTAAAATTCTCTAGGCTAAGGAACTTAGATTTATCACCTGTCATATGTCTAGAACAACCTGAATCTAGAAACCATTCTTGTTGCTCCTTAGCCCGCCAACAGACCTACATAAAGAGAGAGGAGGATGACCTAGAGAAACTCTTAGGTCCAATGATATTAGTAACTGAAGCATTGTGAACAAACAATCCCTTTGGAACCCAAACTTGTTTTGTCCTTTCATTTTTGTTCCTATAGACATGGAATTTGTTTGTAGAATTCTTAGGAACCCAAACTTGTATAAATTTTGTGTTCTTGTTCCTATGACTACAATTTTCAACACGATGTCCAATTTCACTTCTAACAAAGACACTCTTACCTTTTGCATAATCATCAACCTGTGTTTTCCCAAAACCTAGTCCTTTTCTGTTGTTAGCAAAGAGTTGATTTCCCAATAACATGTTAAATGATTTTTCTCCTCTTGAAAAGTTATTCAGAGATTTCTCAAGATTTTGGACTTTGGTTTTTAGTGTTGTGTTTTCAGTTACAAGTGTGGTGCATCTATTTATAAAATCCTTTTTCCTAGTGTCAATGGTTTCCTTAAGACTCGAGTTTTCTTTTTCAAGATTATCGAAGCTATTCTTAAGTCTTGATATTTCTGAATCTAAAATTTTACATTTTTTACAGTCTAGGTTTTGAATATTTTCAAGTTCAGTTTCTAACCTAGTATTCTCATGAACGAGTTCTCTCCTGTCAGACTTCAATTTTTCAATTTTAGTTTCAAGAGTATCAATTGTATTAGTAAGATCATAACACATCAAAACAAGTTCTTTATAAGAATAGTCACGTACCTCACTGGATTCCTCTGAACTTGTTTCTGAATCTGATTTTGCCATAAGGTACAAGTTAGCCTCTTCTGAGCTATTATCCGAAACTTCTTCTCCTTCTTCATCATCCCAAGTTGCTGCAAAGGCCTTCTTCTTCTTCTTTTTCTTTCCTTTGTTGTTTTTGAGAAGTGGGCATTTTTGTTTGAAGTGGCCAGGCTTTTTGCAGTTAAAGCATGTCAATTCATTATCGGAATCGTCAGAATCTTTTGACCTATTACCACTTGTTTTCTTCTTGCGTGGCCTGAATTTTGACCATTTTCTAAGATTATTGACAGCCATCGCAAGCTCTTCAATTGGATCTTCTTCTTCTTCATCGCTTTCTTCTTTGCTCTTTAAGGCAATTGTCTTCTTTTTTGATTCGGAGTTGTTACGTTCCTCCTTTGCCTTTAGCTCAAGCTCATATGTCATCAAGTTTCCGATCAACTCCTCCATGCTTAGTTTACTCAGATCTTTCGATTCTTATATTGCCGTGACTTTTGCCTCAAAGTTCATTGGTAAGACTCGCAGTATCTTCCGCACAAGCTCTACTTCAGTGAAGACCTTCCCAAGCGCTCTAGCATTGTACACCAAAGTTGAAAAACGTCCAAACATATCCTTTATGCTCTCGCCCTTTTCCATCACAAAGTTTTCGTATTCATTGCTAAATAGAGCTAGACGTGACTCCTTGACTTGAGAAGTTCCTTCGTGTGTCACCTCCAAAGTGTGCCAAATTTCCTGTGCTGTTGTACAATGAGAAATTCTATTAAACTCATTTTTATCAAGAGCACAGATCAAAGCGTTCATTGCTTTGGCATTTGTAGTTTTTAATTTCTTATCGTTAGCATCCCACCTATCCTTAGGTTTAGGAATCTCAGTATCACCAATAACTATAGTGGGAGATTTATAGCCAGTTTCAATAATATCCCAAACATCATAATCGACAGAACTAAGATAAATACTCATCCTAACTTTCCAATAAGCATAATCATTCCCATTAAACATGGGTGGCCTAGCAATAGATTGCCCCTCAGAAAAAGCATTATTTGGTGGATTCATGACTCTAGAGTTAAAGTAAAATACCTTGCTTTGATACCACTTGTAGGATCTAGATTAACCCTAGAGGGGGGGTGAATAGGGTTATAGCAAATTTTTCCGAATTAAACACAGAAGCAAACTGCAGAAATAAATATGCTGAAAAATAAATCACACACAAAATTTACCCAGCTTCGGCAACCCCTGCCTACTGCTGCATTCCCATATTTCTATTAGAATTAAACAGTTTCCCGCTTACAAACACTCTAACAGACTTGCAAACCCAGCTACCGCCTATAGAGTTTTGCAAACTCGCAAACCCTGCTAAATGGACTAACTCTAACTAGACAATATGACAACACCTAAACCCTAGGTGATGATTTACCATGATTTGTTTTGAAAAGAACAGACAAATAAAACAAATTATAAGAGCAAGCACTAAATTTAAAAACAATTTAAATTATCTTTCCCTTAAATATATAAAAAAAAACACCCTAACCCAAAACAAACGAAATATGCGGCCACTTCCCTCTTATCTTATTTCACCCGGTCCTTTGTCTTTTGTTTGCAAAAAAAATGGCGGCCCTCTGTTTATTCGATCTGAATTAGGGCTTCTTTCCCTTGCGATCCAAATTGGGGCTTTGACTGATTTTTGATGCTCGTGTTCGCGCTCGCTCTCTGATGATCGAGTTGTTGATGGTTCGGTATGTAATTTCTTTTGTTGCTTGTCTGATTGCTTGCTTTTTAACTCGATTGTTCTGTGTTCTATGATGATTTCTTGGGGTTTATTTATAGGGTTGAAACCCTAATAACCACTGTCAGATTTGATTTCTACACGTCGTTGATTATTTTCCTGAATTTGTTTTGGATTTGGAGTATTCCTTTCTTGATTTAATTTCGAATTATTGCTGTCCATATTTGTTTTCGAATTAATTAATTCGAAAATTTCTTCCTATATTTGTTGTCTCGGCCCCTATTTGAATTAACACTGACCATATATGTAGTCGAGAAATTTGATGCAGAGATTTCTTTCCAAATTAGATTTCTCTGACTTAATTAAAGATACGAATTTGATTTTTAACTTCGGCTTGATTTTTGCACTGTTGAATCTTGTTCATCCACTGTTGCTTTCGACTTTACACGACATTGATTCTCTGGCCCCTGTGAGCTTCGTCTCTGGCCATCTTCTCTGTTGTTCATGTAGTTGCATTTATTGTAGCTCCATCTTGACTTGGGCTTTTTCACTGTATCAGATGCTACACTTGTTCATGTATTCAACTTCACTGTTGCACTTGAGTTTGTTTCCACTGCTTCATCATGTTGTATTCATCCCTATACTTGTAGTTGTGTAATTCTTCTGGCTTCACATGTGCACAGAGTTTGTTGTTGCAGTGATTTGTCTGACCTCATATGCTTCAAGTTGCCTTGAGTTGAACCTATCTTGGGTTTGACCTTGTTTGTGATTTCTGTGCATTGTGCTTTGTTGTTGTATTTGCATTGAGTCACTGATTTTGGTCGAGACTTTGTTTGTTGCAGTATGTCACTGCATTTGGTCTGAGTCACTTGTATCCATTCTCGAGTTGCACACTTTGATTTACTACTGCTTCACCTTGTTGAGTACCTGTAATTGCTGTTATATCACTTCAAATTGCATTTATTTGCTTGTACTTGTGTTCTGGTCATTGCTTTGTTGTGTAGCTGCTATGCAGTTGCTATGCATCACTATATATATACACTCTCTGTTTTGATTTGCATTGGTGCAGTTTCCATATTTTGTGTATCTTGATGTTGTATACACTTTTTCATGCTGCTGTGATGCAGTTTCCTTCACTGTTGTGTCTTCGGGAGTTTGCACTGCTTCATGTTGAATTCATTGAAGTATTGATTGCTTTTGTTGATAACGCACACGAGTTGGCGAGGCAGTGCACACGTGTATAAATGTACACGTGTGTATTGCAGCCACTCACGATTACCTGTAAGAACACTGATATGCACAGATATTACACAATCAAAGATGATGACAATAACCCATGTATCTGAGACACAAACATATTTCTATTTTTGCAAATTCAAATTTGTTTTTTTTTCAGATTACCGTTGTAGTTGCTAATTATACACAGGAGACAGGACAAGAAGTGGAGCTGGATAATGCAGATAGATGCAGATGTGCAGACAGAGTGAAAAACTGAGTGTTGAGTGTTGTAGTGAGAAATGTAAAATGTATGAACTGGTGTATGTATATATAGAGAGAGCTGAAAACTTTGTATTGTTTAAGTGTTGTAATAAAATACTATATTGAATAAAAAATACTGGTTGAATTATATAAATTCTGTGCAATAGTATAATTATTCAATATAAATATTTCTTCCTTTCTGTATATAGTCCAAACTGCAAACACATATATATATATTGATATATATTTTGTTATCATCAAACAAAAAATCACATCAAACACCATCCCACCAATGACCGAGCCGTGTATGTCCTTCATCCCTGACCGAACGACTTCCGTTGGCCTACCTAAGCCGATCCATAATCCATACTCCTACACAAGGCCACTCGATGCCGAGCCATCCCTAAGCAAAACCCCAGCCTTCCCGCTAAGCTACTTCCTTGGATTGGTCCACACATGCCGATCCACCTACACCAATCCCATATTTGACCGAACGATAACTGGTCGACCAAATGACCTTCCATCAAACCACATTTGCCGAACCTTCAGGCTGGGCCACCTCTAAGTGCCGAGCCTCCATTACCGGGCCATCCCGATCGAATCTCAATACCGAGCCACCTCCATGTGCCGAATCACCATTGAGGCCAAACCACCTATGTCGAGCAACCAATGCCGAGCTGCCAATACCGAGCTGCCAATGCCAAGCCACATCTTTCTAATTGAACGACATATCTAGACCGAGCTATACCTTTCTGCTGAACCACTAGAGACCGATCCTTGAAATGAATGCCGACCGACCTATCCAAGTGAACTTCATCCTTTTAACCGAATCCATCATATTCCTACATCGATAATCTTGAAGTTGGTTAGGATGAATCCGTCTATTTATGGCTTTGACAAAAGGCGGGTTAACAACCACATAAATATACGACAGACAATCATTTGAAGTTAAGATAGATAGTCGAATGACATTAAGACGCATAGTCAAATAAATTGGGATGGGTAGTTCATTGTATGTTGCATGATTGCAGATGTTTATTTATTATGTTCTAACCATTGTGGATGCAGGAGCACAATATATGGATGATAGGTTTTGTTTAAGATACTAGTGAGGGTAAAACCCATTTTGCATAGCAGCATGGTCTCACCAGTTATCTATTTTGGTTCAAGATGGTAGGCTATCATTCACACTAGATTGTTTGTCTGACCAAAAGTTTTTGTTTTTCCCCTTAAACTCTCAGGTGCTCATTTGAGTAGGCCAAGAATAAGGGTTTTAGGTTTCCAGTTAGAAGAATAAGTTTTCAGAGCGTGCAGGAGACAAGCTTACTATTATTAGAAGCTTTATTTTCCGCTGTGTTATTTTATCTGCTTGAATGGATCTAGTGGCAAATTGTATAATTGCCAAGTATTAGGCTCTGGTCAACCAAGGGGCATCTTCATATGTCACTGTTGGAGTATTTTGTAATAATTATATTATCTTTGAACATGGGATCCAATGGGATAATGTAATGAATACGAAGACTTATTGGTGGAATGAAATATGAAAGTTTATTATTAAATTGTGTTTCAAAAGTTTCATATTCATATTCTTTTGATATTATTGATATGATCAACATAGTAGCATTTTGTTATCGAAAATTAATACTATGGCCGACTTAGCATCTGTTGCGCTTAGTTTCGGACCTCCAAATGGAGGATGTTACAATTTGATATAAGAGCATAGGTTTATGTAAAATTTTGAAAGATTAGAAGATTATTGAAAACATAATCCAAACGAATAAGAGAATAAGATTGATGTATGGGATAATGCTATAGCAACATACTTGTATTTCCAATATATAAGTATATATTCTCCATTCTCTTAGACCATTTTTTTTATACCTTGTTAATGCTTGTATGCAGATTATGATAAATCATGATATGGAGGCAGGAAACAGAAGAGTGACTCTAGGTGGAGGAAGCACTACAATTAATGAAAATGTTTGACCTAATACCAGAAGGAACAAGGTCGATTGGCAAATGATAACCAAAATACAAATGCCAATGTAGGTGCTAGAACCCCACAAGTATATATGGGGACCATGTATCCGTTATTTGTCGAACATGATGCAAGCCAGAGCTATTGCTGGTTTGGCCGAATGGAATGTTGCTAATACGGGTGGAGCTAGTCCCATGGCCCCATTAGCAATAACTATGCCAGGCTAAACCATGATTATACTAGTCTTGGAGGAAAGCCTTTTTTTGGATCTGAGGATGCTATTGAAAAAAGAGAACTGGCAATTGCACTGTGAGTAGATATTTGCTGATTTAGGGCTGGACGACGAGCAGAAAAGGAAAGTGGCTTCTAGGAAGTTGTAAGGTGCAAAACCGTACTGGTGGAACGAGGTGACCATATGTGTACCAAATGAGGAATTTACTTAGGCTGAATTTTGTAGGAGATTTGAGGAGAGGTTCTTACCTAAAGTAGGCCAGTCAACCTTTCTTAGGAAGCTTACTAATTTAATGCATGGAGAGATGTCCGTACTAGAGCATGCTACTAAGTTTGATTAGCTGTCGCGGTATAGACTGATACCGCGATTAAGAGGAATGACAAGTTTTTTTGGGGTTTGAGGATGGAGATTACTAGGTCAACTATGATACATCTTCGAGATCTAAGTAATGTAGCGATGGAGATGACGATAAGGAATAAGGAAATGCTTTCGATTTTTGAGAAGAAAACGTCAGTGGAAGCCCATAGTTCTTAGAGTAAGAAGATAAAGTTCTTCAAGGGGAAGGGAGCTTAGAAGGATGGAGCTGCCATGAAAGGGGAAGCTGATATTGTCTATTACAAGTATGATAAGAAGCGGCATTATGCTGATGAGCGTCGATCTGGTGAAGATAAGATAGTTGTGAGGAAGAAGAATGTGAAGTGCTTGAAGTACGACTAGGTGGGCATTATAAGAATAAATGTCCAATAGCAGCCAAGGCGGAAAAAGAAAAGGTCTTTGTGTTGGAGCCATCATCATCTAGGCCAACAATAGAAGAGAAGGGAAAGGCTATGATTAGAGGTACGCTTTTGATTCATGGCATACCTATTAGAGTATTATTTGGTATTGGTTCATCACATTCTTTTGTCTCTTAGTATTTGCTAGATAAGTTAGATTTAGAACAATCATACCTTATTACATCTTTAAGGGTTGCGAATCCAATCAGAGGGCATTCAACTCTTGGGATGAAATGTGACCATCTAAAGTTTGAGTTGTTAGGTTGTACTTTTATATGCATTTTGTTTGTGTTAGATTTTATGGGCTTTGGGATCATTTTGGGAATGGATTAGTTGAGAAAATATGATGCTAGGATATATTGCCAGGGTAGGAAAATATCATTAAGACACCATGATAGTAGTAATCGAATTATATTCTCATTTGAGAATTCGAGTTTACATGTTTGTGCTTTATTGGGTGTAACATAGGTGGAAGATGAGATAAGTCGGGTTTTAGTTGTAAGAGAATTTGAAGATGTCTTTGAGCCAGTTATAGGACTACCACCGGAACGAGATATTGAGTTTCGTATAGATCTTTTGCCGGGAGTTGAGCCTATAAGTAGACTACATTATAGAATGATGGCTATCGAGTTGAAGTGGTTGGAGGTGCAGCCAGTGGACTTAAAAGGAAAGAGTTTTATTAGACCAAGCAGTTCGCTTTGGAGAGAGATTACGGTATTCGTAAAGAAAATGGATGGGTTATTGAGATTGTGTATTGACTATCATATGTTGAATGAGAAGACGATAAAGAATAGATATCCTTTGCCAAAAATCGATGACTTATTCAATCAATTGAGTGGAGTCAAAGTATTTTTCTTGTTGGATTTGGCAACATGGTTCCATCAATTAAGGGTGGCCGAGGACAGTATTTCTTTGGCGATGTTTGGAACAAGATATACCAACTTTAACGACCCGACTTCCTAACACCAGAAAGTCACATCGCTAATTAAGAAATAAAGGGATAGAAGAAGAAAAGAAAGAAAGAAACAAAAACATCAGAGCACTCACAGCGGAACGAATAAAATATAATATATCACATAAAATATTACACAGTATCATATTACATCAGAGTAAACGATTTATACAACACATATTAGACAGTTATAATCATCTGTCTAACTATACAACTCAAGTACAACAAAACAGTTAACAAAAAACACAGCGGAACCTCCTGCTCCATATCTATACGTGGAAGCCTCCTGCTCCATATCTCCTCCAGAATTCGTCAAGCTAACCTGAATCACTTGACTACTCATACATAATTACCCAAGAGTTTAATAAAACAGAAAATAAACACTCAGGTCAGACAGGGGTCTGGTGTGAGTAAACGGGTTAAAGTTGTTTAACTTTAGAAAAACCTTTGAAAAGAAAAGGTATCACGTAAGACTTCCCACACATAAACATGGAAAAGATTTTACCTTATGCTAACCAAAATATTTGATAGAAATCCAGTGATATACAAAAGTGGGTAATACAAACAAAACCGCAGGGTCTCATAGGAAGAATGGGTTTCCATCAATGGCAGGGCTACGGGGTTCCGCCCGTCACAGTACGTGGCCTAGATCAACGTATCGAGGAGCCACCCTAAGTCCCCTGCAACACAAGGCCGGGACCATTCCTTACTGAACAGTCCCGAACAAGACAACCCCGCAGTTGGCTCGCGATTCCAACTGCCCACACAGCCGAATAAAAAGGGACTTCTATACAGAGGTAAATCTCGCTCTCCAGTAGGAGCTACCCACGAAGCCTTGCTGCACCTCCCCTGTTTTAGCCATTCCCGGTTGATGAGGCTTGAGGTTGCGATTACCTTTATAGAACACATCGATCTTAGAATGCTCATCGTCCACCTGATGATGTTCTGAAAGCATTCAATCCATACAAGTTCGTTCCGGGTTCGAACGAAACCGAAGGCACTATCTCGTTGCACTCATTTTGGAATCACCCTTAGAGTCAACGACCATAGCCCTTGCACTCTAAACCACCATCTCAAACCTATAAGTACTATTCCGTCAAACTCATCATGGAATCACCCTCAGAGTTATACTGACGTATAGTCCTTACACCTCGAGTCTTCACTAGCTCCTCTTGGATTTACGACCTAACGTTTAATTGGAATCGATGTGGTTTTCGGATTATCCAAATATGAAAACCCAATCCTGGTCTCATCGAATCCAAATGCCATTTTAATGTCCAAGTTGTACTTAAGGGTTTTAAATAGTTAAAACTTATATACAGGATGATATAACAGATAGATGAATAACATTACCACAATTGATAATTCATAACAACTATTCATCTCACACAACAACATATCTTATATCATAGATATCCAAATTATCCAGTCTCAACCAATCACCCAATATCAATCATCCAATATCAATTGATCATCCATTATCAATCAATCAAACAATAAACAAAATTGATTAACTCTTAATCACTTGGATTAACCTTAATCCTTCTTTATTTATTTATTCCAAATAAATAAATTAATCAACTCTTAATGATCTTCCTTAATTAATCTTCCTTGATTAATTCTACTTTAATTTCATTCAAGTAATTATCCTTAACATATACAGTAATTATCCTTTAATTACTTATCATTAATTATAATAATTAATGATCTTCCATTTACTTCCATTAATTAATCAATTATAATTAATTACATTAAACCTTAATTAATTACAATTAATTAATCACACCTAAATTAATTACTTTTATTAATCAACCTTGATTAATATCATTAATTATATTAACTAATGATCCCCATAAATTAATAATTCTCTTTAATTAAATAATTAACTTGTAATTGATCAACTCATTAATCATAATCAGTAATTAACAATTTGTAATTACTTATCTTAATTAATTAATTTCTTATTTAATTAAGTTAACGCTTGATTAATTAATCTAATTAATTAATCTTTAATTACTTTATTAAGTAATTATTAATCAATTAAATTAATAAATAAATCCTTAATTAATTACTTTATTAATTAATTACATTTTAATTACTTACACTTAGTAATTAATCTTAAATTAATCACATTCTTTAATTAATTAATCACATTAATTAATTAACTAAAATAAATTAAGTAATTAACTCTTAATTATTTACATAAGTAATTATGTTCTGATTTGTTCATTAATAAATCTTGATTACTCTCTTAATTAATTACTTAACAAATAATTAATTCCATTATTAAACAATCCCTAATTCATTAATTAATTAATTACTCCATAATTAATTAACTTTAAAACAATTATATTAATTCAATTCCTTAACTGATAACAACAAGTGATTACCCATTAATCACTACCATTAATTACTCCATGGGTAATTACCATTAATTACTTCCATAATTAATTACTTCCATTCTTAATTATATTCAAATATTAACCATTGATTACCTCATTGAGTAATCACACTTAATTAATCCATAATCAAGTGATTATTTAATATTTAACAAACAATTAACTAATTATTTAAAATTAATTAAACAATTTATTAATTAACTTATTTTATCTAAAATCCTTAATTAATTAAGAAAACAATAATCTTAATTAGTTCTTTACTTATTAACAAATCAAATTAAATATTATTATATTCAAATCAAAGATAAATTAACTTTTTTTCATCTTATAATAAATTATTTGAATAAATCAAATTTTAACAACTTAAAACAAATTATCCTATTTGGTTTACAATAATATTAACCTTTATTTAAAATAATACATTTAAAAACAAAATTTCAAAATCCAAAACACATTTATTATCTAAGTTAAACTTATTCATTCAAATTGAAATTTGAAACTTTATTTTTAAAATCATTACTTAAAAATTTCTTTAAACCTTGATTTAATATTTGAATTCAAACATTCTTTTAAATTGAACTTCAAAATTTAATTAGATAATTAGTTATAAAGCATCATCTTTAAACAATTTAAATTTGAAATGAATTCAATTTATAGTTTTTAAAAGGTTTGATTAACAATTAAGAACAAGTCCTTTGCAAACAAATTTCCTTTATAAAAACTTGAACTCGATGTTATCCATCAGCAGCTTTAAGTTTTCACTTTCATTATTAACAGCACTAATACTATACAGTATTATCTGCAATATAACACCACGGAACCAAACCACAAAACTCGAGACCGACTCGGCAATCAACTCGAGTGCTACTCCGAGAAAAAAACAGCCCTTCCACCTTCAAGTCGTACACAAGCATCACGCGAGATCCCACCGAGTTAAACCTCGTCTTCCCAAAACAGAAACCCATCAGAAACACAGCCATGCATGGTGCACGTGCACCATCACTGTTGGCCACCCAAGGTCGTCGCGACGATCATCGCCGATCACTCTAACACTCGCGAGTCTTTAGAGATGTTCTGGATAAGTTTGTTTTGGTATTCATCGATGATATTTTGGTTTATTCTAAATCGGAAGAAGAGCACAAGAAGCACTTGAGAATAGTTTTGGAAACTCTGAGAGGGCATGTGCTGAAGGCGAAGTTTTCTAAGTGTCATTTTTGGAAATCTGAAGTAAAATTTTTGGGCCACATTGTTTCTGGTGAGGGAATCTCTGTAGATCCAGCAAAAGTTGAGACTATTCTGGAATGGAAGCAGCCTCGGACTCCTACAGAAGTTCGCAGTTTTCTTGGATTGGCCGGTTACTACAGGAAATTTATTAAGGATTATTCTAAGATCTCTTCTCACCTAACGAAGCTGACAAGGAAGGGAGCTAAATTCAAGTGGACACCGGAATGTGAGGAAGCTTTCCAGAAACTGAAGACAAAGTTGACAAGCGCTCCTGTATTGGCTATTCCTGATGGTAAGAGCAAATTCGAAGTGTATACTAATGCCTGTATTGTTGGATTGGGAGCTGTGCTTATGTAGAATGGTAGGGTTAATGCGTATGCGAGTCGGCAATTGAAGCCACATGAGAGGAACTACGCTACGCATGATCTTGAGCTATTGGCTATTGTTTTTGCTCTAAAGATATGCAGACATTATCTTTTAGGAGAAAAGTTTGAGTTATTCAAGGATCACAAACCGTTGAAATATCTTTTTTCTCAGAAAGATCTTAATCTAAGACAGCAGCGATGGGTTGAGTTCTTGGCATCATACGATTTGGATATTCCGTATACTCCGGGGAAGGCGAACGTCGTGGCAGATACTCTTAGCAGGAATGCAGTTTTATCTCTTTTGGAAGTTGTTCCGTCTCTCCAGGAAAGAATCATAAGCATGCAAATAGAGGATAAAACTTTAAGTAAAATTATTCAAGGAAACAAAGAGGGACATTATCCTGATTTTGAAATTGACGATCGAGGAACTTTGAGGATTAATGGTCGTCTATGTATGCCGAGTGTGGATGGGTTGAAACAAGAAGTCTTATCAGAATGCCATCGCTCCAGATTAAATATCCATCCAGGAATCTCAAAGATGTATAAGGATATGAAGAGAGTTTTTTGGTGGCCGAGTATGAAGAAGGATGTAGCCAGATTTGTTAATAGTTGTGCTATCTGCCAGCAAGTGAAAGGAGATCAGCAGAAGCAAGCCGGTTTGTTACAACCTTTGGAGGTCCCGACATGGAAATGGGAGATGATTTCGATGGACTTCATCGACGGATTGCCTAGGACTAAGAAAGGGAATGAAGGAATATGGTAATTGTGGATCGTCTTACCAAGAGCGCCCATTTTATACCAGTTAAAGCAACCCGTACTGCAGTTTCTTTGGCAGAAAATTTCTTAAAGGATATTATGAGATTGCATGGCGTTCCAGTCAGCATTGTAAGTGATCGAGATCCGATCTTCACCAGCAAATTCTCTGAGGCATTGCAATCTGCTTTGGGGACTAATTTAAGATTGAGTACAGCATATCATCCACAAACAGATGGACAAACGGAAAGGCTAAATCGAATTCTAGAAGATATGATGAGAGCCTGTGTATTAGATTTTGGAGGATCATGGGAGGATCATCTACATCTAGTGGAGTTCTCTTATAATAACAGTTACCAAGCAAGTATCAAGATGGCTCCATATGAAGCATTGTATGGAAGACCGTGTAGATCTCTAGCTTGTTGGATAGAATCGAAGGACCGTATTGTGCTTAGACCAGATCTGATCCGAGAAGCATCTGCTAAAGTCAAGCTTATCAAGAAAAGGATGAGGGCTGCTCAGGATCGACAAAAGAAATATGCTGATAAGAGACGAAGACAATTGGAGTTAGAGATTGGTGATTTAGTCTTTGTCAAAGTTTCCCCTATTAAAGGAGCTGTAAGATTCGGGAAGGCAGGGAAACTTGCTCCGAGATACATTGGTCCGTTCCGAGATCTCGAGAGGATTGGTGCTGTAGCATACAGGATTGAATTGCCAGTCCGGATGGCTGGAATTCACAATGTTTTCCACGTATCTCATATACGGAAATATGTGCACGATCCATCTCTTATTGTGGAGCCAGCTGTGCAGGAAGACTTAGAGGTTGAGCCGGACTTATCAGTTGTCAGACATCCTGTTCGAATTGTTGATCAAGATGAGAAGCAACTCAGAAACATGATAGTGAAGCTCGTTAAAGTCCAGTGGGGTTAGGATCCCAGAGATTGTACCTAGGAGACTTTGGATAGCTTTAGGAAGGCTTATCCGGATATGTGTCCGGATAGCTAGTGGTTGTATTGGATGTATGGTTGTTTGGATGTTTTGTTTGATGGTTGCTTATGTATGGATGTTATGTATGTTTGAAGTGTTGAATAAATGAAATTTTGGATTATCTTTTGTTTAAATTTCGGGGACGAAATTCTTTTAAGGGGGGAGGATTGTGATATCTCGGAATTTCACACCGAATTTAAATATGATAATCTATATAATAAACTAGTTTTAATTAATAAATTTGTTATTTTATTCAACAACAAAAAAAGGAATTGTAAATATACATTTATTTTAATTAAAAACCAATACATATATAAGGAAATGAATGTGTTAAAATTCTATTCATATCAAATTTGATTTTTGAAATTGGATTTTAAAATTTAATTTGTGATTGAATTGATAAATTAAAAGATTTAAAATATGTCAATTTTTATTCTAAATTTTACTTTGAATATTAATTAATATGCTCATGATTTTATTTAAGTTCTAACATTTGTTTTATATTCATTCTTTAAAGAGAATTGATTATAAGAAATTTAAAAATGGATTTATATTAGGAAAATCAATTTAAGAAAAACATTTTAATTTCTTTTTGCATGAATAAACACTTGTTAACATTTAAACCATATTAATAAACATGTGTTAGAAAACTAAGCATTTTTTCGACAAGTGTCATAATTTAGGTTTTATTTTCTTTAAATTTTATAAAACAAATTTTTAAAAGACATTCTTACATACTTTCTCATTTTATTAAAAGAAATTTTACATTCTTCATTTACAAAAGTTTGAACTTCATCAATCTTTACATCTTCAACCAAATTCTGTAACAATCTCAAAGTTTTATCACTAACTGATTCAAGATTTAAAGTATCATCAAAGTTAAGCAAACAATTTCAAGAAGTGGGAAGAAAAAGGCCTGCAGTTCATTCATATCTCTTTTTCCTGCATCTTAACTCTTCACAACAAAAACGGTGAGTAAATTTTTAAATCACAACTTTAAGTATAATATTGTTGCATGTTGAATGTTAACTCTGAAATGCTCGCATGTTAATTGTTTTGTGAAGTAATTGTTTACTGATTTAAATTTGACTGTGCATGTTAAAGGAAAGTATGTAATTCCTCTGTTATTTCAAGTTCAAAGCAAAAATTTTGAACAAAACCTCAAATCTAAATACAGCAAGTTAATACTGAGTTGATATTTCAAGTGTGGAGTTTAAATTTAAATATGATTTAAGTGTTAAAATATATATGCAGATGAAACTGTTAAAAACTGTAGAAAGCAAGAAATGCAGTAGAAAACAAATAATTATATCATGTAAATTTGGTTCGAATTTTTATGAATCAAATGTATATCCTGAATCTATAATGCATGACATGAATTTTAAAATTGAATTCAGAATTCTTAACTTACAATTGAATTTGAATTTTGGAATTAACTGAATTTGGGGCTTTTATCAAATTCTCGTGACTGGGTTGATTATAGGTTTTGAAATTTAAACCGAAGCTTTGTTTAATGATGTATAACACTAGAAAAATACCAATTGAATTTATTATGCAACATAGAATGGGGAATTTGAATCTGTAGGGTTTGGGGTTCTGTTTTTTTGAGCTTAAGGAATTCGATCGCGTGAAGAGTGGAGGTGATCGAGCTTCACGGGGTTGAGGTGGAGTTATGTTTGGGTGTTGCGCACGTATGGTCGGAGTCTGGCGGCAAGATGGTCGGTGCCGTGGGTGATGGGGTTTCCTTTCCGGCGTCTGCAGTTTGGATTTTGGCTCGAGCACTCAAATTTTGTTCGTGTTCGAATTCGAATTGTCGAATTCTGGAGTTGGATTATGGGTCGAGGATGGATTTGGGGTTTGCGCGAATGGTCGGCGGCGGTGATGGAGGTGCCGGAGCACCGTGCAGGTGCACGAGGTTGCAGTGATGTGTGTCAGTGGAGTTTTCGTGCGCGAGTGGGTTGACTCGAAGCGACACTCGTGTGTGGGTCGTGATTCTCGCGTGAATGCTCGAGTGCGTGAGTATGTTATTGGGGTTAGGGAAGAAGTGTATTATCAGGTTCTTGATTTTGATTTTGATGATTATTCTCAAAACTAAAATGAAGGGAAGGGAAGATGGAGTTCTAATTTTGTGTTAGTTTGGGTTTTGTCGAGTTTAAGCAAATTAGAGAAGTCGAGATTTAAATTTGCTTTAAATTTTCAAATTTGATTTAAATTTGAAATTTAACACTTTATATTTTCACCACTTATAAAATGTCAATATTTTATTTCAAAAGTAAATTACATTTTTATTTGTTGAAGTTTTGAAATAATTTTACATTTTAAATCTAATTTCTTTTTAAAAAGGTAATTAGTTTTAATAATTTGAAATATTTAAATATGTAAGAGTTTTAAAGATGAATGAAAATTGTTTTGTTTTGTAAGTTAATTAAATTTGAAATTTAAGTTTACTTAAATTAATTAGTAATTAGTGTCGAAATTAATTAAGCAATTTTGGTTAATTAATTTGTTAAGATTTAATTTGTAATTAAGGATTAAATTAAATGACAATTAATAGATTATTAATTAATTTATTAATTAATTTTGTATTAATTCATAAGTGATTAATAATTGATTAATTGATTGATTAATGATTAATAAATTAGTGATTAAGAAGTTAATTAATTAAGTAATTAAACATTAATTAATTTATAATTAATTGTAAATTAATTAAGGGTTAAGATTTAATTAATTAAATAATTAAGATTAATTAAGGAATAATTAATTATGTAATTAAGATAAATTAATTTGTGATTAATTAAGGTAATTAAGAATTAATTAATTATAAATTAAGGGTTAATTAATAATTAGTTAAGGAATGATTAATTTTTAATCAAATTTTAATTAATAAATAATTATAGTAATTAATTGATAATTAAATAAGGAATTATTAATTAATTAAACTTTAATTAATTAATAATGAGATAGCTAAGAGGTGATTAATTAATTAAATGATTATGATTAATTAATTAATGTTTGGTTAAGCAAGATTAAGTGATAAATTCTTAAGTAATTAATTTAATTCAAATTAATTAAATTAATTATGATATAAATTAAAGTAGTGCTTGGTTGTGGATGATAGTTTGAATTGATATCTGGATATGGTTGATATCTGTTGAATGATAGTTGAGTTGTACTCTGTGATGAGATATTGTTTATGTGATAGATATTGGTTATTATCTGTTGATAATGTTGTGTGATGCTATGTTTAAAATCTGAATTGAATTGTTTAAATCTTTAAACAACATGGCCTTTAAGACACGTTTGGATTTCGATGAGACCGGGATCGGGAATCGAATTGATTTTCGAAAACCACATCGATCCAAGTTAAATGTTAGGTCGTGACATCTAAAGTGAGGATCGAGATGGAGTTTTTGAAGTGCAAGGGTTATTGTCGTTAACTCTGAGGGTGATTCCATAATGAGTGTAACGAAATAATGCCTTCGGTTTCGTTCGAACCTGGAACGAACTTGTATGGATTGAATGCTTTCAGAACATCGTCAGGAGGACGATGAGCATTCTAAGAGATGTGTTCTTTATAAAGGTAATCGTAGCCTCAAGCATCATCAACCGGGAATGGCTAAAACATGGGAGGTGCAGCAAGGCTTCGTGGGTAGCCCCCACTTGAGAGTGAGATTTACCCCTGTGTAGAAGTCCCTTATTATATTCAGCTGTGTGGGCAGTTGTTGGCCACAACTGCGGGGTTGTCTTGTTCGGAACTATCCAGTAAGGGATGGGTCCGGCTTTGTGTTGCAGGGGAGTTAGGGTGGCTCCTCGGTACGGTGATCTAGGCCCCGTACTGTGACGGGCGGTACCCCAGTAGCCCTGCCATTGATGGAAAACCATTATCCAATAAGTGCCCTCGGATTTGATTGTATACCTATGTATGTTGGAATTTAATAAATGTAACAATTTCGGCTATTTTCTAGTTTACTTGAAAACCCTAGACCCTATTATAATATCACTGAATTTCCTATCAAATGTTTTGGTTAGCGTAAGGTAAAAACTTACCCGTATTTATTTGTGGGGAGTCTTACGTGATACCTTTTGTTTCAAAATAATTTTTAAGTTAAACAACTTTAACTGATTTACTCACACCAGACCCATGTCTGACCCGAAGTTTATTTTGTTTTTCATAAATTCTTGGGTACTCAAATTTTTATGAGTAGCCAAGTGATTAGGTTTGGATTAGCATATGTTTTGGAAGCTAGAGTCCAGACGTACTATCTATCTATATTCGCTGTAGTAGCATTTTGGTGTTATGTTTTGAGTTGTATGGGTTGGGAAAACTCTTATGAATGTCAGATGTAATGGAGTAATATTATTTTGTGTACTCTGATATGTAAACTTATGTAATGGATATGTGTAATATTATATTTTGTTGTTTCCGCTGTGAGATTCTGATTAGTGTTGTTTCTTTTCTTTCTATCTTTCTATTTCTATCTCTTTCTTTCTTATTGATGATACGTCTTTCTGGTTATTGAAAGACGGGTCGTCACAATTTCAAATAGAAAATCATTTTAACATTAGATTTGTTAACTACTATATAAATTTTAAAAAATATTCTGATTAACTTTTGGAAAAAAAATCTTCCCAATTTTAAATTGCTAAAATAAACATTTTCAAATTAAAATATTATTAATTTTCAAAAGAATTAAATTTACCAATTTATACTGTTAAGAAAATTGTTGATAGATCTTATCAAATTATTATTATCAGCCTTTAAAATAATTTTAACTTGTCAATTATAATGTAAAATGATCAAACCAATTTAATTATTATCAAAGATTATTAATTGATATTGCTCAAAATTCCGGGTCGTCACAGGAGTGGTTAGTAACGCTATTAGGGTTGACTAATGCACCTGCTTTATTTATGGACTTGATGAACCGAATTTTCCAAGGTAATTTGGATAGTTTCATGTTGGTGTTCGTTGATGGAATTTTTTTATATTCTAAGGATGAGAGAGACGATGAGATTCATCTCAGAATAGTGCTTTAGACGTTGAGGCAGCATCAACTAAAAACAAAGTTTTCAAAATGTCATTTTTGGAAGAGAGAAGTGGAATTTGATAGTCATGTAGTTTTAGAGGAAGGGTTATTTGTAGATCCAACTAAGATTGAAGTAAATTATTAGAAGAGACCTGAGATGGTGATCGAAATAAATAGTTTTCTTGGACTTGCTGGCTATTACTGGAAATTCATCAAGGATTTCTCTCGGATAGCAACTCCTTTGAATAAACTAACCAAAAATATGTAAAGTTTATTTGGTCTAGTTAATGTAAGGAAGCGCTCCAGAAGCTAAAATATTAATTGACCAATATGCCTACATTAGTTGTGCCAGATGGTTATCTGGATTTGGTGGTGTATACAAATGTGTGTGGAGTATGATTAGGAGCTGTGTTGATCCAAAGAGGTAAAGTGATTGGCTACGCTACTCGAGAGCTTAAACTACATGAAGTTAGGTATCCGAATCCTGACTTGGATTTGGTAGCAGTAATCTTTTCTTTGAAGGTGTGGAGACACTTTTAACCCAAAATGGATCAACACCCTGAAGTGTGATGTGAAACCATTTGCCAAGTTAGAACAAAGCAAATATAAAAGGAAAGTGACAGAAAAGTAAATAAACATAGAAAATTTATAGTGGTTCGATCGTTAACTAAGCCTACATCCACTTTATAACTTTACGTATTGATTTGATCTTGATAGAATATTATTATAAGATGATTGAAAGAGAATCAGTCACAAGTACAAGGGCTAGACAAGTTCTCAGTCCTAGAAATGCCTATATTTGCTACCTTGGCGATTGTGGTGTAGAGATAAGTGTTGAAGAATAGATGGAGATCCCACATAGTAATAACAGAATCCGGATTCCACCTTCGTTGCTCTATGAATTGTATTTATAGTGGTATCAGTCGCATTAGCCAAACGAAGAGTTGGAGCAGAGTATAGAAGTCGGCCTAGAAGAGTGTGAGAAATTGCGACCTCTTTTGGATTAACCAGAGATGTCAGTACCGAATTCTCATGTCGGTACCACCTTTGTCGTTAAGTTCAGGGAGGTCAAAATTCTTTGTACTTGTCTCGCTACTTTATTTTGAGATGTTCCATGTAGTTTGTTAGGATATTTGGTTGATATTCGTGATGTTTCCTTCATCACTTGGCTTATTCTGTCATTCTGACTACTAACTCTTCAATTCTAGTACTCAGCCGATCAAAATCCTTTGATATGGATTGGGCACACATGAAATATAAAAAAGGAGCCTTTGCAAAGTTTGAGTGAGAAATATAGAAGTATAGCATGTCTCCACTGAAATAATGAAGTCAGCACCGACTTCTCTCCTTAACTCCAATTATGTTGAAATTACTCTGAGGTATTTCTATTCCTAATCTAAGTGTGTTTGCAAGCTTTAAAGTCATTTCGTCTTTGTCTCGACGTTCTAGCTCATATTGATTTCTGCTTAGTTAAAACCTAGTTAACATTTTCCCCTTCGAGTATACTTCCGTTGGAAACAAAGAGATTCCAGTTGACTATTTAAGTGTTGCCTCGGGAGGCTTTTGTCTGGCTCTAACTGATTGATCTATGTTCGTTGTTCGCTTTGTCTTAAAATAGAATTTCTATTCTGGATGTTTTCTATACAATTTGGATACTGAAATTTACATTCAACTTCATATAGATGAATAAGGTTAGTATTAGAAGTTTGAACAGGTTTGAATGAGATACGGCATGTCGGTGCCGACTTCTGATGTCAGCACTTAGAATTTGATCGGTCAACACACGTTAGCATTCGTTGAATTCGAAGTGTTAGTCACACGGGTGTTTTTTTAAAAGTCTCACTTGACTATGCTGAACGCTAAGTTTTCTTGTCTAGAATAACTCGCTAATCGGCTCATTGCAAATCTAGTAAAGGGTCGTTAGCTCCTTTTGAGGATGCTTCTACCACAACTTCGGTTTCTCTATCTGTTCCAGTTGGGATCAATCATCCTACAACTTCCAGGTCTAAGGGTCAGATGGTGCTAATATATCCCACTGCTCTGCCCTAATTGCCTCCCAAGTTGATCATAACTAACCCACTAGAATAGACACCTGCCATAATGACCAAAAAGATGCCCTACAATGTGTGCTTATAGTAAGGAGTTCCTACAGAAGATGTTTGTTTATCAGCAAGGAACGAACATGCACATCATCCCCCGCCTGGTTTTATGACTTACAGCTGATATATGTGTCTCAATAGAGCCGTTCCTCCTTTCAATTCTTTCTTAAGAGTTTTCCTAAGAGAAATTGGACTTGCACCATTTCAGATTCACCCAAACGGGTTTGCCTTGCTAAGTTCACTATATATCATGTCCATGCAATGATTCTAGCGCCCTCTACATTTTAAAGAGCTCATATATCTACTCAAATTCAAGTGGAGAAAAGATTACCCCTCCTTCGTTATTATCGAAGCCTGTACTGGGTGTAAGGTCATTGGGAACCTCCATAACAAGCGTTCAATGTTCAAAACCGAATATTTCATTATTCGTTGTCCATAATGATTCAATTGTTTCTAGTTAAAAGGAAGTGAGTTTCGTTCTATCGATTCTCTTTGCAGTGAATTTTTTTACTTTGATCTTAATGCATATGTTTGCAACAAAATTGGCCACAAACACCCAATTGCAGATGAAAGCACCCGTTCATAATCACAGATCTCAGATAGCAAGTAGGTAGAGAAGACAAATATGAAGAACACTCAAAATTTCAAAGAAAAGCAATAGAAACACACGAATTATAGTGGTTCGGTGTTGTAGCCGACCTCCACTTTGAAAGGTTGTTGCTTTATTGATTTTTGTTTTCTGGTTACAATGATTCACAACTAATTACAACGGTACAATTGAATTGTAATGATGATTCAGGCAGAGTCTGGATGTAGAAGGGCCCAAAGGTCTCTTTTCTATAGGTCCTGTGGTGCTATTTGTAGGTGTAAGCTGCAAATATCTCCCTCAGATCTCGGAAGAACCATTCTCTCACATGGCGGGCCTACACGATCGATTCCATGTCATCTGCACTCTATCCGTGATCGATACGAATGAATTTCGTATCGATCAAGGTTTGATCTAATCGATTCGGAATTGAGCATTATCATTCTTTAGGTTTACGTAAGCTCCTGTGAAAATTTGGTGGCATTTGGATTTGTGGACTTTGAGTTATGATCGACGCAAGTTTGGGCTTTTCAGTTGCTGTTCTCTTCATATCGATGCTGTTCGTATTGATTATTTCACATCGATTTTTATGCACATGATGCCAGTTGATGTACCGCTTGCTTTTAGGATTAATCCAAAGTTCATGCCGAATCGATTAAGTCTTCCCTATGGATGCGCCTTGTTTTTATCAACCCGGCCGCGTTCGCATCGATCCACTACTCTATTCGGATCGATCATTACTGCTTCTGTTCGTATCGATAATTACAGGCTACTTCTTATCAATGACTAGAGGCTGCTTTGTATCCATTATTGTGTAAGCTCTTCGTATCGAACCTCTGGATGCAGCTTCGTATCGATGGTATTTGTATATTTCCATCGATCACTGCGGACCTATTCATATCGATGGAAAGCCATATCGTTCCATTAGCTAACCGTCACGAAATGGGTAGAAAGGGATCGATACGAAGACGGTAGCAGCTGACCGGGTGGATTAGGAATGATGCTACGGGTTGTTGGATACGAAGAGAGTGGTTGCCCGATGGATACGAGGCAATATCTTTTTGATGGATACGAACAACTTAGGCTTGATAGATATGAACAATAGACAATTGATGGGTACGAAGAGCACTACTCTCCTGATCTATACGAAACTGTGTGCATCTTGATCAATTCGAACTAAATCGATACAAAGTTGAGTTTTCTATAGTTGCTTGATGGATACAAACAAGGTGATTGGTTGAATTTCATCGAACATATCTTGAGCATACAAACTCTGGTTGACTTGAAATTTGAAAGGTTGACTTCTGTAGATTCACTTATCTTGTTATATCAATTGTAGCTTGATCCGAAAATGGTCAAAATTTACCGACATCCATAGCTGACCTGTACATAACTGCCAATCGAGGAGAACTGTCTTTGGTTTTCACTTAATCATTTGGTATCATGGCCTTGCTAAAAGATGGGATAACACTTGCCCCCATAAACATGCCTTGCGGTAGGAAGGTGTGTTTTGTAATGTCATAAGCTGGATGTTCATATCCTGTTAATGACCCATAAGGAGATTGAAAATCCTACCAAGCCGCGGATGGCGATCATTCGAGATCATATGCCATTCGGAATGGTATGCGACCGTTCACGGTCGTGTGCTGTTCGAGGAAAATTATGACCGTCCGCAGTCGGGTGACGTTCGAGGTAAGTTGTGACCGTTCGTGGTCAGGTGCTGTTCAAGGCGAACTATGACCATTCGCGGTCGGGTGCTGTTCGAGGCAAACTATGACCATTCGCGATTGGGTGCCGTTCGAGGCAAATTGTATGTGCTCATGGTGGACTTATTATCATTAATGTTATATTTCACTTTCGAGTGAGTTTTTGAATTGTTTGTTATAGCGTTTTATCGTCATCTCAGAGCATGCCTGAGGACCGTTCGCGACCTCGTACACGTGTATGTGACTTTGCCATTATAGAATTATTAAAACCACATTTTCATTGTAATGAGTCTTCCAACAGAAATGTTTAACAAAATCAAGTCCAAACGTGCGAAATAAAAAGAAAAAGCAAAACAGAGACGTCAAAGTGCAAACATCTATACCAATGCAATTGATAGTCGTATAAGAGCATGCCCGAGGATCGCCCATAATCTTAAACATGTGTAAATGACTCAATCACGTTAGTGTGGAGTTTGCCACTTATTCATCATTATTCTGATCAGTTGATGACGAGATGACATCTCGATCCGGAGCCACCATCATTTGATCCAGGCGGTGGTTGCTCTCGTTCCACCATTGTTGCTCTCCTTCTCACATATTGCGATAGCAGACCATTCCGGATATATCCTTCTATCCCATCCCTCAAGTGTCTGCAATCATTCATACTATGACCATTTAGCTCGTGGAATAAGCAATACTTGCTTGATCTTCTTTTGCTGTGGGTCGGGCCCCTATTCATTGGCTTTCGATAAGGAACCCGCCCCTTGGTGTCCTGGAGATCAGCTCCAAAGTTTCATTCAACTCCGTATAAGAAGTGAATCTTGGTTCCTTTCGCGGCCGCTTCGGTCCATCATCGTTATCCTCGGCTTTCCATTTCCCTTTATCCTTGCATGAATTCTTTCCGGTTGGATCTCCGCCTTTGACAGCATAAACATCAACTCCCTCTCCTTCCTCTCTTTCAACATTTGCATTCTCTAATCGTAGAAATCATTCGGCCTCGTGATAAAACTCTCTTAGATCCATAGGTGGATTCCTTATCAGTGAATTTTGAACTGTGTTCCATCAGCTATGCCAGAAACTGCGCCATTAATCCCATGAATGGATGTGGATGATCCACCGTTGTTGCCGCTTTATTAAATTGTGTTAAGAAATTCCTCAAAGACTCTCCAATCTTCTGCTTCAGTGCCCTTGGACTCATCACATTCTTGGGCCTCGAGATGTGAACTCTGAACTGCCTCATGAACTTCTCTGTCAGTTCGGTCCATGTTCTAATGGAGCCGCTTTCCAACTACCTGAACCATAATGCTGCTATGTCTGTCGGATACAATGGAAAACACCGGGCCATGACTTCCTTTGATGCCTCTAGTACTTCCATATGTCTTATGTATCTTATCAGATGAACATCTGGATCTGTCCTTCCATCATATGTCTCCGATGTCGGTAGCTTAAATTCGTTGGATTATGGCCTGCCTAATTGCAGGAGCGAAGGGGATCATGTTAACATCTTCCAAATCTCTATTCACCAGTCCGCCTCTCATGGCTCGCCTAACCATCTCTGCCAATCTATCGTTGTCACCAAGCTGCAATCCTCGTCCGTTGACTTCGAAATGCCCCCTCCCCCGAGTTCACGAGGGAATCCTGGAATCTACTCTCTTGGACGAGCATTCATTCCCCTATTAATGCAATTTTGCTTAGCTCCACCTGGTACTCTGCCCGGGATTGGATTAACATGCTCTGGGTGAGTGCCCCCTAGTTTTGGTGTTGCACCGGATGGTCCTGCTCTATCTGAATGATGGTTGCTCCGTGCTCTCGAATCGCATATCCAGTAATTCCTATAGTTGCGTTCCACTGATTCCGCACTCTAACTTGTCTAAGCCGTCAAGTAAGTTTTGCATCATCTCCTCTTATCTCTTGAGCATCGTTTCCATTTCGTCTTTGGTGATGAAGATCGATGCTTGATTTGCTCCTAAGGAAGCCTCCTAACTCCCTTCATGCTGACTCCTTTCAGTCCTTTGTCTTCTTATACATTACCTTGTCGTAGCTTTCCAAATCCAAGCCTTCGAGCTTTCAAATCTGAAATCCAAGGTCTAGAATCCTTAAGTTCAATTCTCAGTGAAAGCACCAAAGTCTTTATGCCAAAATTGGCCACAAACACACAATTGCAGATGAAAGCACCCTTTCACAATCACAGATCTCAGATAGCAAATATATAGAGAACACAAATATGAAGAACACTCAAAATTTCGAAGAAAAGCAGTAGAAAGACACGATTTATAGTGGTTCGGCGTTGTAGCCTACGTCCACTTTGAAGGGTTGCTGCTTTATTGATTTTTGTTCGCTAGTTACAATGAGTTACAACTGATTACAACAGTACAATTGAAGTGTAGTGATGATTTTGGTAGAGTCTGGACGTAGAAGAGCCCAAAGGTCTCTTTTTTGTAGGTCATGGGGTGCTATTTATAGGCATAAGCTTCAAATATCTCCCTCGGATCTTAGAAGAACCATTCTCTCACATGGGCAGCCCTACATGATCGACTTGAAATCTTGAGCATACAAACTTCGATTGACCTGAAATTTGAAACGTTGACTTTCGTAGCTTCGCTTGTCTCGTTGTATCAATATTAGCTTGATCCTGAAAAGGTCAAAATTTATAGACTTCAATAGCTGATCCGTACATAATTGGCAATCGAAGAGAACTGTCTTTGCTTTCTAGTTAAGCTTTAAGTATTACGGCCTTGCGAAATGACGGGATAACAGCATACCTCCTACAAGTATCCCAACGAAAGATAAAAGATTGGAGCACAAGAAGATGCTCGAACATCTGAAAGCCATAAGGTTGAGCGAACGTTTTGTCAAATTAATTTGGACACATGAAAACTTGCTTGAGTATGGTCTGTTGGCTTCGGAGAGTATAGCTGATACCAAAGTATATTCGTGAAGTAGCTCTAGGTCGCATACCCATTCCACTGCATCCACTTATAACTTTGATAAGGGTTCTCAAGAGGAAGAGGAGGCAAGTGGATCAGGTGATGGACATGAGTCTTTTGAAGATCATAAAGAAGCGGCCGTAGATATCGAAATAGATGAGCCTTTGGGAGGTAACAAAGAAGAGGATGTTGACTTTGGGGTTGATGAGTCCATGAGAGGTGATTCCCCTGATCGTAGGGTGATGGTGACAGGATGCATACTATTCTGATGGAGGATGAGCCGGTTGAAAGGAGAGAAGGATAACAGCCAACGACTGTGGAGGAAGGAGAGATCTTCGATGACGAAGATGACAGTGACCTTCATGCCACTTAAGGAAAGGAAAATGAATCCTGGGTTGATACGCGGGGGTTGGGGTCGGCCTTCCCAAACTTCCTTCTCTGGATCTCTTAACTAACGAGACATTATGCCTAGATCTTGATATTTCGCCCCCTCCAGAACAACTAGCAATTTCCATCCACATAAATGAGCATAGACACATCTCAATTACTAAATGTATATAAGAGACTGGCTCATATATCGACATATCCTTTGGGGCATTTTTAAGTGAAAGCAGCAGTACTCCAACTCTGAAACCATACCCAACTGATTTGTAAACTACAAAGGGGTTGTTGGCATTAAACAGTTCACTCTGTGATCAAGAACATTCATCTTCACTCACACTTCTATTTGTGTAATTTTGGTGCTTATACATGTATTTTTGTTTCATGTTCAGTAGCCTATGACAAATAAAAAGCACTTCACCGTTGCTCGAGCGACTCTAGAAGGAGCACCCATGAACTATATCTTCATCGATACGAAACAGGCAAAGAGAGGCTAAGGAGAAAAGAGCGCAAGTGTGATGAAGTTCACAAAGCTAAGAGAACGCCTCGATGTTGAAGAAGAAAGAGTAGAAAGAAAGTGGGATTTTGGGGAGATTACTCTCGTGAGACTCATAAACCCCCGGAGAGATTCCTTCGAGTGCCATAGAGCCACTGCGTCTGCTATTACTTCACGTTCTGAAGCTCAAACTATTATTATCAAAGACACTCCTTCATCACAGACAGTTACAACTACTACTGCCTCGGCTCCTTCTCAAAGCACCTTAAACTTACGCTTACGCCTAGTTTATCCAACCTCCAAGCTACTTATCCATACTTATACTTGCATGGATTAAAAGTTGATCACAGCATTAAAATCGATACTAGAGAAAGTGAAACCAAAAACTCGGAGGTAGCACAAAGCGATGTTGACTCGAATATCAAATGGCAGCGATTGTGCAAAGCTCTTTTTGAGATCAATAAGATCAACTTCACAAAACTTGATTTGCTCGAGAAAGAGTGTGTAGAGCATGTAGAGGAAATTATAAAATGGGATGCTGACTTGACGAAGTTAACAGGGAAACAGATCTCGCACTCGAATAGAAAGCGAGTGTAGATAGTTTGATGGAAGAGATGAACGTGCCTATACTAACATAGAGACAATGATGAGGAATAACCTTAAGGCCGCTCATATTGAAACTAAGAGCTATAAGAAACAAGTCGAAGATAAGCTAGAAAATATAAAGATGAAAAACCAAGTCCTTTTCGAGCAGGCGTCCCAACTCGAACACCTCCGCGAAGAAGTGCAGAAACTTCATAAGGAATACCTAGGGCTGGTCGGAAAGTTGGACACTCTGTCACCCAAATAGTTTTCAAATGACATCGAACTTGCTACCAGCCTTGGCAAGTTGACTGATCTTGAAAAAACCAGGGATGCCAAGAATGGGAAGAGAGGCCAAGATAGGGAAGACCTCAACCTAGCTCTCCAACATTTCTATGCGAGGCGATTATTTACAGAGATCTAAAGTGGTTAAGAAACGATTATCCTGCCACCCTTGCTGACGCGTGGAAGAAGTGTTGCACTAAGCTGTAGGCGACCGCTCTGTGGCCAAGCTACTGGTGCGGTACTTGAGTGCCAAAGAAATAGATATGATTGCTGTAGGGAAGGTGATTCTCATAAAGGAGCATGCTAAGGCTATAGCTGCCATTTGCTGGCCCTAGCTCTTTAGGTCGGTATGAATTGCCTGTCTCATAGTCTAGGGGTCCAGTGATGATCATCCCTTCTTCCGCCGCACTACATGAGCCTTATTTCCCTGTTCCAATAATTGGGAAGTTCCCAACAACCAGAGAGTATGAGATTGGCATCATACTAAGGAGCCCCATATTAGGTATTTCACTTATTTCTCCCATGCTCTAGTGGGTTGATCTCACTCCTGAATCTGTTACTAAAATATACCATGCTCTTTGTGCACTGATAAGTCCACTCGATATCCCACCTTTGCCTCTTACTTCTCACAGCGCATGAACTAAAGCGATCTTCACTTCCTCCATTGCTGTTTTCACAAGTTCTACTGCCACGCTCAAACCTTCCATCTCCTGGCCCGAATCTAGTGCCCAACAGATCGCAACATTGGAAGGGTTGGAGCATATTGCCATATCGGAGGAGAAGGATGTTTAGATGGTTAGTGTTATCGATCTAATCGAGGAGAAGATGATGGCGAAGTGGATTCAAGAGGAAGAGAGAGAAGGCAAAGCTTAAAGCGGAGCCAAATGCTGCTAATACCAGGATCCTCCCATTCACCATCAAGGCTAGCAAACCGAAGTCTGCAAGTAAGTGGGTCGGCCGGTCTAAGAAAACTAACTTAAGCAAGGTGGTGGTGAAGAAAGGAAGACCCTAAACCGGTCGGGTAAGGGTGGCAAAGGCGGCAGCAGGAAGAAGTAATGGGCTCAAGCATCAGTGGAGCTGGCTTTTGGTGTTTTTTTAACTTGCATCTTTTGATTTTTTGAGTCTTTTTGTGTAAGCACAAAGTCTGTACTTAGTGCATTTTGTTTTGTTCATCTTGCAATTTCCATATTGTATACTGCTGTACCATATGATATACAATGTGTTTATTTACCGTAATTATGTGCATGTAAATGGCATAAATAGTGTAACTTGAAATTATCTAGTTTTACTACTTTACTTAGCTCTATTGTTGCTGCCAGAATTTTTTTCCAGTGTAACATAATCACGAAGTGACTTTTGTTCTGACCAAGTGTTAGTATGTGTTGTGTCCCTCAATCCATTGAGGTGGTTACTCCAAACATATGATGAGAGACAAGGCACTCTAAGCTACTCTCTAGTTGTCCCTAGTCAAGGATATGTTACAACTCCTATCTTCGGGAACATGCAGTTTGAATGTTCGATTTCGAGCACACATTACTTTGTTTACAACTGATTTTCTCCGAGTTTGGCATTGAGGTTATATCCGTACATTAGCCTCTATTTCTTCAGACCTGTGGACAACTCAATTTCTTGAATTCTCCTTCAACGTTGTCGATATTTAGGCAATATTGAGTTTTGCAAGGTTGATATTGATTTCCTTCAATCCTGCAACTAATTAATTTTTCGATATTACTGGGGTGACGTCGGTACTTAGGCAATTTTGACAATTTATCGATGTTGCCGGGGTAACATCAATGATTCAAAGTGTACTTGAACGTGGTTCCATTAGTTCAAGAAGCGATAAAATGGAGCGCACTTTAACGTAGTTCCGTCAGTTCAAGTGGCAAAAGAATGGATGCTTACTTGGACACAGTTCTATTGGTCCAAGAAGTAAGGAAATGGAGCGCACTTGAACGCAGTACCATCGATTCAAGTAATGGAAGGATGGATGCTTATTTGAACGTAGTTCCATCGGTCTAAGAAGAAAGGAAATGGAGCGCACTCGAACACAGTTCCATCAGTTTAAGTGGTGGTAGGATGGATGCTTATTTGGACGTTGTTCCATCATCCCAAGAAGCAAGAAATGGAGCACACTTGAATGCAGTTACATCAGTTCAAGTGAGGAAGGAAGGGATGCATACTTGGACGTGATTTCATTGGTCCAAGAAACGAAGGAATGGAGCGCACTTGAATGCGGTTGCATCACTTCAAGTGGCAAAAGGATGGATGCTTATTTGGATGCAGTTCCATTTGTCCAAAAAGCGAGGAAATGGAGCGCATTTGAATGCGGTTCTATTGGTTCAAGTGGTGGAAGGGTGGATGCTTACTTGGACGTAGTTCCATTGGTTCAAGAAGTGAATTGATGGGGCATATTTGGACATAGTTCCATTAGTCCAGTCAGCAAGTGAATTGTTTTTGAGTCGATCTAACGCCGTTGACTCAGCAGGTTGCTTACATGAACGCAGTTCCATTGGTTCAAGAAGCTAAATAATTTTATTGATAAAATAAAGAGAGAGAGAGAGGCAAATCCTACTTGTTTACAATTCCCCTAATATTCTCAGATGACTTATTTTTGAAAATATGAAATACATAGATACAGTCAGGCGAAGTGGCTTTGTGTTGGGCTGAAACTTCATTGTTAAGTGATTGGTCAATGGCTAATCTTCCATTAGTTTGTCAGGGTCCCTTTTTGCTAGTTTCCCAGGCACTTTCCTTAAGCAGTTGGATCATGGGACCTTGTGGCTTCCTCGTCACTTTGTGGTTTATTAACGTACTGTTGGAGATTGTTATTCCTTGTCAAGTCCTTTATCAGTTCCATCAGATGTTGTCATTCATTGATGCTATGCCCGCGCATCTCCTGGAAGCAACAATACTTCACCGATTGCTCTTGCTGCGCAAAGGCTTCCTTCTTGAGCGGTTTGTTGTAGTGCTTTGTTCCTTGAGCAGGAAGATAGATCCTCTCCAGACTATTTTTCAATGGCGTACAGTCCTCTCGTCTGGATTTTCTTTGGCATTTGACATTCACGTTTCGCCCATCATAAGAGCTTTGGTTTCTCTTTCTTTGATATGCATTCTTCCTTGCATCTCCTACGGTATCCGCAGGACTATTCCTATCCTGCTTGACCACTCATTATTCTAAACCATCTCCTTGGGTTGCAAGCCAGTGGTATTGCCTTTCTAAAGTTCTGCCTCTTCTAGCCTTAGGTACTTACTCGCCTTCTAATTATACTCCTTCATGGTGGTTTGTTGTTTCATCTTGACAAAACTTCCAAAGTCCGTATCCGAATGGATAACTCTGATCAAAGCTATGAATACCATGCCTTTGATAGGATTGCTTACTTTAGCAACCGCAATATTGAGCCGATTCATAAAGGATTTCAATGATTTGTTACGCCTTTGGAAAAAACTAGATAGAGACATCATGTATTTTGTCCGAGCCATGTGAATTCTAAACTATTCCACGAATTTCTTTGCCAACTGTTCAAAAGTGGAGATGGATCTTGGTAGGAGTCTGGTAAACCATGTCGAAGCGTCTCCTTTTAAGAAGATAGGGAAAAATCTACAACGGACAACGTGTATTGCCCAAACTCTACCCATATGCCAACTGTATTTGCATAAGTGTGGTTTAGGGTATGTTGTCCCATTATAGGTCGGTATAGTCGGCATAGCGAACTTCTCGGGATATTCTTCCCTTAGGATGCTTTCAGTGAATGGAGTCTGCCTTTATGCAGAACCCTAGTCGTCATCTTTTCTGCCCTTACTTTCTTCTATCAAGCGTTTAACCATGTCCGCTATGTACGCCTCGCTAGCCCGGTAGTCCGTAGGTGGACTATTAGGGGCCGCACCTAGCATTTGGCTCTACAAATGGCCTTGGTTTGCCAACTGAAGCCTAGGCTCTCCATTCTATGGGGGAACCACTCCCACAGAACTCCGTTTGTATGCGGTTTTCCTAGTAGCAGTAGTTTGGAATTCTTTTCTAGCATTCTGCCCCTTTATATCGACATATAATTCCAATCCCTTATCATCAAGTTGTATGCCATCTTTGGAGTCAAAGAGAAGCATTGGAAAATTTCTTGGTGGAGCGATACTTCAAGGTTCAGGTTCATGGTGGGTTGTGCTCTAATAGGTGGAGTACTTCCATTTCCCTCAATAACAATTCCAATTGCTCCACCAAATATCTCTTTTCTCTTTTACTTACCACCCTTCCTATGCAAGCCTGAGATGGAGGAATTCTCCCATTCCATAGTGGTGGTAGATTCTAGCCTAGTTATTAGAGCATTTGATGGTTGCAGTACTAGCAAAGCGTTTATCTTGTTCATAAGAGCTTTTTGGCTATCAGCCATCTTTTGGCCAAGTTGATCAACCTTCTAATTAAATTCTTCTTCTGTCACAACTTCATGACAAGTAGAGGATTTTGGTGCTTGATTTCCAATGTTAACTCATGTTGGTAAGTTGGTAGTATTGTTGACTTCAACTTGCTGGCGATTTGGTTCATCACTACCAACTGTTGCACTGGTAGATCTCCCAAAAGTTGTGCTCTTTCTTTCCACCATTGATCTTCAACGATAAGTCTTCAAATTCTTTTGAAAGTAGGATTTAGGGATCTAACATCTGGAACTATCCGATCCAAAGTGGGGAGCTAGATCTAAGCCTGGGTTTATTGGTTCTTGGTGAATGAACAAAAATATTAACCTATAATATGGATCAACACCCTGAAATGTGATGTAAAAGCACCAACCATGTTAGAACAGATCAAATTTAATAGAAAAGTAGTGGAAAAGTAAATAAAAACAGTAGTGGTTCGGCTGTTAACTAAGCCTATGTCCACGTTATAACTTTGCTTATTTATTTGATCTTGATAAAATACGATTACAAGATGATTGAAAGAGAATTAGTCACAAGTACAAGGACTAGACAAGTTCTCAATCCCAGAAATGCCTATATTTGATGCATGATGTAGAGATAAGTGTCGAAGAATAAATGGATATCCCGCATAGTATTACCAGAATTTAGATCCCCCTTAGTTGCTCTATGAATTGTATTTATAGTGGTAGCATTCGCATTGGGTCAAACGGAGAGTTGAAGCAGAGTGTAGAAGTCGGCCATGAAGAGTATGAGAAATTTTGACCTGGTTTGGATTAAGCAGAGATGTCGGTACTGACTTCTCATGTCGGTATCGACCTCTGTGGTTAACTCCAAGGAGGTCAAACTCCTTTGCACTTGTCTGGCCACTTGATTTTGAGATGTTCCTTGTAGTTTTTTTAGATATTTGGTTAATATTGGAGATGGTTCCTTTTTGACTTGGTTTATTCTGCCATTATGACTGCTAACTCTTCAATCTTGGTTCTCAATTGATCATAACCCTTTGATATTTCTTAGGCACACTTGAAATAGGTAAAGAAGAGCCCCTACAAAGTTTGAGTGAGAAATATGGAAGTATGGGATGTCTCCACTGACATGATGAAGTCAGCACCAACTTCTCCCCTTAACTCCAATCATGTTTAAATTTTTCTAGGTTATTTCTATTCCTAATCTAAGTGTGTTTGCAAGAATTCAATTCGTTTCATCTTCGTCTCGACATTCTAGCTCTTATTGATTTTAGCTAGTTTAAAAACCAAGTTAACATACACTGCCTCTTAGAAGGAAGATTCGAGTTAATCATGTATCGTAAGTCGTTGAGGTATTTATTCTCTTAGAAGAGTTGAATATAATACAATAGAGATGGATATAGTTTTTAGCGGTGTATGATTTCAATATTGACTATACGCCAGGGAAAGGAAATAAAGTTGTTGATGCATTTAGCAGGAAACATCATAATGTGTTGTTAGCTATGATTGCAAAATGTAAGGATTTAGAAGAACTGACTACTTGTGATGTGCAGTTAAAATCAACGGCAAGTTCTGGTCAGGAAATTACCATGCTGCCATGTTTGGAAATTCGACCAGTGATGATCGAAAGGATTTCTTCTAAGCATAAATAAGATCCATTGCTAGCCGAAAGGATTAGAAGGCTTATAGGTGGAACTGAGATTAATGATTTATAATATTTTAGTCTTGACTAGAACAGATGGTTAAGAAAGAAGGAACGATTGTGCATTCCAGATGTTGGTGATCTAAGGATGGAAGTTCTTAGAAAATGTCATCGATCGAAGTTTACTATTCATCCTAGGGGAATTAAGATGTATCAAGATATAATGAGAAGTTTCTTCTGGAAAGGCATAAAAAGGGATGTAGGTTTATGGTTAAAGCAATGTTTGAATTACCAACAAGTGAAAGTCAAGCATCCTAAGCAATGTGGTTTGTTTCAGCCTTTAGATATACCAGTTTGGAAATGAGATTCTATGTCTAGGATTTCATTGACGGGCTGCCAAGGTCGACTAGGAGAAATTAAAGTAATTGGGTCATAGTGGATAGACTGACCAAGAGCGAACACTTCATTTCTGTTAGGTCGACCAGGACGTCACATGTATTGGCTAAGTTGTTTATGAAGAATATTGTTACACTGCATGTGATTCCTAGTAGCATAGTTAGTGATAGATACACTACTTTACTAGTGAGTTCTGGAAGAGTCTATAGGAAGTGTTAGGTACCAAGCTTAGGATGAGTACCGCCTATCACCTATAGATCAATGGGCAGACAAAGAGAGTCAATAAGGTACTTGAAGATTTTTTAAAGCTTGTGAGAAAATTTTGGTGGGTCATGGGAAGAACATTTGCACTTCGTTGAATTTTCCTGTAATACTAGTTATCAAACTAATATAGAAATGAATCCTTTCGAAGCTTTGTATGAAAAGCCATGCAAATAACTAGCGTGTTGGTTGGAGTTCAGATAGATTCGTTCTTAGTAACAGATATGGTAAGAGAATTCATGGAAAAGATTGAGTTCATCCAGGCATAGATGTAAGAGGCTCAATCTAGGCAGAAAAAATACGCAGATAAGAGGCGTAAGGGTTTAGAGTTCTCAGTTGGAAATCGTATTTACATTAATGTATCACCAATGAAGGATGTGGTACAATTTGGAATGTCAGGGACACTAACAATAGATGTGTTGGACCGTGCCCTATTACAAAGAGGATCAAAATCTTTCTTTTCAAGTGGGGTTATTGAGTAATTTGGCAGGAGTCTATAATGTTTTTCATGTTTCTCATCTTATAAAATATATGCATGAGCCAGAGACTACTATTGCTCTGACTGTACTGGAAGATTCAGTAGTAGAACTAGATCTGAGTTTTGTGAGAAGACCAGTTCGTGTTGTAGAAAGATTTGAGAAGGAGCTAAGGGATAAGACGGCCAGACTGGTGAAAGTCTAGTGTAGTAACAACGAGAAAGACTGTACTTTGAAGACAAAGGATATGATTAGGGACACATATCCTGAGTTGTTATATTGGTATGCACTACATTTGTGATATAGATTTTGTAGCTGCTAGGATATACTAGAATTGTTGTTACAGTTGTTTATATGTTTGATGTGCTTATTATGTTGTCCTTATTAAATTTCGAGTGCGAAATTCTTTAAGAATAGGAGCCTGTAACACCCATAATTTAGTTTACATTACTCATGAAATTTAATTAGATATGCTAAATAGAATAATGTAATGGGATGTAGGGATGAGATTTGGTAATTAATAAAGTCGGATCTTAACTAATTAACTAATAAAATTGTTTTAACTTAACATAGGAAAGAATAAATAAGAAGGCAAAATAGGAATAGATCTCTCTTTTATTCCTTAAACCCTCACTCATTCATTCATTTCTCATTTTACAATCACAAAAAATCAAAAACATAAGAGAGACTGGCCATAACCATGGTAGAGAAGACGAAATCAAAGAGGTAACCAAAGTATTCAAAAGGAAAAGCTTAATGAAGCTAAACTCCATCAAATCTCAACTCTATCATTCAATTGAATGTGAATAATAGTTAACCATCTCTATTGCTTGTGTTTGATTTCAGTTATGGATAATTTTTGAAATGATTATAACGCTATTATCATGTTATGATTGTTTATGTCATTATTTGGATGGAATAATGATGTATGGAATTTTTGTGAAATTATTTAGATGGGTTTTAAGGGTAATATCTAAGTTTTTGATCTCCAATTGATTTGAATTTCTAATATGTTATATAAAATATTATTTGGAAATGGTTTTTAATTTCATAAATTTTCAAATAAAAATGAATATTTTGTGAATGTCTTAAGAAGGAAAATTTCGAGTTTTAATTACTAAAGATAATTAAATAATTACTTTGGCTCGAAATTTTTACAGATGAAACATGAAAGAATATGTTAATTCTAATTGTTGATGAATTTTGGGGATTTTCCTAAGTGATTATGAATTTGTATTAATTTATTTTGCTAGAAAATCATTTAAATAAATATTAATTGAGGGTATTAATTAATTATGTTGATTAATGTTTTCGGAAGTATATAACTAATTTGCGGAAATTTTCTGAAAAGAAATTGGTAAAATTTATTTGCAACCAATAGAAATTTGACAAGGAATATGAGTTGGTAAAAAGAAATTTCTTTTAATAGAAATAAAATAGTTTTCATAATAATTACAACAATGCCACTAATATGTAGCATCCCCATGACGTTCGACATTAGCAATAGGAGATATCACTTTATAGTTGCAAGCATTACCGGATAGGCGGCATTGACATGAAGCAATGCATGGTATATTTATATCGTAAGTGTGTGGTTCGTTGGTTCATGCATCCGACATTATCGTTACGGGAATACTGCATCCCATGGGCATACAAGGTATTGACGCCGTGAATTTTTATGCCACAAGTCAACAATTCTGATATCAATTTCTTTATGGAGATGATGCCACTAAATTATGATTTTGACTTAAATATTGATGGCATGAGTTCTCAATGCCATCGTCCTATGTTTTGCGGCATAATCACCGAAATATAATATTTTCGATATTCTTATAACGATGCCATAAGTAATTGGTTTTGGCTCAAAGAATTGATGTTGTGGGTTATCAATGTCGGCATCCTATGTTTCTTTGTTTTTGGAAACAATGCCATATGGCATTAATGCCATATTTCTTTTATGTTGACACTAAGGCCCTTTTGGTCGAGATTGTCATGTTTCTATGTTAACTAAAGCTTTGTTTCAAGGATTGGATAGCCTATATCTTAAGTACATCTGCAACCTTATATTTTGACATAAAATTTTACATACATAAGTTAATTTAAGTTTTGTTTCTAACCTTGGATAGAGGTTTGACATCGTTATTGTGGCATAAATGCCATAAGTCTTCTATTTTGCTATATTAACGGTGGCAAGCCATATGCTTCATGATTTCAACATTATTCATTAGGGATACTAATGTTTTATATCTCTATAAGCCATAAGTTTATGCATTTGACATTATTCATTAGGGACACCAATGTATATTATATTTGACTTAGCATTTACTTTATGATTCCAACTTCACATATATTGGCGATACCAACGTGTATTATTTAATATGATACGGGTTTAAGGGGATGTCAACCTAATTGGGGATAATAATAGACATACATTGGGAACTTAGGCGAATAAGATTAATAATGAATAAATTGATAAGTGGTGGATTCTTAATCTTCATAGGAAAACTATGGAATGTGTGATGGATAGTCCAAATAATGCCTGAGATGGATAGTCGTTATATGGTTAATGAAGGGTTTGTAAACATCCTGGGAAAAGTATGGTACGTGCGATGGATAATCCACATAATTTAAAACGAATCAAACCCTTTTAATACCAATCTAGGCTTTTACCTTCCATCGTCCTTCACCTTCAATACCTAGTTGCATTCTATAGCTTTATTTCCCTAAGATAATGGAACTATTTTCCAATCCCATTTCTTATGCTATGACTGCATCTCCTATTTCATGGCGCAAATCTACTTTAACCCATCACTTGACTTCAAAGCGTCATCAAAGTTTAAAGGTTCATCTTGCACCATATGTAATGCGTAGTCAAACTGATCACCAAGACTACAGTTTGCATAATGTCACTCTCTATATTTCTTTGGTGTCTTCCTAGTACGCCAAGTAGCTTCAATGACTCCAAGGTCCCTTAAATGACCATCAACTCCACCCTAACTTAATCTTTATAGTGTCATGAACATCACTCTATCTACTAAAAAAAAATCTATATGGAATAAAATATGATGTCTTATCAACTGCATTCTCCTTATCATAAATAATAACAAATCTACCCCTTTGCCAAAAAGTGAGAATAATTTCCATCTGCTTAGCCTTCCCTCCATGTAGGCCTAGATCATCCAAAAAGTCTTATAAAGCATTAAAAATATACGACTCATCAAAGGTAATATGTCTTGAGTGAATAATTTTCTTCTTCTTAGGGTTCTAAATATGATACCTATTACATACCATCCATGTAACCAAGCAAGATACATTTGGAAGCTCTAAATTCTAACTTATCATGTAGCAATCCGAGATTTTGGTCATTGAAAATAAATATTTAATTCTAAATTTTAAAATATAGGTTTAACATGAATATAATTATAGAGATTATTTCAAATATTTGAATTTTTAACTAATATTTGAATTGCCTATCAAATAGCTGGATTTTTAACTGAATGTAATTCAATGGATTTAATAGCCTTATTTGACTTCTGTAGTTTATAAATAATAACGGTGGATTCATTTTATAAATTTATTTGCAATAATAAATGGTTGGAATAAATATTGAGGAAATTTATTTTTATTTTTATGACACAATTTTTAATGACATATTCTTAGTTTAATTTATTTGATTTTTCTATAATTTTTAATTTGAAAAATATTGAATTTTTCGCTTGATAATTTATCGGCAAACGACCGTGGTTTTGGATTTTAAATAATCAGTAAACAAACGTATATTATCATTATTTTGAGGTCGTGTCACTGCTCTAAGCATGTTCATATTTTTGTCTTGCCGTTCGTGGGCCGTATGCGAATGAAAATATGTATGGCGGAATGCCAGAATTTTTTAATTAAACATAAGTCAACACTTCAACACCTAACAACCTGTAATCCTCTTTTCTTTGTCTCATAACATGTACCGTTTTATCAACAGCAAGAATAAAGGAAAGTAAATATTTTGTTTTTCAAAAATTTAATATCTCAAGTTTCAATCCACTAAAATTTACAAAATAAATTCCTTTATGTTTATATCGAAGAGATCTTCAAATCTATACTCACATTGAAGTGTGCGATCGAGTTTAGCTAGAGTTGTAAGTTAAGGCCATGATTAGGCTTAGGTATATGTTGTGATATAGGTAGATTTAGAGTGGACCGGCTCGGACTCGTGTCCATCATGGCAAAAGGCTTCGACGGTGTGGATATGGGGAGTGCAGCTCAATTTTCGGTACCATGGCTTTTGCATAAGTCGATCAAAGAACCCAAGTCATGAATTTTTAGTGAGAGTCGAGTTCAACTTCATGGTGATGGTGGTGATGCTCGTCAGACGTGGAATAGGATGAAGGAATCAGATTGAATATTCATGTAATGTGGATGGAGGATTTGTGGATGAAAGGAGGTAGCATGGCCTATAGTAGGCGGGAGTTAGTTTTAGGAAGAGAACTATTAAGGTTGTAAAATGTAATTGAGGAAATTAATTATTTTAGTAAATTCAAAATCTTGTGAACTGAATATCCATTTCATACAAGGTCCAAATAGAAAGCGGTCGGTCGCATTGGACTCGTATCGATAATTGCTATGCTTTGGAATTGGATTTGTAGGTAGTAAAGTGGGTAGAATTTAAAACTAAAATCGAACGGTGTTTGATCTTAGATGGAGCAAAATGCTTTGTCGATAACTAGAATTTTAGTGAGTTTAACTTACCATTTTGGTTATTTAGTATGTTATATAGTTGATAAAAATTATTTATTACCTGCTTGTATGTTGAATTTGTTGGTTATCTGGTTTGGATAAATTATCTTTTTTGAAAATGGATAATGTACAAAATGATAAAATAATACTGATTTAAAAATAGTTACATTGTTTTAAATAATGACGTAATTAATTTAAGCATCCTCATTTAGTGTTATCTATTTGGTCAAATAAACACAATCTAATAATAAGCGGAAAAGTTATTTGAATGATACTTGTTTAGTAAAATAAATTATCGTTCTGCTACTATATTAATTTGGACATTCGTTTAAGTGCCATTTGATTAATACTGGATATGTGGACGTGTTAATATTTGACTGATAATTATGGATTTCGTTTACATATATGCCTGATTGTGTAAATACCTGCAATTTAACTTGAGAAGTTAAATCGAATTTGATCGTAGCTTGTTTAAGTACCATTGTGGTCGCCGAGCCTCGTTTTGGATTTGGAAAGTTATGGATTTAAATCAACTTTAGATTTTATAATTTGAAGTAAAATGTTTTGTTAAATTATTATTTTAATAAATTGTTTATTTACATTCTATTTTAAACAATGTTTTGTAAAATTATTTCTTTAGTAAAGTCAATTACTATATTTATAATGTTTTAAATTAATTATTTTATTAATGTTGTTTAAAGATTATTATTTACTTATCGAGGTTATTTAAAGATAATAAATTATTTTATTACCGATTATTTAAAACTAGTTAATCATTGTATTAGAAATGTAGTTTAAAGTTAACTAATTATATTTTTGAAAGTTGTTAAAGTTATTTTATTATATTTATTAAAATGTTTTAAAGTTAATTATTATATTATTTAAAATGTTTTCAAGTTTATTATTATGTTATTTAAAAATGTTTCAAATTTAGCTTTATGACGTTAAAGTTTTTATTTATTATAATTATATAATAAATTGTTTATCAAATGATTTCTTTTATAAAAAGGAATTATTTACATGAGTTTATAAATTTGAAAGAGGTTTGCAATTTGAAAAGAAGTTGGATTTTGAATGATTTTTGAAAAGAGGTTTATAAATGGCTTAGCGATTTGAAAGGGAAGTTTTATAAATAAGTTTTTGGATATTTATAGAAGCGTAATTTTATAAATCGAACTTATAGATTTATAAGAAGGTATTTTATAAATAGATTGGAGATTTATAAAGAAGCTTATAAGTAAATTTAGAGATTTATAAAGGTGATATTTATTTTGGAAAGAGATTTATAAAAAGGATTAATGCTTTGGGTTATCAATATCCCTATTTTAATGACATCTAGGTTTGATCTTTTCGATATGATTTTGAAACAGAATTTTTTTTAAGCGTTTGATGAATATACTCGTACCATTTTATAAGTATATGGAAAAAATTCTAAGTTTTGAAAGTCAAATAGTTTGTGAATATACTTGTACCATTGAGATAAGTATATGGTTATATTTTCGAAGTGTCGAAAATATATTGTTTTGAAAGGGATTTGCAATTATGTACAAAGTGATTTTAATTAATGAAAGATTAATTTGAGAGGCTTCGTGGTTTCTATGGGAAATGTAATCTTTGTTTTGAATGTTTGTTTATTTGATAGTTAAATAACTAACTATCAAATCTTGGCCTAAAGATTTAATCCTTCTTAATTTTAGATGTATGGAAATATTCCCTACTTAATACCGAAGGATTTTAACTCCATAAATATCTAGGAGAAATAGGTGGATTATATGATATAGTTGTCGTCAGTGGTGCTATAATTTATATATAAACTCGTTTGGTTAATCTATGACAAATGACGAGCAGATCCGACCAAATAAATGGTTAGGAGGTGGTCCATACTCTTATATATTGTCTGCTTATTTCTAAAAGAACCAGTATTGAGCATTCGAGAAATCGATCGATTGGTTTTGAAACATTTGGTAAGCGAGGGAGTGTACTCGTAAGAGATGACTCGAAATTGTAACCACTCTAAAACCATATACGGGTTGTTAGCACCAGAATTGGTTACTAGCACCCTTGAGTAGAGTTATGTAGAGAGATTAATGAAGAGAGTAAATTAGGATAGAAGAATAGAGTAAATCAATACAAAAAGAACAACAAAAACGAGAACACTGGATTTATAGTGGTTCGGCGTAATTGCCTACGTCCACTTTGAGTTTAATATTTATTGCTTTCTCAATTACTTGAATACAGTTACAATTCGTAAATCGATCACTTGAATACAATTTTGAATTAAAAAGAGAAGAGTATAAAAGATGGCAGAGTCTCCCCAGTGTTCCTGGAAAAAGATCCCTTTCACTGTGTCCCTGCCTCTCTATTTATAGATGAAGATGGGTTGGACTTCCCTGGTGGGCCTCGTAGTAAGATACCTCGGCCTAAAACAAGTAGCTCCCGTGTGCCGACCCATAAATGCTGAATGGCATATGCCGAATGTCCCTAGATGTCGAACGACCCTTAATGCGGATCGACCCGATTGTGCCGAACGAGATTGTTGTGCCGAACGGCCTTGGATGCCGAACGAGCCTGTTAACCGAACAAGGCACGAATGCCGAACGATCCATCAATGCCGACCGCTTTTGAATGTCAAACGTTCTTGAATGCCGAATGCTCTTGAATGCCAAACGAGGCTTATGCTAAACAAGGCTTGTTGAGCCATCTGGACCGAGGCGATGTGTGCCGAACCGTGCTTACCGAACCGTGCCTAAATGCCAAACATGTTGGCTGCATCAAACTAGTATGCTACCAGGCTCTTCTTGGTCAGAACTTTGTCTAGTGCTAATAATAATATCTTCAACTGTCGTTTTGTAGCCGGGCCAAGGTGCCGGTTAACATTTGCCCCCCAAAGTGTGTCGTGTGAAGCAACACGAAACGCTTTGAATCAGCGAGTATTCCACGTCTCCAGGAAGAAATCCTTTATGTTTCTTGAATAGTCATTATCCTTCAATTTTATCCTACCAAGGTGTCATATCCTTCTTTGGTCGTCATGATGCTTGGTCGGTTCCTAATATTATAAATCCAGGATTGTAGTTCATCAGTGGCCATCTATGTCTGGTTCTACAGGGCCAGTAAGCTTTGGCTATTTGATCCAGTCTCTTCTTAATAACCTTAAGTGAGAATTCAATTCCTTGTTGATTTCAAGAAGTCGAACTTTTTTTGGATGTACACATGCATGTTCGGGTACATGTTCTTGCCATTGGGTGTCGGATGCATTTTATATGCTCATAAGTCATCGCCAATCCCATCTAGTTTAATTGCAATTCCATTGCGATTCCTGATTTGTATTTTTGTGTGAAATAAGGGTTGTAATCAACCACTTGATGAGAGGAGACTTCAACTTTTACATGGATGACGACCTTAGAGCAGTAAGCAAGGGCGAATGGAGTACGACCAGTCATGGACTCATGGGTAGTTCTATAAGCCCATAATGCTGTTGGAAGTTCATCCACCCACTTGCCTCTAGCCTTTTCCAAATGCTTTTCCAATATGGATTTGATTATTTTGTTCATGGATTCCACTTGTCCATTGGCTTTCGGATGAGCAACTGCTGCAAACTTTTTCTCAATGCCATATTTTTGGCAAAATTCTTTGAACTCCTTGCTTTCGAATTGAGTTCCATTGTCTGTAATGATACTTCGTGGAAGGCCAAAATGGCATATAATATTTCAAACAACGAAATTAATGGCCTTTTTGGTGGTGATAGTGGCCAAAGGCTCTGCTTCTGCCCACTTAGTAAAGTAATCGACCGCAATTATCGTGTATTTCGCACCACCTTTGGATATGAGTAAGGAACCAACTATGTCGATCCCCCACATTGTAAATAGCCAGGGACTAACCATTTGTGTGGGTTCCGTCGGGGGTGCTCTCGGGACTTTTGCATATTTCTGGCATTTGTCATATCACCTCACAAGGTGTGCAGCATCCCGACTTACAATCGGCCAATAGTATCCATAGAGGAGGATTTTCTTTGCTAACGTCTGCCTCCAGTATGGTCACTGCACTCTCCTTCATGAACTTCCTTCAGGACTCGTTTTATCTCATCACGGGCTATGCACCGGAGTAAGGAGGTCGAGAATCCTCTTCGATACATTATTCCGCTCTCCATTACATATCGCGAAGCCTAACAAATGACTATTCTCTTTCGCTCCTTCTTTCAGGTAAGACCCTATGTAGTAAGTATTGCTTAAATGGGGTCATCCATGATTCCGTCTCGATTTCGGTTTCTAATTCGAAATCTACCTCCATCGTATTTATATTCGGAGTATGTAAGGTTTAAACGGGAACCAATCTCATTTTCTAGGCATCGCCAGTACTTGCAAATTTGGCCAATGAATCAGCTTCTTTGTTCTGTTCACAGGACATGCGAGATATCATAATATTCCAAATTTGCTAGCAGCTCCTGAACCCATGCAAGATACGGGGCAAGTCTCTGTCCCTTTGCTTCATAGTCTCCCCGCACTTGGTACACCACCAGTTGCGAGTCACAAAAGATTTCAACCGATTTTACTTCCAGTTCTTTGATAAATCTCAAGCCAGCAATCAATGCTTCATACTCAGCTTCGTTATTTGTTGCTGGGAATTCAAGCTTCAAAGCATAACAAACTGATCAGTTTTCAAGAGTCACAAGAACTATGCCAGTCTCGAACAACGGTCGTTAGATTCCCCATCGGTGTACATCTTCCATCAAATGGGAGGGATGACATTGTGGCCATTTGAGTCGTCTGACATAGTGAATTCAACAATGAAGTCTGCTAGTGTTTGCCCACGTACGGCCCTTCCCGGCAGGTAGGTAATATCGAACCGACTCAACTCGATATTACATTTTAACATCCTTCTAGAAGTTTCCGGTCGTTGGATTACCTGTCGTAAGGGTTGATCAGTGTAAACACTGATTGAGTGTGCCTGAAAATATGGGCGAAGCTTGCGTGATGCAATCACCAAGCAATAAGCTAATTTCTCGATCTTGGGGTAATTTCTTTCTTCCCCCGTCATACGTTTACTAACATAGTAAACTGGCTTTTGAACTCGGTCCTCTTCGCGAACCAAAGCCATACTGATAGCATGTTGGGATACTGCCAAGTACACATACAACATTTCGTGGTCTATTGGTTTTGATAGCAACGGGGGACTTTCCAAATGCCTTACCAGAGCTCGAAATGCTTCCTCACAATCAGATGTCCACTCGAAATTCCTATTTCCTTTCTTTATCACATTGAAGAAAGGAATACACTTGTCTGTAGCTCTAGATATGAATCGACTCAGTGCAGCCACCTTTCAATTCAAGCTTTGTACCTGCTTTATAGTTCTAGGCACTTGTATGTCTCGGATAGCTTAAATCTTCTCCGGGTTAGCTTCGATTCCATGCGAATTCACAATGAAACCCAAAAACTTTCCCGATGTTACGCCAAATGAACATTTCAAAGGATTAATTTTCATTCCATAATGCCTGAGTATATCAAACATCTCCGCTAGGTCTCGGATCTGGTCGTTTGACTGTCGTGACTTCACAAGCATGTCTTCCACATAGACTTCCATCGTTCTACCAATCTGGTCTTTAGACATTCGATTCACCAGACGCTGATAAGTTGCTTCAGTGTTTATCAATCCAAAAGGCATTACTACATAGTAATATAGCCCCATGTCAGTGACAAAACTGATGTGTTCTTGGACAGGAATGTGCATGGGGATCTGATTGTATCTCGAATACGCATCCATAAAAGACAATAATTTGTGTCCGGCCATATAGTCGACGAGCTGGTCATTCTAGGTAAAGGAGAACTATACTTTGGGCATGCTTTATTCAGATCAGAGTAATCAACACAAGTTCTCCACTTCCCGTTTTCTTTCCTCACAAGCACAGGGTTAGAAACCCATTCAGGGTGGAGGGAATCGCGGACGAACCCATTGGCTTTGGGTTTGTCCACCTCCTCTCTGAGAGCAGCGGACCTCTCCGGGTTCCATGCCTCTCCTTTTTTGTTTTACAAGGATGTATTTCGGGTCTATGTTCAACATAAGACTCGATATAGCAGGAGAAATCCCGCATATATCAGAATGTTTCCAAGCGAAAACGTCTAGGTTCGCTCGGAGGAAATCAGTAAGATCTTCGACCAATGACGGGTCGAGTTGCGAGCCAATCTTAAGGATTCGTGACGGGTCATCCCGGCTGACTGGTATGTCAATTGTCAGCTCAGCCGGTGCTGCATTCATTTCCCTAGGTCCCCCATCATCGTCTCTTGGATCTATGTCTATATAGATCCGAGAACTCTCCCCGAGCCAGGGATCGGGCACTACTTGTCAATTGTCAGTGTTTTGGATATGGATGGAGTTGTCCATCTTGTCCACGTCTTGACTCCTGAATACTATATCGTCTGTCATCATGCGTTGTTGTTTTGCAGGGGTTCCGTCTTCCACATTCGAGCAACATTCATGATCCACATGCCTCGGGTTGGAGTGACAGTTAGTTGCCCACTAACTTAGGGATCAATTTAATGATTCTATCTCTAGGCATTCTTTCGGTCGTAGCCTTGAGTAGTTGTAAAAATTATATATAAGTTTCAATATTGAGCTATCGCAGCCAGTCTTTGGATGACCACGGGTGTGCTTCCAATCTCAGGTTGATAAATGTACTGCATGGATGGTTGAGTCTCGTCCTAGCTATGTTTATATTCCCACCTAAACTTCGAAAACATAGAGTTGATCGATGAATAGTCGGTTCACATTCATGTTTCTTCTAGCTCATGCTCCTAGGTCTAGGGCATATATAACAATAAGTAGGAAGGTAAGCCATGCCCACTTTAGCATTACTCTCTTTCCCGTTGAATCGGGGATCAGGTCAGTCGATGGGAGATGGGGTCTCGCCTATCTTGGATTTTTTCATGGTTTTTCATTCCAAGAGGAATATTTCGACACCTCGTCAGTTTTAGGGCATAATTTGGACACTGGACGGTCATCTACGTTCACTTTTGTTCACGTTCTGTAATTAGATCTCGAGGTAAAGTTGGCTACAAATGCAGTAGGTCATGCCCATCCAGTTTCATACTCCTCCTAATGGATCGAAAGAGGGTGCTGGATAATTTTTGACCAAGTCTTCATGGCTTACTCTCTTTTCCACACTCTGGAGGTCATAGTTTTTCAAGGAACATCCCAGTCACATTCGTACGTGCTTAGTGCGGACCGGTATTGACCCTCGATCTGAGGTATGATATAGTCGGTTGCTCATAACTTTGGATGCCATTTCGATTAGTTCTGTATCGAGGCCTCTATGTAGTCGTTTCCCTAAGTTATAAAGAACGCCAAGTTAGAGCTATAGTAAGCTATCATATTCATCTTTTAGTAATTTTTACCCCTTCTCCCAGCATTGATTTAGCCAGGCCACGAGTTGGATTGTCGAGCTCCATCCTTAGCGAGTTAATAATCCTCCTGTCGATTTTAGGCTGAATTTTGCGAAATTGAGAATGGTCGAAATCCACTCGTTTATTTTTCGATGTTTATACACCATTCTGCATTCTGGTGACTTAGTGTTATTCTCCCCTCGTTCGACTCGCGCCCAATTTGTGTACATGCTTCGGTCCACGCTTTGGGGACTTAGAGATTTGTCGAACGGTTTATACTTTAGTCCATAGTTCGGGACGTGGAGATTTTCATCAATTCATTTATACTCTAGTCTGCATTTCAGGGACTGAGAGTACTCTAGTCTGCTTTAGGGACTTAGAGGTATTTATGTCGTTTATACTTTAGTCCACGCTCAGGGGACTTAAAGTACTCTAGTCCACTTTAGGGACTTAGAGGTTTTTAAGTCGTTTATACTCTAGTCCGCACTCAGGGGACTTAGAGTACTCTAGTCCGCACTCTGGGGGCATAGAGGTTTTTAAATCGTTTATACTCTAGTCCGCATTTAGGGGACTTAGAGTACTCTATTCCGCACTTTGGGGACATAGAGGTTTTGAAGTCTTTTATACTCAAGTCCGCACTCCAAGGACTTAGAGTACTCTAGTCCGCACTCTAGGGACATAGAAGTTTTTAAGTCGTTTATATTCCAGTCCGTAATCAGGGAACTTAGAGTACTATGGTCCGCACTCTGAGGACGTAGAGGTTTTCAAGTCGTTTATACTCTAGTCCATACTCAGGGGACTTAGAGTACTCTAGTCCGCACTCTGGGGACGTAGAGGTTTTGAGTCATTTATACTATGGTCCGCACTCTAGGGACTCAGAGTACTCCAGTCCGCACTCTGGGGACTTGGAGATTTTGATTCATTTATGCTCTGGTCCGCACTCTAGGGACTTGGAGATTTTGAGTCGTTTATACTCTGGTTCACACTCTAGGGACTCAGAGTACTCCAGTCCGCACTCTAGGGACTTGGAGATTTTGAGTCGTTTATACTCTGGTCCACACTCTGGGGACACAGAGTACTCCAGTCCGCACTCAGGGGACTTGGATATTTTGGGTCGTTTATAATCTGGTCCGCACTCTAGGGACTTAGAGTACTCCAGTCCGCACTCCGAGGACTTGGAGATTATGAGTCATTTATACTCTGGTCCGCACTCTAGGGACTCAAAGTACTCCAGTCCGCACTTCGAGGACTTGGAGATTTTGAGTCGTTTATACTTTGGTCCGCACTCTTGGGACTTAGAGTGCTCCAGTCCGCACTCCGAGGACTTGGAGATTTTGAGTCGTTTATACTCTGGTCCGCACTCTGGGGACTCAGAGTACTCCAGTCCGCATTCAGGGGACTTGGAGATTTGAGTCATTTATACTCTTGTCTACACTTTGGGGACTCAGAGTACTCCAGTCCGCATTTTGGGGACTTGGAGATTTGAGTCATTTATACTCTGGTCCGCACTTTGGGGACTCAGAGTACTCCAATTCGCACTTTGGGGACTTGGAGATTTTGAGTTGTTTATACTCTAGTCCGCACTCTGAGGACTCATAGTACTCCAGTCCGCACTCCGGGGACTTGGAGATTTTGGTTGAGAGTAGTCGTATTTCCATTCTCTAATTTGTATTTCATTTATCGTATCGAGGCTAATGTTGTCGAATGAACGATCGACCCACATTTACTCATGGAATGAGATTCTGCCCCTAGCATGAGGGATGAAACTTGAAAAATGGACGGTCGATTCTCATCCACTTGGTGATTATAGCTCTACCAATTAAGTCAAGGAAGGAGGTATATGATAGATAGTTGGATCACATCCATGCTGTGTTAGATAGTCAAATCTCAAACAACTTGCTTCGTATCTCCTTCTAAAAAATAAGGTTAATTGATTATTGAGAGCGTTGGTTGACGAGTAGGTAGTACATCACAACAACTCCAAGTTGGGCTTTCGGACAACTTTTTGTGTTCATGGTAGGATTTGATGTGTAGATGATCAAACCACGTCTATTGTAGATAGATCCCGACGTCACTTAGCTTCAGGAAAGGCATCTGTATTTTGGGGAACTTTGTTCTACGACTTGATTTGAGTGGTTGATCGGGCCATACTCATTCCAAGCCTTGCTCAGGTCTCTAAGTCAAATGTGGAGGTCAATGAATGGATGGTCAGTCATGTTGACTTTGTATTAGGCTCTAATCGTGATGAGCTTTTCAATCTCTAGTTCTTGGCCCCAAATTAAAGGCACATGGTTGATGGTGAGTGATTGAATCATGCTAGTCTAGATAAAACTCCATGCATCCAATCATGGTTTGCATGGATTGGTTGGCGGCCAAGTTAGAGTACCTGGTCACCTGCATCGTTTTGAAAGAGTTTAATTCAAGTTGGTCATAGTTCATAGAACAATTGAAATAGAAATAGAAAATGGGAATAATTCAAAGAAGATTGGAATAAATTCATTGATAAGTGAAGCAGCATCGTGCGCTCGCTATTCAACTTTGCCCCTGGCTCCTTTCAAAGGGATGTCGGCCGTCAGCAATCCAACTGATAACGATAACCCTTTATTAATAGGCACCGGATGTTCGCTGCCCGCCATTCTGCAGGACTAGTGCATACTATTGACGCTTTCCTTTGTAGATCGTCTTTTCGATGACACCTCATAGATGTTTGTAATCGCCCGTGTTAAGATCATTGAGCATCATGGAATATACAACATTCCCCTATTTTATTTAGACTTTGGTGTACTCTCTCGAGGTTGGTTTCCAGTGCCACTCTAAGTCGTGAGTCTTCAAGTAGAGGTTGTCGATCGAATCTTTCAAAGAGCATAAGAGTCGAATTTTGAGATCTTGTTTTGTCTACTGGAATCAGCATCCTTAGCCAATGGGCCTTCATTGTTATTTTTCTTAGTCTGTTCCACTTCTCCTCACTTTGGTTCTGATTCATTTTGTAACGGAAACAATCCATGGTCGCAGGAGGTTCTACATCTAACTAGCTTCCAAAATATATATGGAGGTTGACCTTCCTCAAATGCGATCAGTATGATATCCTTGTTAGCATTTGGAATAAATTGCTTAGAGCCAAACATTGGTCTGCTAGGAGTCACTAAATTCAAAGTGATGGGTCAGTGCAGAATGGTGCTTGGAGTCATCTAGGCATTTTCTTAGAATCATATCATCTATGTTCTCCAACCTTTGGGAGTATCATTTGAGTAGCGGTTGCTTATCCATTCCTTTGTTGTCGTTCAGAAGCTAACGCTAGATCGTCTATGCCCTAGTCGATCATGGGATGTAAGGGAAGTGGATAGAATGCTCTTTTATTAAGTTGAGTTTTGAATTCACTATCCGGAGGTACTGCACTGTGGCTAGGGTTCGGGGGGTACCGGAAAATTTGGGTCGTTCCCGGTTTTTCTTTTGGAAATAGAGGTCATATAAGAGACTAGTGTAACTTAAGTTTGCATCGGCTAAGCATGGCTCCGCCTAGATGCCATTCGGCATAGGGATGCCGCTTGGCATAGGGATGCCGCTCCGCGTAGGGATCCCGCTCGGCATAGATGCCGTTCGGCATAGGGAAGCCGCTCGGCATGGGGATGCCGTTCGGCATATGATTCCGAGACCCGTTGGGGTATGCGAATCCATGTGTGATTTCGAGACTTATATTGAGATGCTAGAATCCATCTGTGGTTCTAAGACCCCTTAGGGTGTGAGAATCCATATGTGATTCGGAGATCTTTGTTAAGGTGTAAGAACCCATGTATGGTTGCGAGACCTATTAAGGTATGGGAATCCATGTGTCGTTCCATGATTTGTTTAGTTGTCGATGTGTGAGCTGAAATGCCGAATGTAGACTTACTAACGGTAATGACTAAGACTAGAGATAGAATGCATAGCCAGGGGTTTAGCTAACCCATAAGGGTGCAATTGTCTCCTTCCTAGTGTTACCTACAATTGTTATGCATGCATGGAGTGATGCATTCGGCCTTGCTTGGCCAACTATGTATTTCCTATTGTACATCACTGAGGATGTATTGTTGCTTCGGAAGGATAGCTCTGATCCTTGTGTAGGAGGTCCATTCTCAAAGTACTGAATGCACCTCCATGGAATCCTACACAATTAGCGAACGCGCCTTTGCAATTCTTGATTATATACCTAGTATTGTTGTGATGTACACTTACAAGCATCACAACTATTTGATTATTGGTATTTTCGCCCTTGTACATTATTACAATATTATGAGATTTTTTAATATAAATGGTTTGGTTATCTTAAGGTAAAAATCCATCCATATTTATATACGGAATGGTATTACGAGATACCTTTTATTTTGAAAGGTTTTATAAACAATTAAAATCCAATTGATGTGTGTTACTAATGCTAGTTTACCAGATTGATCCGGGTGTTATTTTATTATAATGTTCGAACTGAGCATATTTTCAGATTCAGTTTGGATGCTTTGGAGCTTCAGGAGATGACCTAGATGCCTCAAAGACATATTCACGTTTATTTTATTTCCATTGCATTAGTTAATTTATTTAACAACATTCGTGAGGACAGGTTATTATAACTGTCCAGGCCGTTGTTGATCAGTTGACTTTGATTTATATATGTACAATAAAGTTCAATTTTTTTTATAAAGATCTGATGTATATTATATGTTACTCATCATGGTGTGAGATTCTAGTCTAGCTTTTCTTTCGTTTTCACCAACTATTGGTCTTTCTGGCACTTGGATGCTCAGCCCATGAATACCGTGGATGTATTAGTGTCAGTTTCTAGGGATCGAAAAGGTGGGTTGTTACATAATATTTTCTATGTTATGAATGTATAAACAACCAAAAATGTAGAAATCAAGTTTACAAGTTTACCTTTTAATTTTCCTTAGCAATTATCCCATTAACTTCTACTCATGGAATCTGATTTATGATATGAGCAATAGTTGCAATAGATTTTTCCCAAAAACTTTTAGGAAAGCCCATATCTATCCCAAGCAAAAAGCTTATTCATGTAGAGTCATATTTATCCTTCCTATAACCCCATTGGACCGCGGGCCCATAGGTATAGTAAAATGCTACCTAATATTGTGTTGTTTGCACTAATCAAGGAACTCCTTTGATACATTTTCACCTCCATTGTTGGATGTTAGAATCTTTGATTTCTTCCCTATTTGTTTTCCAATAAGAACTAAACAAACTTTAAGTTTCTCATTTGATTATGAATTGGATTTCTGCTATATACACACAAAATTTATGTGAGTAATTATGAGTGAAGGATACAAAATATTGAGCCTCTTAGTGAAAGCTGGAGAAACTAATACCCAAACATTTTAATAAACATAGTCTAGCACCCACCTAATATTGTGCTTACCAACACTAAATGATAACCTAGTTGCTTAGCCACTACGCACTCTTGACAGATTGTTGAATATTATGCTTTAATCATATTCCTCATATGAAGCAACTCTAAGTTCTTCTCCAAAATATTATCTAATATCAAGTGCAAAACATCTGTTAGCGTCCAAGTCTCCAGCACTATCAATTCCTACACATAACTCCCCAAGCATACTTCTACCCTTAATAAATTCAATTTTGGACCATAATACCTTTCATTATTAAAAATTCCACCTAGAAACCCTCAAGCCATCTCTTCAATTATAATACCGGATCCCCATGATGCAAACAAGTCTAATGACTTCGAAAGACCTAAAATATACCGATCTTTGGCTAACGTACAAGTAACACAATCATACATTTGAATCCGCACTGAATTGATTTCTAAAGGTTAACATGTAGCATAATTTCCCATAAGGATTGCACTTCCCTCTTTATTAACATACAAAGAGAAGAAATCCTTGTTAATCATCACATTAAAATCTCCTAAAAATAGAATCCAACGGTATGAAGTATACAATTCTACTATCAACAGAACATAGCTACTATCGTTAACCATTGAGATGCAGAACCAGTCACTTTATTCTTCTTAAAGTCTGGACAGTTTATCATCTAATAGCTTGGTTTCTTACAATAATGGCACCTATTCTAATAACTCACCTTTTCGATCCTCAGAAGTCGACACTAATACATCGAGGGTATTCACATATCGAACATCCAAATGCTGGAAAGACGGATCGTTAGGGTGAAAGAAAAGAAAAAGCAAAAAACATAATCTCATAATATGTTGAATAATCCATATTAGGTCAATGAATCTTTACAGAAAGAATTTTTTTATATACATACATCAATTAGAGTACAATTACCCTATTATCAAACCCTGGACAGTTATAACAACCTAACCTTACATTGCTGATAAGTACAGACTTGATGTAAACATCGGAATATAAAGAAAATACAAGAGTACGTCATGGAGGTATCTAGCTCATCTCTAGTAGCTCTAAGTCAGCTAATTTTGGATAATGTGCTCGGGCTAACCCAAGCATTACAAGAAAAATAACATCCGGATCAGTTTGGTAAAACCGGTATGAAAAACACAATCAAATGGATTTTTACAGTTATAAAACCTTTCAAAAATAAAGCACATAAACATGGACGGGTTTTTGCCTTATAATAACTAGACCATTTTATTGGAAATATGATGATACTGTAATAATGTATAGGGCAAAATAAATAATAATAATCGTAGTCGAAATTGTTACATTAATTAAATTGTAGCGTAATAGGTTACAACTAAATCCGCAAGGACACGTATTGGATATTTAATTTCCATCAATGACAAGGCTACATGGATACTGCCTGCCACAGTACACCTCGAGAAAAAAGTACCGAGGGCCTCACATAGACCCTTGTGAATCAGAGCCGACTCCCCTTTAACATCACAGCCCAGATTACATCATTCCCCGGGACCAAGGCTCCAAAACAATGTGCACCAGCCATGGCCCTACTTTTGCAAGCATACCAAATCCGTAAATATCCATTCTAGATGGAGTAATGACTGCTTCTAATGGCACCAAACCATATAGCAATGAAACATATCCTTTGTGTTTTTCATTATCGGGTTGTGAGGCTTGTGAAGTAAAGATTATCTTTTTCCTCTCTTAGCAAATCCCACTTAGAATGCTAACATTGCCCTCCAAGCACAATGCAATGCCTACATTCGTCCATACAAGTAATTCAGGATATGAAAAAACCCAAGGCAATACTTCTACTACATCCATTTTGGAATCACCCTAGGATTAGTAGCAAGTAGTCCTTGCACCTCAAAGAGCTCCATCTTTGATTCCATCATCTTTAGTGTAACGACCCGTAGTTTTCGATAATTAAAAAATAGTTAATTTAATAAGATTTTGTAATTTAATGTTGGAAGAAATTAAAATTTATGATTTAATTTATGAGAATAATAACTAGAATGAAATTTAATAATGTTAATTTAAGGCAATTGATAATTATCTTAACGCAATTTCAATAAATTGAAATAATTGTAAACCTAAAATTGGTTATAGATTGTAAATAAGGAAATAACTTAAATTGTATATTAATTGATGTGAAAATATGTAATTAATTGTAATTGGATGAAATCAGTGTTGTATGAGTATTTATAACATTTGTTTGTAAATAATAAAACCATAAATATGATTAAATTAAGTAAAAAGTGACCATTGTGATATGTCACCTATTTATTTAACATGTTGAATTAAATTGGAAATCAATTGAAATTAAATGTAGTTAAATATTACATTAATGGAAATTAAGATGAAATTGGAGAATATTAATATAATATGACATAAACCAATATTAACTATGCCCATAGAGTAATGATTGATTGAATAAAAATATTGAAATCAAATTAAATCAATTCATTGGAAAAAATTATAATTAATTGAATTTAATTACAACTGAATTGAACACTACAATTAGTGTAATATTTAACACTGAATTGATAAGTAAATTTGTTTTAAATTATTGTAACTGTCCGAATCATAAAAAATGATAAAATTTGTTAATTATAAAATTGGAATTGAAAAAGTGATTTAATTAGTTTAATACTAATTTATTTAATTAACGTGAAAATAACCATTTTGGCCATTGTCTCATATTTTAACGAAACTATCGGATCCACAGCGGTGAATTATTGTAGAACTTCAAGTTTCGTAGCCATCAGACATGAGGTTTGATCGTACGGACTCGAAATGCGTAGAAATCAACTTACTGAAATCAATTTGAAATAAGCTGATTTTAAAAGCGAACTTCTTCATACGATGTAATTAGGACTTGAAAAGAGTTCCATTAAATTTAAATTTATCGAAAACATTTATTTTGATATATGGGATGGCCCACTTTCGTTTCGGAAGCGAAACGGGCTTGTTGGTTCGTTATTGAACACGTATCAATTCGGTACGTGTTCATTTTCTTATCGGGCTTTGTCCATGTAAACAGTCTTGTTTCCCAAACCCTAGCAGTCATTTTTTATTCCTGTACGCATAATTTGATTTGTCTACTTCTTTCATCTCAATGGCAGAAACCAATTCAGACTACAATCCCTAAATTCAATTTCAAAATCAATTTCAGAATTCAAACTCCTTCAAGCCATGACATATTATGTATCGTTTTGAAGCACTCGATGAGCGTAATCCAATGGTGCAATTCATTTTTGCAATAAAATCACCATTTGTCTAGAAATTGGTGATTAAGTTTCAGCCGTCCATTTGCAAGGGTTTCGATCCAACGGTAGATCTTCGTTCGATCGGCGATTGGGAGGTGGCATTAGGAAGAGAAGGTCGAGCATGTCTTGGGAGTGATGTTCCTTCATGCTAGGGGTATCGTATTTCGCCAGAATTTGACGTAGAAGAGGGGCGACGATGTTTCTCTGGCAGCATAGGAGGGCGCATGCGAGAAAGGAAGGGTCGGCCTGAAATGATAGGAGCAGAGGCGTGCTCTAATTTAGGTGGAGGTAAGTGGATAGTCGGCGATTGAAGCAAAAGGAGGTGGCGGCCGCATGCGTTTAAGGTTAGGGTTCTGTTCTTGTTCGTTAACGAAGAAATAATGGTGACGTGTTTTTCTTATTGTATTTATTTCGTAATATAAATCATTTAACTTCAAATATTAGTAACTTTTGCATACGAGATTGGATTTACGTGGATTTTTCTTCTACGATCGTATCGAAATTACGGACATTTTGAAACTAGTCTCGATAAATTCTGAGACTGTTGAATTTTGGGCCTTATTTTGGATTTGAAATCGATTTAAAATCAAAGGTGAGTGTTTACCCACTCATAACTACTAAATTATCTTATGTTAGTTAAAATTAAAGTTATGATGTTATTTGAAATTGACTGGTTGATATTTGGTATATTTAAATTGTCATTCCCATTAAGTCCGAGTTTTAGTGAATTTAACCGCCATTAATTTTATATTAAACTTAAATTGCCAGTTGATACCTGTTATTGGTAATCAGTCAATTATTATTGTTTATTGGTTGATTTGAATGATGATTGTGATGGGTGTTTGATTTTTGATATTGATGATTGGATATTATATTTATATTGTTATAACACTGCAAGTTCCCTTAATTTATTATTAGAAATCCTTATGGATTGAAGTGATACATATTCAAACGTTCTATAGAATGGAAAAGTCATTACGGGTCGAAATGATAAACCCAAGCGATTTTATGGATTTGAATTTATTTTGGGATTGCGGTTTGAAATGATATATACCCGTAAAATTAAATTTATTGCGGACTGAAATGATATATGTCCGTATCACTTGACCATAGGGTGGAAAATTATATACGGATACCGGATTGGTTAAATTAATTGATTTTAAATCATTAAACTTTGAATTCAGGTAAATGATAATTTGAAATGGAATTAATTTATATAAACTAAATTGTTTTAAATGCATTATTTAAAAGATCTAAATTGAATTTCCAAAGTCGAATTTGTTGTATAAACGAAATTTATCGAAATTGAGTTATTAAAACATTGAAATTGTAATTTTAAAATCTGTTGAAATTGGAGTAGCTTAAATTAATATTTTAACATTTCAAATTGGGTTTGATTTAAAATTTGGATATGGTCTAGATTTGTTGAAATGGAAGAAATAGTTAAATTTGATGTTAATTTCAAATTAATTATTATAATATAAATTATTTAAAGTTTTATTATTTTAAAAATCCCGATTTTAAGATTTTAAAACTGTTAAACTAACTTAATTTATTTCAACTATTTTAATCTATTTCACATCCATTTAATCTATTTTAAATCTTATTAATCTATTTAAAAAATCTATTTAACTTATTCTAAATATATTTAATCTATTTAAAAATCTATTTAATCTATTTTAAATCTGTTTAATCTATTTTATATCTGTTAAATATATTTTAAAATATATTTAATGTATTTCAAAATCTATTTAAAATCTATTTAATACATTTTAAATCTATTTAAACTATTTAAAATCTATTTAAAATCTATTTAATACATTTTAAATCTATTTAAACTATTTTAAATCTATTTAAACTATTCTAAATCTATTTAAACCATCTTAAATATTTTTAAACTATTTTAGAGTACTTTGACTATTTAAAAATTTATTTTAACTATGCTAAACTATTTGTAACTATTTAAACTATTTTCTAAATTTTAGACTGTGTAAAGTGGAAGTGTTTATCCTCGATTTAATAGCGAATAAGGTTAAATGATGTTATAACCTAAGTTGGGATTTAAATGACATATTTGAGGAATATGATGATTTTAAAATTAAGGGTTTAACCCACTTTGGAAGTATAATTTTAAAAGTAAATGTGATTTCGAAAGTGAATATGATTTGGAAGGTGAATATGATTTTGAAAGTGATATGGTTTGAATCTAATATGATATTTTGATATCAATTATGAATTGGTTTTGGAAATGTAAAGGAACCATCCGGTGTGAAATAAGTGTTTGGTTGTTAAGAGATCGAGATCAGATATTGTCATACTCTCTACCAATACCGAAAACCACTTTAACAACTGTGTATGTGGTGGAGATTCCAGAATGAAGTTGGATGGCTTGGCGAATGATTCTGTTTGAGGTATTTTCGTAGCTCTGACTCATGTGAGTGAGCTTGATGTGACTAAAACAGGAGCCACGCCTGGCCAAGTGAGGTCACCCCCCCGATCGGACATGCTTCTTCGATACCACATTATGACTTTGTGATTGGTTTGGTGGCCACTCCTCGATTTTGATTATGGGAGTGTATTTCGAGGTGGATGGTAGTAGCTGCTATGCGTTACTACCAGTCCGGATCCACAAAATGGTAGTATTCTACCCTGGGCATTGCCTCGCGTTCCTTGTCACGTGCCTTATCGCAACTTCTACGTGTTTGGTTTGTACCATGCCTATAGAGTGCCCTCTGATAGCCCTCTAGTTTACAGAGGAATTACGGTATTGTATAGACTATGGGAACATATAAAAATGTGTTAAGGGGGATATGGGTGATGCCTCAACGCTATTTTAATACTTTACTGTAGACAATATTATAACAGCGTATTGTACTATGTATTTATATAGTTTAGTGGTTCCTTAGGAGATGGATTCCCGAACATCCCTTAAGTTATGCACTCACGTTTGTCATTGGATAGGAGATGTCAAAATCCGTAAACATCTCCGACGCTGTTACACTCATATTTATATACTATTGATTTAACTTACATAAGATCTTTTAGTTCTGACTCAAGTGTTTTTTCTTTTCAATTCGCTCGGGTCAGTTTGAGCTTTTCAATGTATCGAAGACTGCTTTCTAGAAGACGAAGATGATGATTTAATACTATTATTATTTTCATGTTATTTCCACTGCATCATATTGTTCCACTGCATCATGTTGTTCCACTACATTGAGTTATTTATTCCTGTTGTATTTAACTCTGATCTGTATTGTAAAAGTGTAATCAAATTTTAGTTGTACAACAGCTTCATAAACTTTTTATTTGATTATTATATTTTGTCATTCCATTGTGAGATTCTGTGTTTGTTTTCTTTTTTTCTCTGTTTTTTCTTATTTACTCATAGTAATCCTCCCTTTTGAATGTTTGAGTCTGACATATGTGGTTTATGAGATTTAAACCGTCCAAAAGGGTGGGTCTTTACATTCAAGATGTCTTCAATACGATGCTTGAGTTGGTTCAAAGTGGTTTCCAAATAATTCGTACTTATCCGATACCAGTCTCTTCGGACCAACATTCGATAATTTTGGGTAAACTCAACTTTGATTTTTCTGAAATAATCAGATAATATATTGGAGTGGAACCACCTTCTAATCATTTAGGTGGATGGATTTCCTTATCATATGTCCTAGGATAACAAAACAAAGTTTATACTCATAGTTCATCATCATCGAAGATGACTGTGACATTTAACTCCTGTGTTTCTCCTAGATATTTCCAGTTATATTTTAGGCCATGATTTGATAGTTAGCTATTTAACTATCAAATAACAATAAATAAATTATAGTTTTTAAATCCATATGGAATCTACTAAGTCTCTATAATAAAATTTTCAATTATTAAAATCTCTTTCAATTATTTAATTCAAAATACCTTCACAAACCCCTTATACTTCTTTCAATATTGGAAAACCATTCATATACTTATCTCAGTGGTCTAAGTATATTTCAAACCATTCTGTTTTCAATACTTAGAAAATATCCATATACTTATCTCAATAATACCAGTATATTAACAAAATTTAAGTGACATTTCCTCCTTTCCAAAATCATATTTAAATCGGCAAAAAAATATTACTTAAAATATTTCTTACTATAAATCAAACCACCATCCTTCGATGTTAAGTATGGAAAGAATGTTTCCATATCACAATAACTAAGAAGGGTTAATTATCAAAATCAAATCTCATTTCTCTTATAAAATTTAAATTCTTTAAGCCTATTTCATACTTAAAATCCTTTTATAAATATCCAAATTAATTTGTTTTATAATTCTCTTAAAATGATATATAAACTCCTTATAAATCTCCATTACCAAATATAGTTTATAATCTCCTTTATATCATTTGTAAATCTCCTTAAATAAATCCTTTTTACTAAGTATAATCCTTTTTATAAAACTATTCATCCTTTATAAATAGCTTTATTCAATAAATTAATTACTTTGAAACATAAAAAATAAACAATTGATTAACTTTAAAACAACATTGAAAAGGTAAGTAATTAATTTTAAACACATCATTACTTAATTAATTAGTCTTTAAAAAAACTAAAATAGTTAGCCAACACATTAATAATATAATTAAATAACTTAAAAAATCATTAATATAATTAAATAACTTTAAACATCTTTATAAATAAAATTAAATAACTTACTTTAAAAAATCATTTAAAAATATAATTAAATAACTTACTTTAAAACATCATTTAAAAATACATAATCTCAAAGTTTTATATAATTGAAGTTATTTAAATTCATCACTTTACAAATTCGAACAGAGGCTTAGAGACCATAATATTACTAAATCAAGTTACCATTTAATTCAATTTGACTTTTCAAGTCACTTGACTAGTATTTACATATGCAACATGTATGTAAATCAAATCCAAAATTAGCTACCCGTAGTTAATGTGTTATTTATCTCATATAAAACAACTAGCTTAGAATTAAACGTCCAAATAAATTATATAGCAGAACGGGGATTCATTTGGCTAAACAAATGTCATCAATAATCTATTTTAATTTTTTTAGGTACTTAAGGCACAAACAAAGAGAATCACCTGTATTTAAACCATTTTTTGTAAAAGAAAGCTTCTTTTTAAACAAATCGATCCTTGGAAATGAAGTAATTAAAAGAAAAACCTTTATTTAATAACAATTAAATAAATAATTAAATGTTAATTGAATCTTAACTTAATTAATAATTAATTAATAATCGAAACCTGCCTGATTAATAATAAATTTATAAATTAAACCTCACTTTATTAGTAATTTATAATTAATTAAATCTTACTTAAATAATAATTAATTAAATAATTAACATTTACTTAACTAATAAAAATCAAACCTTTCTTAATTAACTAGTTTAAAATTATCTTACTTAATTAATATTTAAGATCTGATAACATTTACTTAATTGATAAATTTAAATAATCATTACTTCCTTAATAAATTAACTAATAAAATAATAATTAAAACCCTTAATTAATAATCATTATTCATAACAAATGTGTCTGTGTGTGTAATGGCGACCCGTCTAGCATTCCCAAAACCCTAGGCGGTGAAATTGAAGAAGATGACGGTGATGGATGGATGGAGGTGAAAAGGAAGGGGAAAGAGAGACAAATGTCTATGGAGGTAATTAAGAAAAATCCCAGGGTGCTTATCCAGAGCCATACGAAAAATCCTAAATCATGGATAAAAGCCTTGGGGAATAAAGTAGAAATGAATGGCAAAATATATTGTTTTGACCGTCAGCGTGATGGCTAGGAATCATTTCAGTTGATAAACGGCGAGGACTACGCAAAATCCAAAAGCATGTGGAAAAACCCAATCTATGTTTACATGGCAGGTAAAAGGCAATATTTTGTTTACTTCAATGCATACATCAAAAGGGTTTGGAACCCTAAAAGTTCATGGGATGTCTTTCGAGAGACAATGGATTTTACTCGATTAAATTCAAACGTGAAGATAATTATTATCGCATTCTCAAGGGGGTCCATGGTTTTTGGAAAGCAAATTGATATTCATGCGCAACTGGGAAGCATATTTTAATTTTGAATGTGATATGCTTACAACATATCCAGTTTGGACAAAATTCAATAATCTAAACCTAGCTCTCTGGAACATGAGATGTATTAGTAATCTAGTACGTTTATTGGGTAAAACTTTGGATATTGATGAAAACACTAGACTTGTGAAACGTATAAGGTATGCATATGTACTAGTGGAAATTAATGCAAGCTTAGATCTCCTTAAAATAGTTAAAGCCATTGACAAATAAATGAATGTTTACGTGTAGGAAGTGGAGTATGTATTTGTGCTCCCTCCCCTTGATGTGGTGATTGCAAGTGCTTTGGTCATATCAACCAACATTGAAATATTAACAAAGATAAACCTATACAGATTTGGATGGAAAAGACAAAAACATCACTCCAAAAATAGCTACATAAGATCAACTTGAGACCAGTGGTTCTAAAAATTGACACGGCAACAAAAAATAATACACAAGATGCTGCACTTAGTGAAACCCATCTATCCTATAAAGAACCTATAGTTAATGAATTGGGCTCTCAATCAGAGCCAATAATTCTTCCAACTTAGGACTAGAAAGCAGAAGAGATTCCCCCTGAAGTAGATTATTGCACAACTACTGGCTTGACCGAACCATTTGATGGCAATCTGTCGAAAAAGGAGGAGGTGCTGCCTGAATCTCTGGAGGAAATTCATAAGTTGAATATACACTTGGGGTCATTTGAAGAAGAGGAGGATGAAGGGGAAGAAAATAATAGTTCCAACACATAGGCAAATGTGGATTATGACAAACAATTCACATCGAAAAAAGGGAAAGCTTCTTATATATCAGTAATGATAGATTCTGCTCCTATGACTAGGAGAAAATTTATCAAATATTAGTGTCAATTATCTACTGGAATGTATGAGGTCTAAATAGTGACACATGTCAGGTAGACCTCCATAATAGTAAGTCCAAGTTTAGGCCTTCTACTTAGCAATGTTAGAAAATAAATTTATTGAAGATAATATTGAAATATTTAAAATTCACATGGGGGATCATTGGAGTTTTATTAATAATCGCACTAGTTAAGTTAAAGGCAGAATTATGATTCTCTAGGAAAATATTACTTGGGCTCGTACAGTTGATGATAAGGATAATCAACAAATTTCGATGCATTTTAAAATTATTGTGGGTTGGATGTCATTATTACCTGTATATATGCTAGAAATCTTACTTTAGAAAGAATCAGCCTATGGAAACAACTTATAGAAAATTCCAAAATCATCCAGTTGGTTACTGGGGACTTTAATGTTGTGTTATGTACTAGTGAAAAGAAAGGAGGTCTTACATTGAAGCTTTCCCAGGTTGCATAATTCAATAATTATGTGCTTGCAAGTGGACTTGTGGAGGCATTCCATTCTGGCTCGAAATACACATAGAGGAGTTGTAAGGCAAAAAATAACTTCTATGTTGGATAGAGATTTAGGAAATAGATACTATTTAACAAGATTCCTAATATGAAAATTAATGTTCTTCCTAGTTCTACCAGTGACCATTGTCCCCTTCTTATTCAATTAAATGATGATGCTATTAATTCAAAGAGCATACCATTTTGATATGCTAATAACTGGAATCTAATAGAGGGTTATTATTAAGCAATGATTTCAATGCAGTTCACATTATTAAAGGTACTCAAATGTATTAATATGTTATGTTGGTTAAAATGAAGAAGAATAGGCTGAAGGAGTGGAACCGGAGAAGACCAAAGCATGATGATGAGATTACAAATATTTTCCAAGCTAATTAGGATATATTCAAATGAAATTGGATGACGATCTCTTCATGAAGGACTTAATGTCGTTTTCTATTCTCTTCAAAGGAAGCTTAAAGGGGAAATTAAAAAGCAAGCTATCGACCTTAAGAAAAAAGCTAAAAAAGTGGCTATTACATGGAGATGAATGCAGTAAATTTTTATACTAAATTGTCGCAAAGGTAACATCATAATAATATGCTTAATTGTCTCAATGAACATGAAACTTCCTTTGATAATATTATAGAAATTGAGGACAAAGCAATTGCTTACTTTTTAGAACTATATGGTGGGGAATATGATCAAAACTTACCAGCTATGAAAAGTAGAAAAAGAATTTCCAAAAAGGATGTGCCATGTTGACAGCTCAGATTCTAGAAGGGGAACTGAAGAGAGCTACCTTCTCCATTCACATGGAATCCAGGCCGACCCCTAATGGAATGGGGACAGCCTTCTTTAAAGTGAATTAGATGCGCCTAAAAGATCATATGCTAAAGGCTTATTAAGAAGATTTTGATACTAGCGAGGTCATTCAAGTAATTAAAATACATTTATCTCACTCATTCCTAAGGTTAAAAGGTAGAAAGAATAGGAGAGTGCATGCCAATTGCATGTTGTAATGTCACCTGTAATTTTTTTAATAAAATCATATGCATGAAATCGAACAAAGTGCTTCCAGATTTGATCTCCCAATGTCAAAGTGATTTCATTAAGGGAAGATCTATATTAGAAAACTCTCTTATGTATCATGAGCTAAGAAGAGATTTCAATAAACATTGAGCAGACAAGTTAGGTCTAAAAGTTGAATTGCCAAAAGCTTATGACAAAGTTAATAGAGAATTTATTATTCATAGGATAAATTTTGTGGGGGTTCTAGATAAACTCTTAAAGCTAATTTATCACTGCCTCAATACTCCTACATATTCCATCCTTATAAATGGGATTCCTAAAGGCTACATTCAAAGTAACAGATGGATTAGGCGGGAGACCATTTATCCCCTTATTTGTTAGTTGTTGCTGTGGAGTGGTTATCCCTTCTGATGGAACTAGCACGTTTTCATAAGGAGATCAGTCCAGTCTATAATCTGCAACCTATGATTTCTCACCTTATTTATGTCGAAGGTCTCGTTATTTTGACTAAGGCCAGTATAACTGCTATTGATAGAATCAAAGATTTATTTAAAGCACTGGAAAAGACAGCTGGATTGAAACTTAATGAGTTTAAAACTAAATGTTACTTTAATAAGTTCTGTAAGGATAAACAAAACTTGGTAGAAAAAATTGGTGTTACAGAGGGCTTTCTTCCTATCAAATGCTTGGGTGTTCCTTTATCAAACAATACTATTATTGATGTTGAATGTGAGAAATGATGGATAATATAAGAGAAAATTTGTAGGTCTGGAGATCAAAATTGCTGTCATTTGTTGGAAGGATTGAGTTAGTTCACACAATTATTACGTCAAAAGTTAGATTTTGGTTGTAGACATTTCAATTCCAGATTGTTCTATTGCAAAAATTAATGCTATATGTGCAAATTTCATTTGGAAGGGTGGATTGCATAAAGTTGGCTATAAAGATCTCTGTAAACCAAAGAAGGAAGGAGGAGTGAGCCTTAAAAAATTATATGAACTGAAGAAGGTGAATGGACTCAAATTGTCTTGGAAGATATTGGTTTTACACAATCAATGGACAAAATGGATGAGAGCCAAAAATGCTAAAGACAACTTTTGGACCATTAAAATTGATAATAATGCTTCTATAACTTGGAAAACCATTTTCAAACTTAGGGATGAGTTGAAATAATTAATTGAATGACACATTGCTAAAGGAAAAAACACTGATATTCGGAAGGACGCATGGCTTAACAATAAAAGCTTTATAGACAAAATGTGATGGGATGGATTTTCTACTTATGGAACCCCAACTTGCAAGGTGGCGAGTATCATTAGTGGAGCATAATTGGATTGTGACAAACAGCTTCTTACATGTAATTTCAAGTAGGAAATTCAAAGAACCCCTATATATGGTAACGGATTTGAAGATTCACGGGCTTGGAAAAGTACTATAAAATGACCAATTTAAACTCAAAAATGCTTGGGAAGACACTAGGTGTAAATACCCAATTGTACCATGGCACAAATTGGTGTGGAACAGATCAAATAATCCTAAGATGGACCCTCTACAAAGCTTTGATTAACAAACTACCTACTAAAGACCGTCTTCACAAATAGGGGATACAAGAAGACACGACTTGTAACTTATGTAATATGATGATAGAAACTCATGAAAACTTATTTTTTTGACCACCCATTTATTAAAAGAGTTTAGAGCATCCAAAAACTCAAGTGTATTCAAACTGACGAAGTTAAATCATTAAAGGAGGAGGTGGATAACCTAAACAAGGGGATTCACATTTCTAATTTGATGCAATAAATGGTCAATATTGGCCTAACAACCACGTGTGGTACCACTAGAGAGAGCGAAATGACCAGGTTTTCAACAAACAAACGAAGGAAGTGTTAACTCTTACCAATCAAATTATCGAGACATCATTACCATAATTAGGAGAACTTCAAGACAAAGACTTACTAACTTAACGATATAAGAAGTAGGAGCACCGGCAAATTGGCTTATAACTTAAATAAATCTTAACTTACTTAATAATTAAAAAATAATTAAATCCTGCCTGGTTAATAAATAATTTATAAACTAAACTTCACTTAATTAATAATTTATAAATAATTAAATCTTACTTGAATAATAATTAATTAAATAATTAACCTTTACTTAATTAATAAAAATTAGACCTTTCTTAATTAACTGATTAAAATTATATTGTTTAATTAATAATTAAGATCCAATTGCATTTACTTAATTAATAAATTGAAATAATCATGACTTCCTTAATAAATAAATTAAATAATAATTAAACCCTTAATTAATAATTAATAATTAACAATTACCTTTTAATACTTAAAATAGGTTTGAAAATACTTTTCAATGATAATAAGACTTAAAACACCTTTAGTTTTCAAAAAGTGTTCGTTCTTACAAACTGCATCCATAACAACAATCGCTATGGATACCATAACTTTAAATTAGTTTACATATACAATAGCCGTTAAAAACCCTACCCTTTTACTTTTAAATTTCTTTATGAACTTAGTATAAAGCTTTTGAAAAACAAAAAAATAAGTTTGAAAACTTATAAAACTTCTTCTAGAAAATCAAGTATGTAAACAAATTTAAAACACAAAGGATCTTAATGTCTCAACATGAACAAATTCAAGTGCTAACAATCTCCTTAACATCCAAAGTCACATATATGAGCACAAACACACACACATATATATTTATACAAATATGTATATGTATATATGTATGTATGCTATAACATCATATAACACATAAAATCATAACTTACCCACCATACTCGATTTTTAAACTTCATTTCCAAGTCAATAACTAACATCTCATACAAATACATATATTCAAAGCACAAAAACATATTATATTTTTATCCAAGAAACCATTAAAGTTTGGAAAACATAGGTAGTTTAAAACTTGTTTAAAGGTGTGAGCTTTACTCACCAAAACTCAACGAAATCCAAACTTAAAATTACAACCACTTGCTCACACAACGAAACTTTGATTTTTTTTTAAAAACATTGCTTTTTAGAAGCCCTAAGAGGCTAAGATAGTTTAGCCTAAAGTTAGGTGGCTTCGGCCTTGGCTTGAGGGAAGTGCTTTGGGATTGTTTTAAGAAGGAAGGAGGTGTAGCAAGGGAGGTAAGTTGTTTAAATAAGTTTTTAAGAATTTAAAAGTGAAAAAGATAAGATTTTTATTTGAAAATTTTGGAAGCAATTAAAATATAAGAGAGCTTGGAAAAAGAAAGGAGAAGTTGGAAATGAAAAATGAAATGAAAACGTGAAGGAGGAAAAAAGAGAAATTGGTTTTATATAAAAAGGATTAAAAAATTACGAAAATACCCATAAAGTACATATTCTCCATCACTTTATTTCCACATCACTTCCTCCCCCTCTTCCTTTATGTACACGACACTACCCAAGCTCCTCACTTTTATCCATAATACTTTTCCCTTCAATATACTATGATGTTATGTGATAATGTGACATCACATTCTTTTATTTTTATTTAAGTACTTTGAAAAAAGTCACATCTTTCTTTATATATACTTAATTAAATATATTTTACCATATATTATTACTAACCGTACATATGTTATTATTGTATGTATGTGTACGTTTACTAAAATGTACACAACATTTTCGACTACTTTTTACGACGAAAAGCCGAAAATTCAGAAAACGATTTCCTATCATATTCTCTGTTTTTCATTAAACTACCTATTTTAGCAAAAAAATTTAAAATTGAATATTCTATCATTAGTTATGAATTAAATGAGGTTTATTTAATCATTAAAGCATTAATTTAATATTAGTATAAATTCAATATTCAGAAATCAAAGTGATAAAATTTGGGTCATGACACCTACCATCTCTAGATGTACTCCGCCAACCAAGCTACCTAGAATTGTAATGCCTCCTGAAGTTATTCTGCTTCTTCTCATTTTTAACTATCTCAACAAATAAGCCTTAACTACTAGTTCCTCCATTACTATGACCTACATCCAACTCCTACGTCTAATTATGCATGTCTTCTAGCGGTGGACTAGACGTCACATCATCCAATGACTACGTGCCCTTGCCATAAATGAGACAGTTGGCAACACTAGTCTAGCACTTAGTAAGTGAACAAAATAGGACCCTAGCCTTCTACTCCTCATGAATTTTCAAATAAATGTACTTCATCTTCATCAACAAATAATCAAGCACTTAGTTATAATGCAATAGAACCATCCTCTTTTATCTAAGTAAAAAAGGTCCTCAACGTAACGTTATTTAGCGGTTGGTAAAGGACTTCCTCATGTAGAGATCTTCAAACTTCTGCCAAATATCCTTTTTTGTAGTTTCACACTAATTTTGAACAAATTTTTTCTCCCAAGCTTTTGAGAGGATTAAAATCCCATTCTTTCATCTTCTCCAATTCAATAGTTGAAATATATCCAGGCAACTTATCATTAAGAAACACTATGTGGTGAACATGATTTCTCGTCGACACCTCCTTCATAATTCATTACCACCTCTTATAATTATTATTTCCATTACACTTTTCAACCACTTGTTTGGAACCAAGCGCTATTTAAAAGCCCCTAACATATGGTGCAACCACTAAGCTAACTTAAACTCCGATGCAATCTTATCTCCATACCTGCCATTCTATTAGAAATAATTTATCCAATAGTAGACCTTTTTACACTGACGTCATTCATAGGGTAAAATTTTCTATTATATAAATTTATCCTAAATCTTGGAAGAAGCATATGTAGGATCATGTTTAGGTAAGATTAAAAAAACAAGTCAAATAATTAAAATAGTTCAAAAAACCACAACTAAACATAAATAGAAATGGAATAATTAATAAATTTATAATACATAGAGATTTATAATGGTTCCACTACCGATGTTATAGTATACATCCACTTTATCATGTATTAATTCACTTTAAAGGAGAGGAATTTTATTAATAATTCCAAGGAATACTAGGGACCGAAGTATATTTTAATAGACAAAATACAGAAAAAATAGAAGGATAGAACTTGAATGGATTGTCAATATCTAATGAATGACTTCATTTACGTGGAGATTGATACTTGGAGTTAAATAAATTGATTTATGTTAATAAATCAATATAACATTTGATCACCATTGATTCATGTGGGAACACATATATTTTCCATTCATTGCTTTCTTCCAATAAGCATATGGCCGATAGCATGTCTTTATTAATCATTTTAGTAGGGAACTGATTAATTCCGTTAATCTCCCAAATTCATTTCTTTCCATGTGCTTTATTTCTTCATTTTCTTAAGTGCAATTAATTTGCATCAAATTGCGACTAAAGAGGCAATTTATATTCTCTGACATTATTAAGTCATAATTTTTATTTTCGAATATGGTTCATTAATGCTCACAAGTGTCGATCTCGTGAATCAAACCCATAACCATTAATATCATGGTCTAAACTACAAACCAACCCTATTGGGTATCGGTTCATAATTTTGAAACGTACATACACACTTACACACACACACACACACACACGTTCAAGACTTTTATAAAAATAGTGGCGCATCAATTAAAAAATTGAATTATCTAAGCATTAACAATGCACCAACACTACTTTTGAATAAATGTTGAAGAAAAAGTGTATGTAAAACTATTTTTCTTTTAATTTTTAAAACCTAAGTATAAAAATAAATAGTGATAGTAAACATGAATTAAATTTCAAGGACTATTACTTTTGTGGAAAGTGTTAAAATACTCTAAACTGAGGTTCTAGAGGTCATAGGTTCAAACCTTGAAGATATGAAAATGAAAGCACTGCTTGAATAAAGTATCGGCTTACTATAAATAAAAACATGTATACAATGTTAAATTTTACCAATATGGTCCAGTTCATTTGATTTCTAGCCCCTCTTAGCATGACTATAAGATTGCAAAAACTAAATAAAATCCATATTATATTTATACCAGCTAATATTTATACTTCATTTATAAAAGTTATATCTAATCTGCAACCACTTCAATTTTCAACTACTCTCACTTAACATGTGTAAGAAAACTCCAATAAATCTTGTTTTGTCACACATCCATTCATTTTCTCCTTGATAGTTGTTCTAATATCCATACCATTTAATCATCATTAATGGTTTTGATAACATATTAAATTTTAATACTCACATTAGCATAGTTGAACTTGGTTCATTTATGAATATGTGACACATATGTTGCAAAATATAGTATGCAGTTTTACGTAGACAAGTTAACAAAAAACTTTAAAGTAGAATTGCATTATATATAAATGAAACTAGAATTTCACTACATATAAAATTTAACGGATTCATGCAAAAATTGATCGGATCAAATTTATAAATGGATTTTTGATTTTTGGATCATATCGATCCAATTGTCAAGCTACTTCCAATACACCTAACTCCTAATTTGATCCTACATTACTAGGTTGAGGTGGATGAAATACTAACTATAATTTGTAGCAAACGAGTTGACATACTAAGAGGCGATTTATACGAAAATTATAATTAAATGTTAGGTTATGTTTTGTAGTCGATTATAGATGGTAAATAATATTTGAAGTGTAGTGCTTACATTGGACTAATTACTCTTTTAATGTTTGTTTCTCATCATTTGGTTGGATTTTATTTTGCACCTACATTATTGTTATAAATGCAATTGTTCATCTCAATAGTTTTGATTTGTCGATGACATTTTATTTAAAATTAAAGGGATAAGTTTGTATTTTTGTCACTGGGTACAAAATAGTTAGGAAAGAAGGAACCATGTTTTTGTTAACATTTAACAAACCAAAGAGTTTAACATCTACATTAATTGAAAACAAATGTCCCCTTAGTGGTTGAACGAAACTCAAAAAATATTAGTTAAACGGTTGAAAAGTTAATTTTAAAATAAATATTTAGTTATGGTTGTACATTTAAAATGCATACATGTTAACTAATGATTCGAAGAATTACAAAGGTACAAAACAATATGATGAGTTTAATATTTAAGTTAAAACCAAAAGCGAAAATTATATTTGATGAATAATCATAAATGGAAATATTGGTTATCAAACTAATTTTAACTAGAAGAATCCACTATCAATTAGCTACAATTTTATTTTTGAAAATTGAATATGATTCAAATTGATTTTAACTTGGATCTCATAAAACTTACATTTTTCGGTTGTATTAGATCGGTCAGGTAAATAATGAATCAATGTGTAGCTATAACATCCCTAATTTTAATAACATTATTCAAAAGATTTAATTAGATAAATTAAATATAATAATATGTAGATTAAAGTGGTTAAGATATTGAGATTTGTACAATTATAAGGTAGTCGTACCTTATCTAATGTATAAAAAAAATGAATATTTAAAATGAAGTAAGAAGGGGTTATAACAAGGGTAAAATAGGAATTGGTCAAGTTTTATACTCTAAACTCATATCCCATTCTCATTTACAATGATCACAAATAAAATTAGCACAGAGCTTAGCCGGTCACCATTAGAAGGAATTAAAAGAAAAATAAGCAAGGAAGTAAGTGGGAAGGTTAAGCAAATTAATACAAGAGCAAATCTCAACCTCCTTAACAACAAGCTAAGGTGAACAATAATTTTTACATCTCATTTTTTTGTTTACGGATTTTAGTTAAGAACAGAATTGGTTTTGCAAATTATATGGCATGATTTGTTTGTTTAAATGAATATACATGTTTGTTGATGAATTATTGTAACATTCTGATATTTTCAACTATTCGCATCTGCACATTTTAAAATTGAATTGCTCAAAATATCAAGGTGTTAATTTATATTTGGTAAAGCTCGGCATATATAGTAAATAAATAATCATAGAATCACGGACATAGAGTAATAAAACAATAAGAAGCAGAAACAAAAGAATAGTACTTCATGAAGCTACTATATATAACAGAGTCAAATAAGATACAACAGAAGTCTCAAATACAATAGTCAAATACAAGATCAGAATGCATCACTGGAATCAACTGAATAATTGCAAGCTGAATAGATAGATGGATCTCCAAGCAAAGCTCCAACTCCAAAGGTGAGTCTCAAAAGCTATACCACTGAGTCTGACCCGAGCGTAAAGCAAAACACAAAACACTCGAGTCTGGATTAACATTGGTAAATCAATAAATCTAACACAAGTGAAATAACCACTGAAATACAAGTAACTCAAAGGATGTTTGGGATAACCATCCTTTAAGGATCCGTTAAACTATCTACTATGTAGTAATATACGCTAATATAATAATGTCTACAGTAAAGTAAACTATTAAAATAACATTAAGGCTTTACATTTTCCACCTTAACTCATTTTATATATTCCCATAGTCTATATAGTACTGTAATCTCCCTCGTACTAGGCATCATTAGAGGGCACTCCATAGGAATGGTAACAAACAAGCTCGTAGTGGTCTCGCTAAGGTAGGTGACACGACATAGCTAGGCAATGTTAGGACAGATATACCAATTACGCATCCGGGCTAGTGGTAAGGCATAGCAGCCACTACCGCCCACCTCGGACACACTCCCAAATCGAAAAAATCAAGCGCGACCACCAAATCAATCACAAAGTCAGAATATAGTATCGAAGGAATGTATCCGATCAGAGGAGCTACCTCACTTGGCTCGAGAATCGCTCCGGTTTTAGCCACCTTATGCCAACTCATGAGAGTCGGGTCCATGTATATACCTTATATAGGATCGTCGCCACCATCCTACTTCGTTCTGGAATCTCCACCACGTACATAGTTGTTAAAGCGGTTTTCGAGGTTGGCAGAGAGTATGGCAACTTCCAATCCCGGTCTCTTTAACAACCAAACGTTATTATAACACCACAATCATTTCAAAATAGTTTATACTTCAAAACCAAAATATCATTGCCATTACAAAACCATATCAATACGATATCATTTTCATTTCAAAACCAAATACGATATCATTTCCATTTCAAATATATCCATGTCCAAAAATCATAGCACTTCAAAGTTATAACACCTTCAAAATTATAAGCTTCTAAACCATAACACTTTAGAAATCATAACTTAGAAATCATAATACTTTGGAAATCATAATTTAGAAATCATAATACATTGAAATCATAATACTTCCCACATAACCAGTTTAGATATTAAAATAGTATATATAATCAAATAGTTTATAAAGTAAAATAGTTTATATTTAAGTTAAAATAGTTTATATATAAGTTAAAATAGTTTATACATAAGTTAAAATAGTTTATATTTAAGTTAAAACAGTTTATATTAAAATAGCTTATATTAAAAATAGTTTATATGAAATAATTTATAGAGTGAAATATATAAATTGTTTAAATATAATTTAAAAATACTTTATATAATAAAATAGCTTCCTCAAATTTCACAAATCAATTCCAAATCAACTCGAATTCCAAAATTCAAATTTAATTAAATCTCAAGTCATCAATTTTAATTCAATTCAATTTCTCAATAAACCATTTCAAATTATATCGATTTCAAATATAGATTTGAACAACAAAATAAACCATCTCAATTTCAATATACTTCAAAGCTTTAAATATTCAAACTTTTCAAACTAAATTTAATAATTTCATATATATATAAATAAATATATCAAATTCAATTTAATATTATTTAGTTTTGAAATATTTACTTAATAAATCCAACATCATTTAATAACACTTTCAAATTTCAAATAATTGAATATTCCTTCAGTTTATTTAAACTTGATATATTCATTTAAATCATCTTAAACCAAAATCAGGTTATAAAATCATATCCATTCAAAAATTTCAATTTCAGTAAGTTCCAAATTGATTTAATTAATAAAATCTTAATCAAATACCGTTTCAAATCAATTTCAAATCTATCTTCTCAACCTTAAAATTATTAAAATCTCTATATTTGAAAATATATTAAAAATACTTAAACATATTATATATAAATTAAATCAAACTTTATTAAATTAAATCTTATTATCAAACTTATTTTATAATAAAACTAATGTATACATATTTTAAAATAGTAAAATTATAAGTGTATTCTTAAAATTTATAATTTCAAAACTAACTTAAAATTTTAAATTTTCAAACATATAAAATTGAAAATCAAGAATATAAACTTTATAAAATACATTTATATATATACATATATATCTTGAAATCAATATTTATTAAACCATATATTTCTTTCCAACACCATAGAAATCAACTTTCAATATATTTATATATATAGACCAACGGTGTCTGTGTATAATTTCTATCATATGGTCAAGTGATACAGATATTTATCATTTTAATATGCAATTTAAATATATATATATATATATATATATATATATATATATATATATATATATATATATATATATATTACTTCAACCCGCAATCCCAAATTCTATTCGATGAAAATCTATTGGGTTTATCATTTCAACCTATAACGATTTTCTCCTATTCTACATATCACTCGAATATGTATCATTTCAACCAATAGTTAATTCTATACTAATAGGTAACTTGCAGAGTGATAACAGATATGGTAATAATACAACATGCATATATCATCAATATTAATTACAGATAATGGTGTCAGATGTCACAGGTGAACAGATACAGATAATAACATATAAACAACAATGTAAATAACTAACAGTAGCATATTTCAATTGTCGTTCAAATTGAAATCAAATTTAATAAATATAAGAACGTTTACCGTGAGTGATTGCTTACCTTTGGAGGCTAGAGATTTTTAACAACAAGACAAGCTACGGATTAAATTCTGAACTAGACAATCGAACAATCCAAACGACAAATCACAAAGCAAAGCAAGATTAACACGAATTTGATGAAGAAAGCAGGCGCGACGAACTAAAATCGATGAAAAACAATACAAATTAAGCTTTCTATACAAATTAAAGTGAATCCTTATATCTAAAAATCAATATTTATGGAATTCAATTTGACACATATCGGGACCTCTTTTATGTACATTATTATCTGTTTAAAAATCAACATCCATTTAAAGCATGTATATATATATAAAATAAAAATAACTATATTATAATTTGAAACCTTATATATACGGACTCAAAGTATACATATAAAATCAATAATAGAATTTAAAAGTGTATATATTAAAAATCGAGTATATATATAATGTCCAGCTATTACAAATTATCAAAGTATTATAACCATCAACAGATGATATATATATTTAGTCAATGCATACGGATGACACACTGAAGTAAACCTACAGGCATACACTTTAGCTAATATTAAAACTACACAATGTATAAGTACTTAAAACACATGATGAAATAAATCACAATATATAAATTCAAAACAAAACATGAATAAAACTAAGGTATAATGAAAACTTCCGCATTTATATGTCTATACTGGAACATATATACCATATACATTATTATCAAAGTATAAACATTCTATATCTGTAAACTACTACATCTGTATAAAATAATTTTTTTCTTCTTAGGCAACAATATATTACTGCATTACTCAAGTTAAATAGGATAATAAATACATATTCATGTATTACACATACACGAAAATATAAACTTACGATTTGATTTCACTTTTAAACACCTTTATATATACTAGACTGTGAAATTTCCAAATTCTAAATACAATACATATAAATATTCTTAAACACACACATATGTATATATATGTATGTATAAACTATCTTTTCTAGAATTCAATAATCAATATATAATAACCAATATATTTACCTAGTATAGGGAGGCTGTGAAAACTGAAGGTAGTCCATGATAGTGGCTTGATGGTGATGCTAGCACGGTCGGGTAGAGGAATGCATGGCCGAGGAATGAGAGGTTTGGATTGTGAATGGTGTTGAACGAGAGGATGTGCAGGTGGTGAGTTTGGTTTGATTGCACAGTGTCGGAGAGGAAGAAGGCAGAGGGGGGAGACATGAGAGGGTGCGACCCAGAGGGGAGAGGTGGAGGTGGCCATCGGTTCTCTGGTTGGCCTAAGGAGAAAGGAGACAGAGGCTATGGCTGATGGTGGATCTCGACGAGCGGGCCAAGGGAAGCATCGACTATCATGTGCAGGTCGCAAGTGGAAAAAGCTAAGCTTGCCTACGTTAATTTATTTTATTTTATTTTCTCAAAGGAACAGAAGTCATAGGAAATGTTTTAAGAATAGAGCATGAAAAAGAATGAACCGTTAGATATATTGGGAACAAGGAAAGTCAAAGATTGAATATAGGAAGAGTGAAGATCAGGAACAAAGATTTGAGAAATAAAAGTTAATGGCTATTGATTATTATGGCGGAAAATAAAAAGGTAAGGAAAACCAAAAGGTATTAAAACCGATACCGATACGAAATCGTTTTCGCGGATTCTGCTGCACACCGGACTTCAAAACACAGCATTGAATATAGCATAGAGATCAGCACGACGAGATGATCAAAACGGTATACAGATATCAGTGGTACGATTATCCGATCAAAAGTCGATAATCGTTACCAAAAATGCTGCTAAACTGACGGAATTAATATAAACAAAGCAGTAGCAGTCAAAATTTAACGAAACCAAATGTGACATCTCACTCAAAAGACGATTTACGAATTTATTGTATAAAAATATCCAAGTTTGAAAAACATTTTATTATCATCAATTATTGACTGATTTGAATAGAAATAAAATTACATAATAAAATAAGCTTCCATAATATTTTATGAAAATTTACCATTTTCTATGTTTAATTAGACTATTCCAAATATTAAATTTTTATTTAAAAATTATTTAAAAATTCACAAAATTCAATTAAATGCGTAAATGAAATTATTTAAAATTTCGGGCCGTTAAAATTATGGTGCTTCATATGGATTATATGATAAGTTTTGATTTTGAAACCCTATTAAATGACATCATAATGACATGCGTTTTTTATGTAAGGTCAAAAAATTTGAGTTAGAGATGGGATAAAGTTTCATAATTTTCTAAGTTAATGTGGATCTTTTATGAATTTTCTACGAAAGAAAATAGTTAAATTGGGTTTTAATTATTTTGGCAAATATATGGTAGCCTTGGGTCTGAAATTAAAATATGTTAGAAAACAAATTAAAAATGATTTATGGTAATTTTTGGAGGATTTTCCTAAGTATTTTATCGTCGATATAAAATTATTTAAGGTATGGGAATTAACTATTTTATATGCTTCTAAAAGGAGAAAGGGGGTAATTTGCAAAATGTTTTTAATTGTTAGTTTCTAAATTCGACGGCAATTTAGAAAACGATTTTGAAAAAGATTTTGCAACCAATTATATGTATACAAATAAGGCTAGTTGTTAGACAGATATTACTTTAAAAGGCTAATAATCAGTTTTGCAAAGAATTATTGCTTCGCCACTCACACCAGCTACATTTGGATCCATTACTTCCACCCTAACTAAGTCAAAACCGATACACATGGTATCAATGCCTCGGTACATAGTGGATTGGAGTTTGGCGGAAGGTATAGAGTTCAAACATGCTTTTGAAGTGGTAGAAGCTACTATTTTTGATTATGAATCACTTATGTTTATAAAAGAGGCTTTCGAAGGAGTTATATTAGCTTTCGACTTAGTCAAATATGCCTGTGTTAGAAAAGGGTTTTAAAAGGGGTTACCGCCTTTTTATTTTAAAATGAATCTTTCGAAGGCTTTCGAAACGCATGCTGCCGTATTCAACCCTTCGAAATAAAGCTTTCGAATGGGATTGTTTCGAAACCATCTGCTTTCTTTACTTAGGAATGATGCTTTTGAAAGTAATATTTTAGCCCTAGTTCTTTTTAGACCCTTGGATATATTGAAATTTTAGGTCAAAGGTTTCGAAAGTAATGGTTTTAAATGGTTCTGAAGCTATGTTTCACAAACTTTTACTTAAACCCAATAGGTATGTTTTTAGTAAGGAATTTTAATGTTTTTGAAAAGTTTACTTTGAGTAATTAAGTGGAAGGTTTCCAATGCTTTCGAAAGGAAATTTTAAAGGGTTTTGCAAAGAGGATGTCTAAGGTCTTAATAAAGCTTTCGAAGGGTTATTTTCAATGATTTCGGAAGGTCTATTTTTAAAGGTTTCGAAAGGTATGTTTTAACCTTTCGGTCTAGTGTTTCAAGGTAAAGTAGTTAACTTATTTTATAAGGGTTGCTTCCAACGGTTTCAAAAGGGGTTGTTTAAATTTTTAAACAAAGGTTTCGAATGGTTTCCCTTGGTTGCATTTCCTAAGTCCTTTTAAGTTAAAAGGGTTTTTAACTTACTTTGGAGGGATAAATAATCCCATTAGGTTTCATCAACGTTGATTTATGTAAAATGTGTGTGTGTGTGTGTGTATTTTTATATATATATTCTTGGCTTAAGTGTTTTGAGAAAAACATAGAATATGATTTCCTTGTTTTATAAAAGTATGATTTCAGGGGTAAATCATTTGTAAAGGATGTTTACAAGAAAATAAAGTTTTTTCGGGGTAGTTAACCCTAAGATAGGAAATAAAATATGAAATGGGCAGTTAACCTTAATTTTATGACTTAGATAGTAGAAGACTAGATAGGACTAGTGTAGGGTTGCGCCATGTACTTTAGCTATCAGCCACAAGATAAAATACGCCCAAAATTCCAATGTGTAGGGCTTCTTTTAGATGGGACTAAACTGGGGTTGCACATTGAAAGAAATGTACACAATAAAGATAGGTTATTGGTGAGCCCACAAAACCATTCGGTTGGTTGCTCCTAGAAAAGAAAAAGAAAATTAAAGGCTATCTGCCCAATATTAGAAAGTTTAAGGCAGTCAGCCCAGGATTGTGTCAAACATAAGTTAGATTTTTTGGTGGTCTGGTAGGCCCGAGTCTGCCAGTGCTTAATAGTTAGCCAAGTAAAACTATAGCATGGACAGATAGTCCACTGATTAGCTGATTTTTATGCATATATATATATATATCTACTTGCTATTATTGTTTCAATCAGTTTGATTGCATGGTTCGTCGTGGTCTCACTTAATATTGAAAAACCGAGATGTAATGATATTATTCACACCAGGCTTTATGTCTAACTTGAAGTTTATATTTTTCTCCTTAAACTATCAGGTGCTCGAAACTAACTTAGGTAGACTAAGAGATGAGATTTTTCAGCTTCGGTAAGTGGACGAATAAGCTATCAAGGACATGAAGGAGGCAAAGATTATTATGTATGAACTATTTAGTTTTATATCTGCTATAAGACTGATATGTCTATTTGGTACTCTGATCATCCAAGGGAGCATCTTCGTATGTCACTCTTGGCGTAATTTGTAATAATTATATTTGATCGAAACCTGGGGATCGTTTGGGATTATGTAACCAAATATGAGATATGGTTTTGAAATGTAATGAGAATTTTTTTGAAATCTATTATTTTATTTCATATTCATGTGCTTCTAATATTGTGGATACTGCTAACATTACCATATTTTGTCACCAGAAGTTAATACTATAGATGACCGCAACATTTGTAGCGCTTAGTATCGGGCCTCAAGATAGGGGATGTAACAACTTGGTATCAGAGCGTAGGTTTATGAAAAACTTAATAACTTTCAATTTAAAATGATTTTTAAAATATAATCCTAAGGAATTAGAGAAAAGATTGGGCATGGGATAATGCTAAGTAACGTAGTTGTATTTGCTATATATAAATATACACATTATCTCTATTTTACCATTTTTCTTTTGCCATTCTCCCGTATCTTACAAAAAATCGAATGCAGATTTTATGGACGTAAGATTTGGATGCTAGAAGTGGAAGAGTTAACATTAGTGGGGGAAGCAACATAATTAGCGCAAATGCTCGACCCAATAGGAGAAACTAGGGTCGACCGGTAAATGCTAACCCAAATGCAAATGCTAATGTGGGTACTGGAATGCCGCAGTCTAATATGGGTGTTATGTATCATTTTTTCATAAACAAGACATGGGCTGGAGCTGCTGCAGTTTTATTTGGAGGAAATGCAGAAGGAGGAAATCAGGGAGCTCCAATAGTCAATAACTATGCAGTACTAAGCAGAGATCATGCTAGGCTTGGAGTAAAATCGTTTATCGTGACTGAGGACGCAATTGAAGTGGAGAATTGGTCACTTCATTGCGAAAAGATTTTTGCTGATTTAGGGCTTAATAACAAGCAATAAAGGAGACTTGCTTTTAGACAGTGACAAGGAGCAGCATGGTACTAGTGGAATAGTGTTACCGTGGCAGTTGATATGGAGACCATGACTTGGGCTAAATTCAAAAGAAGGTTTGAGGAGATGTTCATGTCATAGGTTGCTAAGCCTACTCTGCTAAGGATGTTCATGGAGTTAGAGCAGCAAGACATGACTGTGCTCGAGTATGCAACCAGGTTTGAAGAACTATCGCGGTATGGATATGCTACAATTGATACGGTTCTATAAAAAAATCAGAAGTTCATCCGCGGACCGAAATACGAGTTAGCTAAAGCAACTCTGGCATAGATCAGATAACCGTGTGATGTAGTAGTTGAAATGGCTTTGAGGCAGGAGGCGATTCTTTCTCTTAACGGCGGTAGTAAAGTGACGGAAGCTCAAAGTTGGTGGAGCCAAAAGTGGAAATTTATCCACAAGTAGGGTGCTCTAAAAAAAGAGGCTGCCAAGAATGCGAAGGCCAATGTGGTTTGTTATAAGCGTGACAAGAAGGGACACTATGCTCACGAGTGTCAGAAAGGCAAAGGGAAGAAGGCCACAGACAAGAAGGGAGTGAAGTGCGTTAACAGCGACTAGATCAGGCGTTATATAAATCAATGTCTAGAATCGGTCCAAGCGAACAGGGAAAATGTCTTTGTTTTTAGGCCATTGTCTGCTAGGCCAAACTCTGTTGAGAAGGGAAGGCTATAATGGATGGTATGCTTTTGATTCAAAGTATACTAGTTAGGATATTGTTTGATACCGATGCATCGCATTCATTTGTATCTCGATGTTTGGTTGATATGTTATGCTTAAAACCCATGTACCTGTTTACTTCCTTAAGGGTTGCAAATTCGTTAGGAGGTTATGCAACTCTGGGAATGAGATGCGACCAGTTAGAAAATTATTTGTTAGGTCATAAGTTTACATGTAGTTTGTATGTTTCCGATTTTGTAGATTTCAAAATCATTTTGGGTATGGATTGATTGGGTAAATATGAGGCTAGAATTTTTTTCCAAGACAGGAAAATATCGCTAAGACACCCTAATAGTCATGACCGAATTATATTTTCAGTGGAGAATTCTTACGGAGGGCTTATGCTTTGTTTAGTGCTATGGAAGTAGAAGAAGATTATGTTAGGTTTGAGTAGCAAGAGAATTCATAGATGTATTGAGCCGGTTATAGGATTACAATCGAAATGAGCTATTGAGTTTTAGATATATTTAGTACCAGGAGAAGAATTGTTAAGTAGACCACGAAGCAGGATGACACCGACAAAGATGATGGAATTAAAGGTGTAGCTAGAGAATTTAGAAAGGAAATTTTTTATTAGACCAAGCAGTTCGCCTTAGGGAGCAGCCGCGGTGTTTATGAAGAAACCCAAATGGGTCGTTATGGTTATATATCGACTATCGTAAGTTGAACGAGAAGACGATCAAGAATAGTTATCCTTTTCCAAGAATCGATGATCTATTTAATCAGTTATGTGGGGTTAGAGTGTTTTCCCTATTGGATTTGACGACAGGGATCCATCTGTTAAAGGTGGCAGAGGACAATATTCCATTGACAGCATTTCGGACTAGGTATGATTCGTATGAATGGTTAGTAATGTCATTCAGGTTAACAAATGCATGGGCCTTCTTAGTGGAATTGATGAATCGACTTTTTCGAGAGCACTTTGATAGGTTTGTTTTGGTATTTATAGATGATATTTTAGTATACTCTAAGGATGAAATGGAGCATGAGGATCATCTTAGAGTAGTGCTTGATACTCTAAGGCAGCATCGGCTGAAAGAGAAATTTTCCAAGGTCATTTTGGAGGACGAGTTTAAGTTTCTTGGTCATGTGGTTTCAAAGAAGGGATTGTCGATCAATCCAGATAAAATCAAAGCTGTTAATAACCGGATGAGTCGAGAGACGGTAAATGAGATTAGATGCTTTCTTGGACTTGCTGTCTTTTATAGGAGATTAATTAATGATTTCTCGTAGATAGCAGCACCTTTGACTAAGTTAACCAGGAAAGATGCGAAGTTTATTTGGTCTGACAAATGTGAGGAAACATTCCTTAAGTTAAAGCATTTGTTGACCAACGCACCTGTGTTAATGGTTCCAGATGGAAACCAAGGGTTGGTAGTGTATACCAATGCATGCGGAACCAGATTAGGAGCTGTGTTGATGCAAAAGGGTAAAGTCATTGCTTGCGCTTCATGATAGCTTAGACCGCATGAACTGAGATATTCTACTCATGATTTGGAGTTGGTTGCAGTGATCTTCGCATTGAAGATATGGAGACATTATCTCTTAGGGGAGAGATTTGAGCTATATATAGATCATAAGTCCTTAAGGTTTTTATTCTCTCAGATGGAGTCTAATATGAGACAGCAGAGGTATTTGGAGTTTTTAATTGCTTATGATTTTGGTGTAGAGTACACCCTTAGGAAAGGAAATAATGTAATAGATGCTCTTAGTAGAAGATATTAGAATGTGGTGTTATCTATGTTGGCAAAATGAAAAGACTTAGAAGCTTTGACTTCTTGTAGTGTGCAGTGAAGATCAGTTGTTAGTTCTAGTCAGAGCACTGCCATGTTGTCGTGTTTGAAAGTTCGACCCGTACTGATCGAAAGGATTGCTTCTAAGAAGAAAAAGGATCCATTATTAGCCGAGAAGATTAGAAAGCTTGAGGTTGGGTAGGAAATCAATGATCTAAAGTATTTCAGTCTTGACCTAAAGGGATGATTGAGAAAGAAGGGACAATTGTGTGTTCCGAATGTTGATGACCTAAGGAAAGATATTCTTAGGGAATGTCATCGATCTAAATTTACGATTCATCCTGGAGGAACCAAGATGTACCAGGATATAAAAAGAAGTTTCTTCTGGGAAGGCATGAAGAGAGATGTAGGTTTATTGGTGAAGCAGTGTTTGAATTGTCAATAGATAAAAGCTGAACATCAAAAACTAAGTCGGTTACTTCAGCCTTTAGATGTTCCATTATGGAAATGGGATTCTATCTAAATGGATTTTATATGTGGGGTTCCATGATCAAATCGAGGAAATGAAAGTATGTGGGTTATGTTGGAAAGATTGACCGAGAGAGTCCATTTCATTCCAGTTAAATCAATTAGGACAGCACCTATTTTGGCTAAATTATTCTGAAGAATATAGTTAGACTGCGTGGACTTCATAGCAATATAGTAAATGATAGAGATTCCCTATTCACTAGGGAGTTTTGGAAGAGCCTACTGGAGACTTTGGGTACCAAGCTTAAGATGAGTACCGCTTACCATCCACAAATAAATGAGCAAGTGGAAAGAGTTAACAAAGTCTTAGAGGATTTGTTAAGTGCTTGCATGCTTGACTTTGGAGGATAGTGGACATACAATCTACACTTAGTCGAGTTTTCATATAACAATGGTTATTGGGCTAGTATAGGGATGGCACTATTTGAAGCTATGTATGGAAGGCAATGCAAATCTCTCGTTTGTTCGTTAGAGACTGAGGATAGGTTGGTTATTTATCTAGATTTGGTTATGGAGGCTACAGAAAAGATTGAGTTCGTTCGAGCTAGAATGAAGGAAGCTCAGTCTAGGCAGAAGAGCTATGCTGATATAAGATGGAAAGACTTAGAGTTCTCGGTTGGAGATCATGTTTTCATCAAGGTATCAACGATGAAAGGTGTGATTAGGTTTGGAAAATCAGGAAAGTTGGCACCGAGGTTCGTTGGACCATTTTCTATTATAAAAGGTTTGAGAAACTCGCATATAGAGTAGAGTTATCAAGTAGTTTAGCAAGAGTCCCCAATTTTTTTTCATATTTCTCTAAGGAAGTGTATTCGAGATCTAGAATCCACTATAGCACCAATTGTGTTAGATGACTTAGTAGTGGAACTGAATTTTACTATAGTTAGAAAATCAATTTGTATAGTCATGAGAGATGAGAAAAGAGAAAGGAACATGACAGTCATATTAGTTAAAGTCCAATGGAGTGAAATGAGAGAGACTGTACACGGAAAACTTAGAGCAGGATTAGAGCTACCTATCCTGACTTGTTATATAGTATATTTACCGTTATAATAGATTGTTATGAGTAACTTATCGTAATTTTAAGGACGAAGTTCTTTAAGGAGGGGAGTCTGTAACCCGCCTAATTTTAATAACATTATTCAAGAGATTTAATTAGATAAATTAAATAGAATAATGTGAAGATTAAAGTGGTTAAGAGAGTGAGATTTGTACAATTATAAGGTAGTCGTGCCTTAAGTAGTATAAATAATGGAAAATTCAAAATGAATTAAGAAGGGGTAAAAAGATAAGGGAAAAATAGGAATAGGTTACGTAATATATTTTACACCCCTATCTCATTCCCATTTACAATGATCATACACAAAACTAAACATAGAGCTTAGGCGGCCACTATTAGAAGGAAATAAAAGGAAAATAAACAAGAAAGCAAGTGGGATGCTTAAGCATATTAATCCAAGAGCAAATCTCAACCTCCTTAACAATAAGCTAAGGTGAATAATAATTCTCACATCTAGTTTTTATTATTTAGTCAAGATCCGAATTGGTTTTGCAAATTATATGCAACAATTTATTTGTTTAAATGAATATATATATGTTTATTGATGAATTATGATGCTTCATATCGATTATATGACAAGTTTTGATTTGGAAAACCTATTAAATGACATACTTATGACATGCGTTTTCGATATAAGGTCAAAAAATTGTTTTAGAAACGGGTTTCAAGTTTCATAAATTTCTAAGTTAATGTGGAATTATTATGAATTTTCTAGGAAAGAAAATGGTTAAATTGGAATTAAGTTATTTTCGGCAAACATATGATACCCTTGAGTCTGAAATTTAAATATGTAAGAAACCATATCAAAAATGATTTATAGGAATTTTTGGAGGGATTTCCTAAGTATTTTGTTGTGGATATAAAATTATTTAAGGTATGGGACTAAAATGTTTTATATGCTTCTAAACGGAGAAGGGGCTAGTTTGCTATATGTTCTTAATTGTTAATTTCTGAATTCAGCAACACTTTTAGAAAAAGATTTTGAAATAATTTTGCAAACAATTATATGTTGACAAATAAGGCTAGTTGTTGGAAAGATATTACTTTAAAAGGCTAATAATCAGTTTTGCAAAGAATTACTGCTTCGCTACTTGCAACAGCTACCTGTCGACCCCATACTTCCGCCCAACCAAGTTGAGACCAATATACGTGGTATCAGTGCCTTAGTACGTAGTGGATTGGAGTTAGGCGGACGATATAGAGTCAAAGTATGCTTTCGAAGGGATAGAAGCTCCTATTTTTAACAACGAATCACTCATGTTTATAAAGGAGGCTTTTGAAGGAGTCATATTAGCTTTCGACTTAGTCAAGATATGCTTTTTTTTTTAGAAAAAGGCTTTCACAAGGGGTAACCGCCTTTTTATTTTAAAATGAAGCTTTCGAAATGGTTTGAAACTTATGCCGTCGGATTCAATCCTTCGAAGAAATGCTTTGGAAAGGGGTGCTTTTGAAACCATCTACTTTCTTTACTTAGGAATGATGCTTTCGAAAACAATACTTTCACCCCAATTATTTTAGGAACCTAAGATATATAGAAAGTTAAACTCAAAGGTTTTTAAATGAATGGTTTTAAATGGTTTGGAGCTATATTCCACAAACTTTTACTTAGACTCAATACTTTCGAAAGGTATGTTTTAAATGAGGAATTTAATGGTTTTTGAAATGTTTACTGTGAGTAATTAAGTGGAAGATTTCCAATGCTTTCAAAAGACAAGTTTAATGGGTTTTGAGAAGAGGATGTTGAAGATTTTAATAAACCTTTCGAAGGGATATTTTCAATGATTTCGAAAAGTCTATTTTTAAAGTTTTCAAAAGATATGTTTTGACCTTTCGGCCTAGTGTTTCAAGGTAAAGTATTTAACTTATTTTTGGAAGGGGTACTTTCAATGGTTTCGAAAGAGGTTGTTTAAAGCTTTAAACAAATGTTTCGAATGGTTTCCCTTGGTTGCGTAGCCTGAGATCTTTTAAGTTAAAATGGTTTTTAACCTGCTTTGGAAGGATAGATAATCCTATTAGACTTCATCAACTTTGTTTTGTGTAAAGTGTGTGTGTATATTTATATGGCTTAAATATTTAAGAAAAGCATAATGTATGATTTCCTTGTTTTATAAAAAGTATGATTTCAGGGGTAAATCATTTGTAAAGGATGTTTATAAGGAAATAAAGCTTTGACAAGGTAGTTAACACTAAGAAAGGAAATAAATTATGAAAAGGGTGGTTAACCATAAGTTTATGACTCAGATAGTAGAAGACCAAATAGGACTAGTGTAGTACCCGAATTCTAGTGGGTCCGGTTTTTTGCAAAAATGCTGAAATTCAAGCCCACTGAAGCCCGAGTTGGGTTTCTAGTATCCTGCAATTAGGAAAAGGCAAATATATCAGAGCTTGGATAAATATCTCACGGCGGAACTAACTAAAATATAATAGTAAGTAAATACTCACTAATATAATAACACTTTCTAAACAACTATCTGAAAGCTGGAAAGTCTCTGACATCTACCTAACTTGTAGGACGTTATGAGGAGGGGGTCGGAACTAAGTACTGGTGAATGGAAAAATTATACAATTCTAAGCTTAATTCTACATACACCATTTTATTTCCATTTACTGTTATATTAGGTTCATTGGGTTTATAATACTCTCACCTCTGTGCGTGAATCGTGCCCACCTACTCCCTAGTAGATTAAAACCTAATAACTGATATATATGCAGTTGTATGCCCAATGACCGCATTGGTCCTAGGTACCACCCATAGTACCTTCCATACCTTCCTCGCAAAGGACTCCATTTTCTTGCTTCTGTGGCGTTCTGTAACCAAATCTATAAAGGACTTCCTCATAAGGCCTACAATAGAGATGTTCCGTCGTCTACTATGAAAACGTAAAACTGCATCCGCACTAGTTTATACTAATGCTTGGACATCTATAATTTATCACCCAGTGCGTACCTGGAGAACTATACATAATTATTCTGTCTACTCCCTGAATCCTGCTTAACAAGGTCTACCTTGTATGGAACTTAGTTGGGGATTTTCTATTTCTATGAAGGACTGCCTTATTAGGCCTACACTATAGATATTCCATTTGGTCTCTCCCTTTTCTTATCATGGCTATGGCCCCACGCAGTCATCCCTCAACTGATCGAAAGACCTCTAAAGAGCTAGGTGGTTGTGCCCTACTGCAAACAATCTAAACATCCTATTGGCTGCACCCCTCATCTAATGTCTCAATAGTGAAAGAATCATTGGACTGATGGTTTAACTCTAGTCTTTCCCAAACTCGCTTCTTGGTTTTGATGCTGACCCGATATCTGCATGCGACTATCCTTTTGAGTCCAGCCCAGTATAACTTACTTGCAATTACTAGGACATACGAATATCCTACTCCAAACATTAACCCTTTCTGACTGCCTACAATTGTCTTGCCATGCAAAAAGCAGTCAAGGCATACACTTTTGATGCAACACCTACAGACCTGCCTCTAGAGGACTGCTATACTATTCCTACCCCAGAGGGCCATCTTAGAGTACCCTCATGTCCCGTTGAAGTCTCGTACTTCCTTCTAGCCCAAAATAACTAAGTTGGACGTGCTTCTTGTGTGCTAAAATCTATGATGAACAGCTTCGTTTGGCTCTTCATCCTTTGGGATGCTCCAAACGCATTTCACATTTTTATTAGACCCTAAGTCTAATCTTTCATTTTGCATTTAATTTACTTTTCTTATTCAGTTGCCAACTTATTTACCCTAATTAGCATAAGCTTGTCCAGCCTGACATAACTATTGTGAGACCATCAACTCCTAATTGAAAGGGAATGTTGTTGGTACGGGCCACTTCTATTATCTTGCTTATTAACTTAATCCAAGATATAAGTTTTTTAAAATAAGCCTCTTTTGTTATTTCTGCTCTATTTGCTTATTAACTTAATTTAAGTCTTAAAATAAGCCTTTTCTGTTCTTTCTACTTAATTAAACCTGTGTTATAATTTTACTTGCGAATGTCATTTTATTCTCTATTATAACCTGTATATTATAAATATAATTACAAGTGTCTTTTTTCTATTCTAATCTATCTTCTTTTATTATGATATTGAATTCTCTTATATTATATGATAATCTTGGTTTGGGACTATGTCTGACTGTCATGAATTTACTTATCATAATAAATGCTTTGCTTTTATTCGATTATCTACGCAGCAAATGCAGATCTAGTTGCATTTTTGTCCATAGCTTCTAATCTTGTCTAATAATTAACTCGATTCCTTCTTTAATTCCTTTAATTCTTCACTTCATTTTCTCATATTCTAGAAAGTAGTTCTATTCTATTTGGTTGGTTACAAAAAGCTGTGCTAAAATTCCATTTCCGTGTTTTAATACTAAATAATGCTATAATCAATAATCCGTAACTGCAATATATTTATTTCATTATTTCTTTACTTATTGGATAGTGCAAAATATAGTAATTTCTCTATTTTACCCTAATTCACCTTTTCTTCTTTTTATTCTTGCAAATACATTTATTGTTATCTTTCAAATACTAAATTATTGAAATGTATTCTCTTTTCTAGACCAACCAATTAATTTATAACTTACTTCCAAATCAAGTCATTAGATTCTCCCTTTTTATTTATTTTTCCCCGTTTTAGCATATTTACTACAAATTTTTATTTTTCTCTTTTTATTTCAGCTTTTTTTTATTTTACATCTAATTTCTGCGAATCTAGTGTTCTTTTATCTTAGTCCGTATTTATGAATCCTTCTCTTTACTATTTTATTCCGTAAAAAGGAATAAAAAGAAGCTAACAGTTACAGACTAAATTTCGACTTTAAAATAGATGTAAATAACTGTAAATTTCATACTTTTAGGCTTCTGTCTTTCTCTAACTATCAAGCCTAATATTAATTAAATATAAGCTCTCTTATACAATTTATAGTCTTAGCATAACTAACTAGTAGAATTGATTACTGAAATAAATGCTGAATAAAATTATTCAATGGGAATCTAACGATAATATATCATAAACGTAAGGGATATATAATTAAATCCACTCACCTGCCGTCCTTAGCTTTAAATCTCTATCTTCTAAATTTATTACACCGTTCTACAACTTCTCTCCTTTAATTTGTTGCAATTTCCCTATTTTGTTCACATATATTTTATTTGGTGAAGATTTGTGCGAAATAGGAGAAAAGAATTAAGAAAAGGCCATTGTTTACTGTAAGAGAGGGATAAAGAAAGTGACGACTGATGGAATGAATTACATTATGTTCTCTCTTCCCACCAATTATCTAATTAATCCTCTACTAAATTGATCCTTCAATTAATTTTTAAGCGCAGCAATATACTACCTATATGTACACATTCAAATGTAGGTCAACTATTATGTCTTTTCCTTATTAATTGACATTTTCTACTGATTATGCAACATTCCTAATTAATAGCCCCATTAATAGATTAACATGTCACCTCTATTGGTTAATTTCCCTAATTAATATTTTACTCATTGTAATGTTTCATTAATTGGCATGTCAATTAATTTCACCATTCAAATAATAAATATATTTAATATGCATATTTTTTTATATCCAGATTTGAATTTGAACATTTATTTGTCACACTTATATGTAAACCTCTTTAAATTGAGGGATCTTATATACATACATACATACATACGTACGTACGTACATACATACATACATACGTACGTACATATATATACATATATATATATATATATATATATATATATATATATAGACACACTCGTTATATATTAATCCCCGATATTAATTCACATATTAATTAATTGCACTTTTTAGCAGATTCTATTTGCAATGTTAATTATTCCCCTTATTTCCCCTCTTGCATCTAATTATCTTAATAATTTACATTCATTACAAACATAATAAATTTATTACTAATTTTATAAATATCCTATGAATTAATTGCAAATGTTTATAATTGACAAAATTTCCATATTTGCATATGTAATTATTTCCGACGCTAAAACTTCAAATGGCTATAACTTCTCTGTTTGAAGCCCATTCACAAAACATTGTATATGGAAGTTGATCAGAAAATTGCCATGAACACAATAGTATAAGTTCCATGGTCAAATTCCAATATTCGCAAAAGTTCATTTTTCATTGTTTTCATAGTTATCAATTAAATTTATTTTAATTTAACTGTCAATAAAATGTGGGGTGTTACATTCTCCCACCCTTTAGAAAATTTTGCCTCTGAAATTTGACAATGGTAAAATTATGTAATTTTTCGCATCAATCACATCCTTTTTGTGTACATCCAATTTTGCGACCATCTGTGTTCTTGTGCAAAAGTGTTATTCAATAAAAAGTATATCCATGTATATGAATTAATAAATGTATCTCCTATATGAATGCTTTCCTTCTTTAAAAATTTACTAAAAATATGATTCACACACCCTAAATTTACTTGCAATTCTATATGAATGCAATCTTTTGAAAACTCAAAACATTTTTCATCCATTTTTTCCAACACTCCATTTGAATAGGGGCGTAGTTCAATGAAATTTTCATCCAAATCCTGCCACACAACTTTTAATATCCGAATTATAGAAAAATCTCATTTTTCGAACTCGATTTCTTATGCCAGAAAGAAGGTGGAAAATGAAAAAACTCTATATTTCTCCGTTTTTCTTTTTCGCATATCTTTCTCCGTACTTGGAATTTAGGCTACTAAAATTCCCTATTTGCTTTCTCAAGCATAGCTTTCATAAGGAATATTTTTCTTTTCAAACATTTTCACATGCTTAATTTATGGGAAAGATGTATTTTTATTTTGAAATTCTCATTTATTTCTATTGACGTTTCTGTTGCTCTCTTTAGATCTTACTGCTTTTCTTTTAATTACCTTATACCTGCTTTTACTCTTCTTTTAATACAGCAACTAAACACAACTATCATCTAGGGCAAGAAGGTTTAGGACCATGCCCACTCTAACACAAAAAAGGTCCTATTTTAGGAATCCAAGTAACTCATATGCTCCTTCTGCCACCTATTTCTTATTACCAACTTTCACTATATTTCTTACGACGAATATGATCTATTCATTTCTTCTATTCCATGCTCAAAAAGGAATAACTAAGTCTCATTTACTACAATGGATTAGGATTTCAATCCATGCGATCTCTATTTAAAATGGCAATTAAGCTTAGGGAAATTCTCTCTTTAGCTTTCATTTTTCTTCCAACTGAGCTCTACCAATCCCAACACTTGTGTCTTACTATCTCACTAATATCACTTCACTATTCTTCTATAGTCTACATACATGAAGCAACATTTCTAGGTTTTCACTAGTGCCCTATACACCTTACGGGAACTTTTATTATTACTACTAGGAGTAATTACTGCTATAGCCTTATATATTTCCTGTTACACCTAGAAAATGATTCCTATCTACTCCATATTTAAAGCTCTAATTTGGTTTGGTATTTATCATTTTTCTTCAAAAATTAAAACTCTAATTTTCTAAAACATCAAATCCTAAAATTCTTGCCTTTGAAAGTGTTATTTTGAAGTTTTTTGTTAAATTCAAAGGTACTCGTTTACTTAAAATTTATCTTTTCAAAAACTTGTTTTCTTTTCCACCAAACCATCTTTCTTAAAAACATATCATGTTTGTTCTTAATTTTTTTTTTCTTGACTTAAAAAATGTCCTCACATGTTCTCAAAATATTTTATTTTCATAGATTTTCAAATTTACTAAAACTGGAGTAGATAAGTACAATTTTTTATCAAAATTTCCTTAACGTTCTCTACTCTTCCAATTACTTAAACTTGGAGGAGTTTGTGTGATGACCCACAATATGCACCCTTTGAATCCGACAATAAACCATACATGTCCGAACCAAAGTGCACCGATTATAGATAATCATGGGAAAGAAAAGAGAGGGTGAGAAGAAAGAGAGAAGAAAGAAGAAGAGGAGAAGAAAAAGAGAGAGAACCAAAACCAAAGTAATACAGAATCTCACATCGTAGTGGAATAACATATAATATAGATCAATAATCTTTCCAAAGAGGAACTACAATATACATAAGTCAATATCAGAGTACACAATAAATAATCATCAGCTTAGGAAGTTATAATACCATGTCATGCTGACAATCTGCAACAACTATGCAAAGCAATGCGGCAAAATAATAAACAGATACATGTATACGACATGAAGATATCCAACTCGCCTATTGAAGCTCCAAAAGCACCAAATCTGAAACCGTAAATATACTCGGTCTGACCCAAGCATTGAAAGGGGAGAATGCTCGGATTAGTCTGGTAAACCCGCGTGAGAAAAACACATCTCAACTGAATTTTAAAGTTATCAAAACTTTTCTTTTCAAAACAAAATGTCTCGTAAGACATGTCCATACATAAACATGGACATGCTTTTACCTTACAATAAGCAAAACACTTTATATCAAATCATTCTATATTGTAATAGTGTCTATTGCACAAATAATATTAATATATCCGAAATGGTTACCCATATATCATTTCGGGGCTATTGATTACGCCGACAAAAAAAATCGTAATTTCGTAGTGGAGTTTGTATTCCATACAAATGACTAGGTGAAGGAACTACCTTTCTGAAAACTCGGTACACCCCTATAGAGATGTACCTAGGGTCGAGATACTCAGCGCCTAAATCAACACAAGACAGGCCTACCTCTTCCAGGATACTACCGAATATTTCATCACTCTGGTCGTTACCGACCTAAAATCTGTGGCCACAAGCAGACAAAACAATAATCAAATACACAATGTCATAGCGAGTAAAGATATATCTAGAAGAGTGATGACATCTCCTAATGGGAGCGGCCAATTTTAGCCCTGTTGCTTCTATCCATGTTTCTTTCATTTTTCGAGAAGTAACGCCAAAGAGGTATCGATTACCTTTCACATATCACAAATCACATCACTTCGAATGCCACATTTCCATTTCTAATGATTACTAATTTCCTTCCACAAAAATATAACCCTTGAGCTCATACGTCTTAAGGAGGGTGTTAAGCTAAGAGAAGTTTCCTTCTCCACCACCACTCATATACATTTGTAAAAACCAATGTACGTAACCATAGAAATGTAATGTTAGACACTCGTTTATACATGTTATCCAGGAACAGGACAAACCAAAGGTACTTTCCTACCACATCCTATAAGGAAATCCCTAGGATTAGTAGTGAATAGTCCTTGCATTGGATATTTCATAACGAAGAGACTGCTGCTACTGGATGTATATTGGTATTTTAACCTCAAACGATCAACAAGCAGTCCTTCACTACGAAAATCTTAAATATCAATATCATCGTCCAACCTGCATAATCGTCGTACAAATGTTAGTCCGTAGTGGTTTTCAGATAAAGCTGATCCCGGTATCTTTGCACCAACAATGGAAAAGCGTTTCTGAACCTCACACAGAAACTAAGTCTCATAGACTTATCACGTATCCAACTTTCAACTTGCTATCCTTCAGCCAAGAAGGAAGCTCGATAGATTGGAGTAATCACTCCGCAATACACGAATCAACATTCTCAACCCAAACGATAACCAAGCCTACACAGTCAGTTACGTACTAAGTGTACGACTAATTAGTTTTCACATCAAGTTGAGGAACTAAAATGGACAATACCGCTAGTCGATTATTTAACTATCAAAGCAGCAAATAAAATGAGCACTTAAATAATCCCTGGGCTTGATTTTTATTAATCATTTGTAATTCAAAACACTTCCCAATTATTCACTTCAAAATATATTTTAAAAAGATAATATTCACTATCATTTTACTTATTGGATATTTGAAAAAAAATTCATATACTTATTTCAATGATAAGTAAATTTGTAAAATCATCTTGTTTTCAAACCATTTAAATTCCCATTTTATAGTATCACTATCCAACACATCCATTTTATTTAAAGGATTATTCACTGTCCAAAATCGTGAATATAATTCACTCACCAAATCCATTACTTCTACACATTTAATTTAAAGGATTATTCACTGTCCAAAATTGTGGATATAATTCCTTTACAAAATTCATTACTTTTATACATTTAATTTAAAGGATCATCCACTGTCCAAAACCGTGAATGTAATTCCTTTAATAAATTTACATATTTAACTTATCAAATTAAATTGATTTCACATTTGTAAAATAGTGTTTACGAATTCTATTTATAATTTATAAACATTTCCAAATATAAAATTCCTTTTTACTAAATTTCCATTTCTATCTCATTTATAAGTCAAAATCCAATTATAAGTCAATTTACTTATAAATATCTTTTATTTGCAATTTCATTTATTTCAAATTTATTATTTATAAAATCCATTATAAATTCATTTCTAAAATTCAATCGCAAATCCGTATACAAATTTGATTACAATTCCATTTCTAAAATACTTTTATTATTCCATTACTTTTATTTATAAAATATCAATTTATAAATCTTACATATAGACCATTTATAATAACCATAACTTTTATTTTTATAACATAAACTATAACTTTTATTTATTTAAATGAATCCATTTCTTCAAAAATTTGAAAATTATATATTTTCAAAATCCCATTGAAATCCTTTTTAAATTGAAAATACCATTTTAATAATTTAAATTTCCAAAATATGGCCCGATACTGCAAAAGTACTAGACAAAGGGATTCACATCAAGCATATCAATCATGGCATACAAACATCGTATATCACATGATAACAACATATATAACAATATCTGTAAAAAAATTAACAACTGTGAGGAATCTAGCTGGATCCCTCCAACTTGTCACCTGCAACAAATATACATATTAGAAAATATGTACAATGTCCACTTCAAGGCGGACACGCGTACAAAGGGTCATCCGCTCATACACGAGAACGTATAGTGTCTCATCCGCTAAATTATGTAGGATTATATCCAAACCAACTAATATATATATAATATATCATATATCATCCAAACAATCATCAATCATTAAAAATAAATTTATTCTCACTTGTATAAAAATATAAGCGAGTCAGAGAGAGTGAGTTGTACTCACCTTGGTTGCAGTCATCACGATAGCGAGTTATTTTGATTAAAATTAAACGAGCGTTTAATTTTAATCAAAATTTTCACTAACTACAAACCACCCAAACTAGCTCTAAAATATAGTGCTCGTCAATAGAATCCAGCGCCGCTTGTTTCGTGCGAAACACACCTCATATGAAATAGATATAAATTTTTAAAAATTACATGATTTATATATAATTAATTACAAATTTCATTTAAACCATGATAGAGTCTGGGCCATCCAAATTTTCTCAGGGAATCACGGCCTCTATTTCTTTCTTCCTCCTCCCTCATCATATGTGGGAAACCTATCACACGTGCATATTTTGTAACGACCCATAATTTTCGATGGCTTAAGTTAGTTAATTTAATAAGATTTTGATAATTAAATTTTAAAGAAATAAAAATTAGGGATTTTGTATTGTAATAAATACTAAAATGAAATGTAACAATGATTGTTAAAGCTAATTATTGATAAATTGAATGAAATTACAATAAATTGAAATAATGTAAATGCTATAACTTGGTTATAAATTTAATGTAATAAAATAAATGTAAATATTGAATTTATGAATGAGATAAAATATAATGAATGGTTATTGAGTAAAACCCTGGTTATAAGAAGTTATAACATTGGTCTGTAAACAATAAACTTATAAATGTAGTTAAAAGTAAATAGTGACAATTAGTATGTGTTACCTGTTTATTTAATCTATTAGATTGAAATGAGAAATCAATTTTTAATAAATGTAAATTAATGTTATATTAATGTGAAATGTAATATAATATTTAGAAGTTGTTAAATTAGAGTATATTAAGGAATGAAAGGTAACACAAAGGTTAACTGGGTTTATAGAGTAGTAATGGACTTAATAAATAGATTGAAATTGAATCAAATCAATTTATTGAAATTCAATTCATAATAAATAGATTTATTGTAGTAAATGAAATTAGAAATTATTAATGCACTAAGATATATACCAATGGAAATTATATCCATAAGGTGATAATTGATTTAATAACAGGATTGGAAAATAAACGGATTTATTGAAATTTCAATTGATAATTAATTAATTTACTGAAATGGAAGTTAAATACTGTAATTGGTAAATTAATTCACTTTGAATTGATATCTAAGTTGTTTAAAGTATTGTAATTGTTTAAGAAATCAAAAATGATAAAATTTGTTAATTGTGGAATTGAAAATGAAAACTTGATTTAATCAATTTAATTTTAATTTATTTAATTAACCTGAAAAATAGCCATTTCGGAAACTTTCTCGAATTTCGACGAAACTATTTTCATCGGATCCATAATAGTGAATTATTGTAGGGTTTCAAGATTTGTAGCGATCGAACTGGTCATTTGATCGTACGGTCTCGAAATACCTAGAAATCAATTTAATTGAAATCAATTGAAATCAATTTGAAATAAGCTGATTTTAATATAACTTCTCCATACGATGGAATTAGGACTAGGAACCTATTCCATTGGGTTTAAAATTATCAAAACATTTACTTTGATATATGGTTTGATCCATTTTCGTTCTGGAGACAGAACGGGCTTTTTGGGTTATTCGTCGTTCAACCATCCAAACCAATCAAGCTCATTCATTTCTATTGGATTTTGCTTATATACATGTCGTTATAAACCCTAGGTCATTTCTTATTCCTCATTTCTATACGTACAATTCCATTTGCTCCTCCTCATTCCAATGGCTGCAAATTCAAATCAAAAATCAAATTGAAAATTTAACTCCTCCAAACTATATCGAATTATATATCAATTTGAAGCTCTCGATGAGCGCATTTCAGATATGTAATTTGTTTAGTCTGAACCTCTGTCTGACCAGAAGTTGAAGAATATATTTCGTCTGTTCATCGCGTCGTGATGAATTGTAACCGATCGTCAAATCGTCTGATGGGTTCTGTAGAGGGGGCCGAGTGTAGTTTATTGGTATGGTCATGGGTGAAATCAACGGCTAAATTATCGGCCATAATTGGTTAGATTTTTGTTAAAGAGGAGACGGCCGGCAAATTTTGTTCGTCTTTCGTCGATTCGTGGCGTCGCGATGGACCACGTAGCCTTGGGTGGTGCACTTGGCACGGTGATGATAGGGGCGAGGATTTTGGGCGACGTCGGTGTAGATCGCGGCGCTAGGGTACCTTCCGTTTCGTGTATGAATGGGTAGCGCGATTTGGATAAGGAACGAAGATGAACGTTGACGTGGCTTTGTATATTTGTTAATATATTTTCATTTTAAATTTAGATTTCAATCTTCTAATGCGTATAACTTTCGCATACGAGGTCTTTTTTATGCGCGGTTTCTTGCGTTCGGATCATATCGAAATTCCAAACATTTTGGCACGGGTTTGGACGGATTCTATGACTATTAGAATTTCGGGTTTTAAATTGGATTTAAATTAAAAGGTGAGTGTTTTAACCCATACACAACTTCTAAAATTCTTATGTTTGTTAAATTAAATTTATGATGTGATTAGGAATTTATTTATGAGTGTTTGGTATATCTTTTTCATCATCTCAGTTTATTTGAATTAAATCGTTACTTAATATATTATTGAATATAAACTGCCTGTAAATACCTGTTATAAATGATCAGTTCTATATTGATATTTATTTATTGTTTTGGATGATGATTGTGATGGATGCTAATTGTTGATATTGGATGAATGGATGTTGTATTTTATATCGGTTATAAACCGCAAGTTCGTTATGGATTTTTATTTGTTTCGAGATCGCAGTTTGAAATGATATACAACCATAAATTGTTTAAATTGCGGATTGAAATGATACATATCCGTTTCACTTGACCTTTTGGTAGAGAATTATATACAAAACCAGATTGGTTAAATTAAATGATTTTAGAATCCTCGATTTTTGAATGTAATTAGATGATTTTTGAAATGGAAATTTGATTTATGTAAATTGAATTTATTATTGGAAAATCAAGGTTGTGTCGAAATGTGAATTGGTTAAAAAGGGAATTGATTTAAGAAATTAAATTGGAAGTTTAAAATTAAACTTTTTTCGTAAATGAAATTCTATCGAAATTGAGTTATCGAATTTGTTTGAAAATAAATTTGAAATATTTTGAAATTGGAGTAATCTGCATTGATATTTTGAACATGGATCGAAACGACATGAAATTCGATAGTTTATTGAAATTTGGTTTGTCGGTTTGGAAATTTGAAATGGTCCAAATATGTTGAAACGAAATGAATAATTTAATTGGATATTAATTTCCAATTCATATTTTAATATAAACTATTTTTAAAAATATATTATTTTATAATTCCTAATTTTTAAGATTTTCAAATTTATTAAACTGTTTAACTAATATTAACTATATGAATTATTTTAATATATTTTAAACCAATTTAATTTATTTTAAACTACTTAACATATTTTAATTTATTTTAAATCTAATCAATCCATTTTAAAGCCATTAATCCTATTTTAATTATATTTAATCTATTTTAAATCTATATTTATTATTTATAACTATTTAAACTATTTTCTTTCGCATTGCAAACCAAGTAAAATGGATGGGTTTATATTCAAAATTCTCGATTTTTAAAGTGCATATGGTTAATGATGTCATAACCTAAGTTGGGATTTAAAAGTTATAACTAATTGAATATGACGATTTTGGAGTAAGGATTTTAGCTAATTTGGAAGTATGATTTTTGAAAGAAATCATGATTTTGGAAATGATAATGATTTGAAGGTGATATAGTTTTGAAAACACGATATTCAGATATAAATTATGAATTTGACTTGAAAGGAAATATAATTATCGAACTATGATTTCAAAGGCGAATATGATTTCGAAAGTAAGTAATGATTTCGAAAGTGATATGGTTTGAATTGAATATGATATTTTGATATCAGTTATGAAATGATTTTTGAAATGTAAAAGAACCATCCGGTGTGCAATAAGTGAGTGGTTGCCAAAGAGACCTGGATCGGATGTTGTCATACCCTCTGCCAATACCGAAAACCACTTTGAAAACTGTGTACGCGGTGGAGATTCCAAAATTAAATAGGATGATGGCGATGATCTAAAGGTATATTTAAGTGGACCTAACTCCCATGAGTTAGCATAAGGTGGCTAAAATAGAAGCGATTTCGGGACAAGTGAGGTAGCCCCTCCAATCGGCACATTCCATCGATACTATATTCTGACTTTTGATTTATTTGGTGGCCACTCTTAAATTTTTATTCGGGAGTGTGGTTCGAGTTGGGCGGTAGTGGCGGCTATGCGGTTACCAACAGTCCGGATGCGTAATTGGTATACCTACCATGGCATTGCCTAATTGTGCCGTGTCACCTACCCTAGCGCGCCTTCTACGAGTTTGTTTTATGTCGTACCTGTAGGGTATCTTCTGGTGGCTCCAGTTTACGGAGAGTTACGGTACTGTATAGACTATTGCCATCTAAAAATGTGTTAAGGTGGGAACGTAAAGCCTTAACGCTATTTTTAAATAGTATACTTTACTTTAGACATTATTATAATAGCTATTACGACATAGTAGATAGTTTAACGGATCCTTAGGAGATGTGAATCCCGAACATCTCTTAAGTTATTGCACTCACGTTAGAAACTGGATAGGAGATGTCAAACCCCGTAAACATCTCAGACGCCGTCACATGCATATTTACCGTTGATTACAATTGCTGCCAATTCGCTTCCCCCGTAACGATCTTGACCATTGGATTTGTAGAGCTTGGCGAGCTCTACAATATTGTAGTTGGAAGTTTTTTGTAATTGTTAACGGATTGGAAGATAATTGAGGAGAAGATTGGCGATTTCCGGACGTAGAAATTAAAGTGGCGGCTTGGGCTATTAACGTAGGGTTTCTGAAAAGAGGAAAAAAAATGAGGTACATTTATAGAAAATTTTCGCGCACTATTTATCCACCAAATTTTCGAACTCTAATTGAAGCAAGCTGCTTGGCTTTTATAATGTTTTACCCATATTCCAAACACAATGGAATATATTTCGGGAGCCAATTCGATCATATTTGGAAGATCGGTTTTCAAATCGACTTATTTTAATTAAATTTACTTAAATAAATTTTTACGCGTTTCAGCTTCGCATGACTAAACCGTTGGTCCGATTGACATGAAATTTGAAATGTATAATAATTCACTATTATGGACCCAATGAAACAAATTTCGTCAAAATCCAAGACAGTCTGAAAAATATCTATTTTTACACATTAATTAAATATTAAAATTTCCAGTTTTTGTAAATTAACTTTTAATACAATTTTAAAAGTTTACTATTCTACTCTAACTCAAATAGAATTTAAAACAACGTTATAAATCATTTTTATTCACATTAAATTCAAATTTCAATATTCACAATTTTAAATATTAAAATAACAATTTAATTATCACAATAAATCACTATATTCGAAGTATAATTTATTTAATGTGTAAAATCTACTTTTCAATATTTAAATTCAATTAAATATTCCAAATTTAAACGACCAAAAATCTGGGTCGTTACAGTTTCTAACTTACTAGACTTAATGGTTTAATACCTTAATGTATTGAAATTACTTTCTCTTATGAGAAACCATTAATTCTAAAACCTCCTATGAATCCTTTAAGAGGAGGATTTCATGTTTATGTGAAATTATAAGGAATTTATTTTATATTTTATCGAAATAGGCTATACAAAAATGGTGCTTTCCATACCTTGTACATCTCTTTCACAAATTTCTGATAACTTGCACAAAACATCTTTATTTATGATTCATAGAAAATTATATCATTATTCTTTCATTCCAATTAATTGAGGTATGTTTACTCAATATTTACTTACATAAGATATTTCCTGCTAAATTTATTAATTTAACATACATTATTTGCCAAAAGAACTCATTTTTCAAAACTGCTTTAATATTTTCATTACTAGAAAATACTCTCATATACTTATATTTAAATAATAAGTGTGCATACAAACTACTTTAGAAATTATCTTCAAAACTCATTTGAGTCAAAACAGATGTGGCGTAACACACCATTACTACGATCCAAGAATACTAGTTTATGGATTCAGTTAAAATAAATATTAATAAATCCAATATGCTATGCAAAAAAAATTCCTTTGGGAGTCACCTATGATAATAATAGTGTCATTTTCTATGCTTTCTTTATTTTTTACCAAAAACATCTATTACAACAATAAATATTGTAACCTATGTTTTCGATACTTAACGCACTCTAGGTTATTATATTTAAAATCTTTGTTTACCTACAAAGAAACAAGCAAGCTATAAGCTCTCCATAACTCTTCAGAAAGAATTTCACCTTTAACAAAATTTACATCATCTAAAAATCAATTAAAATTTCATACCAATTTTTTTTTCAAAGCCCAATATTTAATTCCTCAATTATATTTTTCAACTTTTAAATTCCAAAAGTTTCATTTTGTTGGGCTAGATATAAAGTGGATTTTTTTCTTACTAAAACCACTTATTCCTTCCAAAATATAAACACTCCTTCTGCCATCCCTAGGGAATTCATCTACTTCCTATAACATTTGGATACCAGTGTTCTCCCAAAACATGGCTTATTTGTACATTATAAATTGGTAATAACATAGGGCTCAATATACTTGGGTCATCCCAAACCCAACTAGCAAATTATGCACAAATATACTTCTTAAAAACATTCCATATGTTAAAATCTATAATTAGGGACTATATGGATTTTAGTACATAATATATTTATATTTTATTCAAAAATAAAAATACATTCACTCACTGTCTACTTAGGAATCATAAACCTAGGCTCTGATACCAAATGTAATAATCAGAATTCCATTGGGTCCGGATTTTCACAAAAATTCTAAAACCACAAGCCTACTGAAGCCCGAGTTAGGTTTCTGGTAGACAACAAATAGGGAAAGACAATTATATCAGAGCTTAAATAAATATTTCAGAGTGGAACTGACTAAAATATAACAGTAAGTAAATAATCACCATATAACAACACTTTCTACACAATTGTCTCAAAGCTGGAAAGTCTCTGCCATCTACCTAACCTGTAGGATGTTATGAGGAGGGGGTCAGAACTAAGTTTTGGTGAATGGAAAAATTATACACTACTAGCTTAATTCTACATATATTGTTTTATTTCCATTTATTGGTATATTAGGCTCATTAGGTTTCTAATACTCTTACCATTGTGCGTGAATCATGCCCATCTACTCCCTAGTAGATTAAAACCTAATAACTGATATCTATGTAGCTATATGCCCAATGACCGCATTGGTCATTGGTACCACCCATAGTATCTTCCATATCTTCCTCGCAAAGGACTCTATCGTCTTGCTTCTATGGCGTTCTATAACTGCATCTATAAAGGACTGCTTCATAAGGCCTATAATACAAATGTTCCGTCGTCTACTATAAAAACGTAAAAATACTTCCGCACTAGCCTATACTAATGCTCAGACTTCCACAATATACCACCCAGTGCAGACCTTGAGGACTATACTTAATTGTTCTTTCTACTCCCTGAATCCCGCTTAACAAGGTTTACCTTGTACGAAAATCGGTCGAAGATTTTCTATTTCTACAAAGGACTGCCTTGTTAGGCCTACAATACAGATATTCTATTTGGTCTGTCCCTTTTCTTATTGTTGTTAGTCCGTGAGATGATGGTTTTGAAGACAACAACCTTAGAATAGATTATAAAATATAAATACTAACATTATAAGTTTATATATATGTATATGCAGGCTTTAACCATGTAGGTACCAAGAATGATGACTGTACAGTATAGAGATTCAAGATATCAAGATTGAAGACTCATGAGTATCAAGAATATCTAGAGTTCAAGAATTGAGGTTATTTATTCTTTAATTAGAAATTTTGTTAAAATTAATAGAAAAGCACTAGCATCTTAAAATCCAATTTATTCGTGGAATGGAATCCACTTCGAGCCTGTTAAAGGGATGGAACCCTAGGTAGGATGGAACCTACGAAAAATCTAGTGGAACATTGTTTTGTATCCGCTAATTTTTTATTCAAAATGATTTTTCAAAATTATATCCTATTTTCAAAATGTTTTCAAAACCTTCCTTTTAAAAGCATCAAAAACCTCTATCCTGATTTTAAATAATTTTAGCCTCAAAATTATCTTTAATTTCAAAGTCATAATTACTCATGATTTTAAACTATCTTTTAAAATAATAGATTTAACTTTTAAATATTTATACTTAAGATTTAAATATAAAATTATAGTTAAATTTTATATATATTATTCTCTATATTTACTTATGAATTTTAACTATTGTCAAGTATATTAGAAAAGTTTAAAATACTCAGATAAAGGTTATTTTCAAACAAAATCAAATCATCAAAAATTTCTTTGGGATGTCAACATGCCTATGGTGACCATGTCGACATGGCATTAGTTAAGTTTAAAATTTAAATTTCAAAAGAAGTGTCTATTCACCATAACTCTTCATGAATGGACATGGTTGTTGTTCTTCTATAAATAGGGGTTAGTTTCAATGAATTTTATATCAGATTTTCTGGTTTTTCACTCCTCTTCTTCTTCCACATTTCTTAATACATACTTTTACATTACTCTACCGAAATCAATACTAAATCATACTCGATTACTTCTAGTTTGATTCTCTATCGCTATCTCAACAAGGTTCTTAGTGCTATTCAGAGTTATTGACTTCTTTGTAATCTTTTAAGCGAGAAAATGTGTGATTATGGCCTTGAAAATCAATCAAGCGAGCAAAGGTGTGATTGTAGCGTTGGTAAATCAATTGGGTAAACTTGTGGCCCGGAAATCAAGTATCTCTACCCAGAGGATTGAAATTCTGGAGGGTGTACCTCGTAGCCTTGAAATCGAGGGTGTAATTGTACAATTGCTTTTGAAAGGAAATCCATACTTGTGTTGCGGGACTGGATGTAGGGTAACTCCGAACCAGTATAAAATCCGGTGTGTTCTTTTCTTTACTGCTTTTATTTTATTTCTGCATCTGTGTTTGTTTCTATGATTATCCATGCATCTGTAGATTGCATACATCTGTGTCTAAATTAATATAAACTCAAAAAGATTTAGTAATTCTTTATAAACACTATTCACCTCCCCTTCTAGTGTTAATCCTAGCCTCAAGATCCGAAATCCGCATTTCTTTCAATTGGTATCAGAGCGAGGTTTTCAAAGTTTCATAATCCGATTTTTGAAAAAAGTTTTTAAAATGGCTATATTTATTAATACTAGTTTATAAATATTCAAATCATCATTGTTTCATGAGTCTGCATATAATCAATATTCAAATTCAAGTTATCTATCAAAATTGTTTGATGTGCAGGAATCATGCTTTATGGCTGTTGAGGAATCAATCCACAACAGACAAATTGTGCAGATTAGAATGCACAAATGGATACTTGATAGTGGGTGTTCTAGACACATGACTGACAATCCAGAAATGTTGAATCATATTATATAAAAAGACGGTGGACTGGTTAACTTTGGAGACAATTCAAAAGGATATGAAATTGGCATCGGCAAAGTCGGTAATTCTGAAACTCCTACTATTGCTAATGTTTTGCTAGTTAAGAACCAAAAACATAATCCGCTAAGTATAAGTCAACTCTACGATAAAGGATATAAAATTAAATTTGAAAAAGATAAATGTTACATCGAAGATAATAATTCAACCATAATATTTGAGGGTGTCAGGAAAAAGAATATTTATATTCTTAGTATGGTAGTTTCAAATGATAACCTGTGTCTGTTGGCAAATACTAGTGACCCTTGGATTTGGCATAAGAGATTTGGGCATTTGAATTTCAAACTCCTATCTACACTATCAAAACATGATCTAGTAAGAGGTCTCCCTAAAATGAATTTTAAAGTAGATAGATTATGTGATGCATGTCAATTAGGAAAACTTAAAAAAAGTTCCTTTAAATTAAAAGATATGATTTCAGCTTCAAAACCTCTTGAACTACTTCATCTTGATTTATTTGGTCCATCTCAAATTATATCAGTAAATCATAGTAAATATGTTTTTGTAATTGTAGTTGATTATTCTAGATTTACATGGACAATATTTTTGAAACATAAATGTGATACTTTTGAATGTTTTAAGACCTTTTCAAAAAGAATTCAAAATCAATTTTCTCTAAAAATTATAACTATTCGAAGTGATCACGGTGGTGAATTTGATAATGAAAGGTTTAAGGAATTCTGGAATAAAAAGGGAATAACTCACAATTTTCCATTTTCGTGAACTCCACAACAAAACGGAGTAGTAGAACGTAAAAATAGGATGATTCAAGAGTGTGCAAGAACTATGCTTTCAGATAGTAATTGAAGCAGTTGCTACCGCCTATTATATTTTAAATAGAATTTTAATTAGACCTCTAACCAATAAGGAATCTTACAAACTTCTTTATTAAAAGAAACCTAAGGCATCTTATTTTAGAAATTTTGGAAGTAAATTCTTTATTTTAAATACAAAACATGATTCAGATAAATTTGATCCTAAATCCGACAAAGGAATCTTTACCGGATACTCTAACAGAAGTAAAGCATACAGAGTGTTTAATTTAAAAACTAACACCATTGAAGAAAAAATGCATGTTTCATTTGATGAAAATTTCAAAAAATTTGAAGATACGAATGATGAAGAGGATTTAATCACTCAAAATCAAGAATCAATTGAAACTAATAATGAAATTAATCATCCTAATAAAAGGAAAAAACTTTTAAAAGATCATCCTGTAGAAAATATACTGGGAGATATGCAATCTCTTGTTAAAACTAGAAAGCAATTAAGTCAAATGAGTATGTAGCTTTTATATCAACTATTGAACCCAAAAATCCAAAAGAAGAATCAACTGATGATTCATGGATTTTGGCTATGCAAGAATCCATGAAATCAATTTACTAGAAATGATGTTTGCGAACTTGTTCCTAGACCTGAAAATAAAACTATAATTGGAACTAAATGGGTTTATAAAAATAAAATGCATGAACAAGGAGAGGTAGTTAGAAATAAAGCTCGATTAGTCGCTCAAGGTTATTGTCAAGAAGAAGGAATATATTTTGATGAAACCTTTGCTCCCTTAGCAAGATTGGAAGCCATTAGGATTCTACTTGCTTTCGCAAATCATAATATTTTACATTATTTCAAATGGATGTTAAAAGTGCCTTTTTAAATGGATTTGTAAAAGAAGAAGTACATGTTGAACAACCACCACTCTTTGAAAATGATAAATTACCAAATCATGTTTACAAACTTAAAAAAGGTTTATAAGGTCTAAAACAAGCTCCTAGAGCCTGGTATGATAGACTAAGATCTTATTTATTGCAATCTAATTTTGAAATTCGTAAAGTAGATAATACTCTTTTTATTAAAAGACATGAAAATGATATTCAACTAGTACAAGTTTACGTAGATGATATCATTTTTGGATCAACTAATTTTGAAATGAATAAAGAATTTTATGAAATAATGACAAAAGAGTTTGAGATGAGTCATATGGGTGAATTAAATTTCTTTTTAGGATTACAAATAAAACAGTTAGATAATGGTATCTTTATTAGTCAAGAAAAATATGCTAAAGATCTAATTAGTAAATTTGGTTTGACTACTGCGAGTGGAAAACCCACTCCCATGGCAACCGATGAGTACCTTAGCAAAGAAGATCTCTCGAAAGATGTAGATCAAAAATTATATAAAGAAATGATTGGATCACTACTCTATATTACTGCCAGTAGACCTGATATCATGCATAGTGTTTGCCTCGGTGCCAGATATCAATCCAAACCTCAAGAGACCCACTGAAAAGCAGTAAAATGAATCATAAGATATGTTAAACACGCATCTGATTATGGGTTATTTTACCCTAAAAATGATTCTTTTGACTTAATATCTTACTGTGATGCTGACTATGCAGGTTGTAAAACAGAACGAAAAAGTACAAGTGGGACTTGTCACCTTTTGGGGCGTTCTCTGGTTTCTTGGCTTAATAAAAAGCAAAACACAGTTTCTTTATCAACAACTGAAGCAGAGTATATTTCTGCTACTTTGGCTTGTTCTCAAGTAATATATATGCAACAAACTTTAAAAGATTTTGGTTTAAAATTTTCAAAATCACCGATTTTTATTATGACAATACGAGTGCGATAAATTTATCCAAAAATACTACTCAACATGCTCGAACTAAACATATTGATATCAGACATCATTTTCTCAGAGATAATATAAGTAAGGAAGTAGTTACTCTCGATTATATCAATTCTGAGAATCAAATTGCTGATATATTAACAAAACCCTTAAATGAATCAATATTTACTAAATTTAGAAGAGAATTAGGTATTTGTTCTATAACTGAAATATAAAATATAAATAACAAGTATAATTAATAATTAACATTAAAATAAATCAAATAGTAAAAATAAAAAGGACCATGTCGACATCCCCCATATACCAATGTCGACATGCAACGTTTTGCTTTTTTAAATTCTTTTCGCACCAAAATTCAAAATAATTGGTTATATATTCTTCACATTTTTGAAATTATATTCATCATTTCTGTTATCTTTCTTTTCTTCTCTCTAATATCAAATAATCAATGGCCGCCTCTTCCAAATCAAACATAAAATCAACCTTTTCGTTCCCATCTCCTACATCTGGTCCATTTCAACGTACTACTCTCGCTCGTGTGACTAAAAAGAGGACTCTCTAAAGGATGCAATTCAAATGACTGAAATTCAAGTGATTCAACTCCGTGTGGCAAAGGAACAAGAGAAGAAAGGCAAGATTCTTAGGAATTCAAAAAATTTACAATGGATAATCAAGCCAACCCTATCTTGATTGATGAAGAATCTTCACTCAATCAAGAGGCCAGCAAAGAAGAAGAAGAAGATGAAGAGGAAGTACCTATGGAAGAAGCGCACGCGGAGGATGATGATCAAGTCGTATGTGTTGGAGAAGTGTGTTTTGACAAGAATGGGAATCTTGTCGAACAACGTGGAAATTTCTGTTTCCACTATCCAAACTATTCGATTCATAGATCTCCTATGTTTAAAAACACACATTAGTTTCTTCTCTTTCTTTACCATTGTTGTTTATTCCTTCAAACGTTTGCAACGAAAAATTTACATTCAATAATATGATTAATAAATTAATTGTGTTCTTATATATGTTCTTCTTCTTATTAATACATATAACTATACGGTTATTATACACTTAAAGATAGTTAGTAGTTTAGGATTAGATTTATTATTAGTCTAAGTGTTGATTAGTTATGATAACACTATTATTATAATCACATAGTATACTAGAATTAGGGAGAGTTATATAATTTGGAGTTATAAAGTTTAGAGTTTGTTTTTGTTGATGACAAAGGGGGAGAAATATAAAATAGGTTAGTTAGGCATAAATTAAGGGGGAGTTATAGATTAAGGGGGAGTTATTAGGATAGAAGTAATATTTTATAAACAAAGGTTGTCATCATCAAAAAGGGGGAGATTGTTAGCCCGTGAGATGATGGTTGTGATGACAACAACCTTAGAATAGATTATAAAATATAAATACTAACATTATAAGTTTAGATATATGTATATGCATGTTTTGACCATGCGGGTACCAAGAATAAAGACTGTACAGTATAGAGATTCAAGATATCAATATTGAAGACTCATGAGTATCCAAAATATCAAGAGTTCAAGAATTGAAGTAATTTATTCTTTAATTAGAAATTTTGTTAAAACTCAAAGAAAATCATTGGCATCTTAAAATCCAATTTATTCGTGGAATGGAATCCACTTCGAGCCTGTTAAAGGGATGGAACCTAAAGTAGGATGGAACCTATGAAAAATCTAGTGGAGCATTGTTTTGTATCCGCTAACTTTTTATTCAAAATGATTTTTCAAAATTATATCATGTTTTCAAAATGTTTTCAAAACCTTCCTTTTAAAAGCTTCAAAAACCTCTATCCTGATTTTAAATAATTTTAGTCTCAAAACTATCTTTAATTTCAAAGTCAAAATTACTCCTGATTTTAAACTATCTTTTAAAATAATACATTTAACTTTTAAATATTTATACTTAAGATTTAAATATAAAATTATAGTTAAATTTTTTATATATATTATTCTCTATATTTACTTATGAATTTTAACTATAGTCAAGTATATTAGAAAAGTTTAAAATAGTTTTAATATAAGATAAAGGTTATTTTCGAAGAAAATGAAATCAACAAAAATTGCTTTGGGTTGTCGACATGCCTATGGTGACCATGTCAACATGGTGTCAGTTGAGTTCAAAATTTAAATTTCAAAAGAAGTGTCTATTCGCCATGACTCTTCGTGAATGGACATGGCTGTTGTTCTTCTATAAATAGGGTTAGTTTCAACGAATTTTATATCAGATCTTCTAGTTTTCACTCCTCTTCTTCTTCCACATTTATTAAAACAAACTCTTACCATTACTCTGCCGAAATCAATATTGAATCATACTCGATAGTTTGATTCTCTATCACTATCTCAATAGGGTTCTTAGTGCTATTAAGAGTTATAGACTACTTTGTAATCTATTAAGCGAGAAAAGGTGTGATTGTGGCCTTGAAAATCAATCAAGCGAGAAATGTGTGATTGTAGCCTTGGTAAATCAATTGGGTAAACTTGTGGCCTGGTAATCAAGTATCTCTACCCAGAGGATTGAAATTCTGGAGGGTGTACTTCGTAGCCTTGAAATAGAGGGTAATTGTACAATTGCTTTTGAAAGGAAATCCGTACTTGCGTTGCGAGACTGGATGTAGTGTAACTTCGAACCAGTATAAAATCCGGTGTGTTCTTTCCTTTACTGCTTTTATTTTATTTCTGCATCTGTATTTGTTTCGTTGATTATCCATGTATCTGTAGATTGCATACATCTGTGTCTAAATTAACATAAACTCAAAAAAAAATTAGTAATTCTTTATAAACACTATTCACCCCCTTCTAGTGTTAATCCTAGCCTTAAGATCCGTAATCTGCATTTCTTTCAATTGTGACTATGGCCCCATGTGACCACCCCTTAACTAATCGAAAGACCACTAAGGAGCTAAGTGGTTGTGCCCTACTACAAACAATCTAAACATCCAATTGACCGCACCCCTCATCAAATGTCTTGATAGTGAAAGATCATTGGGCTGATGGTTTAACTCTAGTCTTTCCCGAACTCGTTTCATGGTTTTGATGCCGACCCGATATCCGCATGCGACTATCCTTTTGGGTCCTTCCCACTAAAATTTACTTGTAAGTACTGGGACATATAAATATTCTACTCCAAACATCAATCCCTTTTGACTGCCTATAATGGTCCTGCCATGCAAAAAGCAGTCAAGACATACACATTTGATGTAACACCTATAGACCTGCCTATGAAGGACTGCTCCGCTACGCCTAACCCAAAGGGCCATGCTTGATTACCATCACATCTTGTTGAAGTCACGTACTTCCTTGAGCCTAAAATAACTAAGTTGGATGTGCTTCTTCTGTGGTGAAATCTACGATGAACTGCTTCATTGGGCTCTTCATCCTTTGGGCTGCTCCAAATGCATCTCATTCTTTTATTAGACCCTAAGTCTAATCTTTTATTTTGCATTTAGTTTACTTTTCTTATTCTGTTAGTTACTTATTTACCGTAATTGACATAATCTTTTCCAAGTCTCACCTAACTTTTGTGAGACCATCAGTTCCTGACTGAAAGGGAATGTTGTTGGTATGGGCCACTTCTATTATATTGCTTATTAATTTAATCCAAGATCTAAGTTCGTTAAAATAAGTCTTTTCTGTTATTTCTACTCTATTTTCTTATTATGTTAATTTAAGCCTTAAAATAAGCCTTTTTTCTTCTTTCTACTTAATTATAACCTATGTTATAAATTTACTTGCAATTGTCACTTTTATTCTCTTTTATAATCTGTATATTTTAAATATATTTATATGTGTCTCTTTTTCTATTCTAGTATGTATTCTTTTATTATGATATTGAATTCTCTTATATTAAACGACAATCTTGGCTTAGGACTACGTCTGACTGTCACGAATTTACTTATCATAATAATTATATTGCTTTTATTCTATTATCTGCTTGTAACGATCTGCCTTTTTGGATGGTTTAAATCGATTATAAACACCACACCTTAGACTCAAATCATTCAAAGGCGTAGATTGTTATAGGGTAAATAAGAAAAAGAAGAGAAAGAAAAAAACAAATATAGAATCTCGTAGTGGAATGGAAAAATATAATAATCAAATAAACAGTTCATGAAGCTGTTTACAAATAACATTGATTAAACCTTTACAACAAAATCAGAGTTACATACAACAAGAAATAATAATAAATAAATGCAGCAGAACAACATGATGTAGTGGAATACATATCATAAAAAATAATAGTGCAAATCTTCATCCTCCAGAAATAAGGTCTTCAACCCTTAAATGCTCAGGCTGACCCGAGCGAATTGAAAAGGAAAAAACACTCGAGTCAGAACTAAAAGATCTTATGCAAGTTAAATCAACTGTAATGAGTGCAATGGCGTCAGAGATATTTTCGGGATTTGACACCTCTTATCCAGTGTCTAACATGGGTGCAATAACTTAAGAGACGTTCAGGATTCCCATCTCCTAAGGATCTATTAAACTATCTACAATGTAGTACAATACACTATTATAATATGTCTACAGTAAAGTAAAAGTATTAAAATAGCGTTAAGGCATTACCTATATCCCCCGTAACACATTTTTATATATTCCCACAGTCTAAACAGTACCGTAACTACCTCGTAAACTGAAGGCTATCAGAGGGCACTACATAGGTATGGTACAAACCACACTCGTTGAAGGCGCGATAGGGCATGCAACATGACACTCGAGGCAATGCCAGCGTAGATATACCAACTGCACTCCCAGACTGGTGGTAACGCCTGGCAGAAACTACTGCCCATGTCGGAACATACTTCCATAATCAAAATCGATGGGTGGCCACCAAATCAATCACAAAGTAATAGTACGGTATGGAACAAATGTGTCCGATCGGTGGTGCGACTTCACTTGGCCCGGTATTGCTCCTATTTTAGCCACATCAAGTTGACTCATTGAAGTTAGGGTCACGTAAATACCTCATACAGAATCGTTGGCCAAACCATCCTACTTCATTTCTGGAATCTCCACCATGTACATAGTTGTCAAAGTGGTTTTCGGTATTGGAAGAGAGTATGACAATATTAGATCCCTATCTCATTAACAACCAAACACTTATTTCATACCGGATGGTTCTTTTACATTTCAAAAAGTCAATTCATACTTGATATCAAAATATCATATTCTGAAATCACTTGGAAAATCATATCACATTTGAAATCTTATCACTTTCAAAAATCATATCTACTCTCAAAGTCATATTCATTTTTGAATTTATCGATAAGACGGGTTAATTAAATCCTTGTTCCAAAAGCATCATATTTAGTCAATTATGCCATTTTTCAAAAAGATATTAATTCCAAATTCCAACTTAGTTTGTATCATCATCAAGGATTTAAAAAACTTCAATTTTACACAGTCCAAAATTTAAAAAATAGTTTAGATAAACATAAATAGCTTTAACAGTTTAAAATAGTTTAAATAGAATAAAATAGTTTAAGTAGTAAAATAATTTAAATAGATTTAAATTTGGTTTAATTAGATTTAAAATGATTTACATAGATTTAAAATAGAGTTTATAGAATTTATTAGGTTTAAATTGTTTAAATAGATTAATTATAGATTAAATTGATTTAAATGATATTAAGTAGATTAGATTAAATAAATTTAAAATAGATTAAATAGATTTAAATTATATTAAATAGATTTAAAATAGATTAAATAAATAATTAGCTTAATATAGGTAAAAATATTAAATTGGGTTAAATAGGTTATAATAGATTAAATAAATTAAAGTAGTTTTAAATTGATTAAAATAGATTAAATTATTTTAAATAGATTTCAAAGTAATACCCGAACATTTCAATAACTCAATTCCGATAAATTCACTTATATTTGACACTTCAACTTTGAAATTCCAATTTAAATCCTTTGAACAATTCATTAAATTAATTCCAATGTCAACATCTATGCTTGGGCTTTGAAAATAATTTAGTTTATATAAATAAATTTCTATTTCAAAATACCAGTTAACTGGATTCAAAATTTGAAAGATTCAAAATCGTTTAATTTGACTAATCCGATGTTCGTATATAATTTTCTACCCTAGGGTCAAGTGATACGGTTATTTATCATTTCAACCTGCAATTTAACATTTTACGGTTATCTATCATTTCAAGCCGCAATCCCGAATTAAATAAAATCCATGAAATCGCTCAAGTCTATCATTTCAACCCATAACGATTTTTCCCTAATCTATAGAACGTTCGGATATGTATCATTTCAACCCATAGGGAACTTGCAGAGTGATAACAATATATAAATAAAATACAACATCCAATCATCCCTATCAACAACCAAACATCCATCATAATCACCATCCAATTTGCCAATAAATTTCAACAAATAATAGATTATCATTTACATGTAATTAACTGGAAATTTAAATTTAATAATAAATTGGCTGATAATTTAATTCAAAATAAATTCAAATTAAACGATGAATAAATGTAATAAAAGTCAAATTTAACCAGAATAACAATTTAAACATACACTACAACAAAACAGGCTTTTTACAACGGGCAAAGCACGTTGTAATATGTGTTCCACAACGGGCAGCCGACCGTTGTAATTGGCGATGTTGTAATAGGTCACCTCTATTTTACAACGGGCAGTTAATGTTGTAAAGACCGTTGTAGTAACCTTTTTTACAACGGTCGTCGACCGTTGTAATAGACTATAATACAAGCTTCTTTGCCCGTTGCAAAATACTATCATACAAGATGGATAGCATGTTTCACAACATTCCCTGACCATTGTAAAAAACATTTTGACAACGGTTTTCGATCGTTGTTATAGACTTTAATACAAGGCGTCGAACGTTGTAGTAATCTTTTTTACAACGGTCGTTGACCGTTGTAATAGACTATAATACAAGCTTTTTTGCCGTTGCAAAATACTATCATACAAGATGGATAGCATGTTTCACAACATTCCGTGACCGTTGTAAAAAACATTTTGACAACGGTTTTTGACCGTTGTTATAGACTTTAATACAGGGCGCAAATGACCATTGTGAAAATGATTTTTACAACGGTTATTGACCGTTGTAATAGAGTGTAATACAACGCGCTTTGACCGTTGTAGAAAAATGCAAATTTAAAAATTTTTTACAGCAACGTATAGGTAGCACATCCATACAAATAATGAATAATTTAACAGTAATAAATATTACGCACAAACAACCAAAATCACATGCGAAAAGGCTAAAAGATAGTCATAAAATTCCAACACTCCAAAAAGTCAGATAATTTTACCTCCCAAATTCATAAAGCATTATTACATAACTGTCGGCTATAAATATCAAGCTCTAAGTACATTCATACTAGACTAAGTATATAAAGTCTTTGTGCCACGCGACGGTTGATCCAACGGCCTCTTTAATAGTGGACATCTCTGAATTTGGCCTAAATAAAAAAGCTTCTGGTTCCACCGCTACATCCACCCATACTTTCCAAGCTTCTGCTCCAAGCTTTACAAAATGTACCGACGCATCAAGATTAGTGCTTGCTATTATCCCCTCTGCAACTACGTTCTTCTCCCAACTCAATAGCCTGCACTTTTTTTCATCAAACCATCCACAATAACTCGTTCTTGCTGATCTTGAACCTGCTGCGTATCGTTACTATCGCGGTGTGACTGCAAGAAAAAAAAATTGACTTTAGTGAATATGATAATCATGATCAGGTGAAGTTACCATTAAAAAATCACTGGTAAAGTTACCATCTCGGAAGTCAACACCTACCAGTAAACCTAAAGCAAAGCCCAAAAACGTTTCAAGCCATGAATAAAAGATGGATAAATCAAAAGAAGAAAATAGTAAACTTAAAAGAGTTCCGAACAATGTACCCAAGCTGAACAGTGCACCCAAACTGAAAGATGTGAACACACTTACAAATAGATTTGCATTATGGTTTTAATATGGACCTGTATATCTAACATCGTTATTTTCCCTTTCGTTGTGTGTTTTGTTTAATTTATCATCTTCTCTCTTTGATCAATTTTTTTTGTACATAGTTATTATTTGTATGAGATTGGGTATGATTTTGACCCACTTATATCTTTAATTATGATTGCAGTTCAAAAAAGTAAACCAAATTTGTTGTTTGTATAATTTTATCATTAAATATAACTGCATAAAGTCATTTTCTATATCATATAACCCTGTTGTTTGTATCTTTAATCTAAACTGAACTATCATTTTAAAATCTAAAACTAAATTGATTTATAAATATTCAACAACAACACAAGAGCTTGGACAGACAAAACTTGCGATGACAGCTTGCAAAAAGGGGTGTCGAAAACTCTAGTTAGGAATCAAGGTATAGGTTATTCTAAAAATAAAAATTTGCTCTTATTATTATAAACAACAACAAAAAAATACTTGGAAGATTCAAATTTGCTCTTATTATTATAAACACCTCTTCTCCTTGCTCCAAATAATAGCAAAAAAATATTAGATAATGCAAGAGCATGCTTTTCATATGCACAGCACTACTACACTATCATTAATATATGATTTACTGATTTTTTTTGAGAAATCCAAAGTTAAAAAAGGAAAGCCAAACAGGTAGGCATTTTAAACAACAAAATCGTATCCACAACCAAAAAGAGCATGTCAAGCAAGCAATTAAAGGAAACGACACAAGCAAGCAATCATATTCTGGTAATTCAGTTTCAAGGAAACGACAAGCATGTCAAGCAAGCAATCATGATTATTTATATATTCTAACCTGAGGTGTATGAGTCTGAGGCATCTCCATATCTGCCACATTATCATTTCTTCTCTGTAAAAGTACAAGAGAATGCTTGTAATTCATAAGCACATATCACATATTTATTAACAATAGCTAATTAACTTTAAACTTACTGTCATGATCAAATTAGTCAAGTAGTCTACTCTTGCCTCCAAATTAGTTAACATATCCCTTAGAACTATTAATTGATTTTCCAATGCAGACACCTTTTTTGAATTATGTGCATAAACACCTATTTGAGATGGTGCTACACCAAAACCCAATCCCCTCACCCTTCCCCTGTGTTCATTTCCAAAAACATGTGACACTCCATCTCCACTTACTGATGTTGTTCCATGAGAATTCTGAGCACTACTATGCTCTTTTATCTTAGCCTACAAATTAAAATAGACCATTTCAAGAAAAAAGAAATATGAATAAACTATTGAATAAATATCTACTATCCTATCTCAAAAGAATAAAAAAACGTACGATGCAATCGGCAACAATGGAATTTGGTGGGTCTCTATTTTTCTTTGTATGTGCTTTGCACCATAGCTCATCTCTGCTAATGTTTAATATTCCAGTTTCTTTTTTTGCAAATAATAATAGTAAGAAGACGAATTCGAACTAAAGAAAAAATTTATTGATGTAAACGTACATGCATTTCTTACCATATCTTCCGCTAATCTCTCATATTCCTTTCTGCTCATTGTATGTGGAATTTTATTTTTACCTCTCATTGCTTTGAATTTTTTGCTAGTTTCCTACGTAGGAGAAATTCATTAATAAACTATGCATGTTCAGCCTAGAGGAATAAAATATGCGGGGATAACATATTTATATTTAAATCTGTATAATTAAAAAAATTATAATGAATGAAATATAACTTGTTACCCCAAATTTCTCCGACAATTTTTCTTTAACAAAGTCTTCCACTCTTGAACATTTATGTAGTATCCGATTTTAGCATCGCTAGCCTAGAGGAAGCGTCGGGACAAGTAGAAGCTACCTTAATAGCGGAAACTAACCTCGACTTTGCCTCTCTCCATCGTAATCCCAACATCTTAAACATTAAACCCTTGTATGCTTCATCCACCATGAATCTTGACTGCACAACAAAAATAAGATAACAAATAAGGTACATGTTTATGTTAATGTTCGAATTTCATACAATTTTGTAATTAGCATTGATATTCATTAGTCATGCATTTGTTTGATATGGATGTCTACAATGTCAATGCAGAAATTGCTACTTGTACTGCTCTATACACATAAAACAATATGCAAAATAATTCACAACTTATATTAACTTATGCAAAATAATTCACAACTTATATTAACATTAAGATTGGCTACTTATTGTGAGATGATGATACCATAAAAATTAGCAATAATCCAATAGATACTCAACTCCTTATGATTATAACTGATTTGTTACTAACATTTTATCGTGGATGAAGCTACAATTAACTCCAAAACAAGTCATACTCGACACAATTTACCAAAAACAAAGAGTCTAACAAAGAGTGTAGGAATTTTCACGGGGTTCCTTTTAATGTGAATAATGTGATGCGACTGATTTTAGAACAGATACTTATGATGGCTGTAGTCGAAAATTGTAAGTATGAAACATTGCAGGTTTGTAAGCTATAGTTGGTGCATTGTTTAAGAATGTTTACATTACAGGTTTGAATCAATTATATGACATAAAAATAAACGATAAATAAGTACAAGTAGAAATTTGTGCATATAACCACCCACCACTTTATAAATAAGTTATCATGTTGTATTAAAATTTCCATCCGGCCAGTTGCTCATAAAAAAGTTCTCAGCACATTTTTCATAGCTGAATACAAGTCCATAAATCTTTCTTTAAGTTTGCGTCAACTTTTTTCCACTCTGAAATCGTCAAAGGTATCATCTCTCTTGCTAAGGTACCAAGATAGGATGATAAGTGCTTGGAGTTGGAGCCTATTGGTTGACCTCGCTCGTTGAATTCAATTTTAGCCTTTTCATTCCGCACACAAGTCATCATCGTCTTCCCTCTTTTTTTCCTTGCCATCTTTTATTGAATATCATCATTAGAATCTAGGTTGTTCGAGGCATCCATGGCGTTGGGAGTGATATTTGGAGATCTAGTTGAATTAGGGCCAGGATTGAGATTTGAAGGCTGGATTTTATTGGGTGGAGGCTGCATTCCAGTACGGACAGGATTGAGCTTTGGGGACTTGATTTTATCGGGTGGAGGCTGCATTTTAGTACGCTTCCGAGGGGATCTTCTAATATTGCTGTTTAAACTTTAAAGAGAATGAGTTGCATCAACATGTCTTGTTTCATTGATTTTCGCACCAGCAGGTTTATCTTTTGCATTTAAAGTTGCAACTGCAGCTAAGGATTGCCTCTTTGCATATCTCGCTGCTACCTTTGATATCTAAAATTAGCATACAGGCAAAGTTTGATAAAGAAGGTTATGCTTCTGTTATAAAAAAAGGCAGAACATTATGTACTTTTAGAAAAAACGAGAATAAAGTTTCAGGGTACTGTGATTTGATAATCGAACTGGCATAAACTTGTACATATATGTTCTAGACAGTTTTGTAAAGGTTTTTAAATTTGTAATATCATGTAGGTCACATTCACTGTGCTAAAATGTTAATCTGAAACAATTATCGTTTTCAAAACTGCTTAAATCAGAATGTTCAAAATATTTATTTCAACCCTTCATTTAAAATATAATCCTCAGAGCATAGTAATTTCCAAAGTAATTCAAAAATCTGCAATATATATCTACATGCTATATACAGAAGTAGTTAAATCTAATGCTTGTCACTCAGTCAACATCGCATCGGTTTCGCTAGAAAACTCATCACTCAGTCAATATTACCCCGACATTGTGAAATATATATTTAGTGGAATTTTCTATGTACTGGAGATATCAAGAAAGTTAATCATTTCAGGGTCAACAGGAATCAAACCCCACCATTCAAAAAGACTAGTATACCCCAGCGGTCCCATGAAGCCTCCAAAACTAAAAGATCGACAAAGAATGTTGGTCTTGGACTAAGGTCTGAAGTGACTAGGGTTAAAAACTCAAGAATGTGGCATAACTCTTCGCGTTGGCAAAACTAATTTGTTTCATGATCTTCAAAAAAATATAGGGGAACTAAAGAAGCCGATCGAGGAAATTCAAGAAAAAAACTGTCAAAACAGAAGAGTGAAAGCTATGCATTTCAAAAAACAAAGATGAATAAAACCTCAAAAGAAGGGCAAGTGAAGACAAATACAATGGTAGAACGCAACAGAATAAAGAGAAGGCAACTAGTATTATCGGATATGTGGACTGAAATTTGTCTGCTAACGGATATGAATAAAACCCAGCAAAACAAATGTTCCTTTTTATTTGATGTTTCTGGATATGTACATAAGTAAATCCATTGATTCTAAGAGAGCCTGGAAGCAAAATGCAGTGTATTTGTAACAAGAGATGAAATGTAAACTATGTGGCACACAAACGTAAACACAAAATGTTTTTTTTTGAGTTTCTCTGTCTTTTTTTTTTACTGAGAATAAGAAGACAAAATTTTAATATTTTACATCTCTTTGATGTTGCTCCATTTTAATTGAAGTGTCAGTTTGAAAAAATTGAAGAAATGTCAGTTTAAAAAAATTGAAGTGCATATTAAAATTTTAATATTTTACCTCTCTTTGATGTTGCTCCATTTTACTCTTGATGCTTCAAGTTCAAATATCTTCTGTTAAGGGAGGAACCTAGAAAAAAAACATAACATATATAATTCATGATTAATAATTCATGGTTAATAATTCATGATTAATTAATATAACTATGCGTAAAACTGTATAATTACACTCTTTACGAATATAACTACATGTAACACAAATATCAATAAAGGATGCTTATATCATACCAAAATACCATCACAATCCTTCCTTATATAACTTTCATCACCATCATCGACATCTCTATCATCAAGTAGTGACTCATCTACCGGTTTGCTACTTGACTCATCCTCCTCATCATAGCTTTCCAACTCATGAATACCTCTAGGGGGTGATCTTAGCGCAACATACCAATTTGAAAAACTACTTTCTCTACAAAAAAAACACTTGTACGGCTTGCGTTGCCAAGATGAAAGGGTCGCTTGCGAATTGATTTTGGAATTGATGTAAATTGACTAACGTAAATCCATCTTCGACCTTAACTCCATGATCAATATTTGCCTAATCACACTTAAACAAGGCAATTTGAAACTGCCGGTAGTCAAGCAACAAAATCTCACGCAAAACAGCATAATATATTACTTTCTCAATGGATCCATCCATACAAACAGTACTTGCCTCAATGGGAACACCACTATTTTGTGTAGATTTATCATTGTCTTTAGTATGAAAACAGGGACCATTAATTATATAGCCGGTATAAGAAATTACTTGATGGCGAGGTCCATATGTAAGCCAATTTATTAGTTCACTAACATCAAATGTGTTTCTATCATCTTGAACCTGAAAATGCATAATGTTATATATAAAGACTAATCACAATAACATATACTTCTATGTCGAACTTATCCATCTTAAAATATATAACAATGTCAACCTTTTTTTTAAACCAATGACTAAAAGTCTCTGAATGCAATTTTGAAAGTTCCAAATCATCTCGTGAAAGCCGGGGATGCAAAAGTTTTAGTTCCTCATTGTGCATCCTATATACGTAAACATTCATGTTAAAATCTAATTTATTTCACACATTAATTGAATTAAACTTATGCTTACTTTATATAAGGCTCCACTTCCTCGGTATTAAACAATACGTACCGATGAGCAGCATCAATCACATCCTTAGTGACTGCCATAGGTTTTCCTTTGGAAATAGGACGCCCCTCGAGTATGGAATCACTTTGTTCCACTTCATTTCTATTTTTCCTTTGTCCAATTTCTAATGCACCATTAATATATCCGACACAATACTTCATGCATTCATCAGCAGAATAACGCTCAACTATGCATCCTTTAGACCGTGCTTGATTTTTAACATACCCCTTCAGTGTTCTCATGTATCTATAATCAAGATGCATAAGTAAAATATTTTCATAAGCACATATATTATTAACTACTAAAGGTACTAATGCCAAATTTTACCTCTCAAGTGGATACATCCACCGATATTGTACTGGTCCGCAAATTCTTGCTTCCTTCGCTAAATGTATTGTCAAATGAATCATGATGTCAAAAAAGAAGGAGGAAAAAATCTATCAAGGTCGCATAGTGTTAATGCGACCTGATTCTCGATGGATTCTAATTTATCTTTATCAAGCACTCTTTGGCAAATGTCGTTGTAAAACGAACATAGTCGTAGTAATGCTATTCCTTGTCCCTTTAAGTAGAAGTCCTCTTAGTGATACAGACAATAGTTGTTGCATCAAAACATGATAATCATGGGACTTTAGACTTGAAATTTTGTTTTGTTTTGCAAAACATTTTCCAATATTTGAGCTATCATGGGGTACTTTCAAATTCCTCATTCTATTGTAAAAGATCTCTTTTTCTGAATCAGTTAAGGTGCATGGGGCGGCTGGAAGTAATGCTTTGCTTCCCATGTCTATAGGATGTAACTTTTTCCTAATACCAAGTACTTCTAGATCTTTACGTGAATTAATGTCATCTTTTGATTTTCCTTTAATATCAAGTAACATACCAAGAATACTTTCACCAATATTTTTTCAACATGCATTACATCTAGATTATGACGCAAAGGAAGTACCTAAGAAAACAAAAAATAGAATATAACTAATTAATAATAAAATATTGATTACATAGATAGAAAAGATTGTTTCTGATTAAGCTTTACCTGCCAATAAGGCAAATCAAAGAAAATAGACTTCTTCTTCCACATTTGACTTCCTTTTTTTCTTCTTATCTCCCCTTTTTATTTTTCTTTTTTCATCCTCTTTCTCTTCCTCCTTTGGTTTTTTCCCCCAATCATTGCAAATATCTTTAACAATATCAAAGACTTGAGCACCGGTTTGTATTGGTGGTCTTTGCCTAGTCTCTATAGTTCCATCAAACAATTTTTTTCGTTGGCGATATTCATGGTTAGGATCAAGGAATTGCCTATGGCCTTAATATGCACACTTCTTACTAAATGGTAACCATATTGAGCATGTATTAACGCCACAAACAGGACATGCCCTTTTACCTTTTACGGTGCAACCTGCTAAATTTCCATAAGCTGAAAAATCATTTATCGTCCACATTAAAATTGCATTTAGTCTAAATTCGTTGTGAGTGTATGCATCATACGCCTTCACCCCTTTATCCCATAATTTTTTCAAATCTTCAATAAGTGGTTGTAGATACACATCAATATCATTCCCTGGTTGTCGTGGTCCAGGAATTAATAATGATAACATCATATTATCTTTGTGTATACAAAGCCACGGAGCGAAGTTGTACGCAACAAGAAATATTGGCCAACAACTATACGCACAGTTCAAATCCCCAAAGGGATTAAAGCCATCACTTGCAAGACCAAGCCTTAAATTTCGTGGATCGGATGCAAAGGAAGGGTACATCCTATCAATTGTAGCCTACTGAGAAGAATCTACTGGATGACGGAATTTACCACCTTCACTCTTATGATTGTTATGCCACCTTAATTGCTCTGATGATTCTGCGGACATAAACATTCTTTTTAGTTTTGGTATTATTGGGAAGTATCTCAAAACTTTTGCAGGTACTTTGGTTTGCTTTCCATCTTCATTTGTCTTGTTCGTTTTCCAACGAGAATTTCCACATTTTAGACAAATATCACTATGTGCAAGCTCTTTCCTAAAAAGACAACAATCATTTACACATGCATGTATTTGTCTATAGCCTAAACCAAATGATTTAAGCAGCTTCTTTGTTGCGTACGTCGAATCAGGAAGCGTGTTCTCCACAGGCAGCATATCTTTAAGAAGTTTAAGAAGTTCCGTAAATGCAGATACACCATTTCAAGCCTTGTGCTTGTAAAGAAGTATTATCGCTGATAACTTTGTGTGGCTTGTACAACCAGGATACAAAGGAATTTCAGAATTTTCTATCATCTCCTTATTCCTTACCCCTTGTCTTACATTAGAATGATCTTCCATCTCGTCATTACATATTTGTGTGTCTAAGTACATTCTATATGAATTCGTCACTTCGTCGCCTTCATTTTCTAAAGGGCGTGCTTCCCCGTGAAAAATCCATTCATCATATGTTGGGTCAGTTCCAAAACAAACCAAGTGTGATACAACTTCCCTTGACGGATGGCGGATAAGATTCCTACATTTTGAACAAGGGCAAATAATCTTTTCTTGATTTCCCTTCCTTTCTGCATGCCCATACACAAATTTTCGAACAGCTTGCCTGTATTCTTCAGTCATTCTATAACACAAAGGGATCAATAATCAACCATAGTAATTTCAAGTATAAAACTGATAAAATAAAATTGACAAAACATTGGTAGATGAATCCATGCTTTGTCCATCTTGATAATCCTTTGATGTTAGAACCTAATGAAAAGATGTATATCCGTTGTAAAAATTGTGTTGTAATGTGGTATTTTTGTTGTAGTGTAGACACCCCTACTTTATTGGCTATCTCTTAAGGGTGAATTCTAGTTAATTGGGTTTGTTACAGGCTATCTCTTGGGTGAACAAAGTACTGTAAAGTTCATATTTCACTGGTTTTAATTTCACATTTTAGTACTATTTGTTTGTGAATATTGCAACAGGTGTATATAACACCATTATATGACCATGTTCAAATTGTTCCTTCCAAATTGTGCTTCCTGACATTATTGCAATGTAATTTTTTTTCTTAAAAAAAATATAAAATAAAATCACTAACATTAACTGTAATCAAGTTGCAAAGAGCCCATTCAAAGTAACAAAACATTCATCAATGCATGAAAAGGCCAGCAAAAATACAAAATATTCTCACCACATCCCACTTGACCAAATTAGCTTTATTAAAAATCATCATATAATAATCTTAAACTAAAAACAAAAAAATTATTAAAATAAAGTTAGATATGTTGGATGACCTGCAACACAAATATTCTCAACATCTCATTTGCTTATTCCTACATTCATGGACAAAGCACACCATTCAAAAATCACATAACCTCCCCATATTCCTCTCCACCACTCCATTATACAGTGCTTTAATTACCTCTAATTTATCTCTTCTGCTGCTCCATATATTCCTCATATCTATATTCAAAGATATCAAATTTTCAACTAAACGTTCATATCTACGAAACAGCAATAATGGCAACAATGTCAATGGCTACAAAATCCATAGCTAGCAACAACAGTTTGTGTTTTTATAAAAAAGATGTACACGATGTATCAAATGCTAGGATCTCTCTAGGGTGTTTGAAGAATGTGGGAGATCGAACGAGGAGTACTGCTTTATCCGTGAGAAATAGTCTAGGAGGAAGTAGGAACGTTAGCGTTGAAAAAGTGAATAGAAAGAGAGTAAATGCATTGATACAAAATTGTGTGTACGTGAAGATGAAGGCAATGATGAGTCTATGAAGAGTTTTAGGCTAGGGAGATTCGTTGACAATGATAAGTTAGTATATAGACAATCATTTGTGATTAGATATTATGAGATGGAATGATATGGATGTCAATCAACATACAAGGTCAACCTCCTATTTTTATTTTTTGCAGTACCTTCATAAAGCAGTAAGTATAGTAGCTAGAAATTTCATGAACCTAAAGCAAAACCTATTTCCAAATCACATGAAGACTTAAAATATTAAGAAGAGTGGTTTTAGGCCATGCAAAATGTCAGACACTGTTACTTCTTCTAGGAAAATATTTTTCAGTGAAACTTTTATTTCTAACAGATTTCACTACAATATGAACATAAACTAGATTCTTATCAAAATCAAGTAAACATAAAACATAAGCTAGAATCATTTGTTCGGTTTTATTGCTTCTCAAGTATTCGAACTATATTTTTGCATAAATCTAATCAAAGAACCTTCACATCTGGCAGCAAAGATTGCCAACAAACAAGTAATAACTCTGAAAATCTAAGATGATGCAGAGGTTTCTTTTAGAAAAATCTATACTTAACAGCAGCGCCTAACATAGCTTCTCGCGTTATTATGCTATGATTGATGAAACTTTATAATAAAAATCCAAAGACAATCCGAAGCGAATCTAATACCTCAACAGCAAAGCGATTGATAGTCTTCGATTTTTGGAATGTCCAGACCTTTCGAATTTGGATAGTCTTCGATTTTGAGAACAAGCGAAGCGAATGATTGCACGGATAGGGTTAGTCGATTTGGGGTTTGGCGGTCAAATTTGAGGAAAGGCGGATAGTGAAAGGGAAAGGCTGAAGGAAAAATATGTTTACGTGTTTAGATGGTAATTTATTAAAAAACACTTTGACATTATACAACGGGAAATTCATTCCCGTTGTGAAAATGAAACCTATTACAAGGGGCATAGAAAGGCCGTTGTAAAATATACACCTATTACAAGGTTCAGTAGAGGACCGTTGTAAAATACCCAATATAAAACCTCTACTACAACGTTCAAAAACGGACCGTTGTAATAAAGTTCTAGTACAACGGGCAAAAATTGCCCGTTGTAAAAATAACGTTGTAATGGAGTATTTTTGTTGTAGTGATACCAAACATCAATCAGTTGATTTCTAATCACATCATAAATTTAATTTAACTAACATAAGGTAGTTTAGTAATTGTGGGTAGGTTAAAACACCCACCTTTGATTTTAAATCAAATTAAAACCCAATTTAGGGCCCAAATTCAAACAGTCTTAGAATTTGTCCAAACCCACATCAAAATATCTGAAATTTCGATACGATTGTAATGGAACACACCGCACGTAAATCCGTCCTAATATGAAGAAGTTATGATAGTTAGAAGGTTATACAATTTAAATTTAAACAAACAAAATATAGTTATACACATATTACTATCCATGTCATCAGCGTACGAACCCAGAAACCCTACTCAACTTTGCGACCGCGACTGTAGCCCTAGCCACCCGACATTTGATCAAAATCATGTCGCCTTTGATCAACTACGACCAGATCCACCCCAGCACCGTGCACGCCTGACCTGGCCGCGCTTCCGCCCCAAACGCCGACATCTCCGATCCTCTCTAGCTTGTTCGACCAACACCGCCTTTAAATGCCGATCGAGGCGAGCTCGTGCACCCCTTTAACTAATGCCGATTGTTGATGAACATTTCTTGGCTCACTCTACCAACCCATGCCCCTCGATCATCTCCCGAACAAATATCCACTGTCCAATCCCTTCGACCACTCATGAACGGCCGAGAACCAGTCTACCAATTTTAGCCACACAGAAATCCGAATAAAAAAACTACGGATTTGACTTCCGCTCGTCGAGAGCTCCAAATCGATATATAATTTGATAGGGTTAGGAGGGATTTGATTTTGAAGTTAAATTTGAAATTGAATTGGCAATTGGGAATTAGGGTTTGGTAATTGGATTTGAGAAGGAGAAGTAGATAGATGAAACGACGTGCTGAAAAATGGAATAAGAATATAGCTAGGTTTTATAATATGCTATATATAGGAAGATTAGATATAGAGATGAATGGACTAGATTGATTTGAAAGTTGAATGATAAACGACCCCAAAACCCGTTTCGTTCCCAAAACGAAAATGGGTCACCCATATATCAAATATATGTTTCGGATAGTTTTAAACTCAACGGAATAGATTTCATGTCCTAATTTCATAAGATAGCTCAAAATCATCTTATTTCAAATTGATTTCAATTGAATTTAATTAAATTGATTTCTACACGTTTCGAATCCGTACAATCAAACGACAAGTCCGATGGCTACGAAACTTGAAATCTTACAATATTTCACCCTTACAGATCCGATGAAACGGGTTTCGCCAAAATCTAAGAGAGTGGCCAAAATGGCTATTTTCACGCTAACTAAATAAATTAATATTAAATTAATTACTCACTTTTTTAATACTTACAACTAACAAATTTCTTCATTTTTGGTCACTTAGACATTTATAATAACTTAAAACAAGTTTACCTAAAATTTTAGTGTTACTTACTTTCCCAAGTGCAGAGTTCAGTTTCAACTGCAATTAACCCAATTAATTATAACTTAATTCCAATAAGATTAAATTTGATTTTCATCTTTTTATTTAATCAATCATTATTCTATAGACATAGTTAAAATTGTTTTATATTTCATTACATTAATATGCTCAAATTTCCATCTTTTATTTGTATTAACTATTATATTTTCATTATATCAAATCTTTATTAATTTTATTATAATTTAGAATCTTAATAAATAAATCTATCTTTGTTTCACTCTTTTTATTACATCAATCATTGTCTTGTAAATGTAATCAACATTTCCATACATCTTACTGCATTTACCTTTTATAGTCATTGACTTAACTCATATTAAAATGATATTTACTTACTTTTAATTGTAATTGATTTTAAATTTAATTCAACAGATTGTATAAATTGGTAATAAATGACAATTGCCACCATTTCTTTATTTAATAACATTTTCATGTTTGTTATCTACACATAAACGATATATTTATTGATGCAACACTAATTTTATGCAATTACAATTTATTAATTATTAATTCATTAGATTAATACAACATTTAAATTATGAATTTCTCCTTTAAATTCAATTATCAATTAATACACATATTATTACCATTAATTTACAATCTATATAAACTATACCTTTTTAATCCTTCTAATTGGAATTAAATTTAAAAGCAGTTATCAATTACCTTTAATTAATACTATTTCATTTTATTCCAGTTATATTCTTATTATTAATCACAAATTTTAATTTCTTTTAACATTGATTCAGAAAACCATATTAATTTAATCATTTTAGTTGATCGAAATTTACGGATCGTTGCACTCTTCCCCACTCAAAACTTTTCGTCCTCGAGAAGGAAAAGAAGGGAAAAGAAGGAATTAAGTAATCAATATACCTTATTCAAAATATTAAATTTATAAACAATTTATTTACATAATTAAATGATTTAAATAAAATATATCAAATTATAACCATTGAATACTTTTATATTCAAGTTGACAAAAGTTTGGAAAACATTTCAAAAAAACTTTCTAAGTCCAAAATTCACAGAAAATTTCGGGAGAGTCTCCTTTGTACGGAGAGGTTTGGGAGAAATAGTAATATCAATAGTAACAATATATATCATATGTTTCAAAATAATATATCCCAAACCATGGGAAAAACAATAAAATATCGCTAGAAAACCGTAACCCTAGAATGTACCTTTTTATCGGGCAAACAACGCTTATTTTATGAAACCAAAAGCAGTAGCAATTTCTTCCATAACTTGTATTTCATTTATGCAATCCAAAAGAGTTAATAATTAAGTAAAGAGAAAATATTTAAGTTGTTTCAATTAATAACAAACAAAACATCACAATATAACAACAATTTCATACAATAAATCATTTAATCATCACATACAACCAAAATATCAATTTACATCCATAGCAACCTAAACAAATGGTTTATTCGGGTTCAGAACTTCTAATCATATAAAATGTTAAATAACTATGAAGTAAACGATACACTCAACAATCGTAGATAACTTTATAGATTATTGATACATCTCTATACAAAATAGAAGTATCCTTTTCCAACCAATCCATAAGCCAAACAAACAAAGAATTCAACACATTTTCAAATAATATTTATGTTTTATTCTTACTAGTGCGAACCCATGCTTCGCATACGGACCGCACTCAACCCCTTATCATCATAACATGTTTAAATAATTTATATTGTTCATTGATTAAGAAATAGTGATCTATTTTTCAATTTTCAAATAAGTTTGCATTTTGTCTAAAACTTACGTATAAATCTTTGAAAACAGTAATGCAGATAGTACTAGTGCTTGATAAACAATTGCAAAATATCGAGCAAAAATGATATCAAAGATAAAATTTCCACACAATGCACATGTAAATTATACACATATAAATTTATTTTGCGCATCAGCTATTGCTCCATTTGCTTTAGTATTTGATGTCGTTGATTCCATTTGCTGCTTCGGTAATAACAATCTATACGAGTAGTGCATGTAGCAACATTTGGTTTACACTTGACCATTGATCCAAAAATGCCAAAAGCAACGTTGACATGATTCATGAAAACGCAAGTGTTGATGATAATCCCATAACTGCCTATGTCTAGGAACACATTATGCAGCATCATATTATTGTAGAATGATAAGATTAGAGGATAAAGAGATTTATTTCTATTTTGAACAATTCTTGTGAAAAATATGCTAAATCTAAAGCGTACATATTTTATGTCTGAAGTGTTGGGACTAACAACCATTATTTAATAATATTTATTTTAATGTGAAGAATATCATTGTATTTCTTTTACACTCAAAGCAAATTCAACATATTAAAAAGCATATAATTGTATTTAATGCTTTTGAGCTTTCTGGTTCCATTTCTAATTCCATCTAACATTGTTACTGTATTTTGGTAATGTTGGATTTCATCAGACTAGACTGCAATTTGTGAATGCAGAACCAGTGGCTGGAAATTTTCAAAACAATCAACGACATAGATTATTAAAGAAATAAAGTCAAATAGATTTAATAACTTTAATAATACGAATAATCCGAAAAAGTATGATTTTAAAAAATTATTTTTAGCTATCAATAATGGATATCATTGGAAAGCATATTAAATTTGAGATTTAATAGTGAAACCGATTCTTAAATCCAATTAATGTAGAAAAAGTTATCACATTTAAAAGTTTGAAATAGAAAGAAATTAAAAAACGTGAATGTTCATTTCCCAAAATATGAGGAGGTGTGTGCGCTCTTGAAATCTAACTCAATAATAATATTGTAGTATAGATTACTCCTTTTTTCTTCCCACATTATTTACTGTTCATTTTCATTTGCGCATATAATGCTTATTTAGTTACTTTTCATTTACCGCTTACAAAATTCGTTTTCCATTCATTTATACAATACCACTTTTCTTTTAATTACTTACATCCATTGCTTACATAAGTTATTTCCATTTATATTATTTGGATCATAAATGAATTCATTATTGAAGTATTGTATATATTTTATTTCAGTTTACTTCACATTTACATTTTAATCTGAATTTTCCTTTTTTCATCATTTACTTTTCTTTTCTCATTAATATCATGTTTTTTCTGTTTTCATTAATTTACAATCGTTATAACTCAGAAAAGTTCATTTCTCCTTTATTCATACAATGTCATTTTCTTCCATTTTATTACTTTACATTCAATGCCTAAATAAGTTGTTTTTTCTTTCAATTATTGGGTTATACATTATTAGGTAAGTTTCTTTACAATTCAATTTACCACTTATCGATTATTTTGTTCTCATATTCATTCTTCCATATATAGTACTATTGGATATTAACTCCATTTCTAGATCATTTCTAATGTTCTCTGAAGTTATAATCATTCATTTTACATAATACTCATTCTAATTCTAAATGGCTTCAATATTAATTCAGTTTATAATTATTTACTTACAGTACTCACCTTTCACATTAAATCGGATTATAAATAGTTTAAACTTTAACTTAAGTTTATAATCATTTTTCTTGCATTATTTACTTTTATTATATTTAATTAATAGCATTTCAAATTATTGACTTAAGTTTATAGTAGGTTATAACATTAGAATTCTTATTTATAAATGTAATTCCATTGAACACTTTCATTTAGTAAAGTTTACTTGCACAATATTCTATTACATATCCTATTAACATTACAACATTTTAAATATTTTAGTAAGTTTTATATATGTTCTAAAGAATTCGATTGAATATTACCCAAGTTTCACTTATTTATTTAGTTAACAAAATGTTCAATAGTTACCATTTCTTGTTTTTATTTCCTTTTTATTTACAGTTCTTAAAATTTCAGTTTCTTGCCATTTCATTAATCATTTAAACATCAAATTTCTTATTTTCATTTTTGAAGTTTCCAATTATTAATATAGTCAAGATTCCATTTATTACCATAATTTAAATTTCTAATTTGTAGAACTTAAGAACTAGACAACCGCATTCCATTTTGATCCTTTTAAAATAATATATATATATCCATAACTTATATATACATATATCAAATCGTATTTAGAAATTAAAATTAAAATTTATTTATCAAAACAAATGTGCAGTAAAATTACTACAATAGTCTTCCCACTTTGAAACTCGAAAATGAATGTCGACGATGCATGCACTCATCACCGAAATTATTTTCCAACGACAGAGAGGGGAGTATAGAACTTATTTCTTTTTGAAAATTCTTTTAAACATTTCCTTCAAATCATATTGAAATATTTATATCTGAAAATACTTCCAAATAATAATAATATTATATTCCAAAATCTTTTGAAAGAAATTTCAAAAATCCCGAAACTTAGGTTCTCCAATTTCAATTTATATTTATTTTATTTACAATCCAATTTTTCAACCAATATTTATAAATTTCACTACCTAACAAACAAATATACAACAACCAATTATATCATTTATAAAATTTATTATTTTATATATAAAATATATAATAGGCAAAGTTATTTCATTTACCTATATTTTAAAATAATATTGTGTCGGTCTGTCCTATTAAGAGTTTACAAATTCCTATCGATGCCATAGCGTCTTATACACCGACCAAAATTTCTAAATATGAAACAGAACAAATTAACACAATATAAAAACGCTTTACAACACTAACAAATATGCTCTCTCATATACATACTCTATGACTCATTCTAGGGTATTATTACCCTATTTTGTATGAGTCGGACCCCACAAAGCTAAAGTTATCGCTAAACTGAAGCTCTAATACCAACTGCAATGACTTGCCTTTTTGGATGGTTTAAATTGAGCATAAACCCACCATATCAGGCTCAAACCATTCAATGGGGCGGATTGTTATGAGGTAAATAAGAAAAAGAAGAGAAAGAAAAAAACAAAAATAGAATCTCGCAGCAGAATCACAAAATATAATAATCAAACAAACAGTTCATGAAGCTGTTTACAAATAACATTGATTACACCTTTACAACAAAATCAGAGTTACATACAACAAGAAATAATAACAAATAAATGCAGCGAAACAACATGATCTAGTGGAATACATATCATAAATAATAATAGTACAAATATTTGTCTTCGTTCTCTAGAAATAAGGCTTCAACCCTGAAATGCCCAGGCTGACTAAAGGACAAAACACTCAAGTCGGAACTAAAAGATCATATATAAGTTAAATCAACGGTAAATATGAGTGTAACGACGTCAGAGATATTTACAGGGTTTGACATCTCTTATCCAGTGTCTAACATAGGCGCAGTAACTTAAGAGATGTACGGGATTCCTATCTCCTAAGGATCCATTAAACTATGTACTATGTAGTACAATACGCTATTATAATACGCCTATAGTAAAGTGAAATTATTAAAATAGCGTTAAGGCGTTACCCATATCCCCCTTAACATATTTTTATATATTCCCATAGCCTATATAGTACAGTAACTCCTCCGTAAACTAGAGGCTATCAGAGGGTGATACATAGGTATGGTACAAACTAAACTCATAGAAGGCGCGATTGGCATGTGACATGGCACTCGAGGAAATGCCAAGGTAGATATACCAATTACACTCCCGGACTGGTGGTAATGCCTAGCAGCAACTACCGCCCACCTCGGAACACAATCTCATAATCAAAATCGAGAGGTGGTCACCAAATCAATCACAAGGTAATGGTTTGGTATCGAAGAAATATGCTCGATCGAAGGTGCGACCTCATTTGGCCTGGTATAGCTCCTGTTTTAGCCACATCAAGCTGAATCACGGGAGTCAGGGTTACGTAAATACCTCATACAAAATCGTTCACCAAACCATCCTAATTCATTTTTGGAATCTCCACCACGTACTTAGTTATTAAAGTGGTTTTCGGTTTTGCCAAGGAGTATGACAATATTCGATCCCGGTCACTTTAGCAACCAAACGCTTATTTCACAATGGATGGTTCTTTTACATTTCAAAAAGTCAATTCATATTTGGTATCAAAATATCATATTCTCAAATCACTTGCGAAATCATATCACATTTGAAATCATATCGCTTTCAAAAATCATATTTGCTCTTAAAGTCATATTCGATTTTGAATTTATCGATAAACAGGTTAATTAAATCCTTGTTCCAAAATCATCATATTTACTCAATTATGTCATTTTCAAAAAGGTATCAATTCCGAATTCCAACTTAGTTTGTATCATCATCAAGGATTTAAATATAAATACTTCAACTTTACATAGTCTAGAATTTTAGAAATAGTTTATATAGTCATAAATAGGTTTAATAGTTTAAAATAGTTTAAATAGATTAAAATAATTTAAATAGTAAAATAGTTTAAACAGATTAAAATTTAGTTTAATTAGATTCAAAATGATTTAAATAGATTTAGAATAGATTTTATAGATTTTATTAGGTTTAAAATGTTTAAAGTAAATTAATTATAGATTGAATTGAATTAAATTATATTAAGTATATTTTTTTTAAATCGATTAAATAAATTTAAAATAGATTAAATAGATTTAAATTATATTAAATATATTTAAAATAGATTAAATAAATTTAATTAGTTTAAAATAGGTAAAATAGATTAACTTGGTTAAATAGGTTATAATAGATTAAATAAATTAAAATAATTTTAAATTGATTAATATAGTTTTAAATATTTGAAAATAAATTTCAAAGTTATACCCAAACATTTCAATGACTCAATTCCGATAAATTCACTTATATTTGACACTTCAACTTTGAAATTCCAATTTAATTCTTTGAAAAATTCATTATATTAATTCCAATGTCAACATTTATGCTTGGGCTTCAAAAATAATTCATTTTATATAAATTAATTTCTATTTCAAAGTACCATTTAACGGAATTCAAAATTTCAAACTTTCAAAATTATTTAATTTAACCAATCCGGTGTCCATATATAATTTTCTACCCTAGGGTCAAGTGATACGAATATTTTTCATTTCGACCCGCAATTTAACATTTTATATTTGTAAATCATTTTAAACTATAATCCTGAATTAAATAAAATCCATCAAATTGCTCGAGTCTATCATTTGGACCCATAACGATTTTTTCATAATCTTTAGATCGTTCGAGTATGTATCATTTCAACCTATAGGGAACTTACAGAGTGATAACAATATATAAATCAAACATAACATCCCATCACCCAATATCAACCACCAAATATTCATCATAATCATCATCCAATTCTCCCAATAAATTTCAACAAATAACATATTATCATTTATGGGTAACTAACTACAATTTAAATTCAATAATAAATCAAATGACAATTTAATTCAAAATAAATTCAAACTAAACGATGATTAAATGTAGTAAAAGTGAAATTTAAACAGAATAAAAGTTTAAACAAACATCAATCACTTGATTTCTAATCATATCATAAATTTATTTTAACTAATATAAGGTAGTTTACTAATTGTGAGCGAGTTAAAACACTTACCTTTGATTTTAACTCGAATTAAAATCCAATTTAGGGCCCAAATTCAAACAATCTTAGAATTTATCCAAACAAAGATCACAATGTCTGAAATTTCAATATGATTGCAATGGAAAAAACTGCACGTAAATCCGACCTCGTATGAAGAAGTTATGATAGTTAGAAGGTTATACAATTTAAATTTAAGCAAATAAAATATAATATGATTGTACATGTATTACCATCCGCATCATCAGCGTACGAACCCAGAAACCCTACTTAACTTTACAACCTCGACTGTAGCCCTAGCTGCCTTACCTTTGATCAAAACCGTGTCGCCTCTGATCAACTACGGCCAGATCCACCCCAGCAACATGCATGCCTGGCCTAGCCGCACCTCCGCCCCAGATGCGGAGATCTCCAGCCCTCTCTAGCTCATTCGACTGCCACCACCTTTAAACGCCAATCGAGCTGAGCTTGTGCACCCCTCTGACTAACAAAAGTGCTGATGAACACTTCTTGGCGCACTCTACCACTCCATGCCCTCCGATCGTCGCCCTGACGAAGATCCACCGTCCAATCCCATCGACCACTCATGAACGGCCGAGAAATAATCATCCAATTTTGGTCACACAGAAATCCAAATCAAAACGCATACTATGGATAAGACTTGTGCTTGTTGAGAGCTTCAAATCGATATGTAATTTGATAGGGTTAGGAAGGATTTGATTTTGAAGTTGAATTTGAAATTAAATTTGCAATTTGGGAATTAGGGTTTTATAAATAGATTTGGTTCTGCCATTGAGAAAGGGAATTGGAAAGATGAAATGTACGTACTAAAAGCTGAAATAATAATATAGCTAGGGTTTATAACAGGCTACATGTGGACAGATCAGAAATAGAGATGAATGGACTAGATTGATTTGAAAGTTGAACGATAAACGACCCTAAAAGCCCGTTTCGTTCCCAAAACGAAAATGGCTGATCCCATATATCAAAATAGATGTTTTGGATAGTTTTAAACCCAATGGAATAGGTTTCAAGTCCTAATTCCATTATATGAAGAAGATAGCACAACATCAGCTTATTTCAAATTGATTTTAATTGAATTTAGTTAATTTGTTTTCACGCATTTCAAGTCCGTACGATCAAACGACAAATCCGATCGTAACGAAATTTGAAACCTTAAAATAATTCACCATTGCAAATCCAATGAAACTAGTTTAGTCGAATTCCGAGACAGTGGCCAAATTGACTATTTTTATGTTAACTAAATAAATTAATATTAAATTAATTACTCACTTTTTTATCAATATATATAACTAATAAATTTCATCATTTTTGATTACTTAAACATCTATAGTAACTTAAAACAAGTTTCAATTTCAATTAACTAAATTAATTATAACTTAATTCCAATAAATTGATGTAGCTTGATTTTCATCTTTTTATTTAATTAGTGTTATTCTATAGGCATAGTTAACATTGTTTTAGATTTCATTACATTAATATACTCAAATTTCCATCTTTTATTTGTATTAACTAATATATTTCCATTATATCGAATCTTTTTCAATTTTATTATATTTTAAAATCTTAATAAATTAACCTATCTTTATTTCACTCTTTTTATTACATCAATTATTGTCTTGTGAATATAATTAACATTTCCATACATCTAACTACATTCACCTTTTATAGCCATTGACTTAAATCATATTGATGTGACATTTAATTACGTTTAATTGCAATTGAATTTAAATTTAATTCAGCAGATTAAACAAATTGGTAACAAATGACAATTGTCACCATTCCTTCATTTAATAACATTGGTATGTTTGTTATCTACAGACAAATGATATAGTTATCGATACAACACTAAATTTATGCAATTACAATTCGTTACTTATTTATTTATTAGATCAATACAACATTTAAATTATCATTATCTCCTTTAAATTCAATTATCAATTAATACACATATTATTACTATTAATTTGCAATCTATATCAATTATACCTCTTTAATCCTTTTAATTAATTGGAATTACATTTAAAGTAGTTATCAATTACCTTTAATTAATACTATTTTGTTTTATTCCAGTTATATTCTAATTATCAATCACAAATTTTAACCTTTTAACATTAAATCACAAAATCATATTAAATTAACTACTTTTAATTATCGAAATTTACAGATCGTTGCACTGTGCAGTAAATATAGATCTAGTTACATTTCTATCTATAGCTTCTAGTCCTGTCTAATAATTAACTTGATTCCTTCTTTAATTCCTTTCAATTTTCACTTTATTTTCTTATATTCTAGCAAGTGGTTCTATTCTATTTGGTTGGTGTTACCCGGTGCTTGGCCCGGCAACGAGCGGCAAACTATTGAGTGTCGTTCGGCATGCAAGTGCCATTTTGCTTGGACACGTCGTCCGGAATGCAAGTGCCATTCAGCCTGGACGCGTCGTTCGAAATGCAAGTACCGCTCGGCCTAAGTGCATCGCTCGACATCCTTCATTTAAACGCCGTCGCTCGGCATCCTTTGTTGGACCATCATCGCTTGGCACATGAGGGGTCGGCCCAAATGAACACAACAAAGTATTCCAGGTGCACCGCACGGTGAAGGGAGTGAAGCATACAACAAAATCCACTGTTCGGTATGACTTCAATAAAGTGAACCAGGTAAGGCGTTCCGCACGACCTCGCTTCAAGTCAACCACCCAAGATCCATCGTTCAATTTACTCACTTGGTTCGGCTTGGCATGTTTGCATGGATCGGTCTGCAGGTGAGCGACGGCTCGGCCAATGTCGCTCGGCAAATAAGCCCGGTTATTGCAGGTCGGCATGCATGGTTCGGTGCATGTTAGAGGGGTTAGCAATTTACCAGGTCTGCAATAAAGTGAGGTGATTGGCATGAATCGCTTCGAGTTAACCTACTATTCGATTTGGGTCTCCTGAGGGTTTACTTCGAGTCTCTTGATGATCGACCAAACATTTCTCGACCGGCATTTATCGTTCGGCATGTATCGTTCAGCATGCCTGGCTGGGTGCACAGAAGTCACCTATTGTGGGCTGATCTACCTTGTTCTTGGCTCGTGAAGGAAGTCCAACCTATCTTCGCCCATAAATAGAAAGGAAGGGGCATTATGAAAGAGGACTTTTTTTTGAGAACACTCGGGAGATTCTACCATTTTCAAGATTCATTCCTTTTCAGTTAGAACTTGTATTCAAGTTGTTGGTGTACGATTTATCTGTATTCAATTATTTGAAAAAGCAATAAAAATTAATCTCAAAGTGGACGTAGGTAGTTGCACTGAACCACTATAAATCCGGTGTTCTAGTTTTTGCAATTAATTCTGCATATATTCCTCTATTTTAATTTCCTATCTTCATTATTCTCTCTACACATGTCTTTCTTTGGGTGTTAGTTACCAATTTTGGTGCTTTCACTAAGACCAGCTTCTCAGGTTATTAGGATATACTTTGTAGCTACTAGACTGAAGAAATCCCCTGAAGGAGATCCAAGTCATTCGTGGGAAGTCCATTGATTATACTCAGAGTTCCTACCAATAACTCTACAATGGGAAGACCTCATGCCCGATCAGCCTCAAACAACGTAGATGTCAATGATACTGCCAGTGTCCAAGTAGGACCCAACGATCAACAAGTTAATCCAGGCGCATTAACTGTCACCATCCAAAACTAAATGAAAATTGTCACTAGAACAGAGTTCAACTAGACGACGAGAGAACTCATGGAAAGCAGGAGGAAACTTAATCAACAGATTCAAGCAAACGCCAACCTTATGACTCGGCTTACTCAACAACATCATCAGAATGCTGGAGGAAACCCCGCTTCTTACTCTTCATCCAACTGCTCTGCTTCGTCCGATGAACCTCCCAAGCGTAGATGTCGTATAATCGAGACAATGCAAGCATGTATCGCTGATCGATCAACTAGGGATGGTCTAGGTTCCCTACCTGGAGCCATGGCCCCTCACTTACATCAAGGAAATCACACACAAGTTGGAACAAAAAACTTAGGATCTGAAGCATGAGTGGGAACTGGACGGCCGGCTCACCAAGGTCCTAATGAAGCTGGTCCCTAGGATACACGTTTTGTAGATCGCCAATAGAGGAGACACCAACTAGAATGGTCTCGTAGGACAGATTCTAACCTACCATCTTCCATACAAACTCCAGACCTACCGGCTATGGTCAGACAGATGATGAGAGAAAATCAAGGCTTGACTAATGGTGATTAGGGGATAATAGGAGTCATACTCGATTCACACATATTATTCTATAGGCCGAGTACCCTAGGAAGTTTAACAGGCCTATTCCGGCCTACGATGGGAAGACTAATCTCCGACAGCATGTGATGAGATATGAATAGATGACGGATTCAGCCATAGCAAATGATGCAACTAAGTGTAGATGCTTCCCAATAACATTATCTGGAATCGCTACTATGTGGTTTACCCGACTTCCTCCGTGGTCTATCTCCAACTTTGATGAATTATCAACGAAATTTGTGGAACAGTTCAGGATTCATGCCACTTGTCCTAAGGACGTGATGTCCTGGCCTAGTTGTATACAGGCTCTAGGGAAGTTTTTAAAGGAGTACTTATAGAAATTTCACATTGTCGCTACTTAAGTTAGCAACCCAAATAACCATGCCACTGTGATGGCTGTCATGCAAGGGGTAGATCCAAATTTGTAGTTTGGCGATCGGCTGGCAGGAAAGCCTCCAGCTACAGTAGAACGTTTTTATTCAAAGGCGCATCAATTCATAAGAAGAGAGGAAGCCAGGTGGACGAGGTGAGACAATGCACCAGGGCCAAACAAGGAGATTGTGAAGAGCAACATTACTGTAAAACAATCCGGTGACAACTCGGAGAAGGTCCAGATCGATGTCCAGAACAAGCCAGATCAATCTAAAGGGTCTGGAGGAGGAAATCCCAAAAATAAAAGAGAAGTAAGAAAATAGAAACCAAGTTTTGACTTACAATGAATACACTCGTCTGAATGCATCTCTTAAAAATATTTGCCTATCGACTTGTAACACTTTTCAATATCAAAAGCGTGCCCAAAAGTGTCCACTGAGGAATAAATGCAGGTTGTGAAGCATTGCCGCTTCCATGATACTTACGGGCACCATACTAAGGAGTGTAGGCGTTACCATGATGCTATAGAAAAGCTGATTCGACAGAAGAAGTTGTAGGAGTTCTCCAAGAATCCGCAGGAGGGTGGACAAGGTGCATCAGACCCCGGTCGCGGGCAAGCTCCATGCCATCCCGAGGAACCTGCTCAGACTATAGGAAGACTAATTATAAACACAATAGTCGGTGGGCCTCACATGGCGGACAAAAATTGGCCGGAGATAGAGCGGATGCTAGTTCCTTAAAGCATGCAGATTTTGAACCTTGTTCAAATATGGAAAATGGGTCCCTGGTTAAACAGCAGCGAAAGATGACGGACGATATAATGTTCGAGAAAAGAGATGTTGATCAGGTGGAGGCTCCTAACGTTGACCCGATGGCCATCTCCATGACGATCGGGCCAGCATTCATGAAAAGAATATCGAATGGTTAAGGAAGTTTTTTAAAATCATCTTCAAGAAAGCATATGACCAAATGAAGATGGAGACAAAGGATTTAAAATCATCCAAAGCTTGCATCCATGGCTTTAATGGTGCAGCTACCGATGCAGTGGATTTTGTTGAAATGCCAGTTGAACTTGGGCAAGGTGAACATAGGAGGGTGTGAATCCTACCTTTCATCGTTTTGGATGTCGATTCTCCGTACAAGTGTTTTTGGATTGACCGGCCCTGGTAGAGTTTAGGGCAGCTTTGGCCCCTTAGTGTTTAACCTTGAAATTTCCGACAGATAAAGGAGTTGGTGTTGTGCATGGCGATCGGGCCATTGGTCGTGCGTATTATGTGGCTGAGCTGAGAAGCGAAGAGAGAATGGAAAGGTTGTGGACGGCTTCGTCCATGCCCGAGTCACTAAAAATTGACAAGTAGTGCCCGAGCCCTGGCATGGGCAACATAATCGGATCTATAGAGACATAAAACCAAGAGATGACGACGAGGAACCTAGGAAGGCAAAAGCAGCACCAGTTGAGCTGAAGATTGATATTCCAGTCAACCAAGATGACCCATCGTGAGTACTTAAGATTGGATCATAACTCAACCCCTCAATGGCCGAGGATCTCACTAATTTCCTCTGAGCAAATCTGGATGTTTTTGCTTGGACACTTTATGATATGTGCGGGATTTCTCCCGCCATTACGAGTCATATGTTGAACATAGACCCGAGGTACGTACCAGTAAAGAAAAAAAGGAGAGGCATGGACCTGGAGAGATTCGCCGCTCCTAGAGAGGAGGTGGACAAACTCAAAGCCAATGGATTCATCCGCGACGCCCTCTACCCTGAATGGGTGTCTAACCCCGTGCTAGTGGGATCAAATGGGAAATGGAGATCCTACGTAGATTACTCTGATCTAAACAAAGCATGCCCTAAGGATAGTTCCCCTTTGCCCAGAATTGACCAGCTGGTCGACTCAACGGTAGGGCATGAGTTATTGTCATTTATGGATGCATATTCGGGGTATAATCAAATCTCGGTGCACATTCTAGACCAAGAAGACACTATTTTTGTCACAGACATTGGGCTATATTGTTACGTGGTGGTGCCTTTCAGATTGAAAAATTGCGTGAGCAACTTATCAGTGCCTAGTGAATCGAATGTTTAAAGACTAGATTGGTAGAACAATGGAAGTCTATATGGAATACATGCTTGTGATGTCACGATAGTCAAACGACCATATTCAGGACTTCGCGGAAATGTTTGATATACTTAGATATTATGGAATGAAGATCAATCCTCTGAAGTGTTCCTTTGGTGTTGCGTCAGGGATTTTTTTGGGTTTCATTGTTAATGCACGGGGAATTGAAGCTAACCCAGAAAAGATATAGGCTATTGGAGACATACAAGTGCCCAGAACTATAAAGAAAGTACAAAGCCTGAACAGAAAAGTGGCCGCGCTGAATCGATTCATGTCCAAAGCGACAAATAAGTGTATTCCCATCTTCGATGTAATAAAGAAAGGAAAGAAAAATTTTGAATGGACTCCCAACTATGAGGATGAATTCTGAGCTTTGGTAAGGCATTTGGAAAGTCCCCCGGTGCTGTCGAAACCTGTAGATATGAAGTGTTGTATGTATACTTGGTCGTATCTCAACATGCCATCAGTACGGCTTTAGTTCACGAGGAGGAACGTGTTCAAAAGCCGGTGTATTGTGTTAGGAAACGTCTGATGGGGGTAGAAAGAAATTATCTTAAAATTGAGAAGCTGGCCTACTGCTTGAAGATTGCATCATGCAAGCTTCGTCCGTACTTTCAGTACTTTCAGGCACACTCGATCAGTGTCTATACCGATCATCCGTTACGATAGGTACTTCAACGACCAGAAACCTCTAGAAGGATATTAAAATGGAATACGAGTTGAGTCAGTTCGATATTACCAACCTGCCATGAAGGGTCATACAAGGGCAAGCGCTAGCAGACTTAATTCCAGAATTCACTGTATCAGACGAACCAAACAGCAATAATGTCATTCCCCCATTCGATGGAAGCTGTACACCGATAGGGCATCCAACGATCGTTGTTCTGAGGCTGGTGTAATTCTTGTGACTCCCAAATACCGATCATTTTCCTAGCTACAAATAATGAAGCCAAGTACGAAGCATTGATTGCTGGCTTGAAACTTATCGGTGAACTTGTTGTAAAATCAGTTGAGATCTTTTATGACTCACAATTGGTGGTGTACCAGGTATAGGAGGACTATCAAGCAAAGGGGTAGAGACTTGCCCCATACCTTGCTTGGGTTTAAGCGCTGTTGGCAGATCTTGAATATTACGATATTTCACATGTCCCCCATGAACAAAACAAAGAAGTCAATTCATTGGCAAAATTTGCAAGTACTGGCGATGTACAGCAAATGGGATTGGTTTCCGTTGAAAACTTACATGCTCCGAGTATAAATGAGAAGGAGGTAGATTTCATGTTAGAAACCGAAGTTGAGAAGACCATGGATAACTCCATTCAAGCAATACCTTTTACATGGAATCTTGCCTGAAAGAAAGAGCGAAAGACGACAAGTCATTCGCAAAGCTTTGCGATATGTAATGCAGGGCGGAATAATGTATCGAAAGGGATTCGCGGTCCCCTTACTTCGACACATTGCCCAAGGTGGGATAAAACGAGTCCTGAAGGAAGTTCATGAAGAAAAGTGTGGTGACAATACTAGGGGCAGACACTAGCAAAAAAGATCCTTCACTATGGATACTATTGGCCAATTGTAAATCAGGATGCTGCAGACTACCTAAGGAGATGTGACATGTGTCAAAAGTACGTGAAAATCCTGATATCTCCACCACGAAACTCTTAGAAATGGTTAGTCCATGGCCGTTTGCAATATGGGGAATTGATATAATCGTTTCCTTGCCTATATCCAAAGGTGGTGCAAAATACACAATAGTTGCAGTCGATTACATTACTAAGTGGGCGGAAGAAGTGCCCTTAGCTAACAATCACTACCAAGAAGGTTATTAATTTCGTTGTGCGAAACATCATATGCCATTTTCGCCTCCCGCGAACTATCATTACGGATAATGGAGTTTAGTACGAAAGTAGGGAGTTCAAAGAATTTTGTCAAACGTATGGCATTGAGAAAAGGTTTGCAGCGGTTGCTCATCCAAAAGCCAATGGATAAGTAGAAGCCATGAACAAAATAATCAAGTCCATATTGAAAAAACAACTTAAAAAGGCTAGAGGCAAGTGGGTGGATGAGCTTCCAATGGCACTTTGGGCTTATAGAACCATCCACAAGTCCGCGACTGGCTAAACTCCATTCACATTGGCATATGGCACAGAAGCTGTTATACCCATGGAACTTGAAGTTCCTTCACATCGGGAAACTCACTATGACCCTAAGACGAATCGAGATCTCTTGTTGGGATCACTGGACTTTGTTGATGAAAAATATAAAGAAGCTGATTTAAGGGCAGCTGTATATAGGCACCGAGTCGCTAGATATTATATGAAAAAGTCCGACCGAGAATCTTTGATGTGGGCGATCTTGTTTTGAAGCGAGTTTTTCCGATCCTATCGCATATGAATCAGACATGGGAAGGTCCTTATGTCATTGAACGAAGGCTTGGAGAGGGAACTTTCAAACTAGCGACCGTTGATGGCGCAACACTCCCCCGAGCATGGAATAGCGATCATCTACGACGCTATTATACTTAGTCTATTTCTTTCGCTTTTTAGTTGCAATTATTTCCAGAATATTTTTATTTTGGTTATTCTTAATTTTCGGCATGTAATAAGACAATTCAGTTAGTTTGTTTTCATTAATAAAGGCTTGAAGCCATCTTTTCCATGAATTATTGATGTTTTCATGTGTTGCAATTCTATGTCAAAAAATAAAGTTACATTATTCTATGTGGCATATGAACGTGCACAAACGACTTAAAAATCTTCAAGTCCCCAAAGTGCAGACTGGAGTACTCTAAGTCCTCAGAGTGCGGTCTAGAGTATAAACGACCCAAAAATCTCCAAGTCCCCAGAGTGTGGACTGGAGCACTCTGAATCTCCAGAGTGCGGACTAGAGTATAAATGACCAAAAATCTCCAAGTCCCTAGAGTGCGGACTGGAGTATAAACGACCCAAAAATCTCCAAGTCCCCAGAGTGTGAACTGGAGTACTCTGAGTCCCAAAGTGCGGACTAGAGTATAAATGACCAAAAATCTCCAAGTCCCTAGATTGTGGATTGGAGTACTCTGAGTTGCCAGAGTGCGGACTAGAGTATAAACGACCCAAAAATCTCCGAGTCCCTAGAGTGCGGACTAGAGTACAAACGACTAAAAATCTCCAAGTCCCCAGATTGCGGACTGGAGTACTCTGAGTCCCCAAAATGCGGACTAGATTATAAAAAACTTTAAAATCTCTAAGTCCCTAGAGAGCGGACGAGAGTATAAGCGACTTCAAAATCTCTAAGTCCCCAGAGTACAGACTAAAAGCATTCTAAGTACCCAAAGAGCGGAACTGAGTATCAACGATTTCAAGAATTTCCGAGTCATATGGAAGTGAAATTAGACTTATGTTGTAACGACTCGGAATTTCGATCCTGAAAATTCCAAATAGTTAGGAAAAGAAGAAAAGAGATAGAAGAAGAAACAGAAAACCAAACTTAGAATCTCACATTCACAGCAGATAAAATATAATATCAAATAATATTTTTTGCATAAAGAAAGCTGCATCAGTCAATTACATTTTAATACATCAGAGTTACAACATTTCACAATTACTGGACAGTTAAAATAACTTGTCCCAGATGTGCAACAATATATTACAACGGATACATTCCATATGTTCCTGCCATCCAGCTCGCCTCTTGAGCTCCAGAACGTCCTTACCTGAAAATCTATAATACCTGGTTTGACCCGAGCATTACTTCAAAGTAACACCCGAGTCAGGCTGGAAACCAGCGTGAGTAAACCCTTCTAACATGGAATACAACAGTATAAAACTTACACAAAACCCATGGTAACTCGTATCAATTTTACAAATTCACAAGTTTGGTATAGACAACACTTATTGCACACATTAATTTTTGAGTACGAAAACTTAGATTAAATGGTCCAATTCACTTAAATCATTCCATTCAAGCCTATTGATTTCACATATCAAATCTGTAAAGAACTGTTATAGATTACAAATCGAAGTGGTTTCGGGTATTTACTAATACCCGACTCCGGTCTCTTTGAATTCACCATCTTAACCCACGTTATTCAAATGAAAACATAATTCAACCTTTAACCACAAGATGTCACTTTTTACACAGCAATTAATCATCGACAGATAACCACGTAATCACCATTCAAGAAAAACATATCATATCACACATATTTCATATCATAAATATCAACCAATCATTCATAAGTAAGATTAATTAGTCACCCATTCCTAATTAAATCAAATCAATCACTTTAATCACTTTTAATCTTGCTTACTTAAAAATAATTAATTACACACCATTAACTAATCATCCCCTAATTATCCTTTCTAATTACATTCAGTAATTAGCCTTTAATTAATTTACCATATTCCCTAAACAACCTTTATTAATCACATTCGGTAATTAATTATTCTTAATTACTTACATTAATTAATTAACCTCTTAATTAATTTATCCTTTAATTAATTAAACTGAATAATTAACACTTAATTACTTCCACTAAGTAATTATTCTTTAATTACCTTCCATCAAGTAATTATCCCATTGATTAACTATCCTTAATTAAATAACCCTTAATTTTTAATTAATTTAACCTTTAACTATTGATTAAATTAACAATTTATCCTTTAATTACTAAGTAAATCAATTAATCTTTAAATTACTTTGAGCAATCTTTATTTAGTAAATCACCTTCAATAATAAATCATTAATTATCTACCATAATTAATGACATTAAGCAATTATCTCTAAGCTAGAGTAATTATCATTAATTAATTACATTAAGTGATTAATCCTTATTTAATCATCTTTTAATTAATAGAATTAATTAATTAATCATACTAATAAATCAATCTTTGAAATTGATTTCACAAATTCATTAACCATTAACTAATTAATCGATTAACATCCTAATACATTAATAATTTGTACTATTATTTAATTACAACTTTAGTTCATATGAAAACAACAATTTTCAATTCATCTTAAAACAGCAATTTCATTTTATCAAGTAATTAATATAAATTTTCGAAAGAAGCAAGGCAGCCGATTCTTTTCCTATCAACCATTCTCCTACCTTACCTCCCGCCATACCTTTCCCTGTGCCTATTTTGTCGAGTGTGACCCATACCCCACTCCCGCCTGCTTTGGATCCCCCGCCACCTGTGCCCCTCAATCATCTTGTTCTTCCTCCTTCACCAACCTTGCTCTCAACATCTTCCTCATCTCATCCGCAATGGAACTCACTCTGCAAGACTAAGCCTCGTAATGCTGGATCCTACACTCCTTCCCTTCTTCCAGTGACGTTTGAGGGTGATGTTCTTGTTCCTCCTCCCGAAGTCATCCAAGCTGGAAATGTGATTTGGGGTGAGTATTTAGTGGGGTTTTTCTTGACAAACCATTATCATATACCACTGTCATCATGCATTTGAAGAGAGTATGGAAACTCAAAGGTTCCATTATTGTAAAATCTGATGGCAACCTGTTCGTTTTCATCCTATCATCTACAGATAATAGAAGGAGAATTACTGAAGCAGACCCTTTAATAATCAGGAACAAGCTGTTCATTGTGAAGCCATGGGATCCGATGATAGGTAATAGCTGTAGCTCAATTAAAGCTGTCCTAGTATGGTTAAAATTGTCTAACATCCCCATGTTTTCTTGGTCTCACATCGGGATTAACGGGCTATCTTCCAGAATTGGAAAATTGCGATGCCTGGATGAAACTACGGAAAAGATGCAACGAATAGGTTATGTTAAATGTATGGTCGAAATAACCCCCTAGCATGTCTTTATGGATGAATTTCTAGTTCGTATGTTAGATGGAGGTATCCAACATGTTAAAGTCAGCTATCTCTGGAAGCCATCAATATGCACTTATTGCAAGGAGTTTGGTCACAACAATAATAATTGTACGAGGGAGAAGCTAGAAGAAAATCTGTCAGACGCAAATATGTGCAGAGATCCTACTAATCAACGTAAAATAACTGCCTCTAAGGGCAATCAAAAGGGTGTAGCAACCAAGAGGAATGGTTGGCAAAAAGTTAAGAATTCAAAAGAAAAAGAAAACAATGGGAAGCATCTTACTTCTAGATCTAAACAAAGTGGTAATAATAGTGTTGGCATAAATATGACTCATTTTACATTGGGGCAACCGCCTAAGGATGATTCGGTAGTGACTAAGACTAGAAATAAGTTTTCCATACTGTCTGTGTAGAATGAGAAGGATAACGCAGTTTGTGGCGTTAATCCGAGTCATACATCTGTTGAGGAAGGAGAAATTGTTCTGAGTAGTCATGTGATTAAGGAAAGCGTTAGTGTTATCGCCTCTACCATTTACAGTGAAACAGTTGGAAAGTATAAGACGCCTAGCAGCAGTGAAACAATTGATCTGGATAGGGAGAATTCTGCATTCGATGTTAGTTGCGAGGTTGAGAAGGAAGAAAATAAGCAGTCTGATGAACAAATAAATGGCATGTTGTAAAAAATGGTGAGAAAAATGAAAGGACTCTAAATGAAAATCCAAATGCCAGTTGTAGTTTGGGTTCTGAAAATGTTGTAAGTGACAAATTACTTGCATGTGAGAATGCTCTTTCTTTTCCTGCCTTGTGTTCCATCAAACCCGATGGGCTAAACAAAGAAGGAATGATTTTTCAGTCACTCTCTCCAAACATAGTGCATATGCACACTTCTTCTGTGCATGATACAGTTTCTCCCTCCACCTCTTCGTCAGCTAGCCCTCTCATTCCTCCTCCCATTTTCAATTCATCTTCTCCTACTCCCATGATCTTGAAAGATTCATCCTCTTCCAATCTTTCTCCCAGCATTCTTCAATCTGTCCCATCCCTTAACCCTACTCAAAACATTCCTTCTCCTTATGTTTTCATTGGAAAACTGCCTGGTTGGAAAAATAAACCTTCTTCCCCAATAGTTCGTGACCTTCCTTCTGTTTTCTCATCCATTGCTATTCCAACTCACTCATCCATGATTGGTGGTCCCACTTTAATTGATGAAAGACTATCTAAAGGTTCTCCTTCAACAAGGAGAAGGAAAGGAACACTTCACACTTCTCTATAACCTCATGATTTCACACCAATTAGCTTCCTGGAACATAAGAGGAGCTCATTGCATGGAAAAACTGGATCGCATCAAAAAACTTATTCAAACTCATAGCTTAGACCTATTTGCAATTCTTGAAATCAAGCTTGATCTTTCTCGTACCCTATCTACAAGCAAATACATCAACTGTAACCGGGCTCTGCACCATAATCTCATTGAATGATGTTCAACCCTCTAAAGTACTCTCTGTCTCCTATCCTTGCCTCCCCTCGATTTATTCACTTCCATGCTGCTTTCATCCCAGACTCCACATCCTTCTTCCTCACCATAGTTTATGCTTCCAACTCCCCATCTATCAAACAATCCCTCCCTCGCCTAATTCCTGCTTTCCGACAAGAATCTCAACCTGCTAATTCTTGGTGATTTTAACAGCTTCTTAAAACTTGACGACAAATTTGGTGGCTTACCTCTAGCTTCTAAACATATTCAGCCTCTTAATATGGCCATTAAAGACACTAATCTTATGACAATCAAAAAATCTGTTTCCAATTTTTCTTGGAGAAATCGTAGTCGAACTGGGTGTAGAATTTTGACCACTATTGATCACTCCGTTTGTAACTTAAAGTCAATGTCAACATGGCCCTCTCTCTCTGCTCACCTTCCTTTTCCAATTCTGTCCAACCACTCCCCCATCATTCTCTCTACCGGTCCCCCTACCATGCTTGAGAAAAAAAGTTTTAAATACTATAATATCTGGTCCAATGAACCAAGGTTTAATAATATAATAAAAGAAGCTTGGTCCTCCTCGTTTTATGGTAATCCCACGTTTAAATTTTTTTAGGAAATTAAAGCAGGTAAAACATTCTCTCAGAGGCTGGTCCAAGAGTAACTTTGGGAAGGGAGCTCTGAAATTCGTGACCATCAGGAAGCAACTGGAAGAAGTTCAAGAAAAACTATATAACTTTCCTTACGATGATGAGGTTGCAGCTCAGGAAAGTGCTCTCTTTTTAGCCATATCTGATGCCTTAAAGATGGAATGCTATATGAGGAACAACAACTTAATATTAAATGGACTAAAGAGGGACACAATAACATTGCTTATTTCCATGCAGCATTAAAGGAAAAGCATGCTCATGAGAAAATATATTGAATTCAGGATGATAATGGAGTTCTGCTCACCTCTCCTCTTGATATTGACAATGCTCTGGTTAAATACTTTTCTTGCCTTCTTGTCAACTCTGAGAACTTTGAAATTGACCTTCATCCTATTGACAACATCGACCTCCCCTCCATAAATCCTAACCAAGCCGACCAACTTATCACCGTTGTCACTGATGATGAAATAAAAAGCACTCTCTTCAATATGAATAAGAAGTCGAGTGGTGGTCCTGATGGATTTAATGTGCATTTCTTCACTCACAACTGGGAAGTCATTAAATCCGACTTTTTCCTCACTATCCACGATTTCTTTACTAAATTCAAGATGCTGAATGAAGTCAACGCAACCAATCTGGTCCTCATTACCAAAACCCACCCTCCTACAAATGTTTCCTCGTTTAGACCCATATCTTGCTGTAACGTGATGTACAAGTGCATAGCCAAGATTATTGCTACAAGACTTAAAACTGTTTTTCCTGACCTAGTTTCTTCTAATCAAGCAGCCTTCCTGCCTAATAGAAACTCCCTAGATAATGTGATGCTAGCTCATGAGCTACTCAAGGGGTATGGTTGCGCTCATACTACTCCGAGTGCTATGATGAGACTTGATCTATCTAAGGCTTATGACAATGTTCAATGGTCCATAATCGTGAGAGTCATGGCTCTGATGGGTTTCCCGAAGCCATTCGAGCTTGAATCTACATTTGCATATCCTCTCCTACCTTCTCTCTTAAATACAATGGTAAAGTTACTGGGTATTTTAAAAGCAAACAAGGAATTCGCCAAGGTGATCCGCTATCTTCTTACATGTTCCTCTTAGTTATGGAGATTCTGACAAGTATGCTCAATGCCTGTTTTCGCACCAAAGAGATCAAATTCCATCCTAAATGTAAACAAACTATGATCACATCCCTTCTCTTTGCTGATGACATTATGATCTTCACTTCCCCTGATCGTGAGTCCATAGTCAATATAAAAAGAACCCTTGACACCTTTTACTCTTGCTCTGGTCTAAAGTAAACCTCTCCAAATCCTCCATCTTCTTTGCTGGTATACCTCCCTCCTTATCCATTGAGATGACTGCTTCCTTTGGATTTCAACCCATGCAGGGTGATATGGTATACCTAGGCATCCCACTTTGCTCTTTTAGAGTCACATTTGTCAATTGCCTTCCGCTCTACAATAAGATAACTAGAGTGCTTGATAACTGGGCCAATCGCTTTCTCTCACAGGCTGGCAGACTCGTCTTGATTAAATCTGCTTGCTTCTCCCTTATGGTATACTAGGCTAGAACCTTTATTCTTCCCAAAAAGCTACTTCGACTAGTCAGAAGTGCTATGTTACGGTTCTTATGGACTGACAGCATTCATAACGGGAAGCCTATTCCTTGCTCCTTTGAAACCATCGAACAACCTTTGTCATTTGGGGGTTTGGGAATCCTTAGCATTGAGAGATGGAATATTGCTGCTATCAGTCGTCATTTTGAGTCGTTACTTTCAAATTAAAATAGTCTTTGGGTTTGATGGACCATCACTCACAATATAGGAAACAAAAGCTTCTAGACTATGGAACCCCCGTCTGGTTGCAGTTGGATTTTGCGAAAGATACTGACTATGAGAACCACATTCCCACCTTATCTCAAATACTCTCTCTCTCTCTCTCGACATAGTAATAAGCAGCTCTGGAATGATCCTTGGATAAGTAATGGTCTTATCCTGTCCGTTATCTTACCACAACAGCAAAAATATCAATCTGGAATAAATAGTAAAGCTAAAGCTATTGACTTTATTGTGGACAATAAGCTGAAACTACCTTACACTAGTAATCAAAATTTGAGAAATTTCTAGGCAGGTTTAAGCGACTATCATAACTCATTTCCTGATGATGATGAGCTACTTTGGGATGGTATGTCCCACTCAACAAAGCATGTTACCACGTAATATCCAAAACTTGACGTAAGCTAAAGTATCCATGGCACAAGATTCTCTGGAATAATCGGTCCACTCCCTCTAACAACCTGATGCCGTGGAGAGTTCTAAATAATACTATCATGACTAAAGACAAGATGATTGGGTTTGTGATGGTTTCTGACCATTTGTGTGTATTCTGCAAAAGTGATACAGAGAGTGGAAAGCACCTGTTCTTTGAATGCAGTTATCTGCATTATATCTGGGAGAGGTTGATGGTCAATCTTGGAAGGTCTTGCGTGCCATTACAGTCGTCAATCGAGTGGGACTTGATTCTAAAGTCCACATGAAGGAAGGATGATGCCAGTGATTTACTTTGTTTTTGTCTTAAAAAATATATTCAACTCATTTGGAAGGACAGAAATAAGAGAAGCTTTAACAATGTGGAGCGAACCCATCTTTAGTTGTGGATTGTGTTGAAACATATCATGATGAACGAGTTACAGGATCGCAAGTCCATTCTAATCCCTCTGCTGCGGGATTGGTAGTGTGTTCTTTGTCTTCTTGGTAGCTTCGGGGTTCACTTCGGTCTGTCTCTCAAGTTTCTTCGAGTTGACGCCCATGTCTTCCTTGTTTCTTGCCTTCGAGTTACTCTTGAAATTTACCGTGTCGTGCTCGCAGTCTACTCCGTGCCATTTGTTTTCTCTTTTTGTCTTTCTCTTTTATTTTTTGTTTTGTTTCTTTTGCCCTGCTCTTTTTCTTCTCCTACTCAAAGTATATTTTGAGTAGTTTTCCTTTTCTTTGCAATAAAATCTGATAGGGGACCAGCCAACCTCGCTAGCTTTGCAAAAACAACAATTTAAAACACAATTTTAAACTTTGGAAATTTGTTTAAAACTTGCTAATACCTTGTTTAAAAACTTGTTTACATTTACTTTTGAAATATACCCACCTTTAATAAGCTTTAAAACTTATTTATATTTAAAACTTAAAACTGTAAGATTTACTTCGGGCCCATCCCGAATCTTACCCGAGTCCGAAACTCGAGTATTCCTCCATTTTTTACTTTGCTTAAATTTAAAACCTGCTACAGGATTATCTCAACGCTATCGACTCGATGGTTTTACCCGTGCAAAACTTCTTCCAGCCCGAATTCCTTCCCGAGACAAATCCCATCTTCTCAAAACTTAATCCCTGATACCAGAGATCCATGTGCACATGCACACTTCACCTGGCCGGATTTGAACCTCACTCCGACCATCGACACGTCGGCTATCATCCCCTGAATTGACCCACCACCCAGATCGAAGGAAAATGCCTTCGAATCGAAAATGAGCTTCTCGATCAAACTGGATCAAAACACACACCCATCAACCAGAAGCTACAACACTATTGCCTGCTTCGCTTTCCCCCTCGCCATCTGGCCCGATACATCTCCCTCGTCGAAAAAGATCGACATCCACCTCGATAAGAACCGGATACAGAACCCTACATCGACGATCTCTAGCCGCCCTTCCATCGATAATTGATTCCACTATTTTTCTAGAGACCCTCAACCCACTGGCCATCTATAGACCAAACTTCGCCGCTCCTTTCGCCGTCGATAACTGGAAATCGACTAAACACCCAAATTCGTTCAACTAAGCATAACTCGATTTATACAATGCTAAAAATCATGATTGTTACACCTAAATTCATGATTTACGATGACTAACCTGATTTTAGATTCCAACTACTCAATCGAGATGTTTAAAATTTTCCCAAATTCGAAAGTTCCAATGTAATTTTCATTTTAGAGATGAATACTCAACTTTTGAACTCGAAATCATTTTATAAATGATGTTACTTCATTGTAAACATTTACTATTTTGAAATTAAAGTCTAAAATGGATCGTAATAGCAGGTAGAAATTTTGGTTTGAAGTCTTTGAGTCTGTGATAATAACAGTGACAAAATATATGTAAACACACAGTCAGATATATCCATACATATAGGCAGTTTCATTCATATTTTTGAAAAGAATTATCTATGCAAACATGTTACTTTATACCCATACAGATTTATCACTTGCAACAGATTTAAAAAGTTCACTCACCTTTTTATGCTGGACAAAGAGCACTTCCCTCAAAATAACTGTTGATGGTTTGATTTTTATCTGCTTGATCTTTGAACTGGGAATCCTAGTTGAGTTGTTCCTGCTTAAATCTGAGATAACCTTGGGTTGTTTACAAAAGGAAAATTGATCTTGTGTCAGGTTTTGAGTTGCAGATGTTTAAATCTGTTTTGATTCTTCTTTTTGATCCACTTTGATTTTGTTTCCTTTTTTTTAATACTGGATCTTGTTATAGGCTAACATTTTCTTTGCTTAAGAAATTTTACTGATAAAGAAAATGTAAGATCGATAAGAAGATGTTTATATATCTTAATTTTCTCATTTACTAATTATTTTGAAAAATAAGAAGAGATTAAGGACACTTGTATATTTTTGCATGCTAATTTATCTACACTTGTTTATCTCATAAATTAAGAAGGTTACACATATATAATTTCATGATGAGATGATTACACTTGTCTTTATCTTCATGCATAAATGTTTAAATATATTTTTATGTAATTTCCTGCATATATTTTTATTCCATTTTCAGTTGTAAGTGAATACTTTCCCCTTTTTAAATATTTATAAAATCCTAAAGAAAATGATTTTAGAATTAATTATACATTAATAAGAAATCACATTTATTTGGTATATATAAATTTAACTTAAAATACCCTTTTGAAAATTATTATATTTATCTCAAATCATAACCTCCAAATATGTACATATTAGAAAACAAATTCTTATTAACTTTAAAATATGGAGTTTTAAAATCCGATTTATTTTTAAGATATTTATCTTTTGAATTTCAAATTCCAATTCAAACTCAATTTAAAATCAACTCATATATATATATATATATATATATATATAAACACATATTTAATTTGCACAACATATATATCCGTGTTTTCAATAGTTAAATCAGTTAATTATCCGGTTAACTTATGCCGAAAAATCCGGGCTATCACATTCCTCTCCATTTTGAATCTTTTCGTCCCCGAAAAGGAACGAAGCTAGAATTTATTAAAACACTTTGAAATCTATATAATATTGCCAAATAGTTTTATAAAAATACTTTTATAACTTGATGTTTCAACAAGTCCAACCTCGTTCTCACAGAAATTCGGTCATATGTTGGTCAGACATAGGACTGAAAATCTATATGTATTTAGCAGACTGGTTTTCAACACCCAGTGAAAATACTTGGAAAATAATTTTACTGAAAATATAAAACATTTTTGAAATCGAGGAAACATCTTTGGTGAGAATTCTCTAGAAATCATTACACTCATCCACGGTCGTAGTTAACCCGATGGTTACGTTGCTGTCCTGGAAAAATCCATAGATAACTGTAGGCCTCCACGTCCCTCGATTACTACATGGAACCCGCTACAGATCGCAATAACATCCAGGGTTACATTGCCATCACAGCAAAAGTCTATGTAACTGTAGGCATCAGCACCCTCGAATTTCGCTGCCAAATAATGAAACTTCTCCACTCCCACATAGGTCGTAGACTACATCAGTCAAGTCCTAATGTAACTTAGGCTCTTACGGCCTCTCGACTATCGCAATGTCTTCATAGGTCGCAGTTTACCGATGTAAAATAAAATGTAGACTATCGGCTCTCAACAGCACACACGACTTTCGCTATATTACCGTAGGTCGCACTCTACCGATATAAAATCAAACGTAGACTGTTGACTCTCAGTGGCACACATGACTTTCGCTATGGTATGCGGTAGATTGCAGTGACATCGAGTTAAACCATCGTCACAACATAACCCAAATGCCACTATAAGTATCAGCGCCCTTGACTTTCGCTACACACTATACATAATCCTCAGGAACTAGTTAGTCCGAACTCCTCACAAGATCAACTTTGGAACCCCCCTTTAGGGTTCAAGGCAGTACCACCCTGTGGAACTCCTGAGAAGTTCATTTTAAGGGAGCGCCTTTTTCCCCAGAGTCAATCTCAAAACACTTTATATTATACTCTTATAGCATCTTTCAAATCATACCCTTTATGATTTTCATCAAAATCTCTTTACACAAAATCGATTCCCAAAATCGATAATTCTCAAACTACGCTTTCCAAATTCCAAAATTGATTTTCCTCCAAAAACCGAAAGACTTTCCAAATCCATAGGTTCCATAAACCATTCCTTAAAATCACTTTCATAAGAACCTTTATATATATATATATATACACGCACACAGAAAACTTTAGATCTCTTCATACTTGTATAAATTCCTTTTACACTTCAAATACTTTCAAAAAACACTTTTCTTTTGGCAATAGATTCAACAAGGGGAGTTTATCAGTAATATATACATGACTTTGTTTATGCCAAAACAATATTCAAGCTTGATTATTCTATAAAGTCACTTATCATATTACTTACCTTGATAGAGTAAATTTCTACCATAGAAATATCCAATTCCCATTTTATTTCATCGCATATTTTACAAAATATACTCTTCATTTCAAAAACCATTTCACATTTCTTATCCACAAATTCCCAATATCAATTCCACTAAACCCGTATGATGTACACATTTCATTCGTACGCAATACCAATCAGATCGCTTACTCGATCACAAAATTTCTCTTCCGAACTAGTATCGTCCACCCGACTTCCTAGTGCGGACTCAGATCTGGTTTCTTGATCATAAACCGTCATTCTCCTTGCATTGCCATAACTATGATAGAGAATATCCAGAACCAATCAAAAATCCATATTCAGGTTCGCCGTCGAAAATCGAGTGAAAAATCCCAACTCGGATCGATATATTATCTCGAAATTCTATGCTTGAATCTGGGTCAAATCATTATGCGAATAGAATAATATATGTACATCCTACGTATCTATCCTTATTGATTATTAACCAAATCAGTTCTCTTTTCCATTCACATTTCCTTTAATTCTATTCACTTGTTCTCAATTGCTTCAATCCCATTTGGATTATTGCCTCAATTCCTAACTCAGTTGGGTATTTAATCATAACAGTTTGTACTCTAAACAGCTTTGAAAATAGTTTGAAAGGTTAAAAATAGATAATTAGCTGAAAAATAATTATTAGTTTGTAAAATAGTTGTAAACTAGTTAAGTAATTATAAAATAGTTAAATAATTGTAAAATAGTTATAAATAGTAATTTGTTATAAAACAGTTGTAAAGTAGTTAAATAATTCCAAAAATAATTATAAAACAAGTATAAAATGGTTGGGGTTTAAAAAGAAAGGTTGTATATATAAATATCTTAGAAAAATAGGTTTATATTAAAACAATGTATATAGAAAATAGTCCAGAGCCAAACTGTCCCATTAATTCAATTTAAATTACCATTTCCATTTAAATTGACCCATTTCCAATTCAAATTGACCCAATTCCAATTTAAATAACTTCAATTTCCATTGAAATTTGATTTAGTCCTAATTCAAGTTGAATTAACCAGAATTTTTTTCCAAATTCAAATCAAATTCCATTTGAATTTTAAAACCATTCAACTTTAATCACAAATCCAAATTATTTAAATCAAATTTCAATTTGAGCAAGTTTCAAATTCAATCTCACTTTAAATCATCTTGAATTATATAAATTCGAGTTAAACTTTCAAATGTTGATTTAATTACCTTAAATCAAATTAACCTTTACTTTTTAATTAAATAGCCTAACAATTTAATTCTAAATCCAAATTTCAAAATTGCATTTTAATTTACCTTTACTTCTTCATAAACTTATTTCTTGGTTCAAATAATAATTCAAATTTTTTTTAACAACTCAATCCACAGTCTCATAATTACTGATAATAACATGATGATATTAAGATAAATAATCATCCAATTTATTTAGAACATTCGTCATCCACTACCCATTCCCAGATCTCAACCCTGTTTGAAATCATATATACTCCCTACCAAATCAACCCATTTAACTTAAATCTCAATTTCATCATGAAATCTCCAATTCATGTTGTTCCCTTCCTTTAAATTAAATTCAATTAAATCCCATTAACCTTACTCAAATTTTAATTCCCACTTCAAATTTCAAAATTCTTTCCCTCTTATAAGTTCAAAACTTATATCACTTTGGGTTTTTACATCACACTTCAGGGAAAATCAAAACTCAACACCTTAGAGTTTATTTCAAATCATCTTTGATATCATGTATATCCATACATATATACATATTTATTTCTTAGCCCACTAAGCCATATATTTTTTTAAAATTTAAACCACCCTGGGTTTTAGTTCAAAATAAATTCCTTTAAATTTTTCATACAACTCTTGTTTGAAATAGGACCCTTCATTCAAATACATTAAATAACATTATTATTATTTCTTTATCACTTTGAAACAAATTTCCAATTTTATGGACCTAGATTTAAAACTTTACAATTTAAAACCCACTTCTATTTAGAAGTTATACTCATCTTAAAAGTTTACTTCATTTTGTTTCTCATTAATACACATTTTATTATTAAACACAACAATCATTTATGATAATAACCAACATTATCATATCTGGAAACCAATTCATTTTTATCTCATTCTTACTTCTACAAATTCAGGATTTAGTTCCAGTTTGGATCTATTTCAAACTTATTTTAGTTCAGTTGAAATTTGGTTGTATTTCTACTACCACTTAATTCATATTATTTAGTTAAAATTATTTAACAACCAATTACCTTCATATTAATTAGAAAGAAATATTGCTTTATATATCAAAATATAATCTTATATAAAATCATTTAAAAAAAATTATATAAGAAAATAACAAGTACGCTCTCTCATATTTATATACACTCAACTCATTTTAGGATATCACTTACCCTACCCTTGATGAGTAAACCCAACAGAGCCAAGGTTCTCGCTTAACCTTCAGCTTTGAGACCAAATGTAACGACCCGGAATTTCGATCCTAAAAATTCCAAATAGTTCGAAAAAGAAGAAAACAGATAGAAGAAGAAGAAACAGAAAACCAAACTCAAATCTCACATTCGCAGCGGATAAAATATAATATCAAATAATATTCTTTACACAAAGAAAGCTGTATCAGTCAATTACATTTTAATACATCAGAGTTACAACATTTCACAATTACTGGACAGTTAAAATAACTTGTCCCAGATATGCAACAATATATTACGATGGATATATTCCATACGTTCCTGCCATCCAGCTCGCCTTCTGAGCTCCAGAATGTCCTTACCTGAAAATCTGTAATACTCGGTCTGACCCGAGCATTGCATCAAAGTAACACCCGGGTCAGGCTGGAAACCAGCGTGAGTAAACCCATCTAACATGGAGTACAACAATATAAAACTTATATAAAACCCGGGGTAACACGTATCAATTTTACAAATTCACAAGTTCGGTTTAGACAACACTTATTACACACATCAATTTCCAAGTACCAAAACTTAGATTAAATGGTCCAATTCACCTACATCATTCCATTCCAGCCTATTGATTTCACATATCAAATCTGTACAGAATTATTATAGATTACAAATCGAAGTGGTTTCGGGTATTTACTAATATACGACTCCAGTCTCTTTGAATTCAATACTATCTTCACCCACGTTATTCAAATGAAAACACAATTCAACCTTTAATCACAAGATGTCACATTTTACACAGCAATTAATCATCGACAGATAACCACATAATCAGTGTTCAAGACAAACACATCATATCACACATATTTCATATCAGAAATATCAACGAATCATTCATAAGTAAGATTAATTAGTCATCCATTCCAAATTAAATCAAATTAATTACTTTAATCACTTTTAGTCTTGCTTGCTTAACAATAATTAATTACACACCATTAATTAATCATCCCCTAATTATCCTTTCTAATTACATTTAGTAATTAGCCTTTAATTAATTTACCATATTCCTTAATCAACCTTGATTAATCATATTCAGTAATTAATTAATCTTAATTACTTACATTAATTAATTAACCTCTTAATTAATTAATAATTCCTTTAATTAATTACACTGAATAATTAACACTTAATTACTTCCACTAAGTAATTATCCTTTAATTACATTCCATCAAGTAATTATCCCATTGGTTAACTATCCTTAATTAAATAACCCTTAATTTTTAATTAATTTAACCTTTAATTATGGATAAAATTAATAATTTATCCTTTAGTTATGATTAAATCAATTAGTCTTTAAATTACTTTGAGTAATCTTTATTAAGTAAATCACCTTCAGTAATAAATCATTAATTATCTACCCTAATTAATGACATTAAGCAATTATCTCTAAATTACAGTGATTATTATTAATTAATTATATTAAGTGATTAACCTTAATTAATCATCTTTTAATCAATAGAATTAATTAATTAACCATATTAATAAATCAATCTTTAAAATTGATTACATAAATTCATTAACCATAAATTAATTAATCATTTAACCATCCTAATACATTAAATAATTTGTACTATTATTTAATTACAAATTTAGTTCGTCTTAAAACAATAATTTAAAACACATTTTTTAAACTTTGTAAATTTGTTTAAAACATGCTAATACGTTGTTTAAAAACTTGTTTACATTTACTTTTGAAACATACACACCTTTAATAAGCTTTAAAACTTATTTATATTTAAAAGTTAAAACGGTAAGATTTACTTCGGGCCCATCTCGATTCTTGTCCGAGTCCAAAACACGAGTATTCCTCCATTTTTTTTACTTTGCTTAAATTTAAAATCTGCTACAGGATTATCTCAATGCAATCGACTCGATGGCTTTACCCGTGCAAAACTTCTTCCAACCCGAGTTCCTTCCTGAGATAAATCCCATCTTCTCAAAACTTAATCTCTGATACCAGAGATCCATGTGCTCATGCACACTTCACCTGGCCGGATTTGAACCTTGCTCCGACGTCGACACGTTGGCTATCATCCCCTGAGTCAACCCACCACCCAGATCGTTAGAAAACGCCTTCGAATCAAAAATGAGCTTCTCGATCAAACTGGATCAAAACTCGACCGGATAAACCAACTCCAACCGCCAACCCCGACCACTGGGTCACACGCCTATTAACCAGAAGCTACGACACTATCACATGATTAACTTTTCCCCATCGCGATCCGGCTGATACATCTCCCTCGTCGAATAAAGCTCGACATCCACCTCGACACAATCCGGAATCAAAACCCTACATCGACAATCTCTGGCTGCACTTCCATCGATAATCCATTCCACTATTTTCCAGAGACCCTCAACCCACTGGCTACCTTCAGACCAAACTTCGCCACTTCTTTCGCCATCGATAACCGAAAATCGGTTAAATACCGAAATTCATTCAACTAAGCACAACTCGATTTATACAACACTAAAAACCATGATTGTTACAACTAAATTCATGACTTACGATAACTAACTTGATTTTAGATTCCAATTATTAAATCGAGAAGTTCAAAATTTTCCTAAATTCGAAAGTTTCACTGTAATTTTCATTTCAGAGATGGATACTCAACTGTTGAAATCAAAATCATTTTATAAATGATGTCACTTCATTTTAAACATTTACTCTTTAGAAATTGAAGTTAAATGGATCCTAATAGCAGATAGAAATTTTGATTTGAAATCTTTGAGCCTGTGATAATAACAGTGACAATATATATAGACACACACACACATAGTCATATATATCCATACATGTAGGCAGTTTCATTCATATTTCAGAAAAGAATTATCTACGCAAACATGTTACTTTATACCCATACAGATTTATCACTTGCAACAGATTAAAAAAGTTCACTCACCTTTTTATGTTGGATAGAGAGCACTTGCTTCAAAATAACTGCTGATGGTTTGATTTTTATCTGCTTGATCTTTGAACTGGGAATCCTAGTTGAGTTGCTTCTGCTTAAATCTGAGATGATCTTGAGTTGTTTACAAAATGAAAATTGATCTTATGTCAGGTTTTTAGTTGCAGATGTTTGAATCTGTTTTGATTCTTCTTTTTGATCCATTTTGATTTTGTTTCCTTCTCTTTTTTTAATACTTGATTTTGTTACAGGCTAAAATTTTCTTTGCTTAAGAAATTTTACTGATAAAGAAAATGTAAGATAGATAGGAAGATGTTTGTATATCTTAATTTTCTCATTTATTAATTATTTTGAAAAATAAGAAGAGATTAAGGACACTTGTATACTTTTGCATGCTAATTTATCTACACTTGTTTATCTCATATATTAAGATGGTTACACATATCTGATTTCATGGTGAGATGATTACACTTGTCTTTATCTTTATGTATAAATGTTTAAATATATTTTTATGTAATTTCCTACTTATATTTATACTCCATTTTCAATTGTAAATGAATACTTTCCCCTTTTATAAATATTTATAAAATCCTAAAGAAAATGATTTTAGAATTAATTATACATTAATAAGAAATCACAATTATTTGGTATATATAAATTTGACTTAAAATACCCTTTTGAAAATTATTATATTAATCTCAAATCATAACCTCCAAATATATACATATTAGAAAAAAATTCTTATTAAGTTTAAAATATAGAGTTTTAAAATCCGATTTATTTTTAAGATATTTATCTTTTGAATTTCAATTTCAAATTCAAACTCAATTTAAAATCAACTCATTAAATATATATATATATATATATATATATAAAAGCAACACATATTTAATTTTCTCAACTTATAAATCAGTGTTTTCAATAGTTAAAATCAGAAATTATCCAATTAACCGATGCCCAAAAATCCGGGTTATCATATATGCAGCTCGCAAGATTCTGGGTTTCGATTACAAGTTAGATAATAAGCTAAAAAGCGAAAGTCATCAAAGACAAAGAAATGAAGTTTTATTCACTAATTCCAAAACAAAGTTGCACTACAATTCCTCATAAACCCGAAATCAAAAGTCTATTTACATCGACTATGGAAATAAACAGAAATAATTACATAATCTAAGCTTATTCTCGTTGAACGAGGCATGGTAGCTACTTCTTTGACTTCTTTCCCTTCCTCGGTTTCTCAAACGACTCCTCCCCATGCATTTTCTCTTGGACGCCTTGCTTGCTAGGGAAGTGGTGTTCGAAGAAGGAAGAGGAACTTCCAGTGGCCTGGACCCACCGGGGAGAATGACTTTCAAAGGTCTCTTCAAAGGATCATCTAGTTCCACTACCAGGGGCTCGACCATGGTTTCAACTTTCTTCTTCTTCTCTTCCATAAGTTTCTCCTCCATGCTCAATTTTGAAGTGTGTTCAGAGGCGCCCGTAATTTCAACCTCATCGCGTTCTTCTAGGGGTGATGGATTTTCAAATTTGTCAGGGTTAAGTGCCTCGATCACTTCAGCATCAGGTCCTGGAGTCTCTCCCGTTTGAATTCCACTCCCGTTTTCTCCTCCTTCTCCGTGGCGACATCGCTCATTGGAGTTGGCTTGGGATCAAAACGACCTGCACGAAATCATAAGAGACAAATTTTAGAATACATTAACTACTCGCCGAAAACAATGGCCCTTTGAACTTTAAGGAGAAAAGTTATGTACAGGTATCTGGCTGACTCTCAACTGTCCAGGGAGTTTCACCCTCTGGAATGGGAGATAGAACATGGATATCAAGGCCAGGATCTTATGGGTCATAGCCAATGTGCTGCTCAAAGGGGTCAAGTGATGGGCGACTAGCCGGTTGAGTAGGGAGAGGAACTGGAGACTCGGTTTCGGACAGACTAGCACTGTCGTTCTTTCCATTTGATGAGGAGGAGTCTCTGCTATAAAGAGCCTTCGCTGTAGACAAGTCCGAAGGCCCATTACCTCGGAGAAATTCCTTCACTAAAGCTTCTTCGTCAACCTCTTCTGTTCCCGACTCAACCTTTCTCATTTTTAGTAAAGTGTCCCATTCCTCAGCCAAAGATTCGAGGTAGCCCTCGAAAATAAATGTTAGGTCGCAATGAATGAGAACTCGAGCACTGTACTTGGCTATGAGTGGATCAAACATGCACTTAATCTCCTCCCTACAAGCCTCAATAGTCGCCTCAAGGCAAAAATTAATCTCTATAAGCACTATTTATTTTCCCTCCTCACGGGCTTCGTCCTTCAGCGTCTTAGCCTTGGTGAGTTCTTCATTGAGCTTCCTTTTAAGGAGTAATATAGCAGCTATCTCATTGCAATATCGTTGCGGCTCCTTCTGAGCAGCAGTCTTTTCTTCCTTCTCTTTGAAAAGTGGCTCTTCCAACTCTTTGACTCGTTGAGCGAACGCATCTCTCTCCTTTCGAACGGATTCCTTCTCTAAAGCTAAGTCGCTGCAACGTTGAACTACTTCATCGATCTCTTTCTTACGTGTGGCCTCGAGACGATTAACTGCCTTGGATGTGTCTTTAGCATTTTTTGAGCAGTTTCAAGCTGAGACTTGTATGAGGAAAGCTCTTCATCCTAGGCTTTTATATTGTCTTTGTCATGATGGCTACAAGTTTCAGACGATCGATTTCGTGCTGGCGTTCGATAGAGACTTCTGAAACTTTTTTTTGCCAAATGAAAAAATGCATCGTGCTGGATGTAGACATCATTGTTGCAAGAAATGGCACTTTGTTTAATATGCCTCGGAATATGGTGAGTCGTTGGAAGAAACTTCAGACCGTCGAAGCATATTTTTGGGAACATGGACTTATGCTCGGCTAGCTTTCCCGCTATCGATGGATCATATGTGGGAGTAGAAGAAGTTTGTCTAGAGACCATGGGTTTTTTGTGAGGCTCCCGGGATTGCCTGGTGCTAGATGGACCAGTGTGTTGGTCACGGTGAGTCTCAGACTGGAACCCCTTATGAGTAGATTTCTCCCTGCTTTGCTCTGGTTGAGAGGGAGGATCACGAGGGTATGAAGAATGACTGTAAATTTTCCTTCGAGACGATGAATCCCGAAAGCGATAGTCTCGGTGTCTCAGTGTTTACCGGAGCCCGAATCCCGACTAGAATGATGGAAAATAGAGGACCCGCGAAGGCGGTCGAATCCATGAGAGCATCCCATATCACCTGCATAGAAATTTAGTGAACACGAGTTAGCAGGAATAACATGATGGCTGAAGTTTAAGTGCATGGTGAGGTGTAAGTGTTATTGTGTGTGTCCTAGTGTTTCCCCTCGACGGACCAGTTTCTTTAGCTTCACTTATCGGAGTTTTTTCTCCTTGATTATGGGCTTGAGCGCCTTCATCGCCTCACATGGACGAATGGAGTTTTAGGGCTTCTGGATCGTTAAAGCCATAATTAAGCAGTTCGTTGGGAATAGCGAGGTTAGATATGCCTTTTAATGAACCCTCTAAGTGTTGTGGAGGCGGCTCTTTCACCATTGGAGTGATTGTGACCTTTGAGGTTCCACCTACTACCTTTTTCCTCAGTTTGTAAACCAGTTTCTTTTTTCCCTTCGAAGGGGGAGGCGGTTCATTAGTGCCATATGCCTCAACCCCCGGTTCAGGAGCAGGACGTACATTCTCACCGGGTGCTTCTGGCACCTCGGTCTCTCTAATCTCTCCCTCCTCAGGTGTGTCAGGGGCACCACGTGTCGAAGGCATCGAAGGCCCAGCTTGCCTTTTGCCTTTGTCCAAGGAAGGTTCGGTTTGTAGTGGCATTGTAAGGGAGACTTATTGTAACGACCCGTAATTTCGCTACTTCGAAAATGAGAGATTTTATTTGTTTTAAATTTAAAAAGGTTTAAAATTTAAATAAATAAGTTAAATATAATAGATAATAACAGAGAAATCATTTATTCTTGTAGTTGATAATTCAAAAAGTATAAATTTGGATTTTAGAACTATTCAACAAAAGTTAAGTTTTGTTAATAATAAATAAATGCTTAAATAAATAGGTTTAAATATTTATTTAGAAAGATAAATATTATTTAAAACATTTAGTAAAGATAATAAAAGTATATTAAAATATTTATAAGTATGTTAATAATCATTTTACAAAAATAACCAAATTTTGTCGTATTTTGTCAATTTTACATACACCGTAAAATTAGAGATTTTGACATTATTTAAATATGATTTTAAAATATAAAGGGACATGTTTTAATTTATTTAAATAATTAAAAAGTTCATTTTTAAATTTGGTTTACATAAATAAATAGTTTAACTAAAACGTCAAAATGTGACCGTAAAACATTTTGTCGAAAAATGATATTTTGTCGATTAAAAGGTGTCGCAACGTCGTCGCACCTTTATTTTCTTATATAGAAACATATATTCAAATAGTATAAGTATTAATTAATTCACTAATCAAGTTTACTTTAACTAAACAAGGTAAGAAACTTCTAGAAAACAATTAGGAAAAAGTAAGCACAAAAAGACAAAAATGTCATTTCAAAGCAAAAATTAAAACGTCAAATCAAAGAAACATAATTATTACTTTACTAATATCTAAGTGAAAATGAAATAAAGTAATGATTTGAAATGTGATGTTAAGTGTTGAAAAAAATAAGATTATTTTATAAGTAAGTAAGGGTATTTTGGTCTTTTTACAGAATATTATTTTAATCTAAAACTTTTTCTATAAATAAACATCCACTTTCTCACTTTTTTCACTTCTTCCTTTTCCGAGCTTTTCTCTACCTCTTTAATGGCTTTTTCTTCTCTTCCAAATGCTTACTAACTTTTTCAAAACCATATGAAATCAACTCCAAACACCACCAAACTTTGCCAAAGACCTTAGAATACCCTTAGAACATGGTTTAGCATCTAATAAGTAAAGAAAAGATGGAGGAAGGAGTGGAATAGGGCATGGACGAACCTATAAAGGAAGAGGAGCAAGTTGGCGAAGCTCCGGAGCAAGAAAAAGAGAAGAAAGTGCCGCCGATTTCATTCCAAGGAGCTAGGAGCAAATTCAAGGTACTGTGGAAGCTCTGTCAGATTTTCGGGAGTTTGAAAGAAGAGGCCGATGGCATAAGCAAAAGAAATGGAGTAGAAGTTGATTAGTTGAATTTTAAGTGAAGTGTTGTTACATATGAATATTGGTAGGAAGAATTGGTTATTAAAGGTGAGTAACTCTTATTTGCTAATAAAATCATAAATTAATTCAAGTATAATGATTTAAAAAGTTTAGATATGTTGGATGATTGAATGTTTGATAACTTGAATGCAAGAATGGTTTGATATTATTATTGATTATATGTTTGTGATATGGATGATAACTTGGTTTGACAAATGATAAGAGAAATGGTTAGTAAGTATAGTTAATTAAAAGAGAATTAAATCCATAGAAATATGTGTATGGAAGTTATTTCTCCTCTTAATGATTTTAAATAAGTTAAAATAGTTTAAATATGGTTTTAAAAAAAATTAAAGTGTTTCGGACAAGTTTCGAAGCAATTCACAAAATTGTTCAAAATCGAGCTTGTCTCGTAACGGTAGTTCATAAATTTCGACCTGTAACTTCAAACTAGTGTAGAAAATGATTTATAAGTCGGATTTCTTCAAAATAAAAATTCTTTAGTCTATAATGATAATAATTTTCCAATGAAGAAAGAAAATCAAGATTCCATGAAGTAGAGTTTGAAATATGTCCAAAATAATTTTCAAAAAACATACTGCAGTTCGGAATCCAGAAAAGGATTTCTTTATAAATGATATTTTTAAATGATTAAAAATATGAAATAAATTTGATAAATCTAGTAAAATGGCTTAAAAGAGATTTGGAATGGGAAATATGAATCTACAAATATTAAAAAGTTGTTTAAATCAAATAGGCTTATATAGAACTTTCCGCTTTACTTTTATGCTGCGAATTCTATAACCTTTTGAAATGTAGTTTTAAACTTAACAATTCTTTCCTAAATCATTTGTGAATGGCTTTAAAGTAATAAATAAGTTATGTAAAGATAATTTGGAAGTTTTAATATGAGTTTGAATAAATTGTTAAGATGAATTGTTTGTACCACTTAAACAAAAAGTGAAGAAGATTGATTATAGTAACAAACTGAGTATGCAGAAATGACTAGTACATTTGCCCTACCTGTGAGATTTGTGAAGATAAAATAAGTGTTTAACTAAGGTTAGGTATGGAGCAACCAGTGTCCTAAGCTTACATGGCCTATGTTTTCTCTTTTTAGGCGAGGGGTGGAACAGATCAAAAGGAAAGCCCGGATGCTCTGAAAAGATCATCTTTAAGTTTTTCCAAAATAAAAGAAATAAATTTTTTGAATGTTAAATAACCACTTAACATCTTTTTATCAATTATTAGTACAAAGGAACCGAGATCGGATTTGAGTGATTTCTATCCGAAAATCACTTCAAACTAATCTTTGAAATAAAACATATTAAAGACAAAGATCATTGGAGACAAAAGATCTACATAATGTAGGATTACTTGCCACTAGTCCCTGGAGGTGAAACTTGCCATTAGTCCCTAGAGGTGGAACTTGCCATTAGTCCCTAGAGGTGAAATTTACTATATTTAAAGTGGCAGTAGTGCGCTATTATGAAAATCTTCGATTTGCAGAATATGATTGAAGTTAAGAAAGAAAGCTTTGACTAAGATTTAATGAATAATTTGGTAATATTTTCCCTAAGTTAAAAGTATAACTTGAATATAAGATATTTTTGATTAAGATTTAAAAGAATGATTTGGAAAAGTTTTCCTAAGTAAAAGAGAAAATGATTAGGATTTAAGAAAGGTTTAAATTAATCATACGATTAGATAAATGAGGCTTAATAATTCCATATATATTTGAAAAGAAAATGGAATAACTTGAAAAGAATATATCTAAGAAAGATATCTGATTAGATAAAAGATGTAGTAATTGATTGATGATTGATATCCATACATGAACTTAACATCTTTTTAAAAGCGGCGATTGGTTTCGAAGGAACCGGAGTCGAATTTGGATGATTCCTGTCCGAAAAACACTTCGAACCAATGTATACATTCGAAAGTGAAGACATGTTGAAGATGATGATTATTGAAGACCGTGGATCTTTATAGCGTGAAAAATACTTGTTAAACATGCTCTGGTTGGCCATCATTATAGAGTTATTTATAGTAGTGGTCTCCTCGGGATGGAGATTTTTTGGATTGCTAAGGCTTCTCGCCATAGAATGACTGAGGAAACTGCCTTTGGTTTCATTAAGTCCTAGAACGAACTTGTATGGATGTTTGTCCGATTGTATTCTAAATCACATTTGAGTGGTTTATACAAACGTATATCAGTTGGTGGCGGAGAAGGCAACTTCTCTTAGCTTAACAACCTTTCCTGAGACAAACAAGCTCAGGAAGTATACTTTTCCAGAAATCAGTCGTCTGACGTGGTATGACAGTGTGGCATTCGAAGTGGAACTTGTTATGATCAAAGCATGGTTTTGTATGAAAAGCGTGGCTTTGAAGAAATTGAGCGTAGCCTCGCGAGCCTCATACCCCAATTATGATGGGATTCTATGTGGTCAGATGTATGCTCGTATTTCAGATAGCAGTGATTTGGGTTATCAGATGTTCTAAGTCCCAGGTACCAGATATGTCTGGGCCTCATGGCAGGGATGCGCGAAGTCCGAGTTCTTGGATGTTATTCTCATATTGCATCTACTTTTAGCCATTTTTGTTGTTGTATAACGGCGTCTCAGTCATGGACGTAAGCCGTAGATACAGATTGATCTTTCCACTAGTTCCCTATCATGTTGGAAATCCAACCCCAATACGAGATTTACGGTTTTGATTGTATTCCCAAAATAGCTGTAATGACTTGCAAACATTAGCTACCCCATTTCTGGTATCATATATTCCGTTGGCATATTCCGTTGACCTAGTCCGGATATACTACCTTAGACTTAGTCCAGATATTGGTACTTATTTGAATAAGTTTATTTAAAAAGTGTTTTCAAAAGAATGTCATTAAAAATAATATCACGTGTATTTTGGTATGAAGTGTTTTGGTTATCATAAGGTAAAAACCCGTCCGTGTTTATGTGTGGACGTGGTCTTGTGAGATACCCTTTTTTTCAAAAGTTTTGTTAATATAGTCATTTCAAAGTTCGAGTATCTCACGCTAGATTATCAAGCCTGATCCGGATATTTTCAATACTCGGGTCAGATCTGAGTAGTTTCAGGTTGAGTTGAAGACGGTTGGAGTTAACAGAGGAGAGCTAAAGATCTTCATCATCATATGGACGTATTCTACTATCCACTGTACTTAGTGTAATTTGTTTGATGTTAGTCAGCAATTGTAAGGGCAGGTGTTATAACTGTCCAGGCCGAATCTAGGTCAGACTCTGGTATTGTATTTAAAATTTTCCACTGTAAAGATTATATTGAAATAATATATGTTATTCCGTTCGTGTGAGATTCTATTCTGTCTTTATTTTCTTTCTACCCTTAATGATCCGTCTTTTCGTTCAATTTGGGTTAGACATGTGTGGTTTATTGTCGATTCAAAGGGCATAGAAAATCGGGCCATTACATTTGGTATCAAAGCGGAAGGTTAAGTGAGAACCTTGGTTTTGGGTGGGTAAAGACTCATCAGAGATAGAGTTAGTAATACCCTAGGATGAGTAACTCATTAGAGATAGGGTTAGTAACACCCTAGAATGAGTTTGACTGTATTATATATGAGTGCGTATTTGTTAGTGACTAATAAAAATGCTTTGTGTTGATTTATCTGTTGAGTGATTTATGGATTCCGATTGAAGCGCATGTTCACCGTTATCGATGAGGGTTCCTAAACATTTAAACAAGGCGAACCGACACAATGATTTTGAAAAAACTGGTAAATGAAATAATTTTACATAGGAATATATTTTGAATATAAAGTGTATATTTTGAAAAGATGTATAGTTAGAAATCAGGATTAGTGAAATGAACATCTTTTGATTAGAATTTCACTGTTTGACTAAAAGATGTTTTATAAAGATTATCGATAAGTAAGAAATTTGATAAGATAATTAAGATCTTTAATACTTATTCGAAAATAATAAATTAAGAAATGATAATGTTAAGTTACTATCATAAATTGATCAACTGTTTGATTTAAAAGTTGAAGTACAAATACCTTGTGAATTAAGTTTCACGATTTGACTATAACGTATTTAATAATAAGATTTTTTTTAAGGAATGAACATATAAGATGAAAATGTATTAAAATAATAGAAAATGATTTTGTAAAAGTTATATATAAAAGGAATGAGTATTTAATTTCGATTAAAACAATTGCGGTAATTTAAATGAAGTTAATTAATATACGGTAAAATGAATTTATAAGATAGATTTTACAAAGCAGTCTATAAAGGATTTTGAAAATGGTATTATTTCAAATAAAAAGAGGCATTTTATGATAACAAAGTCGATTGGCTCGAAAATAAACTAAAAATGGGCAGGTGATGTGTTCGGATGGTAAGCACTTCTCTTAAGTATTACTCTTCTTGTTAAGAGGATATATAATACTGTTGGTAATACCCAGTTCCTTGGAATATTTTGGAGTTACTCGATCTATATAATTTTCTTAAGTTAGAAGAAATAATGTGAATCATTGATTAGTAATCTTATAAAAGTGTTTAAACTAAAGATAAATTGGAATCACTAATTGATAAGATAAAGTGGAATTCTCAACGATTTTGGACAATCGAAAATTTCTGAATCATACATAACTCAGAGCTAAAAAACTTAGGAAAACTTTTGGTAATAGATTGTGAAATATTATGATTAAATGAAATTGGATAAGTATGATTTATAAATGTGATTATAAATAGAAAAAGGAAACTGTAACCTAGAAATGTTTTATTGATGAATTCTAGCATTAATTAAGAATTGGACTTAAGTCTTTAAAAGTGATTGATTTACATAAGTTATATGATGTAATAAACTTAAGTAATAGTTTTATGAATGACTTATAAATAACAAAAGTGTTAAAGGAAATATACCGAGTTAAAAGATTGTGGGAAATATAATACAGATAAGTTATCTTTTGAGTGAAAAATGGTTTCTTTAGTATTTTCCTTCAAAATAAAAATATTTGAAAATAAATAATTAAAGGGATTATTTAAAGAAGCACCTTTATAAAGTGTTTGATCTTAAGATAAAGTTTTTATGAAAAGTTTTTGAAGGTAAGTAAATACATATATTATATGTAGATCATTTCGTCACACACATTTTGGTCAATGATTTGAGTGTAGAACTTTGAGGTGTTTACACTGGTCTAAAAAAGATTTAACACTCGATTCTTGACGGCGAACATTGATGAGGATTTTTGGTTGGGTACTTGAGTTTTCTATAAATGTTGAGCACTATGCAAGGAAAGCAAAGGTTCCTGAGCAAAGAGCCTGATTAAAATCCGCACTAGCGAATCAGGGATCTATACTAGTTCGGAAATAAAGTTGTGTATTCGAATAGGAGTTCGAATAAGATATTTCATATGGATGATCTGTGTATATTATATGGAATTAAGTTTGGAGATAAAGGTTTTAGGCAAACTTTTGTTTTGTGTAAGGATGAAATTCTTTTAAGTATGAGAGAATGTAACGATCCGTAATTTCGGTACTTCGAAAATGAGAGATTTCATTTTTTTAAAACTTAAAAAGGTTTAAAACTTAAATAAATAAGTTAAATATAATAGATAATTATAGAAGAATTATTTATTCTTATAGTTGATAATTCAAAAAGTATAAATTTGAATTTTAGACAAATCAACAAAAGTTAAGTTTTATTAAAAATAAATAAATGCTTAAACAAATAGGTTTAAATATTTATTTAAAAAGATAAATATTATTGAAAACATTTAGTAAAGATAATAAAAGTATATTAAAATATTTATATGTATGTTAATAATCATTTTACAAAAATAATCATATTTTGTCGCATTTTGTCAGTTTTACATACATCGTAAAATTAGAGATTTTGATATTCTTTAAATATGATTTTAAAATAGAAAGAGACATGTTTTAAATTATTTAAATAATTAAAACTTTCATTTCTAATTTTGGTTTACATAAATAAGTATTTTAACTAAAACGTCAAAATGTGACCGTAAAACATTTTGTCGAAGAACGACGTTTTGTCGAATAAAAGTTGTCGCAACGTCGCCGCACCTTTATTTTCTTATATAGGAACATATATTCAAACAGTATAAGTATTAGTTAATTCATTAATCATGTTTACTTTTACTAAAAATGGTTAGAAACTTCTAGAAAACAATTAAGAAAAAGTAAGCACAAAAAGACAAAAATGTCATTTCAAAGCAAAAAGTAAAACATCAAATCAAGAAATATAATTATTACTTTACTTAATATCTAAATGAAAATGACATAAAGTAATGATTTGAAATGTGATGTTAAGTGTTGAAAAAAATAAGATTACTTTATAAGTAAGTAAGGGTATTTTAGTCTTTTTACAAAATATTGTTTTGAAGTAAAACTTTTTCTATAAATAAGCATTCACTTTCTCACTTTTTTTCACTTCTTCTTCTTCCTTTTCCAAGATTTTCTCTACCTCTTTAATGGCTTTTTCTTCTCTTCCAAATGCTTACTAACTTTTTCAAAACCATGTCAAATCAACTCCAAACACCACCAAACTTTGCCAAAGACCTTAGAATACCCTTAGAACATGGTTTAGCATCTAATAAGTGAATAAAAGATGGAGGAAGGATGGAATAGAGCATGGCCGAACCTATAGAGGAAGAGGAGCAAGTTCGCGAAGCTCCGGAGCAAGAAAAAGAGAAGAAAGTGCCGTCGATTTTACTGCAAGAAGCTAGGAGCAAATTCAAGGTACTGCGAAAGCTCGGTCGGATTTTTGGGAGTTTGAAAGAAGAGGTCAATGGCATAAAGCAAAAGAAATGGAGTAGAAGTTGATTGGTTGAATTTTAAGTGAAGTGTTGTTGCATATGAATTTCGGTAGGAAGAATTGGTTAAGTTAAAGGTGCGCACTCTTGTTTGCTAATAAATCCATAAATTATTTCAAGTATAATGATTTAAAAAGTTTAAGTATGTTGGATGATTGAATGTTTGATAACTTGAATGCAAAAATGGTTGATATTATTATTGATAATATGTTTGTGATATGGATGATAACTTGGTTTGACAAATGATAAGAGAAATGGTTAGTAAGTATAGTTAATTAAAAGAGAATTAAATCCATAGAAATATGTGTATGGAAGTTATTTAGCCTCTTAATGATTTTAAATAAGTTAAAATAGTTTAAATATGGTTTAAAACAAATTTAAAGTGTTTCGGACAAGTTTCGAAGCAATTCACAAAATTGTTCAAAATCGAGCTTGTCTCGTAACGGCAGTTCATAAATTTCGACCTGTAACTTCAAACTAGTGTAGAAAATGATTTATAAGTCGGATTTCTTCGAAATAAAAATTCTTTAGTCCACAATGATAATAATTTTCCAATGAAGAAAGAAAATCAAGATTTCATGAAGTAGGGTTTGAAATATGTCCAAAACAATTTTATAAAAACATCGCGGTTTTGCAGTTCGGAATTCAGAAAAGGATTTCTTTATAAATGATATTTTTAAATGATTAAAAATATGAAATAAATTTGATAAATCTAGTAAAATGGTTTAAAAGATATTTGGAATGGGAAATATGAATTTACAAATTGTTTAAATCAAATAAGCTTATATAGAACTTCCCGTAGTACTTTTATGCTACGAATTCTATAACCTTTTGAAATGTAGTTTTAAACTTAACAATTCTTTCCTAAATCTTTTGTGAACGACTTTAAAGGAATAATTGAGTACTGTAAAGATAATTTGGAAGTTTTAATATGAGTTTGAATAAATTGTTAAGATAAATTGTGTATACCATTTAAACAAAAAGTGAAGAAGATTGAATATAATAACAAACTGAGTATGCGGAAACGACTAGTACATTTGTCCCGCCTATGAGATCAGGAAAGATAAAATAAGGTGTTTAACTAAGATTGGGGATGGAGCAAACAGTGCCCTGAACTTACCTGGCTTATGTTTTCTTTTTTTAGGCGAGGGGTGGAATAGATCGAAAGGAAAGCCTGGATGCGCTAAAAAGATCATATTTAAGTTTTTCCAAAATAAAAGAAATAAATTCTTTTAATGTTAAATAACCACTTAACATCTTTTTATCAATGATTAGTACAAAGGAACCGAGATCGGATTTGAGTGATTCCTATCCGAAAATCACTTCAAACTACTTTTCGAAATAAAACATATTAAAGACAAAGATCATTGGAGACAAAAGATCTTCATAATGTGGGATTACTTGCAATTAGTCCCTGGAGGTGAAACTTTCCATTTGTTCCTGGAGGTGAAACTTGCCATTAGTCCCTGGAGGTGAAATTTACCATATTTAAAGTGGTAGTAGTGCGCTATTATGAAAATCTTTGATTTGCACGAATTTGATTTAAAGTTAAGAAAGAAATCTTTGACTAAGATTTAATGAATAATTTGGGAATATTTTCCCTAAGTTAAAAGTGTAACTTGAATATAAGATATCTTTGATTAAGATTTAAAAGAATGATTTGGAAAAGTTTTCCTAAGTAAAAGAGAAAATGATTAGGATTTAAGAAAGGTTTAAATAAATCATATGATTAGATAAATGAGGCTTAATGATTCCATATACATTCGAAAAGAAAATGGAATAACTTGAACAGAATGTGTCTAAGAAAGATATTTGATTAGATGAAAGATGTAGTAATTGATTGATGATTGATATCCACATACGAACTTCACATCTTTTTAAAAGCGGTGATTGGTTTCGAAGGAACCAGAGTTGGATTTGGATGATTCCTATCCGAAAACCACTTCGAACCAATGTATACGTTCGAAAGTGAATACATGTTGAAGATGATGATTATTGATGACCGTGGATCTTTATAGCATGAAGACGCTTGTTGAACATGCTCTGGTTAGCCACCATTATAGAGTTATTTATAGTAGTGGTCTCCTCGTGATAGAGATTTTTCGAATTGCAAGGGCTTCTCGCCTAGTAATGGCCGAGGAAAGTGCCTTCGGTTTCGTTCAGTCCTAGAAGGATCTTGTATGGATGTTTGCCTGACATTGTATTCTAAATCACATTTGAGTGGTTTCTATAAACGTATATCAGTTGGTGGCGGAGAAGGCGACTTCTCTTAGCTTAACACCCTTTCCTAAGACATACGAGCTCAGGAAGTTATACTTTTCTAGAAATCAGTCGTGTGACATGAAATGACAATGTGGCATTCAAAGTGGAACCTGTTATGATCAAAGCGCGGTTTTGTATGAAAAGCGTGGCTTTGAAGAAATTGAGTGTAACCTCGCGAGCCTCACACCCCGTTTATGATGGGATTCTATGTGGTCAGATGTATGCTCGCATTTTGGATAGTAGTGATTTGGAATATCAGATGTTCTGAGCCCCAGGTATAAAATACATCTGGGCCTTATGGCAGGGATGCGCGAAGTCCGAGTCCATGGATGTTATTCGTATATTGCATCCACTTTTAGCCATTTGTGTTGTTGTATAACGACGTTTGAGTCATGGATGTAAGCCGTAGATACAGATTGATCTTTCCACTAGTTCCCTATCATGTTGGAAATCCAACCCCAATACGACATTTATGGTTTTGATTGTATTCCCAAAATAGCTGTAATGACTTGCATACATTTCGGCTACCCCTTTCTGGTATCATATATTCCGTTGGTATATTCCATTGACCTAGTCCGGATATATTACCTTAGACTTAGTCCAGATTTTGGTACCTTATTTGAATAAGTTTATTTGAGAAGTGTTTTCAAAAGAATGTCACTAAAAATAATATCAAGTGTACTTTGGTATAAAGTGTTTTAGTTATCATAAGGTAAAAACCCGTTCGTGTTTATATGTGGCGTGGTCTTATGAGATACCCTTCTTTTCAATAGTTTTGATAACATAGTCATTTTAAAGTTCGAGTACCTCACGCTAGTTTATCAAGCCTGATGCGGGTATTTTCAATACTCGGGTCAGATCCGAGTAGTTTCAGGTTGAGTTGAAGACAGTTGGAGTTTCCAGAGGAGAGCTGGAGATCTTCATCGTCGTATGGACGTATTTTATTATCCGTTCTACTTAATGTAATTTGTTTGATGTTTATCAGCAATTGTAAGGGCAGGTGTTATAACTGTCCAGGCTGAATTTAGGTTAGACTCTGATATTATATTTAAAATTTTCCGCTGTAAATATTAGTATTGAAATAATATATGTTATTCCGTTCATGTAAGATTCTATTCTGTCTTTATTTTCTTTCTACCCTTAATGATTCGTCATTTTGTGCAATTTGGGTTAGACATGTATGGTTTGTTGTCGATTCAAAGGGTGAGGAAAATTGGGCCATTACACTTATTCGATGACCTTCCACCAACAACCCAAATTTTGAGAGCAATTCATTGGAAATGATGGATCTGATGTCCCGATCTTCGGCGAGAACAGCTCGAATAGCTTCAACGGCCTCAGAGTACCCAAATCCTTCGGGACGTGGGCTCGTACCTGTAAAAGTCGAGAAAAGGTTAGAATGGATGCACATTTTGTCACGTACAAATATTGATCTAGAAAAGAAACTTACTCCCTTCTAGCCATCTCCTCGCAAAGCCAGTGGGACAGCGCACGTAAAACCTTTCCTGCTTATATTGGATGAATTTGCTCCACCCTCCGTTAGGATTTGACACTTGTTATGTGGCTCAAGGAATATGAATGATAGGCTGTTGGACCGTCTCTTGAAACGATAAATATAGCAGATGTCACCATGAGTGGAAAGCCTGAATAGAATGCTCATGAAAAGAATACACGTGCCATATATGAACGCATGACTGTTGGGATGTAACTATGCTGGGGCGATCTCGATATACTATAACACATTATGGAGAAAGAAGTTGAATGGTGGCACGCTACCAACCTAGCACATGAACTTATTGCAGGCAGTATATCCAGCTAGGGTAGGTGAGGATGATCTTGTCCCGATAGAACCAATACATCGTCAAAAGGAATTCCGTGGATTGGGCATAGTCGGCGAAGAGCATTTTCATTAATTCTCGAAGCTTGAGAATCAATAGGATTGTCTAGGATGATTACTCCATCAATGACATTAGGATCCAAGTCAACAGATGCAGTCGTTGGACTCGAGATATTCTATGCAAGAGTTGACGATGGATTCGAAGTTCCCACTACTTTCTGTTGAGAACTTGGCTCAGGTTTATCCAAGACTGTGGCAGAGCTCGACTTTCTAGACATCTTCTATGAGCGTAGAATTTGGATAAACACCTTTTTGAACTATACTTGAAAATAATCAATATTAGATAAGACGACAAAGATTCCCCCCTCCCCATGTGGTGTGTGAGCTAGTGTGATGGTTCATATAAAGATTACAAATAAATTAAGGGTTTGAAAAGTAAAGTGTAATACAGAGTACTTTAAGTTGTACTCTTTACTAAGTTTTAAGTTCATGTTTATTATGGTCTCAATCACGAAGTTAGTGGTCTCAATAAGTTCCATGTGCATTTGGACTTAGATTTGTGTCATAGACTTATTGGTACATGAATAAGTATGGAATTAAGTGGCAATGTTATGTTTTACGAATTGGGGTAAGGTAAGTACATAAATGTCGGTCCCCATACTTGGGACCGATCGTCTACTCGAGTGCATATATGCCGAGCTATGACGCCTTTCCCTCACAGCTTAAACCACTTCTCCTTTCCCTTTTCTGCCCAACGACCTACTTAGGCACTGAGCATTAACTTAGACCAAATACGACCGAACCGGTCAAACGAGAGTTATAGACATACAGACTCATTACCTCTCCTCAATCACCGAACTAGACCCACTCTCTCTCTCCTTAGATCGAATGACACCCCATACCTCTACCTCCCTAACATTACTCTCACATGAAGACTACCATGCCACCTACTTCGTAGTTGATCGGCTTCCATCTAAAGTACAAATGCCGACCCGTTCACACTCACTTCTCTTCGCTCCTTGGTTACTAAACGACCTTAATCACCAATTTAGTTCCACTTCAACAACCTAACAACCACACTCCCACGCTTGGTGACCCAGCAGGAGCTTACGACCTAGAAACCACCGGTGTCCCTTTCCTTTCTCCCCTCCATTTCACCAGCCTTGAAATCGCTTAAAGTCGTATCAAGTTCCAGCCCTAAGGCATGTTCAAACCTCGATTCATCTTCCTCATCTGCACGACTCCTACCATCCATATTCTGAAGAAAATTCATGAATTCAAATTTCATGCTAAACTTCCTAATTTGAAAAAATATTTGAATGAGAAATTCATACCTAAGAGGATGATTGAAGCTTAGGGAATTGTTAGGTTTGGGATTGAAAGTCGTTTACAGTCGATGTGGGGAGCAGTTGTAGGGAAAACTTTTTAGATTCAGGGTAAGGGAGGAAGGTTGAAGAGGTAGCCGAAGTTCGAGAGATGGTAAGTTATGAGTTCCTGTAAAGTCGAAGTGAAAGTAAAGAAATAATGAAGAGAAGTGTCGACTTTTATATAGGAAGAAGAGAAGGTGAACAGGCACCAATCAGTGGACCCGGTCAAGGTATTTCAGTGGTTCGATGAGCAATTATGCCGAGCGATAGTGAACTTGCCAAACGAGTGGTTCCGCACACGAACATCGACCGAGCCATGTCAAAGACATGGCACGATAAAGAAACAGATTCTACCCAATGGGAGAAGAAGAGTGGGAAGCATGGTTTGCTTATGATTCAAAACGCATCATGATTGACTCTCACGATACGCTTTGGGGGGAAAATGTTACCCGATTGCTTGGCCCGGCTACGAGAGGCAAACTATTGAGTGTCATTCGGCCTGCAAGTGCCATTAGGCTTGGACACGTCGTCCAGAATGCAAGTGCCGTTCGGCTTGGATGCATCGTTTGAAATGCAAGTGCCACTAGGCCTAAGTGCATCGCTCGACATCCTTCGTTAAAACGCCATCGCTCGGCAACCTTTGTTTAACCATCATCGCTCAGCACAGAAGGGGTCGGCCCAAATGAAAATGACAAAGTATTCCAGAACGCACCGTACGGTCAAGGGTGTGAAGCCATACAACAAAATATACCGTTCGACATAACTTCAATATAGTGAACGAAGTAAGGCTCTCGACACGACCTCGCTTCAAGTCAACCATCCAAGATCCACCTTCCAGTTTACTCACTTGTTCGGCTCGGTATGTTTGCATGGATTGGTCTGCAATTGAGCGATGACTCGACGAATGTGGCTCGGCAACTAGGCTCGGTCATTGCAAGTCGGTATGCTAGGTTCAGCGCATTTTAGAGGGGTTAGCAATTTATCAAGCCTACAACAAAGTGAGGCGACCGGCATTACTTCGCTTCGAGTCAACCTGCTATCCGCTTCGGGTCTTCTAAGGGTTTACATCAAGTTGCTTGATGGTCGACTAGACATTTCTCGACCGGCACTTATCATTCGACATGTATCGTTCGGCATGCCTTGCTCGGTGCGTAGAAGTCACCTACTGTGGGCGGATCTACCTTGTTCTTGGGCTCGTAAAGGAAGTCCAGCCTATCTTCACCTATAAATATAGGGGCAGGGGCATAGTAAAAAGGACTTTTTTTTCAAGAACACTGGGAGACTTTGTCATTTTCAACTTGTATTCAAGTTGTTGGTGTATGGATTATATCTGTATTCGGTTATTTGAAAAAGCAATAAAGATTAAACTCAAAGTGGACGTAGGCAGTTACGCCGAAACACTATAAATCTGTTGTTCTAGTTTTTGCAATTAACTTTGCATATATTCCTCTATTTTAGTTTCCTATCTTCATTAATCTCTCTATACAAGTCTTTCTTTGGGTATTAGTGTCTAATTTTGGTGCTAACAGTTGGTTACAATAAGCTGTGCTAAAAATCCATTTCCATATTTTAATAATAAATAATGTTATAAACAATTATCCATAGCTGCAAGATATTTCTTTATTACTTCTTTACTTACTGGGTGGTGCAAAATATAGTAATTTCTCTATTTTACCCTAATTCCCCTTTACTTTCTTTTTATTCTTGCAAATACGTTCAACGTTATCTTTTAAATATTAAAGTATAGAAATGTATTCTCTCTTCTAAACCAACCAATTAATCTATCACTTACTTCCAAATTAAGTTATTAGATTTTCCTTTTATATTTATTTTTCCCTATTTCAGCATAATTTACTGCAAATTTCTATTTTTCTCTTTTTATTTCAGCTTTTCTTATTTTGCATCTAATTTCTTTAAATCTAGTGTACTTTTATTTTAGTCCGTATTTACGAATCCTTCTCTTTACTATTTTATTCGTGTATAAAGGAATAAAAAGAAGCCAACATTTATAGGCCAAATTTCAACTTAAAATTGATGTAAATAACTATAAATTTCTTACTTTTATGCTTATGCATTTCTCAAACTGTCAAGCCTAATATTAATTAAGTATAAGCTCTCTTATACAATTTACAGTCTCAGCATAACTAATTGACAGAATTAATTACTGAAATAAATACTGAATAAAATTATTCAACGGGAATCTAACGATAATATATCATAAACGTAAATGATATATAATTAAATCCACTCACCTATCGTCCTTAGCTTTAAACCTCTATCTTCTAAAATCATTACGTCGCTCTACAACTTCTCTCCTTTAATTTTTGCGATTTCTCTATTTTTTCACATATATTTTATTTGGATTTATTTGGTGAAGATTTGTGAGAAATATGAGAAAAGATTGAATAAAGAAGCAGTTGTTTACTGTAAGAGAGGGATGAAGAAAATGATGGGTGATGCAACAAATTACATTACGTTCTCTCTTATATAGATGCAGCCCACCAGTTATCTAATTAATCCTCTACTAAATTGACCCATCAATTAATTTTGATGTGCGGCAATATATTGCCTATATGTACACATTTAAATCTAGGTCAACTATTATTTTCATTCCTTATTAATTGACATTTTCTACTAATTACGTTACAATCCTAATTAATAGCCCCATTAATAGATTAACATGTCACTTTTGTTAGTTAATTTCCCTAATTAATATTTTACACATTGTAATGTTTCATTAATTGGCATGTCAATTAATTTCACCATTCAATTAACATATATATTTAATATGCATATATTTTTTAATCCAAATTTGAATTTGAACATTTATTTGTTACATTTGTATGTAAATCTCTTTAAATTGAGGGATCTGATATATATATACACACACGTTATATATTAATCCCCAAAATTAATCCACTTATAAATTAATTGCACTTTTTAGCTGATTCTATTTGCAATGTTAATTATTCCCCTTATTTTATTCCTCTTACATCTAATTCTCTTAATAATTTTCATTAATTACAAATATAATAAATTTCTTACCAATTTTATAAATATCCTATGAATTAATTGCAAATGTTCATAATTGATAAAATTTCCATATTTGCATATTTAATTGTTTCTAACGCTAAAACTTCAAAAGGCTATAACTTCTCCATTTGAAGTGCACTCAAAAAACATTGTATACGGAAGTTGATCAGAAAATTACCACGAACATAATGGTATAAGTTCCGTAGTCAAATTCCAACATTATCAAAACTCATTTTTCACTATTTTCATAGTCATCAATTAAATTAATTTAATTTAACTATCAATAAAATGTGGAGTGCTACATTTAGGGTCGCGCCTTATACTTTAGCTATTAGCCCCTAGTTAAAATAAGTCCAAAATTCCAGTGTGTAGGGATTGTCACAGATGGGCCTAAATTGAGGTTATACACTGAAAGGAATATACAGATTAAAGATAGGTTATTCGTGAGCCCTTATACCCATTAGGTCAGTTGGTCCTTGAAAAGAAAAACAAAATTAAGGGCAGTCAGCCCAATATTAGAAAGTTAAGCGCAGTCTGCCTAGGATTGTGTCTAACAGAAGTTAGATTTTTTGTTATATCTGGTAGGCCTGAGTCGGCTAATGGTTAATAGCCAGCCAAGTTAAACTATAGTGTGGATAGATAGTCCATTGATTCCTGATTTTTGTGCATATAAATATTTATACACTTGCTATTATTGCTTCAATCAGTTTGATTGTAGGATTCTAATTTGTAAAAGATATGTTTTTAAAAAGGGTACTAGTGAGGGTAAACCCGTTCTGCTGAGCGGCATGTTCTCAACTAATATTAGAAAATTGAGATATAATAATATTATTCACACCAGGCTTTATGTTTAACTCAGAGTTTATGCCTTTCACCTTAAACTCCCGGGTGCTCAAAATTAATTTGAGTAGATTAGGAGTTGAGATTTTTCAGGTTTATTAAGTGGATGAATAAGCTTCTAAGTACATGCAAGAGGTAAAGATAGTTATTTAGAAACTATTTAGTTTTATATCCGCCGTGTTGTATATAAGACTAATATGTCTATTTCGTACTCTGATTATCCAAAATGGCATCTTCATATGTTGCTCTTGGCATAATTTGTAATAATTATATTTGATAGAAACCGGGGATCGTTTGGGATTATGTAACCGAATATGAAATACAGTTTTCAAATGTAATGAGAAAAGTCGATTTTGAAATCTACTATTCTATTCCATATTCATGTGCTTCTAATATTATGGATATCACTAACATTAACATATTTTGTCACCAGAAGTTAATACTATAGATGATGTAGAATCGGTAGCGCTTAGCTTCAGGCCTAGAGATAACGGATGTTACAGCATACTAACTAGTTCCAAAATTTCATTAAGTAAATTTTTTATCATACATGTGTGTATGTGTACACGCGTGAGTGCACACATGTGTAGACAAAGGAGCATATAAAATAAAGCAAGGAAAGTAAAATTGCAAATGAAACGACCCGACTTTTTGACCCTCAAACATCCATGGTTTTTGTGTGCCAAGCACACATGTGCTAGAAAGATAGATAGTTCGCTTAAACTAAAAGAAAACGAATAAAATATGAAAGAAATAACACATCAAAAGAATCTCATAGTGGAACGGTAACATATTATATCATAAGGATGCTACAAAGGGTTACTCCGAATATCGTGTAAGTTTTAGAGTCATAAACCTATGTACTATCATCGGCATGGACCGTTATAACTGTTTTTCCTCATAATGCCAACACATACATAATACAGTGCAATAAGAAAGGAAATAAGAAGATATTGAAAGCCTCCAACTTGCCTATTGAACTCTAAAGCATCTGAAATAAAACCTTCCTTACTCAGCTTACTTGAAAGAGTACATAAGGAATTTAGGGGAAACAAAAACCACTAGTGAGACACAGGTCTGGTGTGAGAAAACTCAAGATGCATGCATCCATATAATAGTAACTCTTAAGACCATATGGATTATCACAATAGTTTTCCCCTCAAAAGAAGCCTAGCATTCAATGAGTGAATATAGCGGTATAATAGATAATGTCTAGGTAATAGAATATAAATCCAAAAGTAGTAATTATATATACATCACAACAGTAATAGGTATACAATCAATACCGCTAAGCCGTGTTTATATATCTATAAGGATTTCCTGGAGATCTCTCTGGTCAAGCCGAATCTGACCTCCTACGTACATATTAGAGATATCCTTCTAAGCTTCTTATAGCTCTAGATAAAATATAAAATAAGATAAGCCATGGTAGGTCAACGTCTAGAGATGTTAAACGAAATATCATCAACTTCCACTAAAAATATCGGCAAGCATCTCTAGATATAGAGTTGATATCCCTACTGGGCTTGCTAAACCCGTCACGGCTATGCACCTTACTCTGGTTTAGTCGTTTACGGATGTCGAGGCTACATTCGGCACCTCTCACACGAGTCTTCATCACTTGAACAAAACATGAATACATCCATAGATTCTTGCATAAGTCCATTTGACAAATGCTAACTCTGAGCTCTCCCTTGGACTTAACGTTAGGATAGACAATTCAACTCTATATCATAAGTCTAAAATGTTAACACTTACCTCTTCCTTGGACATAACCTTTGGATGGACATTTCAGCTCTATAACATTCCCCTTCACAACCACTTCCAAAACATAGAATTCGTATACTAGTTTGTAAGTGGTATTCGGTAAGTAAAACGTAAGTCTACTTATCTGGTCCCAGAATCTTTAAAACTAAACCGATGAAATTCTGGTAAACTCAATTATGGTTCTTTTAGAAGTAAGAAAACTATGTAAAGAGGAATCCTCCAGAGGAATTTGTAAGTATAAGTTCTTAAAGCTAGAGACATTTCATACCAATGATCCTCCTCGGGAGGGGGGATCTCAAAATATGTAAAGCTGTGAAGCATTTATATGTTTCCTTAGTTAATATTTGGCTAGGTTTAATATTTGACTAATCGACTATCTTTTTCTTAAACGATCGCTTATAGAAATCAAGGATCGCATACTTAACACTTTTTCGACCTTCTCAACTTAAATATTCCTCAATCAAGAGCGAAGTTGGTAGGTTGGAGCACTATTGCTTCTATCTTTACTCGAATATAATTCTTAACTCTCGCAAATAGATGAGTCTACTTCGTGACTTTTAGTGTTAAGTATAGTATTAATGACTTTCCATAAACGAGTATGTAAGTAACACGATTAACACATTTCTGACCTTCCTAATTTAAGTATTCCTCGGTCAAGGGTGAAGATGGTTGGTAAGAGAATTATCGCTTCTATCTCTAATCGAACATCAAACATAAATCTAATAAATAGATAAGCATACTTTGCCAGCTTTTAGTGTTATGTATAGAATTAATTACTTTTCAAACAAGTAAGTAAACAAAACTCGATTTAGCTACCAAGCAATTCTTAACCCCTTTCTAAATTGGTTGTTTATAATTTTAATTCCTTTTTAGAAATCACACATATATGCATACTAATTTATTTATAAATCTAGATATTTAATAAAACAATTTAAAATATATTATATTACATAAGATATTTATAATTTAATAAAATAGTCAACACATTTTCTAAAAGCTATGTATACTTAAATATACTTTTAAAATACTTTAAAATACTTATAATAGGTTTCAAAACAATCATTCAAAATATTACTTGAAAATAACAAGTTTATAATTTGCTTAAAAAATTGGAAAGACCATATTTTCCTTATATTTAAAAGTAGACTCTCTTCTTTTAAAAATTCATAACCAATTCTTCAAAATACATAAAAATTTCAAACCGCTTTTGAAATACTCGAGTAAAAGTTAGCATGCTACTTGTAAAAATAATGAAACAAAATACTTAAATTTAAAGTCCTCTTTAAACATTTGAAGTTCAATACAAAGGTTAACACGTGGCAATTTTGCACAAGTAAGAGTACGGTCACTTTTCAATATGTTATTTAACTTTTTAGCATCAAACTTTTTATAAAAACTAACATATACATGTGCAAGAATATTTATTAGACATTCTAATGCATTGTGTTCGTTTAGGTTTGGTTTATTTCATTTCATCCTACGTAATCAGTTTCATCTTTGCATCATATCCAAATCTATTTTACTACCAATAATTTCTATAAGAAATTCCTTTGCTATGAAGATGATATTTCTTGAAATAATAGTTCTTTTCTCAGTGCAACGGAATAGCGACTCATAAACACATTATGAGTTTCCTTATATGTAAAACTAATCTGATTTTAGTTTACAATATTTATGTTCAAAACAGAAATTGGTAATCTAATGACAATCGTTCCCAAACTCCTTTTGGGGAGATTCATAAAAGATCCCTCAAGAATAAATATTATGTACCGTCTTTTAACTTGCATAACCTGCAAACTCTTTATCCTTGGTTATGTTGGGTTTGATGTAAACCCTTATCTTGTATGATTTCGTGAACTATTATATAGATGAAATTAATTTTAACCATTTATACTACTCTTATGTACACGACCTTACAGAAAGAAGTTAACTCAACTTCACTCCCCATTAATCGTGTTTTGTTGCATCATTATGTATCATAGGGAGGAGTAACTTTTGAGATTGAATATTTATTTATATTTTAGGTACATTTGGAACAATTTCCAATTTACTTGGCTATTCAATCAAATCGAATCATTTTTATTTTCTATTGCATGTTATGTTATTTATTTCTGTTTTATCTTCTATGAGCTTATCGTCGACATACTACATGTGTATCAAATACAACTGTTATGTCTATGATAACTCATTAGTGAATACACTAAAGTATGTGGAAATGTTATGGTATTATTAGACGTATGATTACATTCATCTATAGGTATCAATCCGAAGGGTTCATCGACTCTTATGATGCTTCCATTCAATTGGTGCTTTGCCCTTTATTGGTTGAGATATATTTTAGTATTGTCATATGATTCATAATCGCATATTCAAAAATTGTTTCTCTAAATTGTAGATTAGTCCATAATTCCTAAATACCTACAAATAATTTGAGATATTTAAGTTTTTTCCAATGCATCACTTTTGTTATGGAAATAAATACCGGTACTATAGTTTTATATTATAACGGATATTAATAATATTCATACTGAAATAAAACTATGTTTGTTTTCAGTAAACACTGAAAGATGGTTATTATTTCATAAATAACATTTAGTATTTTTAAATTAACGATTTTCATAACTTGATACGGCTAATAAGTGTTATATGGCATGCCCCCACTATTTCCACCATTACAACAATAGTATATGAAAAACAAAGCTCCATTCAACTAATTAATATAGGTTACTTATTTCAGTTGCTGTAACTGGTTACAATCAAGAATTTTCATATCAAATATCTTGAATTCAAAAAAATCTCATTGAGAACAATTTTCTATCTAAAATTACATTTCACAATCGAAAACGCATGTCTCATTCCAATTTTTAGCATCAATTATTATTTTACAATTCTTGTTTCCAACATTTTCCATGAAGCAAAACTGACCATTCACTGTCTTCAACCCAATTGTACCCTAAGTTAAATCTTCCCTCGTACATTCATTTTCCTTTCTAAATGCTTAAATCATTCAAAAGGAAACCCATACAACAATATCATAACGAACCTTTTACTAAAATGCATTTGATCATCATAATCTAAAGACATCGGACAATGCAAATTAATTAAAGTTGCATTTTAATGATCGAGTTCTTATACCTATCTTATCGCTTTCACTTTGTTTTTACATTTAACACAACAAGATCATCATTGTCATCAATCAAATTGCATATAAAATCTCACACTATGGTTAAATTAATTATTTTGAATGAACAAATTTCATCGTACGTTACGGATTACGACCATTCACCATATAACATTATTATATGATCATACATGGATCGTACATTCATATTCAAGTTTTGCTTTTAGAGTTTGAAACTTATAAAGGACAATACACAGTCTTAGGAAAATAAACACATAAGTGAACACATACAAATTTATTTAGTAGTTATAAAAATTAGGTGCTTGAATGGATATTGGGACAATAACATGTAGAAATTTTTTGTTTGAAAGTATATTTTATGTTTCTTTTGTCAATCCTTAATTCAGTTCATTTGTTAATCTTAATTGATAAACATTTTATTAGTTATATTAATTACACAAATTTGTTAATGTAGATTGTTATAACTTTATATAGCAAATGTTCTTACAATAATAGAAAGGTCAATTATTATCATTTAATTTTTCTAGTAAGGCTCCTACTACATTTTATGTTTAACAAAACCTAAGAAAAACATAGAAATTGTTTAATTTCTCTGGTTGGTGTTAGGAATTGATTGCATTCGTATTCTGACCCTAAGGAATATTAATAATCATAGGACCGCAAGTGATGGATAACACTTTATTGATTGCATCAAATACGACTCCTAACCGATGGTCTTTGTCCTAATCTTATCTCAACCTTGAGGAATATAAACAAATTGAAAGAGATTATTCACTCAAACTTACCATTTTGCGAAGGCTTAAATATAAGGCATGTACCATGAGGAATATCAACAAACACATGCATGTATCTTATCTCATCAAGTTAATATATGAATAGTGCTACGCATAACGTCTCTAGCACATGGAATATCAACAACTAGAGCATATGCAGCAATTTATTAATATATAAATGGTGGAGTAATATATTATACCTACTGATATCGCCTTATGGAGTAATATATTTCTCATAAAATACCATCGTGGTATAAGTGCCGATCACATCAGAAATCATGGTATATGTACTATACATATGTATTTGTTCCTTAAGCCTATTTTAGGTTTCTTACTATTCCACTTTTGTAACAGTCTGCCTTCCGAACCTCAAATGTCGACACTAATATATCTATGATATTCATATGCCAAGCACCCAGTGCCGGACTGTAACGACCCCGGATTTTTATATAAATTTAAATTGATAATTTATCGAATTTTTGAATTAAAATTGTGAAATGTATAGATGGATTGATGCGAGTTTCCCCGATCTCAAATAAAAAAATGTGTTAAATTACTTGAATTTAAATCTTATATTAGTGGTTTGAAAAATAAATATTAAAGTATATACATTGACACAAGTAAGAAATGAATAAATAAGTGAATTGTTAATTTATTATTAACGGTTAAAATATATATAATAAATACAAGGCAATAAATAAGAAGTAAATAAAATATAGGATATAACAATATAAAGTAAATATATATATATTTATATATATTAATCTCATATTAATAAATCAATACAAGATAATACAAATGGAGTAGGTTACAAAAGTAATAAGAGTAAAATAAAAATAGAAGTTCACTTATTTTGTAAAGTAAAATAATTCATACTTAAGCTATGAATAAAAATAAGAACATTGATATATAAAACAAAAACAATAAGTATAAAACAAAACTAAAAAGAATAAGTATGCAGGCAAATAAGCATGGAATGAAACAAACAAAGTAAAGGTAAGTATGTAGGCTGTAGCTTATAAAACAAGTACATAAGATCATCTCTAGCCCATAACTAATGCACCTCAGCCATACACAAGTCATTCCAAATAGTTACATCCCGTACTTGCAAAGAACTTCAAACTGCATGCTTCCTTTGTATATGCATCAACTCCTCACTTCAGTTCATTATCACAACTAAGCGAACCAAAACATGCATGCATTCTTAAATCCTGAGAAAAGATCAGAAGTAAACAATAGCTCAACAATTTCAGTTTTCTCAGACTTTTGTTCTCTGCTTCCAAATATCAATGTGAGCAAACTTCCATCTTTAAATTTAATCTGTTTATATATAGGTTTGCATGTTAACAGGTTTCTCTGTTTCAATATCCTGTGAGTAACATTTCATTTAAACAATTTAAAGAATAAATCTGGGGTACTTATAGCTGTGAAATGTGTGTATATATACACGTAATTCTCCGAATAAGTTTAAATAATGGGTGCGACCTGATGTTCATTTTGTCTTCTGTCTTAGTTTTTGAAAGCATCAGATTTTTGTTTCAAAACTCAATTCCATTTGATTTACTCGATGGTTGGGCTTAGCATTAAAACAAACATTGTTAGTATAACATATACTTAAGGTACAAATTTAATTAAGTTGAAGAAATTTTGAAGTGCTTCTGGAAACCAAGAAGAAACTGGGCAAACTCAAAATTTGTCAAAATATAAATCTCTGGTTCCATGAATTCAGGTATGTAAGTCGAATTCACACACATTAATATGAATTTTAAAGCAGTAATTCAGATTTTTAGTGATTGGGATTAAGGGCAATTTGTGTTTATCTGTTTTGGGCATTTTGAGTCGCCGTGGTCGGTCACGATGATGGGAGAGGTCAGGATTTGGGCTGGAGACGCGGGAGCTTATGGAGGTGCTGGGAAAAATGGGTGGTGGCGTCAGTGATGACGGTGGTGGCGATAGCCGTGGTTCAAAGTTTCTAAACCTAATTTTCTGGGTTGTGTGTTTTGGTTTGGGTCGACCACTCGGGTTGATCGAGTGTTGAGATACTTCGGGAAGTTGAAGTTCAGGTGTTGTCGATGACGAGGCCGGAGGTGGAAGCTCTTAGATGGTCGGAGTTGGGAGGAGGCAGTGTTGACAGGTTTGGTTGTGGTGAGGTCTCTGTGTTGCCAGATTTTGGGTCAAGCTTCTCGAATTTGATTTCGAGAAGTCTGGGTAGTTCAGGCGATGGGGATGGGTTGCGAGTTTGGATTGCGACTTATGGAGATGGTCGTTGATGGTCGGCGTCGGTCGTTGGAGCTGTGCAGGTGCACAAAGATGAGGGGATGTCTGGGTTGTTCAAATGTTTGGTGAGTTGTTTGGTTTCAGTATTGTCTCGAGTATTTCTCGAAGATGATAGGTGTTGGTCTCGAAGCAAAAACAGGGTTGCTTCGGGACATATGTGTTTACAGTTGAAAACTGTACCTGTTGAAGTAAGACTAAATTTTAAATTAAAATCAGGTTTAAACTGAGTTTAAAAAGCAAAGTTTAAAATGTGAACTCAAGTTCAGTTTGAAACTCAGTTTGTGAACAAATTAAGTTTTAAAAATTTAAACTTGTTTTTATTACTTTGAAGTATTTAAAGGGTTAAAAAGAATTTGCATTTAAACATGGCATTTGAAATTGTAAACAAAGATTTAGATCAAAGCTTTTAGAATGAAATTTCAAAATAAAATTTATTATTTTTAAATTACTTGATTAAGTTTGAATCTAAGATTAGAAGGGTAATGTTTTAATACACCTAAATATTAACTAAGTCATCAATAAAGGATGATTTATCTTAGAGATAATTAAGGTAATTAAAATGATTTACTTAATAAGGTAATTAAATAATGATTATTTTATTTATAAATTAATAAATTAGAAATAATTAATAATGAACTAATCTAAGATAATTCTTTAAGAGAGTGATTAAGAAATGTTATTGGTTAATAAAGATAATTAACTGAGGATTATTAAGTACTGATTAAGGTGATTAATTTTAATAATTTATTGTATTGATTAATTCAGATGATCAATTATAAATTGTGTAAATATAATTACTAAATGAAAGTAATTAAGGATTAATCACTTATAGTAATTAAATTAGAACTTTTGATTTATTAAAGTTAATTAATTATGTAATTGGTTTAAAGGGTTGATTTAATTGATATGATTAATCAAGAATGATTAAATTAATTAAGTTGATTAATTTATTCATTTTGAATGATTTGTAATAATGTAATTAGAATTGGATAATTTATTCATAAGCAATTAATTTACTTGGAAATAAATTGAATCAATTAGGATTAGACAACTAATTAATCCTGCTTATAAATGATTATTAAACGCTTGACCTTACCTATGAGGGTTTGTACTGTATGAGATGCCTTGAATTGATTGTCCTATCTGATCTGTGATAGGTTATTCTGTAAATTGTGGTATGTATAATTTATTCATTTATTGATGATACATCCGTATATTATCTGTGAATCTTTGAATGAAGATGAGCGTTATAGCTTATATCGCTTATCAACTATATTTCTATGTTTTAAATCTGTGATGATTGAATGATGTTGCACTATTGTGTTAAACCCTGGACCACACCATACACACACAATTATGGATTTCACGAGGAAATCGATTAAGTCACAGATTTTGAAATAGTTTAAAATTTGAATTTTTAAATTCAAATGTTTTGGAAATGGAATTGGAATAGAAGTGAAAAGATTTTGAAATGGAATTTCAAAGATGGAAATTTATTTTGAATAACTGGATTAAGTGTTGGAATTTAAATACTTTAATTTAAATTTGAATTCAATATTCAAATTGAATTCTGTAATTTGAAACTAGGGATTAATAATATTATACTAGTCATTATGAGTTAAATCATTTTTAAAGTATTATTTTTGGGAATTTGAATTTAACCCAAGGATTTCAACTCGTATAAATGAATCAGATTTCCAAAATGAAAACTGTTGTTTTCAAATGATAAACACTTTTAGATAAGAACTGAGATTCCAGCTAATTAGGGGAATTTCAAGATTGAATAGGGAAATGATTTTCCTAAGTTATAAATGATTCTTTTTGAAAGCTATGAATTAAATCTGTTTATTTTTAACAGATTTAAATTGATGATTTTTTTAAATCAAATTGAAATGAAATTCTTTTGAAGGCTATAAGTTAAATCTTTGATTTAAAGATTTAACGAGTTAATCAAATTGAAATGAAAATTGATTTGGAAAATCTGCGAATGAATCTTTTGTTGAAAAGATAAACTATTTTTGTTGCTCACACCAGTCCCACGACTGATCCGGAGTTTATTATTTCTTTCCTAAACTCTGGGTGCTCATTATTTTCTACACGAGCAGTCTAGAGTTGGGTTTTACAGATAGTTAGATACAGTGGATTATTTGGAGTTAGTTCAGTCTTTGGATCACACCAGTCTTGCTTAGCTTGGTGCATTGTTATTGGGAGTTCGAGCTATTGCTGGATTGATTCTTGGAGATGGAGTTGCAGTTCTCGGAGCTCTCTTTTGAAGACTATCTCAGAGTTATATTGTTCCGCTGCTAGATGTCATCTATTTTCTTTTCCGCTGCTATTTTATTGTATCATATCTTTTATGTATATTGATATCTATTGGATCATCTGTTGTATCAGATATTGTATCAAAGCTGTATATCAGTGTATTATTCTTTTATTCCGCTGTGTTGTTTACTTAATGTTGTTATAAGCTCCGGCGAATCGGATTTGAACGGTCGAATTTATGGCATTCGAATATGATTTGAGGTATGGATGTCGATTTTCGAGCGGGCAAAATTCGAGTCGTTACATTTGGTATCAGAGCTAAGGGTTGAACTTTAGCTCAGGAGTGTAACACATTAAGTAACTCATTAGAGATAGGGTGAATTATACCTTAGAATGAGTAATCCTTAAGATATCCGTTTGAATGCCTCAGTAAATTCTCTTACTATCCACTGATAGTGAGTAAGAGTGCAAGAAGAGAACGAGATAGGGGACATGGAAATACGACTATAATTAGTCAATACTCTGTAACAACAGTGGAAACAACTTTCTTCTCAAATTCTTTTGATTCGTTTCCAAATTCTTTTGATTGCTTCGTGACAGTTACAGGAAGAAGTTTCGGTGTGGTGATGCTCTACGAATCGTTGTAGAAGATTCTTACTTCGTATTTCATCGGTTTCTTATCAGCATTTTGATTTAAACCTTAATGAATTTGGAATTAGAAATTTTAAATTGAGTTAAAATTGATTAATAGAATATGAAGTATGAAGAATGATTAGAATTGTATCGATAAAATGATTTCTTTTAAAACTAAATTTGAAATTCTATTATACTTACTTGTATCTATTGTTGATATTCTGATTTGGTGAGCCAAATGCAGAACTGATATCCAGTTTGATTTGAAAAGATATTTCTCTATCTGTCTATCTTTGTGTTGTTTTCGTGCCTGCGAATTTCGAGGGCGAAATCCTTTTAAGGGGGGAAGTCTGTAACGACCCCGGATTTTTATATAAAATTAAATTGATAATTTATCGAATTTTTGAATTGAAATTGTGAAATGTATAGATGGATTGATGCGAGTTTCCCCGATCTCAAATAAAAAAATGTGTTAAATTACTTGAATTTAAATCTTATATTAGTGGTTTGAAAAATAAATATTAAAGTATATACATTGACACAAGTACGAAATGAATAAATAAGTGAATTGTTAATTTATTATTGATGGTTAAAATATATATAATAAATACAAGACAATAAATAAGAAGTAAATAAAATATAGGATATAACAATATAAAGTAAATATATATATATATATCTTAATCTCATATTAATAAATCAATACAAGATAATACAAATGGAGTAGGTTACAAAAGTAATAAGAGTAAAATAAAAATAGAAGTTCACTTATTTTGTAAAGTAAAATAATTCATACTTAAGCTATGAATAAAAATAAGAACATTGATATATAAAACAAAAACAATAAGTATAAAACAAAACTAAAAAGAATAAGTATGCAGGCAAATAAGCATGGAATGAAACAAACAAAGTAAAGGTAAGTATGTAGGCTGTAGCTTATAAAACAAGTACATAAGATCATCTCTAGCCCATAACTAATGCACCTCAGCCATACACAAGTCATTCCAAATAGTTACATCCCGTACTTGCAAAGAACTTCAAACTGCATGCTTCCTTTGTATATGCATCAACTCCTCACTTCAGTTCATTATCACAACTAAGCGAACCAAAACATGCATGCATTCTTAAATCCTGAGAAAAGATCAGAAGTAAACAATAGCTCAACAATTTCAGTTTTCTCAGACTTTTGTTCTCTGCTTCCAAATATCAATGTGAGCAAACTTCCATCTTTAAATTTAATCTGTTTATATATAGGTTTGCATGTTAACAGGTTTCTCTGTTTCAATATCCTGTGAGTAACATTTCATTTAAACAATTTAAAGAATAAATCTGGGGTACTTATAGCTATGAAATGTGTGTATATATACACGTAATTCTCTGAATAAGTTTAAATAATGGGTGCGACCTGATGTTCATTTTGTCTTCTGTCTTAGTTTTTGAAAGCATCAGATTTTTGTTTCAAAACTCAATTCCATTTGATTTACTCGATGGTTGGGCTTAGCATTAAAACAAACATTGTTAGTATAACATATACTTAAGGTACAAATTTAATTAAGTTGAAGAAATTTTGAAGTGCTTCTGGAAACCAAGAAGAAACTGGGCAAACTCAAAATTTGTCAAAATATAAATCTCTGGTTCCATGAATTCAGGTATGTAAGTCGAATTCACACACATTAATATGAATTTTAAAGTAGTAATTCAGATTTTTAGTGATTGGGATTAAGGGCAATTTGTGTTTATCTGTTTTGGGCATTTCGAGTCGCCGTGGTCGGTCACGATGATGGGAGAGGTCAGGATTTGGGCTGGAGACGCGGGAGCTTATGGAGGTGCTGGGAAAAATGGGTGGTGGCGTCAGTGATGACGGTGGTGGCGATAGCCGTGGTTCAAAGTTTCTAAACCTAATTTTCTGGGTTGTGTGTTTTGGTTTGGGTCGACCACTCGGGTTGATCGAGTGTTGAGATACTTAGGGAAGTTGAAGTTCAGGTGTTGTCGATGACGAGGCCGGAGGTGGAAGCTCTCAGATGGTCGGTGTAACGACCCGTATTTTTACGTGTCGATAGATCGTAGAATTTGCAGGTCGTTAGTGTTGTTTGTGATGTCTCTAGCTTGAGTCGTTTAGAAGTTAACTCGAGTGAAGTGATGAGTCGTGACCGACTCATAATCATAGCCGAGTTAAGGCCTGAGTCGTGACCGACTCATAGTGGCCGACTCATGAGAATTAACGACCCATAGTGTTAAGAGCGACTTAGTGGATTGAGCGAGTCATGGAATTAGCTAGTGACCGACTCATAATGGGTTGCGACTCATAGGAGACCGACTCAAGAGGTTAGGCGACTCATAGAAGACAGTGGTTTGCCGAGTTAAGAGGAGACCGACTCATAGGATGGTTCGACCTAAAGGGGTTGCCGACTTAAGTAGTGTAGCGACTTAAGGGTTAGCGGCTAGGAGGTTGAGTCGGCAGGGTATTGAGTCGCGTCTTAGTTGAGTCGTTTGGCTGTGTTAGTATTGAGTCGTGAGTCGGCAGCGTAGTTGAGTCGGCTAGGTGTTTTGGGCAGGCAGTGAGTTAAGTCGTGGAGTCTTAAGTCGTTGAGTCGGCAGTGTGTTTGAGCCGTTGAGTCGCGTGAGATGTTAGAAGGCTTGAGTCGTGTGAAGCTTGTGTTGAGTCGGCATGGATGAGTCGGGGGCGATTCAGAAGTTGGGTCGGCGACGAGTCATAGGCGACGACTCATGGACAGTCCAGCCTATAAATAGAGGTGTTCGGCTCACTTTTTGGCACCGGTTTTTGAAGCGACGAAGTGCTGCCATTTTGAAGACTTGTCTACAACATTTCTTCATCTTCTTTTCTCCATTCAAATCAAGTGTTAGCATCCATCCAAGATCGAAGATCGAGATCGAAGATCCAAGTGTCCAAGTTGAAGATCTTCATCCGTTCAAGCTAGATTTCATCGTTTTGAGTGAGATTTCGCCGGATCAAGCCGTGATCTTCGCTGTCCAGATCTGAAGTGTTTAGATTTTTAGGTTGTTTTGGTGATTTGGTGAGTGGTAGTTATCTCTCACGCGGATCCAAGGGAGTATATGGGATTGGTGGCTAGTTTATGTGTTTAAGATAGTGTTTTATCTCATTTTCCTAAAGTCTGCATGTAGATCCACCATTTGTGAAGATGTTTACTTATGCAAGTTCATTTAATAAGTATTAGAAACAAAACCCATGTTTTAGATTTGATAGATCTATGCTAAAAACCATGATTTCACATATGTTGGACTTTTGCTCATTTAATTACGAAACTGCCATTATAGTTAATATTGCTTGTTAGATCTTGTTTGAATGCTTGATTGTTTGTATTGATGGTTGATTTAGATTGTTTCAAGTTAGCTAATGGTTAATTTGGAACAAGTTAATTCGAGATGATTCAAAAGCTAAGTGGAAAGGCTCTTGAATGGTGAAAGCTGCCTGTAGCATATGAAGCGGATGTGGAAGCTCATATGGATGGATTCGAGGATGTGGGATCTTGCCATGATGCGGGAAGGCAAAGCATGATTGAGTTGGGACTTTGCTATGATGTGATGAGGCAAGGCTTATGTTGAGATGGGACGGGTCATGATGACGTTCCAAGATGAGGGACTTTGCTATGATGTGATGAGGCAAGACATATGTTGTGATGGGATGGGTCACGAAGACGTTCCAAGCACGGGTCATGACGACGTGCAAAGTTATAACTCGGTGATGCGGTCCGGGTTGGGGTGGATAATGGTTAGCTTGAGAGGCGCTTGGGCTAGTATGGAAATAGTCGTCAAGGAGGATGACTAGGAGGCTGAGATCTCATCGTTGTTGAAGGTTCTAGCATACTCAAAGCAAGGGTACGTTGGAACGGGTCACGATGACGTTCCAGGCACGGGTCACGATGACGTGCTAGTACTCTGGGCTGATGCGTTCGGCTTAGGCACGGGTCACGATGACGTGCGGAGTTATGACTAGACCGGGGTTACCATTAGCCCTTGACAGGTGGTCATTCAATTAACGGTGGTATCCCAGCAATGATAACAGTGATAGCCAGAGTCATGGATGTTTGGTTGTATTATCATTCGGCCTCAAGAGTGGTGTTTTCTGGGTGCTTATCTGATCTTGGTTTAGGCCTTGGGGGTTTGTATTTGGAAAGCATCACCCTTGACTCGAGTGATTATTGTTTTACTTTAATTATCTGCTATGTTATGATTGCTTCTCCTTATTGTGTGTCTGGGGGCTATCACTGTGAGAAGAGGTGGAGTGGGATGGTTTGGTTCCTATTCCTTTTATTCCTTATGCTCTTTTGGTATGTTTGATAGTTAATTTACTGCTCACTAAGACTTTGTCTGACTCAAGGTTTTATGTCTCCTCTTATTACCTTGGGCTGTTCATCCATGTTGGGATGGGCAGACTAGGTAGCAGGTGGCAGGTGCTGTGCTTAGAGTTCTCCGCTGAAGATGACGAAGACGAGCAGGAGGCTTTGCATATTAGTTTTTCTTACTATATGTACTGGGTATCCGCTGCTGTATTTGGTTGAGTGATTGTAGTGAGGCTTTCATGTATGGATTTGTGAGGATGATTGTATAAAACTTCTGTGATGCTTATATGATGATTTTCTGTTATGAGACTTCACTATATATTTCTCTATTGTATTTTATCCATGCGCTGTGAGTTACGATAGAGATTCTGCGATTTTATTTTTCCCTGACTATCGTCCATGGCTGCCTTGCACACCTTTCAGCGCACTTTTCTCTTGTTTTGGTGCGGGAGTCATGGGCGGTCGTCACATTTGGTATCAGAGCTTTGGTTAATCGATTTTAGCCAACGCTCGCTGACGTAACTACGTATGAGAGACGTAATTGTATTTTGATGGATGATTACTATATATAATATAGTAGCTTAGACGGATTTGAACTCCTTTAGCAGTTGTTTCTTAAGGTGTTCTAATCATTCTTTTTACAGATATTAAGAATGAGTCGAAGTGAGAGACAAGCTGCGAGGGATAGTCGAGCTGCTAGGGAAGCTGTTGATTATGGAGCTATGTTCGAAGCTATGATGACTTCCATCATGAGGAGGGTACCAGCTTCAGGATCTTCTGTGGATGTGGGAGTTCAAGTCCAAGCTCCGAGACCGGTGGATTTTGCCAAGCTTTGTAAGGATTATACATCTCTTGGAGGAAAAGCTTTCTTGGGAACGGAGTCGACTATTGAGGTGCAGAGATGGATTGATGCTTGCAGAAGAATTTTTGGTGACTTGGGAATTGATGATGCAACTAAGAGGAAGCTTGCATCGAGACAGCTTCAGGGAAGAGCTGCTGATTGGTGGAATTCTATCACTATCGATACACCAGAAGAAGAGATTACTTGGGAGCGATTCCAAGTTAGATTTGAGGCCAAGTTCATCTCCACTGTTCAGAAGTCTGCTTTGTTCAAGAGGTTTGTAGAACTCAAGCAAGGAGGGAGGCCTGTTCTTGAGTATATCTCTGAGTTCGAAGCTTTGTCTAAGTATGCCAGATCATATATTGACTCTCCTTACCAGAAGAATGAAAAGTTTGTGACTGGTCTGGATGCTTATCTGGGAAGGCAGTTAGTGGATCATCTGGACGATCCATTTGAGAAGCTTGTGGAGAAAGCTTTGAGGCATGAGAGTTTGTTCCCTAAGGAGAGTTCTGTTGTTGCTGTGACCAGGGAAGGATCTAAACCACAGCAGAATGGTAATAAGAAGAGGAAGCAGCAACAGCAGAAAGGCAAGGATGGCCAAAAGAAGCCAAAAGGCGAAGTGACCTGCTATAACTGCCGACAGAAGGGTCATCTCTCCCGGGATTGTAGGAATCCAAAGGTGCAGTTGAAGTGCCACAACTGTGATAAGCTGGGACACATCAAGAAGGACTGTCCAGAGCCGAGGAAAGATAGACAGGTTGTGCAAGCTTATGCTTTGGAAGCTGTGCCGTCGTCTTCAAGAGTTCCTACTGCTGAAGAGAAGGGGAAGAGTGTGGTGGTTCAAGGTACTCTTTCCATTTGTGGTGTTCCAGTTAGGGTTTTGTTTGATACTGGAGCGTCACATTCTTTTGTTTGTGATGATTTGGTTGACCGGTTAGGTTTGAAACCGGATATTGTTGATAGGCCATTGGTTGTGACTAATCCAGTGGGGGGTTCGTCATGTTTGTGTATGATATGCCGTGGTCTAGTTGTGTCGAGTCATGATTGCTCGTTTGTTTGTGATTGCTTTGTTCTGAACTTTGCGGGGTTCGGAATTATTTTGGGTATGGACTGGCTTAGGAAGTATGCGGCTAGGATTGATTGTGAGAGGCTGGAGGTGACAGTCGGGAATGTGGATGGGCGAAAGGTTGTGATACGATGTAAGCATGGAGAAGGCGTCTTCATGAGCTTCATGTATTCGCTGGTTGTTCCACGGGATGGACTGTCATCGGTGCCTATTGTGAATAGATTTGAGGATGTCTTTGACGAAGTCAAAGGGTTGCCGCCGCATAGGGAGATCGAGTTTCGTATCGATCTAGTTGAGGGAGCCAGACCTGTTGTGATGCCTCTTAGGCGGATGGCACCGAGGGAGCAGCAGGAGCTGAAGGTGCAAGTTGATGACCTTTTGCGGAAAGGATTCATTCGGAGAAGTGTGTCCGAATGGGGTGCGCCAGTTGTGTTCGCAACCAAAGCGGATGGATCGTTGAGGTTGTGTGTGGATTATCGTGAGCTGAATAAGGTGACTAAGAAGAACAAGTATCCATTGCCGAGAATAGATGACTTGTTTGACCAGCTTCACGAGGCTAAGGTGTTTTCTCAGATGGATTTGGCAACGGGATTTCACCAGTTGAGTGTGGCGAAGGATAGTGTGCCGAAGACTGCTTTCAGGACACCATCCGGGTTTTATGAGTGGCTGGTAATGCCGTTTGGATTGACTAACGCACCAGCATATTTTGTGGATCTTATGAATAGAGTGTTCAGAGATCAGTTGAATAAGTTCGTGCTTGTGTTCGTGGATGATATTTTGGTTTATTCCAGAACTGAGGAAGAGCACAAGACGCACTTGAGAATTGTTTTGGAAATCTTGCGGAAACATCAGCTGAAGGCTAAGTTTTTAAAGTGTCACTTCTGGAAGAGTGAAGTGAGGTTCTTAGGCCATGTTATCTCTGGAAATGGAATAGCGGTTGATCCCGCTAAGGTGGCAGCAATCCAGGATTGGGTTAGACCTAAGAATGCCTCTGATGTGAGAAGTTTTCTTGGATTAGCAGGATATTATCGCCGGTTTATCAAAGACTTTTCCAAGATAGCTGCACCGTTGACAGGATTGACGAAGAAGAACCAAGTGTTCAGATGGGATGATAAGTGTGAGCAAGCTTTCGTAATCCTGAAAGAGCGACTGACAAGTGCTCCTGTTTTGACTATTCCAAGTGGGAATGATGAGATGGTGGTTTACACCGATGCATGTGGCACTGGACTGGGAGCAGTGCTAATGCAGAAGGATAAAGTTGTTGCGTATGCTAGTCGACAACTGAAGCCGCATGAAAGGAATTATCCGACTCATGATTTGGAGTTAGCGGCGATTGTGTTTGCTTTGAAGATGTGGAGACACTATCTATTGGGAGTTAGATTCGAGTTGTTTACAGATCATAAGTCGTTGAAGTATCTGTTCTCCCAAAAGGATTTGAATCTTCGACAGCAACGGTGGCTAGAGTTCCTAGCATCTTATGATTTTGGTATAGCATATACTCCGGGAAAAGGTAACGCAGTAGCAGATGCGTTAAGTCGAAGACATGCAGTTTTGGGAGCCATGTTTTCGGAGTGGAAGAGTCTCGAGTATTTGGCTGAGTTTGACTTCAGGCCTAGATGTGAATTGGAACCTCAAATGTTGGCAAACTTATCGATAAGACCTACTCTTGTGGAAAGGATTGGTGAGAGCCAAAAGAGAGATGATAAGCTTGTCAAGATTGTTCGTGATTTGAAATCTGGATTGGAACCAGAGAAGGATAAAGAATTCGAGGTCGATCGAGAGGGTTGGCTTCGAAAGCAAGGACGATTGGTTGTTCCCGATATTGATGGATTGAGAGATGAAGTTCTGAGGGAAAGTCATCACTCAAAGTTGACGATTCATCCAGGTGGTAATAAGATGTATCGGGATATGAAGAGAGCTTACTACTGGGAAGGTATGAAGAAGGATGTTGGAAATTTTATTTCCAAATGTATGAATTGCCAGTTGGTGAAAGCTGAGCAGAAGAAGCCCAGTGGTTTACTTCAGCCATTAGAGATTCCTACATGGAAGTGGGAGCAAGTGTCGATGGATTTTATCGATGGTCTACCTAGGACAAGAGCGGGGAATGAAGGGATTTGGGTCATAGTAGATCGTTTGACCAAGAGTGCAAGGTTCATTCCTGTTCGATCGACTAGGACTGCATCGAAGTTGGCTGAATTGTATGTGAAGTGGATTGTTCGATTCCATGGTGTTCCGAAGAGTATAGTGAGCGATCGAGATCCATTGTTCACTAGTAGATTTTGGAAGAGCTTCCAGGAAGTTTTGGGAACCAAGTTGAGTTTGAGTACAGCTTATCACCCTCAAACAGATGGTCAGACTGAGAGAGTCAACCGGGTTTTGGAAGATCTTCTTAGAGCATGTGTTTTGGACTTCGGAGGATCATGGGAAGATCACCTTCATTTGGTGGAATTTGCATATAATAACAGTTATCAGTCGAGTATTGGTATGGCACCATATGAGGCATTATATGGAAGACCGTGTAACTCTCCGACATGTTGGTTGGAAACCGGAGAAAAGCTGATACTTGGGCCAGAAATGATTAGACAGACTTCGGATTGTATAGAGATCATTCGGCAAAGAATGAAGGCAGCCCAAGATCGTCAGAAGAGTTATGCGGATAATCGTCGAAAGGATTTGGAATTTGACGTGGGTGATATGGTTTTTGTGAAGATTTCTCCATTGAAGAATGTTATTAGATTCGGGAGGAAAGGAAAGTTAACTCCGAGATTTGTGGGACCATTCCCGATTATCGAGCGAATTGGAAAGCTCGCTTATAGGTTGGAGTTACCGGAAAAGATGGCGGGTGTGCACAATGTTTTTCATGTATCTTATCTACGGAAGTATGTGCACGACCCAACTACAGTGGTTTCTGCTGATAGCTGTGAAGACTTAGAGGTTGATCCCGTGGTTACGAGACCTCGTAAGCCGCTTCGTATTGTTGAAACCGATACGAAACAGCTTAGGAGGAAGACGATTACGTTGCTCAAGGTACAATGGAGTGATGATGTTAACGACTGTACATGGGAGGAGGAAGAGAGGATGAAGGCAGCTCATCCAGGACTCTTCGAGGTATGGCCCTAAGGTGTCGTGACATCTCATGAATTTGTAGCTTGTTCTAAGTCTTAGAATTCTGCATGCTAGGCTAGAATTGGATGCATGGTTTGTTGATTGCTATGGATGGTAGGCATGCAGAATAATTTTGATTGCTGTTGTTTGCTTGGAATTTCGGGGGCGAAATTCCTAAGGGGGAGAGAATGTAACGACCCGTATTTTTACGTGTCGATAGATCGTAGAATTTGCAGGTCGTTAGTGTTGTTTGTGATGTCTCTAGCTTGAGTCGTTTAGAAGTTAACTCGAGTGAAGTGATGAGTCGTGACCGACTCATAATCATAGCCGAGTTAAGGCCTGAGTCGTGACCGACTCATAGTGGCCGACTCATGAGAATTAACGACCCATAGTGTTAAGAGCGACTTAGTGGATTGAGCGAGTCATGGAATTAGCTAGTGACCGACTCATAATGGGTTGCGACTCATAGGAGACCGACTCAAGAGGTTAGGCGACTCATAGAAGACAGTGGTTTGCCGAGTTAAGAGGAGACCGACTCATAGGATGGTTCGACCTAAAGGGGTTGCCGACTTAAGTAGTGTAGCGACTTAAGGGTTAGCGGCTAGGAGGTTGAGTCGGCAGGGTATTGAGTCGCGTCTTAGTTGAGTCGTTTGGCTGTGTTAGTATTGAGTCGTGAGTCGGCAGCGTAGTTGAGTCGGCTAGGTGTTTTGGGCAGGCAGTGAGTTAAGTCGTGGAGTCTTAAGTCGTTGAGTCGGCAGTGTGTTTGAGCCGTTGAGTCGCGTGAGATGTTAGAAGGCTTGAGTCGTGTGAAGCTTGTGTTGAGTCGGCATGGATGAGTCGGGGGCGATTCAGAAGTTGGGTCGGCGACGAGTCATAGGCGACGACTCATGGACAGTCCAGCCTATAAATAGAGGTGTTCGGCTCACTTTTTGGCACCGGTTTTTGAAGCGACGAAGTGCTGCCATTTTGAAGACTTGTCTACAACATTTCTTCATCTTCTTTTCTCCATTCAAATCAAGTGTTAGCATCCATCCAAGATCGAAGATCGAGATCGAAGATCCAAGTGTCCAAGTTGAAGATCTTCATCCGTTCAAGCTAGATTTCATCGTTTTGAGTGAGATTTCGCCGGATCAAGCCGTGATCTTCGCTGTCCAGATCTGAAGTGTTTAGATTTTTAGGTTGTTTTGGTGATTTGGTGAGTGGTAGTTATCTCTCACGCGGATCCAAGGGAGTATATGGGATTGGTGGCTAGTTTATGTGTTTAAGATAGTGTTTTATCTCATTTTCCTAAAGTCTGCATGTAGATCCACCATTTGTGAAGATGTTTACTTATGCAAGTTCATTTAATAAGTATTAGAAACAAAACCCATGTTTTAGATTTGATAGATCTATGCTAAAAACCATGATTTCACATATGTTGGACTTTTGCTCATTTAATTACGAAACTGCCATTATAGTTAATATTGCTTGTTAGATCTTGTTTGAATGCTTGATTGTTTGTATTGATGGTTGATTTAGATTGTTTCAAGTTAGCTAATGGTTAATTTGGAACAAGTTAATTCGAGATGATTCAAAAGCTAAGTGGAAAGGCTCTTGAATGGTGAAAGCTGCCTGTAGCATATGAAGCGGATGTGGAAGCTCATATGGATGGATTCGAGGATGTGGGATCTTGCCATGATGCGGGAAGGCAAAGCATGATTGAGTTGGGACTTTGCTATGATGTGATGAGGCAAGGCTTATGTTGAGATGGGACGGGTCATGATGACGTTCCAAGATGAGGGACTTTGCTATGATGTGATGAGGCAAGACATATGTTGTGATGGGATGGGTCACGAAGACGTTCCAAGCACGGGTCATGACGACGTGCAAAGTTATAACTCGGTGATGCGGTCCGGGTTGGGGTGGATAATGGTTAGCTTGAGAGGCGCTTGGGCTAGTATGGAAATAGTCGTCAAGGAGGATGACTAGGAGGCTGAGATCTCATCGTTGTTGAAGGTTCTAGCATACTCAAAGCAAGGGTACGTTGGAACGGGTCACGATGACGTTCCAGGCACGGGTCACGATGACGTGCTAGTACTCTGGGCTGATGCGTTCGGCTTAGGCACGGGTCACGATGACGTGCGGAGTTATGACTAGACCGGGGTTACCATTAGCCCTTGACAGGTGGTCATTCAATTAACGGTGGTATCCCAGCAATGATAACAGTGATAGCCAGAGTCATGGATGTTTGGTTGTATTATCATTCGGCCTCAAGAGTGGTGTTTTCTGGGTGCTTATCTGATCTTGGTTTAGGCCTTGGGGGTTTGTATTTGGAAAGCATCACCCTTGACTCGAGTGATTATTGTTTTACTTTAATTATCTGCTATGTTATGATTGCTTCTCCTTATTGTGTGTCTGGGGGCTATCACTGTGAGAAGAGGTGGAGTGGGATGGTTTGGTTCCTATTCCTTTTATTCCTTATGCTCTTTTGGTATGTTTGATAGTTAATTTACTGCTCACTAAGACTTTGTCTGACTCAAGGTTTTATGTCTCCTCTTATTACCTTGGGCTGTTCATCCATGTTGGGATGGGCAGACTAGGTAGCAGGTGGCAGGTGCTGTGCTTAGAGTTCTCCGCTGAAGATGACGAAGACGAGCAGGAGGCTTTGCATATTAGTTTTTCTTACTATATGTACTGGGTATCCGCTGCTGTATTTGGTTGAGTGATTGTAGTGAGGCTTTCATGTATGGATTTGTGAGGATGATTGTATAAAACTTCTGTGATGCTTATATGATGATTTTCTGTTATGAGACTTCACTATATATTTCTCTATTGTATTTTATCCATGCGCTGTGAGTTACGATAGAGATTCTGCGATTTTATTTTTCCCTGACTATCGTCCATGGCTGCCTTGCACACCTTTCAGCGCACTTTTCTCTTGTTTTGGTGCGGGAGTCATGGGCGGTCGTCACAGTCGGAGTTGGGAGGAGGCAGTGTTGACAGGTTTGGTTGTGGTGAGGTCTCTGTGTTGCCAGATTTTGGGTCAAGCTTCTCGAATTTGATTTCGAGAAGTCTGGGTAGTTTAGGCGATGTGGATGGGTTGCGAGTTTGGATTGCGACTTATGGAGATGGTCGTTGATGGTCGGCGTCGGTCGTTGGAGCTGTGCAGGTGCACAAAGACGAGGGGATGTCTGGGTTGTTCAAATGTTTGGTGAGTTGTTTGGTTTCAGTATTGTCTCGAGTATTTCTCGAAGATGATAGGTGTTGGTCTCGAAGCAAAAACAGGGGTGCTTCGGGAAATATGTGTTTACAGTTGAAAACTGTACCTGTTGAAGTAAGGCTAAATTTTAAATTAATTAGGTTTAAACTGAGTTTAAAAAGCAAAGTTTAAAATGTGAAATCAAGTTCAGTTCGAAACTCAGTTTGTGAACAAACTAAGTTTTAAAATTTTAAACTTGTTTTTATTAGTTTGAAGTATTTAAAGGGTTAAAAAGAATTTGCATTTAAACATGGCATTTGAAATTGTAAACAAAGATTTATATCAAAGCTTTTAGAATGAAATTTCAAAATAAAATTTATTATTTTTAAATTACTTAATTAAGTTTGAATCTAAGATTAGAAGGTTAATGTTTTAATACACCTAAATATTAACTAAGTCATCAATAAAGGATGATTTATCTTAGAGATAATTAAGGTAATTAAAATGATTTACTTAATAAGGTAATTAAATAATGATTATTTTATTTATAAATTAATAAATTAGAAATAATTAATAATGAACTAATCTAAGATAATTCTTTAAGAGAGTGATTAAGAAATGTTATTGGTTAATAAAGATAATTAACTGAGGATCATTAAGTACTGATTAAGGTGATTAATTTTAATAATTTATTGTATTGATTAATTCAGATGATCAATTATAAATTGTGTAAATATAATTATTAAATGAAAGTAATTAAGGATTAATCACTTATAGTAATTAAATTAGAACTTTTGATTTATTAAAGTTAATTAATTATGTAATTGGTTTAAAGGGTTGATTTAATTGATATGATTAATCAAGAATGATTAAATTAATTAAGTTGATTAATTTATTCATTTTGAATGATTTGTAATAATGTAATTAGAATTGGATAATTTATTCATAAGCAATTAATTTACTTGGAAATAAATTGAATCAATTAGGATTAGACAACTAATTAATCCTGCTTATAAATGATTATTAAACGCTTGACCTTACCTATGAGGGTTTGTACTGTATGAGATGCCTTGAATTGATTGTCCTATCTGATCTGTGATAGGTTATTCTGTAAATTGTGGTATGTATAATTTATTCATTTATTGATGATACATCTGTATATTATCTGTGTATCTTTGAATGAAGATGAGCGTTATAGCTTATATCGCTTATCAACTATATTTCTATGTTTTAAATCTGTGATGATTGAATGATGTTGCACTATTGTGTTAAACCCTGGACCACACCATACACACACAATTATGGATTTCACGAGGAAATAAATTAAGTCACAGATTTTCAAATAGATTAAAATTTGAAATTTTATTTTCAAATGTTTTGGAAATGGAATTGGAATAGAAGTGAAAAGCTTTTGATATGGAATTTCAAAGATGGAAATTTATTTTGAATAACTGGATTAAGTGTTGGAATTTAAATACTTTAATTTAAATTTGACTTCAATATTCAAATTGAATTCTGTAATTTGAAACTAGGGATTAATGATATTATACTAGTCATTATGAGTTAAATCATTTTTAAAGTATTATTTTTGGGAATTTGAATTTAACCCAAGGATTTCAACTCGTATAAATGAATCAGATTTCCAAAATGAAAACTGTTGTTTTCAAATGATAAACACTTTTAGATAAGAACTGAGATTCCAGTTAATTAGGGGAATTTCAAGTTTGAATAGGGAAATGATTTTCCTAAGTTATAAATGATTCTTTTTGAAAGCTATGAATTAAATCTGTTTATTTTTAACAGATTTAAATTGATGATTTGTTTAAATCAAATTGAAATGAAATTATTTTGAAGGCTATAAGTTAAATCTTTGATTTAAAGATTTAACGAGTTAATCAAATTGAAATGAAAATTGATTTGGAAAATCTGTGAATGAATCTTTTGTTTAAAAGATAAACTGTTTTTGTAGCTCACACCAGTCCCACGACTGATCCGGAGTTTATTGTTTCTTTCCTAAACTCTGGGTGCTCGTTATTTTCTACACGAGCAGTCTAGAGTTGGGTTTTACAGATAGTTAGATACAGTGGATTATTTGGAGTTAGTTCAGTCTTTGGATCACACCAGTCTTGCTTAGCTTGGTGCATTGTTATTGGGAGTTCGAGCTATTGCTGGATTGATTCTTGGAGATGGAGTTGCAGTTCTCGGAGTTCTCTTTTGAAGACTATCTCAGAGTTATATTGTTCCGCTGCTAGATGTCATCTATTTTCTTTTCCGTTGCTATTTTATTGCATCATATCTCTGATGTATATTGATATCTATTGGATCATCTGTTGTATCAGATATTGTATCAAAGCTGTATATCAGTGTATTATTCTTTTATTCTGCTGTGTTGTCTACTTAATGTTGTTATAAGCTCCGGCGAATCGGATTTGAACGGTCGAATTTATGGCATTCGAATACGATTTGAGGTATGTATGTCGATTTTCAAGCGGGCAAAATTCGAGTCGTTACATTTGGTATCAGAGCTAAGGGTTGAACTTTAGCTCAGGAGTGTAACACATTAAGTAACTCATTAGAGATAGGGTGAATTATACCCTAGAATGAGTAATCCTTAAGATATCCGTTTGAATGCCTCAGTAAATTTTCTTACTATCCACTGATAGTGAGTAAGAGTGCAAGAAGAGAACGAGATAGGGGACATGGAAATACGACTATAATTAGTCAATACTCTGTAACAACAGTGGAAACAACTTTCTTCTCAAATTCTTTTGATTCGTTTCAAAATTCTTTTGATTGCTTCGTGACAGTTACAGGAAGAAGTTTCGGTGTGGTGATGCTCTACGAATCGTTGTAGAAGATTCTTACTTCGTATTTCATCGGTTTCTTATTAGCATTTTGATTTAAACCTTAATGAATTTGGAATTAGAAATTTTAAATTGAGTTAAAATTGATTAATAGAATATGAAGTATGAAGAATGATTAGAATTGTATCGATAAAATGATTTCTTTTAAAACTAAATTTGAAATTCTATTATAATTACTTGTATCTATTGTTGATATTCTGATTTGGTGAGCCAAATGCAGAACTGATATCCAGTTTGATTTGAAAAGATATTTCTCTATCTGTCTATCTCTGTGTTGTTTTCGTGCTTGCGAATTTCGAGGACGAAATCCTTTTAAGGGGGGAAGTCTGTAACGACCCCGGATTTTTATATAAATTTAAATTGATAATTTATCAAATTTTTCAATTCAAATTGTGAAATGTATAGATGGATTGATGCGAGTTTCCCCGATCTCAAATAAAAAAATGTGTCAAATTACTTGAATTTAAATCTTGTATTAGTGGTTTGAAAAATAAATATTAAAGTATATACATTGACACAAGTACGAAATGAATAAATAAATGAATTGTAAATTTATTATTGATGGTTAAAATATATATAATAAATACAAGACAATAAATAAGAAGTAAATAAAATATAGGATATAACAATATAAAGTAAATATATATATATCTTAATCTCATATTAATAAATCAATACAAGATAATACAAATGGAGTAGGTTACAAAAGTAATAAGAGTAAAATAAAAATAGAAGTTCACTTATTTTGTAAAGTAAAATAATTCATACTTAAGCTATGAATAAAAATAAGAACATTGATATATAAAACAAAAACAATAAGTATAAAACAAAACTAAAAAGAATAAGTATGCAGGCAAATAAGCATGGAATGAAACAAACAAAGTAAAGGTAAGTATGTAGGCTGTAGCTTATAAAACAAGTACATAAGATCATCTCTAGCCCATAACTAATGCACCTCAGCCATACACAAGTCATTCCAAATAGTTACATCCCGTACTTGCAAAGAACTTCAAACTGCATGCTTCCTTTGTATATGCATCAACTCCTCACTTCAGTTCATTATCACAACTAAGCGAACCAAAACATGCATGCATTCTTAAATCCTGAGAAAAGATCAGAAGTAAACAATAGCTCAACAATTTCAGTTTTCTCAGACTTTTGTTCTCTGCTTCCAAATATCAATGTGAGCAAACTTCCATCTTTAAATTTAATCTGTTTATATATAGGTTTGCATGTTAACAGGTTTCTCTGTTTCAATATCCTGTGAGTAACATTTCATTTAAACAATTTAAAGAATAAATCTGGGGTACTTATAGCTGTGAAATGTGTGTATATATACACGTAATTCTCTGAATAAGTTTAAATAATGGGTGCGACCCGATGTTCATTTTGTCTTCTGTCTTAGTTTTTGAAAGCATCAGATTTTTGTTTCAAAACTCAATTCCATTTGATTTACTCGATGGTTGGGCTTAGCATTAAAACAAACATTGTTAGTATAACATATACTTAAGGTACAAATTTAATTAAGTTGAAGAAATTTTGAAGTGCTTCTGGAAACCAAGAAGAAACTGGGCAAACTCAAAATTTGTCAAAATATAAATCTCTGGTTCCATGAATTCAGGTATGTAAGTCGAATTCACACACATTAATATGAATTTTAAAGCAGTAATTCAGATTTTTAGTGATTGGGATTAAGGGCAATTTGTGTTTATCTGTTTTGGGCATTTCGAGTCGCCGTGGTCGGTCACGATGATGGGAGAGGTCAGGATTTGGGCTGGAGACGCGGGAGCTTATGGAGGTGCTGGGAAAAATGGGTGGTGGCGTCAGTGATGACGGTGGTGGCAATAGCCGTGGTTCAAAGTTTCTAAACCTCATTTTCTGGGTTGTGTGTTTTGGTTTGGGTCGACCACTCGGGTTGATCGAGTGTTGAGATACTTAGGGAAGTTGAAGTTCAGGTGTTGTCGATGACGAGGCCGGAGGTGGAAGCTCTCAGATGGTCGGAGTTGGGAGGAGGCAGTGTTGACAGGTTTGGTTGTGGTGAGGTCTCTGTGTTACCAGATTTTGGGTCAAGCTTCTCGAATTTGATTTCGAGAAGTCTGGGTAGTTCAGGCGATGGGGATGGGTTGCGAGTTTGGATTGCGACTTATGGAGATGGTCGTTGATGGTCGGCGTCGGTCGTTGGAGCTGTGCAGGTGCACAAAGACGAGGGGATGTCTGGGTTGTTCAAATGTTTGGTGAGTTGTTTGGTTTCAGTATTGTCTCGAGTATTTCTCGAAGATGATAGGTGTTGGTCTCGAAGCAAAAACAGGGGTGCTTCGGGAAATATGTGTTTACAGTTGAAAACTGTACCTGTTGAAGTAAGACTAAATTTTAAATTAATTAGGTTTAAACTGAGTTTAAAAAGCAAAGTTTAAAATGTGAACTCAAGTTCAGTTCGAAACTCAGTTTGTGAACAAACTAAGTTTTAAAATTTTAAACTTGTTTTTATTAGTTTGAAGTATTTAAAGGGTTAAAAAGAATTTGCATTTAAACATGGCATTTGAAATTGTAAACAAAGATTTAGATCAAAGCTTTTAGAATGAAATTTCAAAATAAAATTTATTATTTTTAAATTACTTAATTAAGTTTGAATCTAAGATTAGAAGGTTAATGTTTTAATACACCTAAATATTAACTAAGTCATCAATAAAGGATGATTTATCTTAGAGATAATTAAGGTAATTAAAATGATTTACTTAATAAGGTAATTAAATAATGATTATTTTATTTATAAATTAATAAATTAGAAATAATTAATAATGAACTAATCTAAGATAATTCTTTAAGAGAGTGATTAAGAAATGTTATTGGTTAATAAAGATAATTAACTGAGGATCATTAAGTACTGATTAAGGTGATTAATTTTAATAATTTATTGTATTGATTAATTCAGATGATCAATTATAAATTGTGTAAATATAATTATTAAATGAAAGTAATTAAGGATTAATCACTTATAGTAATTAAATTAGAACTTTTGATTTATTAAAGTTAATTAATTATGTAATTGGTTTAAAGGGTTGATTTAATTGATATGATTAATCAAGAATGATTAAATTAATTAAGTTGATTAATTTATTCATTTTGAATGATTTGTAATAATGTAATTAGAATTGGATAATTTATTCATAAGCAATTAATTTACTTGGAAATAAATTGAATCAATTAGGATTAGACAACTAATTAATCCTGCTTATAAATGATTATTAAACGCTTGACCTTACCTATGAGGGTTTGTACTGTATGAGATGCCTTGAATTGATTGTCCTATCTGATCTGTGATAGGTTATTCTGTAAATTGTGGTATGTATAATTTATTCATTTATTGATGATACATCTGTATATTATCTGTGTATCTTTGAATGAAGATGAGCGTTATAGCTTATATCGCTTATCAACTATATTTCTATGTTTTAAATCTGTGATGATTGAATGATGTTGCACTATTGTGTTAAACCCTGGACCACACCATACACACACAATTATGGATTTCACGAGGAAATCGATTAAGTCACAGATTTTGAAATAGTTTAAAATTTGAATTTTTATTTTCAAATGTTTTGGAAATGGAATTGGAATAGAAGTGAAAAGCTTTTGAAATGGAATTTCAAAGATGGAAATTTATTTTGAATAACTGGATTAAGTGTTGGAATTTAAATACTTTAATTTAAATTTGACTTCAATATTCAAATTGAATTCTGTAATTTGAAACTAGGGATTAATGATATTATACTAGTCATTATGAGTTAAATCATTTTTAAAGTATTATTTTTGGGAATTTGAATTTAACCCAAGGATTTCAACTCGTATAAATGAATCAGATTTCCAAAATGAAAACTGTTGTTTTCAAATGATAAACACTTTTAGATAAGAACTGAGATTCCAGTTAATTAGGGGAATTTCAAGTTTGAATAGGGAAATGATTTTCCTAAGTTATAAATGATTCTTTTTGAAAGCTATGAATTAAATCTGTTTATTTTTAACAGATTTAAATTGATGATTTGTTTAAATCAAATTGAAATGAAATTATTTTGAAGGTTATAAGTTAAATCTTTGATTTAAAGATTTAACGAGTTAATCAAATTGAAATGAAAATTGATTTGGAAAATCTGTGAATGAATCTTTTGTTTAAAAGATAAACTGTTTTTGTTGCTCACACCAGTCCCACGACTGATCCGGAGTTTATTGTTTCTTTCCTAAACTCTGGGTGCTCATTATTTTCTACACGAGCAGTCTAGAGTTGGGTTTTACAGATAGTTAGATACAGTGGATTATTTGGAGTTAGTTCAGTCTTTGGATCACACCAGTCTTGCTTAGCTTGGTGCATTGTTATTGAGAGTTCGAGCTATTGCTGGATTGATTCTTGGAGATGGAGTTGCAGTTCTCGGAGTTCTCTTTTGAAGACTATCTCAGAGTTATATTGTTCCGCTGCTAGATGTCATCTATTTTCTTTTCCGCTGCTATTTTATTGTATCATATCTCTGATGTATATTGATATCTATTGGATCATCTGTTGTATCAGATATTGTATCAAAGCTGCATATTAGTGTATTATTCTTTTTTTCCGCTGTGTTGTTTACTTAATGCTGTTATAAGCTCCGGCGAATCGGATTTGAACGGTCGAATTTATGGCATTCGAATACGATTTGAGGTATGGATGTCGATTTTCGAGCAGCCAAAATTCGAGTCGTTACATTTGGTATCAGAGCTAAGGGTTGAACTTTAGCTCAGGAGTGTAACACATTAAGTAACTCATTAGAGATAGGGTGAATTATACCCTAGAATGAGTAATCCTTAAGATATCCGTTTGAATGCCTCAGTAAATTCTCTTACTATCCACTGATAGTGAGTAAGAGTGCAAGAAGAGAACGAGATAGGGGACATGGAAATACGACTATAATTAGTCAATACTCTGTAACAACAGTGGAAACAACTTTCTTCTCAAATTCTTTTGATTCGTTTCCAAATTCTTTTGATTGCTTCGTGACAGTTACAGGAAGAAGTTTCGGTGTGGTGATGCTCTACGAATCGTTGTAGAAGATTCTTACTTCGTATTTCATCGGTTTCTTATCAGCATTTTGATTTAAACCTTAATGAATTTGGAATTAGAAATTCTAAATTGAGTTAAAATTGATTAATAGAATATGAAGTATGAAGAATGATTAGAATTGTATCGATAAAATGATTTCTTTTAAAACTAAATTTGAAATTCTATTATAATTACTTGTATCTATTGTTGATATTCTGATTTGGTGAGCCAAATGCAGAACTGATATCCAGTTTGATTTGAAAAGATATTTCTCTATCTGTCTATCTCTGTGTTGTTTTCATGCCTGCGAATTTCGAGGACGAAATCCTTTTAAGGGGGGAAGTCTGTAACGACCCCGGATTTTTATATAAATTTAAATTGATAATTTATCGAATTTTTGAATTAAAATTGTGAAATGTATAGATGGATTGATGCGAGTTTCCCCGATCTCAAATAAAAAAATGTGTTAAATTACTTGAATTTAAATCTTATATTAGTGGTTTGAAAAATAAATATTAAAGTATATACATTGACACAAGTACGAAATGAATAAATAAGTGAATTGTTAATTTATTATTGATGGTTAAAATATATATAATAAATACAAGACAATAAATAAGAAGTAAATAAAATATAGGACATAACAATATAAAGTAAATATATATATATATATATCTTAATCTCATATTAATAAATCAATACAAGATAATACAAATGGAGTAGGTTACAAAAGTAATAAGAGTAAAATAAAAATAGAAGTTCACTTATTTTGTAAAGTAAAATAATTCATACTTAAGCTATGAATAAAAATAAGAACATTGATATATAAAACAAAAACAATAAGTATAAAACAAAACTAAAAAGAATAAGTATGCAGGCAAATAAGCATGGAATGAAACAAACAAAGTAATTGTAAGTATGTAGGCTGTAGCTTATAAAACAAGTACATAAGATCATCTCTAGCCCATAACTAATGCACCTCAGCCATACACAAGTCATTCCAAATAGTTACATCCCGTACTTGCAAAGAACTTCAAACTGCATGCTTCCTTTGTATATGCATCAACTCCTCACTTCAGTTCATTATCACAACTAAGCAAACCAAAACATGCATGCATTCTTAAATCCTGAGAAAAGATCAGAAGTAAACAATAGCTCAACAATTTCAGTTTTCTCAGACTTTTGTTCTCTGCTTCCAAATATCAATGTGATCAAACTTCCATCTTTAAATTTAATCTGTTTATATATAGGTTTGCATGTTAACAGGTTTCTCTGTTTCAATATTCTGTGAGTAACATTTCATTTAAACAATTTAAAGAATAAATCTGGGGTACTTATAGCTGTGAAATGTGTGTATATATACACGTAATTCTCTGAATAAGTTTAAATAATGGGTGCGACCTGATGTTCATTTTGTCTTCTGTCTTAGTTTTTGAAAGCATCAGATTTTTGTTTCAAAACTCAATTGCATTTGATTTACTCGATGGTTGGGCTTAGCATTAAAACAAACATTGTTAGTATAACATATACTTAAGGTACAAATTTAATTAAGTTGAAGAAATTTTGAAGTGCTTCTGGAAACCAAGAAGAAACTGGGCAAACTCAAAATTTGTCAAAATATAAATCTCTGGTTCCATGAATTCAGGTATGTAAGTCAAATTCACACACATTAATATGAATTTTAAAGCAGTAATTCAGATTTTTAGTGATTGGGATTAAGGGCAATTTGTGTTTATCTGTTTTGGGCATTTCGAGTCGACGTGGTCGGTCACGATGATGGGAGAGGTCAGGATTTGGGCTGGAGACGCGGGAGCTTATGGAGGTGCTGGGAAAAATGGGTGGTGGCGTCAGTGATGACGGTGGTGGCGATAGCCGTGGTTCAAAGTTTCTAAACCTAATTTTCTGGGTTGTGTGTTTTGGTTTGGGTCGACCACTCGGGTTGATCGAGTGTTGAGATACTTAGGGAAGTTGAAGTTCAGGTGTTGTCGATGACGAGGCCGGAGGTGGAAGCTCTCAGATGGTCGGAGTTGGGAGGAGGCAGTGTTGACAGGTTTGGTTGTGGTGAGGTCTCTGTGTTACCAGATTTTGGGTCAAGCTTCTCGAATTTGATTTCGAGAAGTCTGGGTAGTTCAGGCGATGGGGATGGGTTGCGAGTTTGGATTGCGACTTATGGAGATGGTCGTTGATGGTCGGCGTCGGTCGTTGGAGCTGTGCAGGTGCACAAAGACGAGGGGATGTCTGGGTTGTTCAAATGTTTGGTGAGTTGTTTGGTTTCAGTATTGTCTCGAGTATTTCTCGAAGATGATAGGTGTTGGTCTCGAAGCAAAAACAGGGGTGCTTCGGGAAATATGTGTTTACAGTTGAAAACTGTACCTGTTGAAGTAAGACTAAATTTTAAATTAAAATTAGGTTTAAACTGAGTTTAAAAAGCAAAGTTTAAAATGTGAACTCAAGTTCAGTTTGAAACTCAGTTTGTGAACAAACTAAGTTTTAAAATTTTAAACTTGTTTTTATTACTTTGAAGTATTTAAAGGGTTAAAAAGAATTTGCATTTAAACATGGCATTTGAAATTGTAAACAAAGATTTAGATCAAAGCTTTTAGAATGAAATTTCAAAATAAAATTTATTATTTTTAAATTACTTGATTAAGTTTGAATCTAAGATTAGAAGGGTAATGTTTTAATACACCTAAATATTAACTAAGTCATCAATAAAGGATGATTTATCTTAGAGATAATTAAGGTAATTAAAATGATTTACTTAATAAGGTAATTAAATAATGATTATTTTATTTATAAATTAATAAATTAGAAATAATTAATAATGAACTAATCTAAGATAATTCTTTAAGAGAGTGATTAAGAAATGTTATTGGTTAATAAAGATAATTAACTGAGGATCATTAAGTACTGATTAAGGTGATTAATTTTAATAATTTATTGTATTGATTAATTCAGATGATCAATTATAAATTGTGTAAATATAATTACTAAATGAAGGTAATTAAGGATTAATCACTTATAATAATTAAATTAGAACTTTTGATTTATTAAAGTTAATTAATTATGTAATTGGTTTAAAGGGTTGATTTAATTGATATGATTAATCAAGAATGATTAAATTAATTAAGTTGATTAATTTATTCATTTTGAATGATTTGTAATAATGTAATTAGAATTGGATAATTTATTCATAAGCAATTAATTTACTTGGAAATAAATTGAATCAATTAGGATTAGACAACTAATTAATCCTGCTTATAAATGATTATTAAACGCTTGACCTTACCTATGAGGGTTTGTACTGTATGAGATGCCTTGAATTGATTGTCCTATCTGATCTGTGATAGGTTATTCTGTAAATTGTGGTATGTATAATTTATTCATTTATTGATGATACATCTGTATATTATCTGTGAATCTTTGAATGAAGATGAGCGTTATAGCTTATATCGCTTATCAACTATATTTCTATGTTTTAAATCTGTGATGATTGAATGATGTTGCACTATTGTGTTAAACCCTGGACCACACCATACACACATAATTATGGATTTCACAAGGAAATCGATTAAGTCACAGATTTTGAAATAGTTTAAAATTTGAATTTTTATATTCAAATGTTTTGGAAATGGAATTGGAATAGAAGTGAAAAGCTTTTGAAATGGAATTTCAAAGATGGAAATTTATTTTGAATAACTGGATTAAGTGTTGGAATTTAAATACTTTAATTTAAATTTGACTTCAATATTCAAATTGAATTCTGTAATTTGAAACTAGGGATTAATGATATTATACTAGTCATTATGAGTTAAATCATTTTTAAAGTATTATTTTTGGGAATTTGAATTTAACCCAAGGATTTCAACTCGTATAAATGAATCAGATTTCCAAAATGAAAACTGTTGTTTTCAAATGATAAACACTTTTAGATAAGAACTGAGATTCCAGTTAATTAGGGGAATTTCAAGTTTGAATAGGGAAATGATTTTCCTAAGTTATAAATGATTCTTTTTGAAAGCTATGAATTAAATCTGTTTATTTTTAACAGATTTAAATTGATGATTTGTTTAAATCAAATTGAAATGAAATTATTTTGAAGGCTATAAGTTAAATCTTTGATTTAAAGATTTAAAGAGTTAATCAAATTGAAATGAAAATTGATTTGGAAAATCTGTGAATGAATCTTTTGTTTAAAAGATAAACTGTTTTTGTTGCTCACACCAGTCCCACGACTGATCCGGAGTTTATTGTTTCTTTCCTAAACTTTGGGTGCTCGTTATTTTCTACACGAGCAGTCTAGAGTTGGGTTTTACAGATAGTTAGATACAGTGGATTATTTGGAGTTAGTTCAGTCTTTGGATCACACCAGTCTTGCTTAGCTTGGTGCATTGTTATTGGGAGTTCGAGCTATTGCTGGATTGATTCTTGGAGATGGAGTTGCAGTTCTCGGAGTTCTCTTTTGAAGACTATCTCAGAGTTATATTGTTCCGCTGCTAGATGTCATCTATTTTCTTTTCCGCTGCTATTTTATTGTATCATATCTCTGATGTATATTGATATCTATTGGATCATCTGTTGTATCAGATATTGTATCAAAGCTGCATATCAGTGTATTATTCTTTTATTCCGCTGTGTTGTTTACTTAATGTTGTTATAAGCTCCGGCGAATCGGATTTGAACGGTCGAATTTATGGCATTCGAATACGATTTGAGGTATGGATGTCGATTTTCGAGCGGGCAAAATTCGAGTCGTTACATTTAGTATCAGTGCTAAGGGTTGAACTTTAGCTCAGGAGTGTAACACATTAAGTAACTCATTAGAGATAGGGTGAATTATACCCTAGAATGAGTAATCCTTAAGATATCCGTTTGAATGCCTCAGTAAATTCTCTTACTATCCACTGATAGTGAGTAAGAGTGCAAGAAGAGAACGAGATAGGGGACATGGAAATACGACTATAATTAGTCAATACTCTGTAACAACAGTGGAAACAACTTTCTTCTCAAATTCTTTTGATTCGTTTCAAAATTCTTTTGATTGCTTCGTGACAGTTACAGGAAGAAGTTTCGGTGTGGTGATGCTCTACGAATCGTTGTAGAAGATTCTTACTTCGTATTTCATCGGTTTCTTATCAGCATTTTGATTTAAACCTTAATGAATTTGGAATTAGAAATTCTAAATTGAGTTAAAATTGATTAATAGAATATGAAGTATGAAGAATGATTAGAATTGTATCGATAAAATGATTTCTTTTAAAACTAAATTTGAAATTCTATTATAATTACTTGTATCTATTGTTGATATTCTGATTTGGTGAGCCAAATGCAGAACTGATATCCAGTTTGATTTGAAAAGATATTTCTCTATCTGTCTATCTCTGTGTTGTTTTCGTGCCTGCGAATTTCGAGGACGAAATCCTTTTAAGGGGGGAAGTCTGTAACGACCCCGGATTTTTATATAAATTTAAATTGATAATTTATCGAATTTTTGAATTAAAATTGTGAAATGTATAGATGGATTGATGCGAGTTTCCCCGATCTCAAATAAAAAAATGTGTTAAATTACTTGAATTTAAATCTTATATTAGTGGTTTGAAAAATAAATATTAAAGTACATACATTGACACAAGTACGAAATGAATAAATAAGTGAATTGTTAATTTATTATTGATGGTTAAAATATATATAATAAATACAAGACAATAAATAAGAAGTAAATAAAATATAGGATATAACAATATAAAGTAAATATATATATATCTTAATCTCATATTAATAAATCAATACAAGATGATACAAATGGAGTAGGTTACAAAAGTAATAAGAGTAAAATAAAAATAGAAGTTCACTTATTTTGTAAAGTAAAATAATTCATACTTAAGCTATGAATAAAAATAAGAACATTGATATATAATACAAAAACAATAAGTATAAAACAAAACTAAAAAGAATAAGTATGCAGGCAAATAAGCATGGAATGAAACAAACAAAGTAAAGGTAAGTATGTAGGCTGTAGCTTATAAAACAAGTACATAAGATCATCTCTAGCCCATAAATAATGCACCTCAGCCATACACAAGTCATTCCAAATAGTTACATCCTGTACTTGCAAAGAACTTCAAACTGCATGCTTCCTTTGTATATGCATCAACTCCTCACTTCAGTTCATTATCACAACTAAGCAAACCAAAACATGCATGCATTCTTAAATCCTGAGAAAAGATCAGAAGTAAACAATAGCTCAACAATTTCAGTTTTCTCAGACTTTTGTTCTCTGCTTCCAAACATCAATGTGATCAAACTTCCATCTTTAAATTTAATCTGTTTATATATAGGTTTGCATGTTAACAAGTTTCTCTGTTTCAATATCCTGTGAGTAACATTTCATTTAAACTATTTAAAGAATAAATCTGGGGTACTTATAGCTATGAAATGTGTGTATATATACACGTAATTCTCTGAATAAGTTTAAATAATGGGTGCGACCTGATGTTCATTTTGTCTTCTGTCTTAGTTTTTGAAAGCATCAGATTTTTGTTTCAAAACTCAATTGCATTTGATTTACTCGATGGTTGGGCTTAGCATTAAAACAAACATTGTTAGTATAACATATACTTAAGGTACAAATTTAATTAAGTTGAAGAAATTTTGAAGTGCTTATGGAAACCAAGAAGAAACTGGGCAAACTCAAAATTTGTCAAAATATAAATCTCTGGTTCCATGAATTCAGGTATGTAAGTCGAATTCACACACATTAATATGAATTTTATAGCAGTAATTCAGATTTTTAGTGATTGGGATTAAGGGCAATTTGTGTTTATCTGTTTTGGGCATTTCGAGTCGCCGTGGTCGGTCACGATGATGGGAGAGGTCAGGATTTGGGCTGGAGACGCGGGAGCTTATGGAGGTGCTGGGAAAAATGGGTGGTGGCGTCAGTGATGACGGTGGTGGCGATAGCCGTGGTTCAAAGTTTCTAAACCTAATTTTCTGGGTTGTGTGTTTTGGTTTGGGTCGACCACTCGGGTTGATCGAGTGTTGAGATACTTCGGGAAGTTGAAGTTCAGGTGTTGTCGATGACGAGGCCGGAGGTGGAAGATCTCAGATGGTCGGAGTTGGGAGGAGGCAGTGTTGACAGGTTTGGTTGTGGTGAGGTCTCTGTGTTGCCAGATTTTGGGTCAAGCTTCTCGAATTTGATTTCGAGAAGTCTGGGTAGTTCAGGCGATGGGGATGGGTTGCGAGTTTGGATTGCGACTTATGGAGATGGTCGTTGATGGTCGGCGTCGGTCGTTGGAGCTGTGCAAGTGCACAAAGATGAGGGGATGTCTGGGTTGTTCAAATGTTTGGTGAGTTGTTTGGTTTCAGTATTGTCTCGAGTATTTCTCGAAGATGATAGGTGTTGGTCTCGAAGCAAAAACAGGGGTGCTTCGGGACATATGTGTTTACAGTTGAAAACTGTACCTGTTGAAGTAAGACTAAATTTTAATTTAAAATCAGGTTTAAACTGAGTTTAAAAATCAAAGTTTAAAATGTGAACTCAAGTTCAGTTTGAAACTCAGTTTGTGAACAAATTAAGTTTTAAAAATTTAAACTTGTTTTTATTACTTTGAAGTATTTAAAGGGTTAAAAAGAATTTGCATTTAAACATGGCATTTGAAATTGTAAACAAAGATTTAGATCAAAGCTTTTAGAATGAAATTTCAAAATAAAATTTATTATTTTTAAATTACTTGATTAAGTTTGAATCTAAGATTAGAAGGGTAATGTTTTAATACACCTAAATATTAACTAAGTCATCAATAAAGGATGATTTATCTTAGAGATAATTAAGGTAATTAAAATGATTTACTTAATAAGGTAATTAAATAATGATTATTTTATTTATAAATTAATAAATTAGAAATAATTAATAATGAACTAATCTAAGATAATTCTTTAAGAGAGTGATTAAGAAATGTTATTGGTTAATAAAGATAATTAATTGAGGATCATTAAGTACTGATTAAGGTGATTAATTTTAATAATTTATTGTATTGATTAATTCAGATGATCAATTATAAGTTGTGTAAATATAATTACTAAATGAAAGTAATTAAGGATTAATCACTTATAGTAATTAAATTAGAACTTTTGATTTATTAAAGTTAATTAATTATGTAATTGGTTTAAAGGGTTGATTTAATTGATATGATTAATCAAGAATGATTAAATTAATTAAGTTGATTAATTATTCATTTTGAATGATTTGTAATAATGTAATTAGAATTGGATAATTTATTCATAAGCAATTAATTTACTTGGAAATAAATTGAATCAATTAGGATTAGACAACTAATTAATCCTGCTTATAAATGATTATTAAACGCTTGACCTTACCTATGAGGGTTTGTACTGTATGAGATGCCTTGAATTGATTGTCCTATCTGATCTGTGATAGGTTATTCTGTAAATTGTGGTATGTATAATTTATTCATTGATTGATGATACATCTGTATATTATCTGTGAATCTTTGAATGAAGATGAGCGTTATAGCTTATATCGCTTATCAACTATATTTCTATGTTTTAAATCTGTGATGATTGAATGATGTTGCACTATTGTGTTAAACCCTGGACCACACCATACACACACAATTATGGATTTCACGAGGAAATCGATTAAGTCACAGATTTTGAAATAGTTTAAAATTTGAATTTTTAAATTCAAATGTTTTGGAAATGGAATTGGAATAGAAGTGAAAAGCTTTTGAAATGGAATTTCAAAGATGGAAATTTATTTTGAATAACTGGATTAAGTGTTGGAATTTAAATACTTTAATTTAAATTTGAATTCAATTTTCAAATTGAATTCTGTAATTTGAAACTAGGGATTAATGATATTATACTAGTCATTATGAGTTAAATCATTTTTAAAGTATTATTTTTGGGAATTTGAATTTAACCCAAGGATTTCAACTCGTATAAATGAATCAGATTTCCAAAATGAAAACTGTTGTTTTCAAATGATAAACACTTTTAGATAAGAACTGAGATTCCAGTTAATTAGGGGAATTTCAAGATTGAATAGGGAAATGATTTTCCTAAGTTATAAATGATTCTTTTTGAAAGCTATGAATTAAATCTGTTTATTTTTAACAGATTTAAATTGATGATTTGTTTAAATCAAATTGAAATGAAATTGTTTTGAAGGCTATAAGTTAAATCTTTGATTTAAAGATTTAACGAGTTAATCAAATTGAAATGAAAATTGATTTGGAAAATCTGTGAATGAATCTTTTGTTTAAAAGATTAAAAAAAAAATGTGAAAATTGCTTAAACCGTTAAAGGTTGTGAAAATGAACCTTTTTGTTTAAAGATTGAAAATGGTAATTTGTTAAGCCATTTGAAGAAAAGTTTTGGGTAATAAGTTGTGACTTAATTGAAATCCCATATCCATATGTTTTAAAAATATGTTCGCTCACTATTCGGTTTAACCGGGAAAGGACCTTTGTGTCGTATAACCTATTCCGAATATGTGATACGTCGTTATGGATAGCATTTGAAGACCGGTGGTGAAGACCGGGTATTTGTGAAAGCGATAGGATGACCTATCGATTGTTTCTGCACCGAGTCGCGCCGGTATAGAAACTCCCTAAGTGATGGGAAATCCGATTGGGATTGTGAATATCCGGATTGCAAGGACTTCTTTGTAAGTGCCTTCGGTTCTGTTCGATCCCGGAACAGACTTGTATGGATTGTATGTCTGACATTACAAATTGAGATGTAAAGCCGATTTCTTTCAAATATATTTCTGTTGGTGGCGGAGAATTTATTCTTTTAGCTTAACACCCTTCTCTGAGACGTACGAGCTCAGAGGTTATATAGTTGATGGTTATCAGCGTTATATTCCCAATTTGGTAATGTGACATGCTGAGTGTTGCTGTGAAATGATCATTGTGTTGATTATTTGTGATAGGATCATTTGTTTGATCGTCTATCTTGGTGATCATTTCTATGATCATTTGTTGACCCAAAGCATGGCTTTTGTATAAAGTATGTTTTTGTGGACGTGACTTCGTCGAGCCTCACACCCCGTGAATGGTCAAAACAGGAAAGATGCGGCAAGGTTATGAGGGGTAGCGCCCTTTAGGATATGTGCATTTCCTTCTGGAAAAGGGTGGTATCATGGTATGGAGCCCAGATACTTACTCATGTTGAAACACTTTATTTATGATTGTGTGAATTGATTACGAGATCTCGGTTAAAGGTCCCAAAGGACCGGGGGATGGCATATTCGGTCAGTAGTTACTCAGTTAGGGGTAACCCGGCCTTGTGTTGGTAGAGATCCGGTTTGGTTCTCGGGGATGTCCATCCAGAGGCATTTTCATGTGGCAATGGGAAGTTCCTTGGCCTGATCATTCGTTGGAAATCCAAAGAAACAATACGAGACTTGTACGGTTTTAGTTGTAGAACCTTCCATCTAATATGGTAGCTATAGTAGGCGTAATATAATGGTACCTATGTTGGCTAAGATTTATATTCTACTTTCGAAATGAATTTTTCCTACACTATGCACTAGTAATAATATCAAATGTTTCTTTTAATGCGTATCAAGCATCTTTGACTATCATAAGGAGAAATCTCCTCCGATTCTGCGTTTGCATTGTGTGTGTGGCGGGAGGTCTTATGGTAGTCTCATTTTTAAAAGCATTGCGAATTGACTTTGAAAATCTTTTGTTGAATGTTTTAAAAGATAAACTGTTTTTGTTGCTCACTCCAGTCCCACGACTGATCCGGAGTTTATTGTTTCTTTCCTAAACTCTGGGTGCTCATTATTTTCTACACGAGCAGTCTAGAGTTGGGTTTTACAGATAGTTAGATACAGTGGATTATTTGGAGTTAGTTCAGTCTTTGGATCACACCAGTCTTGCTTAGCTTGGTGCATTGTTATTGGGAGTTCGAGCTATTGCTAGATTGATTCTTGGAGATGGAGTTGCAGTTCTCGGAGTCTCTTTTGAAGACTATCTCAGAGTTATATTGTTCCGCTGCTAGATGTCATCTATTTTCTTTTCCGCTGCTATTTTACTGTATCATATCTCTGATGTATATTGATATCTATTGGATCATCTGTTGTATCAGATATTGTATCAAAGCTGTATATCAGTGTATTATTCTTTTATTCCGCTGTGTTGTTTACTTAATGTTGTTATAAGCTCCGGCGAATCGGATTTGAACGGTCGAATTTATGGCATTCGAATACGATTTGAGGTATGGATGTCGATTTTCGAGCGGGCAAAATTCGAGTCGTTACACGGACAGACAGATTGTTAGGGTAAAATAAAAAAAGAAATAGAACAAGAAAGGAGGAACATAATATCAGAACTCATAGAAGAAAGATAACATATAATATCAAAAGATAGTACAAAACTATCACTCTAAGATACATAGCATTTTAGAATTACAATTCTAAATAATATCGTCGGTCTAGATAATTTTTACAATTTGTCCTCACAAATGCTAATACATACATAATAGTAATTGTAATGGAAATAAGATACTTCGGTGGGTGAAACATCAAGCTTGTCTCCTAAAGCTCTAAAGAACATTAATGAAAACCTACCTTTCTCAGACTACTCCAACGAGCCCACGAGCAATTTAGGGAATTAAAACACATGCGTTAGACATAAGTCTGGTATGAGAAACTCAAGAAACATAAGGCCATGTATAACAGTACTTTTGAAACCACAAAGGATGTTGTAACGGTTATCCCCTCAAAAGAACCACACATCTAATAAGTACATATAGTGATATAATAGATAATGTATAGGGTGAAGAATATAAATCAAAAATAGATGTGTTGCTTACATTGATCACATAACAACATACTGAGGGTATAATCAAAACCTCAAAAGTACATTCACATATTAGATTTCCCATGGAGACCCCTGCCGCCAAGCCAAATTCCAATCTTCTGCACAATGGTCAATTAGCCATTTCTGGGTTAGCTAAGGTGCATTCCCATATTATAGATTTGGAATTGATATACCCTGTAGTGGGATAGCTAAACCCCGACCTGTGAATCCTACTTTATATTTTTCCACTTTCAATGTCGAGGTCATGTTTGGCAACTCTTACATGAGTCTTCATCATTCAAATAGAACGCGAACCCTAAAATGGATTCCGACATCTCAAACAGATCAAGAACCCCTACATAGATTCGAGAATCTCAAATAAATCTTGAATCTCCATATAGTTTCTAGCATATGCCCTCCAGTGAATGTTAACACTAACCTCTCTCTTGGACTTAATCTTATGATAAACAATTCAACTCTATAGCACTCCACTTCACAACTGCTTCCAAAACATAGAATTCATATATCAGTTTTGAAGTGTTTGTCAATAAGTAAAACATTGAACGATCCTGGCCGCTTCAAAACCAAATCGATGGATTTTCAATCAAGTGTTGTTGTCGACCAATCGACTATCATGTTCAAACTATATGATCGTGTATGGAAACCAAGTCTTTGTATACCTATCATGTTTTCGATCATTTCGTCTCACACTATCCCTCAGTCTTGAGTGAAGTCGGTAGGTTAGAGCACTTTGCTTCTAAACCCAACTTGAAAAACAATCTTAACTCTCATAGATAGACAAGCCTACTTCATCAGCTTTTAGTGCTAAGTATATGACTAAATAATTTCCATAAAGGAATAAATACACAAAGCAGGATCAAGTCCTAAAGGCACGATTAAGTCATATAAATGACTTCTAACCCCTTTTATTTAATTAATCCTTTCATTAATTAAAACCTCTTTTATTAGTAAATATTCTTTTATCTAATATAATTTCATTTATTAATCACTACTCTTAATTTGTACTACTCTTTCAAAACTTCAAAAAGTAGTCATATACTTATCTCAAATAGTATAAGTATATTCACATATCATTAACAAGATTTCTTACTTTAAATCTTTACTTTTTCTACTTTTCCAAAAGATTCCATACTTATAATTTCCTTCAAAATATCCATTTTTACTATTCCTCGGTCAAGTGTGAAGCAAGTAGATTAGAGCATAATTTCTTTTAAACCCTACTTGAACATCAATCGTAACTGTCACAAATAGATAAGTCTATTTCATTGGCTTTTTGTGTTAAGTATAATTAATTATATTTTTCCAAACTTATATATAAATACTTTAAAAATACTTATTATTAGGTTCTAAATATCTATATTAAATATTGCTTGAAAATATCTAATTTATAATTTGGTGAAAAACATGTTTTATATTATAAAACCTCTTTACTTTAAAATTTCATAAAAAACTATCAAAAATATATTTACACTTAAAACAAACTTTAGAATACTGCAAAATATTTTTGAAAATATCTATAAAATGACTAGAGAAAACTCCAAATTTAAATATCATTTTTAAATACATAAAACCTCAAACAATCTACTACAATATTTAAAAATGCTGTTAAAAATCTTTCTAAAAGCACAACATAGAAAAACACGAACTTTGCAACCAGTTTCCACCACTTAAACAAATAATTTAAGATTTTAAATTTTACTATAACTACTACCCTTAAGGTACTTAAAAATATGAAAATAACCCATTAGTATATATTTTAGTTTATTTGTAAATGAATTCGAGAACAAGGTATTTCAAAGTGCTTATATAGTGACCATCTTCTCGCTATAACATTTTGCAACTATGTTTCAAAATTTAATTAATGATTTAAACTTCCATATCTTCTAGTAATAAGTATACATATAATAATTATTAAAAATGCAAAGAAGCCCCTATAATGTCTCCCAAAGTTAACCATGAAAATTGCCCATCCCAAGGCGTTTTCGATGTGCATCAATAGTGACCTTTTCACTTCTAACTTTCATAAATTTGGTTCAACATTTCTACAAATTTCCAAATCATCTTTTTTTTTGTTTCATACACCAAAATATGATACATAAAAACCAAATCTGATTAGTCAAAGTTTAGTCCATAAATCTTCCATTTACACAAGTTAAAGTTAAGAAATATCGAAGTGCACATATAGCAACTATTCTCGCTTCAAATACTTCCAAACATACGTCGATTCAACACAAAAGCTAAATAAAAACGTAAATAAAAATTCTAGGCCATGTCACATGTCATATAAGTTAGTAGAAGCGATGTTATACAATATAAAGTTGTCAATTTTCTTTTAAAAGCAAGAGGGTTCCAAAGTTTATAACTTTAATTAGTTAATGTCTGTTTAACTTTATATTTCAAGTACACAACATATATTGTAACGATCCATATTTTACATATTGAAAGATCATAAGATGTTATTCATTTGAGGTTGTATGAGTCCATGTCTTTTGGAAAATGTATTAGTGATATTTCCTGTCTCTTGAATTTTTCTGGTTGATTTTATGAAAGCCGAATTGACATCCAAGACTACTTCAATTTAAAAGATATGATGATTTCCCTTGCCATAGAGTTATCATAATAAAAATTTGGACTTTCTGGATAGGATATATGGCTACTTGGAAATAGGATTTGCAGAATTTCTATTCGGTAGTAGTTGATTCGGTAGTGCAGGACTGGACATGAAATTTTTTTGGGTAGTAGTTGGGTACTGGGGGTGTAGGATGGTCATCACATATATACATATAACATAATGAGGTAACTCACCAAAACCCAAGGTTACGACAAGGTCAAACACACAAGAATCAAAGAACAACTTCCTACCATCACCAAAAGCCTAAAGGTCCAACCTTTTGCTCCCAAATTACAAAGCCAGCCTCACCCTCTCCTCCTTTGCTCACATCCTCACCAAGTTTCCCTATCCTTTTCACTTTTCTTCCACTTTGACTTTAGATCTATGCTTCCTAAGGTATTTATGGTGTTGGTGAAGTTTGGAAGAATTTGAACTAACTATATAATGATTAGTGAAGAATAAAGTGAATTATTGCTAACCCACTTCCACCATTTTGACCTTTAATTACATTTGAAGCTATTGTGAATTAATGAATGAATACCCATGCCTTAGCCACTCCTTTACACGGCCAAGACTCTTTCCTATATGCCATGCATGCTTATTTTACATTACACCTTTACATCTTCCTCTTAACATTCAAGACACTCTATAAAAGCTCATTTTCAAATTATCATCTCATAACATCACCCATGACATCATCGAATATTTTATAATTATAAATGGTAAAATGTTTTTGTTTCGTCTATTTATTTCCTTTGCAAATAAGTGTATTAAAAAAAGATTGAACTACTTCTGACGAGATAAAAATTATATATCGATAAAACGATTTTCTGGCACATTATCGATATTTCTTCAAAGTACTTATTTTTGTAAACATTTTTCCAAACAAGTTTACCATTATTGGTTATGATTTAAAAGGAGATTAACAAGATTATTAAATCACATTAATAATGTTTAACTCAAGATTCAAATATTTAAATAATTTAAACATTTAATATAAAGTGTCTGAAATTCTAGGTCATTACATTCACTCGCACTTAGAATATTTCACCCTCGAAATTTCAACACAAGATAAAAAGAAATAATCAAATAGAAATGATTAACAGTATTCAAAAAATTAGCAAACAAAGCTTATGGTTTTCCAAAGTTCAAAAAATCCTCTTATCGTTCAAGGATGATAAACAATCTACTAAGCATACCTTACATTCAACAGCTCCAGGTTATTCTAAGTCGACTTTCAAGCTACCCAATAAAAAAATGAAGATTCATCACCTAAGGTCCCCATAAGCAAACAAAACATAGTATGCATATACTAAAGCCCGTAAGATGTACATGGATCATCCGTACGCAGTATTTGATCTGATCACTTTTGAATATGCTAATATATGATTTTTGTTTCATGATAATAAACATATTTTTTTTTCATTTAAATATATTTAATAATGTACTATATTAATTTAAATGTATTTGATAATGTACTATTTTATTTTTCACATAATTAAATAAATATTTTTCGAATAAAATAAATAACACGGTATTTAAATTCAAATGGATATTTTGTTCAAACAAATTTTTATTACAATTTTAAACAATAAGATTTGAGCCTCACTATATATACAAATTCAATTAAAATACAAATTAGATTGCATCATAATTTATCATTTACATTAGCACCTCACTACATATCACTCATTGGCTCGTATTCGATCTTCAACTCTATTCCAGATTAAATCCACCATCTGAGTTATCTGCAAAATACACACTGACGTAGTAAAATTGAAAAAGAAATAATTTTTGTAGTGAAAAATAAAATGATTTTTGAAAATATTATTTTCCTCGGTTATTTGATTTGTTTGTCAGCATTTAATTTTGAATTCATCATACACGAACAACTTGTAACATGCACGTGTATCACTGTACATGCCGCAAAGCCATGCACACCAGTATGCACTTGACAAAACTACAGGGACAGGTGAGCATAAGGTCAAACCCAATTGAAATCCGGGTTCAACTCAAGTGAAAAACAAACAAAGTCACGATATCGGCACAAGGTCAAACCCAAGTAATAAGCTAGATTCAAATCAGGTGCAATTCCAAAATTCAAGAAGAATTTCAAGTGAAATCAAAATGAAAAGTGACGTGCACAAGAAGACAATGTAGCTGGTCAGATATGGAACCAAAGCTACAGTTTCAAGTCCACAACATCATCAACCAAGGTCAGACTGCACAATCAAATGTAAGCATATAAATACAAACTTATATTTTAAATACAAAGTTCAGTAGCATGGCATAAACGCACACAACACGGTTTCGACCAAAACATGACGTACTTGTCAACAGAACAAAACAATGGAGAATATACATGAACCTGATCGGAAAATCAAAGCAAGTGCAGCAGCCTCAACATGTATAAGCATGGATGTGATAAGCAGAAGTGACACAAAATGCAACAGAGAATAACCAGACTACATAACGTATTCATGCTACAGAGTTCAAGTTTCAAACACAAACCAGAGCCCAATGCAATCAAGACACACTGCAGACTCGAACAAACAATGAAAAAAAGCTCAACCAACATTTCAAGAATGAAATAGTATGCACATAAACAAGTCTGGTAACAAAGATATCATGAAAAAGATATCATGAACTAGTTCAAAATTCAAGTTAGTAGTTCATTCTGCTTACAAATTCAAGACACAGAGCAGACTCGAATATTAATGTCACTAGTGAAACAAAAGGAACACAATATAATATATACATATGTACTCGAGGCAACCAGGCAATACTCAAACATAGTACGCAATGACAAAAGTAGTGCAGCCTCAATATGAAGTTCAACAACAAAATGCATATGCTCAAGCAACAGACTACAAGTATACAAAACTTCACAATATCTGTGTAATACTACAAAAAATCAGAAAAGCTCTAAATGCATATGAACTCATGCGGACAGTGCAACAAAAGAATGTAACAATAGAACACAAATGAGTCGTGAATGAACAAGTCAAAGAGTCAAGCACTTTTCAAAGTCAAATGCTAACAAGTCAGAGAAAAATTCAAATGGTCGAGCACAAAAATTGAATAAATCAAAACCGTGGTGGCCAAGGATTCGAACCATTCAAATTTCACAAATTTCAAATGGCCGAAGTCAAATCCCAAAGCAAATCAAAGCTGTGATGAGCAAGCTATCGTAAAATATATGAATTGAACAAGTCTAAACAAATCGTATACACTCAAGCAAAATCGAAGGGAAATTAAATTATCAGACGAATTCAAGTTGAACGGAAATCATGGGAATTGAACTCTATTTAAAACCTAATCATCACCTGCATGAAAAATTATTCGAGTTTAAACAAAACGAGAATGATAAATCAATAAACTCGAATCAAAAAATCGAGCTTAATCGAAATCGGAAAGGAACATCACGCAGCAATTTTTCAACCAAGTATACACACTTGCCAAAATTTGAAGCAGCCAAAGATGAGAAAACAGCAAGATCGAAGAAGCATCAATTGAAGTTCGACAGTAGATCGAGCAACTGAAGTTGGCAACTTCAATTTATCAAAAATCCTAATTTCTTAAGAGGAATGAAGAAGAAGAAACAAGGCCGTCATTTTCACAAAGAAAAGAATACCGGCAGACATAAATAAAAAAGAAAAAAGGGACTTCATTTGGGCCGGCATTAATTTCTATGGAACTTTAATATTTAAACTAGGGTTTCTAACTTTTAAATTGTTTTTAAATTTTGTATATTTTCTTTTATTCTTTTGTAATTTCTAGTCGTGTGACTAGGGGACGAACTACGATGGTGTAGTTCGAGAATTCGCAACTCAATGGCTGAGTAGTGGCTGAGTTTTGAGTGCAGAGTTAGGTTAGTCGATAGAGGGTGTCACGTGTTTTACGTATTTAAGCGTCTGACTACTTAATTTCTAGTAGAAACCTTGGAGGTAGCACGTAGGCAGGGTTTAGCCGAAGCTGGGTAAATTTGTGTGTTTTATTTTCTTCTTTTATTATTCTGCTATTATCTATATTGCTGTTATTCTGCTATATCTATGTTGAAATTATTTTATATACTTCCGCATTAAACTTTCATAATTGATAGTATCACCCTATTTACCTCCCTCTAGGATAAAATCGATCCTATAATCACTTGCTTGATCAAATAAATTTCACTGACTCTGATCAGGTTCCTTGATTAGAAATCTCCATTCACCTTACATATCCATTTACTATAATAGAAAACTTCGACATCTTATTAAGAATTTTTATCAAGTGCTCGCAATTAATAATTAAGTGAAAACTCCTTGTTCGGACCCGTATAAATCACCTCGAAATCATGTACTTGAATCCTATATTAAGAAAGGTCATGCTAATAAAATGATCTACGTATAACTTATGTACTTATCCTATTGGTTTCTTAAAAACACCAATTGCTTTATGTCTCTTTCTTGTACAAAAATAGTATATCTTTCATTCGACACTAAAATCATCTATGAATCATTTCATAAGATATAACTTCAAGTTTATAAACCTTTTATAACTTCATTTATAGAACATTTCATAAAAACTTGCTTCCTTTTATTACCCTTAAAATACTCTATTACATCATAAGAGTATATACAAAACAACAAATTTATTTTACTTGACAAAAATGTTCAATAAATTAAGCTTGTTTTAACTTACTACCTTCTCAATTAAAGAGTTGAAAAAATTCAAATTTTATATTTTCGCAAAAACACTTAGCTTCTAGTTCGATAACGATTAAGAAGTTTTCGACTGTCCAAAATCATCAAAATTCCGGTTTGATTTTAACAAATGAAAACTACTAAACAACATATCTTACCATGATTCATATACCATTCTATCCTAATTCCATGGAAATATATGTCCATAAAATAAATTAATTTTTTTTTATTTATTAAACATACTTTACCTGAAAAGGGAAAACATGAAAAGGTTCCTTAATTGTTTGGGTTATGCAACTACTACTTGGGTACCCAATATAGCATACAATAAGTCTTTTCCAAATAGAAAGCTTATTTCAAAATCTTTATTAAGCCACTCTGTATTTTATCTCATATTTCATTAAAAGAAATCTTTAGAAGTAACTCTGAATTTTATTAAATAAATATGTACATATATCTTTTGTACATCAAATTATACTTTTGGGATTAAATTAAAAACTTTTTTACCAAAACAACTATGTAGCATCCCCTACTTAGAAACCCAAAATGAACATTGATGATGCTACAGTCATCATGAATTATTTTCAAGCGATAAAAGTGAGTTCGGTACATCAAAATCTTGCCTTTCGGATTTAACCGAAAACCGTTTTCAAAGCGGTATCAAATACGTCATAAATATTACTAAATACCATGATCTCAATCTCATAAATCAATTTCCATAATATATATTTTAAAATATACTATTATTATTCTTCCAAAATCTTGATAAACATTTTCAAAAATATTGGGAATTAAGTTCTCAAAATATCAGCTTAAGTCATTTTTGTTTGTAAACCACATTTTATAAACCATACTTCTATAAAATTAATTTTTTATATAAAATCATTTCGCAAATGTTTATTTACAAAATACCTTATATTTCATTTATACTATAATAAACATCTTTTATTAGATTTCACATCTAACCCAACATTATCACTAAACGCCGGAGAGTCAAAATGTGAAATTCAATTGAAAATGTGTTCGTTTCAATGCATCTACAAGTATCGTCAACCAAATCTAGGATGTAGAAAGGTAAAAATACCCACAAATTGGATAAGCATAAATAAACAATCAACAAACAATAGTCAATGCTCATAAACTGACCGAGCATAACTAATCAACCAAGAACCAATAATAATTCTTGAAACTGGCTAGGCAATATTAAACTAATAATTTTACAAACGTAATAATGCTCATAAACTAATTAAGCATGTCAAATCATTGTAGAAACGATAGCGATGCTAATAAATTGGTCAGGTTTGGCTAAACAAATTAATTAAGGGTAACAAATGAACACCATTAATCCCTACATTAATTGACTACACTATCAATTTATACTTATATAAGTTACCTTTATAAGATCTTTAATTTTCATAGTTATAATTACCTTTAAGGCATATCTTAATAACAATTAAAATACGCTCTCATATATATAATACACACAACTCATGTTAGGGAATTCCATTACCCTATCTCTTAATGAGTCATTCGCCGCTAAATTCAAGGTTCTCACTTAACCTTCAGCTCTAATACCTCATTTTAACGATCTGCCTTTTCGTCCCTTGAATGTTAACACTGATACATCCATGGTATTCATGTGACGAGAAGCCAAATGTCAGAAAGACATATTGTTAGGGTAAAATAAAAAGAAAAGAAAATAGAACAAGAAAGTTGGAACAGAATATCAGAATCTCACAGCAGAATGATAACATATAATATCAAAATACAGCACAAAACTGTCACTCTAAGTTACATAGCATTTTAGAGTTACAATTCTAATTACTGTCATCAACCTAGACTGTTATAACCACCTGTCCTCACAAATGCTAATACATAGATAATAGAAATGCAATGGAAATAATAATACTACGATTGGGAAACACCCAGCTTATCTCCTCGAGCTCCATAGAACATTAACAAAAATCTGTCTTTCTCAGACTACTCGAAAGAGCTTAAAGGAATTTTGGAAAAATAAAAATCATGTGTCGTACATAAGTCTGGTATGAGCAACTTGAGAAATATGCGGTCGCATATAATAGTACTTTCAAGGCCATATGGAATGTCATAACGATTATCTCCTCAAAAGAACCACACATCTAATAAGCGCATATAGTGATATAATAGATATTGTCTAGGGTAAATAATAAAAATCACAAAATAGCTCCAATTCTTACATTAATCATGCCACAACATATTGACAGTTTAGTCACAACCGTTAACGTACGTTCTCATAATGGATTTTCTATGGAGATACCTCCAGTAAAATGAAGTGGAACTCCCTGCATAAGGATCATAAATTAACTTCCATGCATCATATATCTCTAGGTAAATTATACTACAATTCAAACAGAACTGACCCATGCCCAAACGATGTGGAACCAAGTATCATAAACTCCCACGTGTAATATATCAAAAGCATACTCTAGATTTGGAGTTAATATACCCTATCATGAGTGAAATAAACCCCAGGCTATGCACCCTACTTTGTCTTTTATCCATTTCTGATGTCTAGATCACGTTCGGGATCCCTCGCAGAAGTCTTCATCACACGAGAAGAATACGAATCCCTAAATGGATTCCGGCATCTCGAATAGATCGTGAACCCTTAAATGGATTCAAGCATCTCGAACAAATCTTGAATCTCCACATAGATTCTAGCATAAGCCCACTAAAGAATGCTAATGATGCCCTCTCCCTTGGAGTTAACCTTAGGTAGACAGTTCAACTCTATAGCCTCTACTTCACAACATCTTCTAATACATAAAATTCATATATCGGTTTTGAAATGATTTTTGATAATTAAAACACTTATCACTCTTGATCTCCTCAAAACCAAATCGATGGATTTTCGGTCAAGTTCAATAGTCGACTAATCGACTATCAAGTTCAAAATTGATGGTCGTATTTGAGAACCAAGTCCCATATACTTATTATATTTCCAACCTTTTCGTCTCCCTTATCTCTTGGCAAAGAGTGAAGCCAGTAGTTTAGAGCACTATTGCTTCTACATCCTACACAAACAACAATCTTAACTCTCACTAATAGACAAGCCCATTTCACCGGCTTTTAGTGCTAAGTATATTACTAAATATATTCCATAAACAAATAAACACATAAAGCATTATCAAGTCATATAAAGCACGATTAAGTCACACAAGCGACTAGTAATCCCTTTTATTTAATTAATCTTTTATTAATTAAAAACTCTTTTACTAAAAAACTTTTTTATCTAATAAAAATTCTTTTATCAATCACTGCTATTCATTTGTACTATTTCAATGCTTCAAAAAGTATTCATATACTTATCTCAATTGGTATTAGTATATTCACAAATCAATAAGAAGATTTCTTACTTTAACCTTTACTTTTTCTATCTTTTTCCAAAGAATTCCACACTTATAATTTCCTTCAAAATATCCATTTTATGGATTTAAGTAATTTCTCAAGTCCACTCAAAAGGTTAAGACTAATGTTAATTAAACATACAAACCCAAAACCACTTCACTTATGCTTATCTTTAAAACAATCTGTAAAGACGCATTTACATTTATAACTATAATAAAAAAGAGTTAAAGATGAATGTTATTAACACACTGTCATAACAAACCAAAATCCATTCCATACTTGTTATTATCTTTAAAAACATTTATTTAAAGATCTAGCTTAATCTTTGGTTAAGTTTGGTATTTGACGAGTAAACTATGCAGTTCTGAAGATGGTCTTCTATGGAAATCAAGGTAGTACACTTAACACGTTTCCAATATTCCAACTTATATTATCCCATGGTCAAGTGTGAAGGCAGTTAAATTAGAGCACTGGTTGCATATCAAAGCCTTACTTAAACCCTTCATTCTTAACTCTCATGGATAGACAAGTCTACCTCGTCGACTTTTAATGTTTAGTATAGTATTAATGACTTTCATAAAAGAGTAAGTTTAATAGCATGATTAACACGTTTCCGATATTCCAAACTTAACTATTCCTTAAACAAGAGTGAAGCCAATAGTTTGGAGCACAATTGCTTCTAAACCTCACTCGAACATTGATCTTAACTCTCACAAATCGATAAGTCCACTTTGTCGACTTTTAGTTTTAGTTAATTACCGTTTTCAAAAATATATATACATATATATAATTTAGAAATACTTATAAATATGTTTTAAATATCGATGTAAAATATTACTTGAAAATAACAAATTTATAATTTACTGAAAAACATGTTTTATATTCTAAAACATCTTTACTTTAAAAATTCATAAAAAAAATAATATTTAAACTTAAAACCAAATTTACGATACTGAAAAATATATTCGAAAACATCCCTAAAATTATTAGAGAGAAATACAAAATTTATATATCATTTGTAAACACTTAAAACCTCAAACAATCTACTATAACATTTGAAAATGCTATTAAAAGTCCTTGCCAAAGAATAATATAGAAAAACACGATCATCGCAACCAATTTTAAACATTTAAAAAAAATGATTAAAGATTCAATTTTTTTTAATAGGCATGAAACGCCATGCACCCCTTAATATGCCCGGAAGGACACATTAAAAGGCGTGGTGCGTTCTAGGTACAACTACTACTAAAAGAGACAAAGATTTACAAAAAAAAAAAGGTAAAAACAACGAAAACTAAAATAATAACTTATTCAAAACAAAAACTTCATAATTGCTTTGTAAACCAAATAAGTCAAATACCAATAACAATATACATGTCTCAAAACCCAATATTTCTCATGAAATAAAAACTCATAGTCTGAACAAAAATCAGAGTAAATATCCCTCTCAAGTGCCAGTACAAAGAAAAAAACAAAAATAGAAGTAGGGAAATACATAGCAGAATCTTCTCAAAGAAACCTCCGAGCAACTGCAATCTACTGCCCTCTCCCTTGATTGCCTATGGGGGAAAAGGGGAAAATAGTAGAGTAGGTCAGACTAAAAGTCTGGTGAACGATACCAACTACTAGAATCTTCAAGCAAAGTAATAGTAATAGACTCTTCAACAGTTCTAGCATATATTAAAGGAAATAAAGGAAATAGAAGAAGGAATAAGCTGGAAATAAATATGAATCAACTGTTAAATATGATTGGTTAACTTTGATTGTTTGCACTTGACCTTGATAGCTGCTTTGTTTAGGCTTAATTCCTCATCCTATTTTAATTTGGCTGAAGTTCTAATTCTACCCTTTAATTGGTCTGCTACTCCTGTGAATCTGCTTTGGACCGGGAGTTTCCCTACATAGTAGACTTTGGTGTCTACGAAAGACACACTAGCTAAGCGCTTGAAACTCATAACAATTTATAAGCCTTCACTGGAAGTCGCACGCATGACCACCACTAAGCCTGAGTTACCTGTTGTTCCACCTATTAGGTCTTCCTATTACCTCAAGCTCCAGCATAAGCGTGCCCCTCGTCACACTTCAGGATTATATGAGACACCTTGTCTCACTTAAGGGTTATATAAGGCACCTCGTTTCACTTCAAGGTTATGCGATGTAACGACCCAGAATTTCTGTTAATTAAAATTTGTATATTTAATTGATTTTAAATATTAATAAGTGAAATTTATAAGTCGAATGATTTATTTTTCGAATATCTAGATTTAATTGGATAATTAAATCGATAAATTAATAGTTGAAATTACATAAATAATTGGAAATTGGGTTTAATGTGATTAAAATGATTTGAAAATTATTTTTTTATCATATTGGAGTTAGATTTATGTTATAGAACTTTTAAAATCGAATTTAAAGTTAATCCGTGAAAACTGAATATTTTAATATTTAATTGACGAGTTAAAATAGCCATTTTTCAAACAGTCTCGGATTTCGACGAAACTAGTTTCATCAGATCTGTAATGTTATATTATTGTAAGGTTTCATATTTCGTGTCAATCGGATTTACCGTTTGTCCGGGGAAAGCCAAAACGCATAGAAATTAGTTTAAATCGGTTTAATTTAAAATCGATCGTTTATTGCCGTAACTCACACAGATGATCGAATTAGCCTCCGAAACATGTTCCATTGTGTTCGGAACGTGGGGTAAACCTTAGAAACGCCAACCGGCACGCTTCGTTTGGAGTTCGGAAAAACCCGGGATGAATAGTGGCGCGTATTTTTCTATAAAAGGACCCTTTAACTTCATTATTTCACAAAAATCAAAACCCTAGGGTTTCAATGATAGGCCGCCACTTCTATTATTCAACGACCAGAAAGCACTCATCTTTCTTCCTCAATATCTCACAATCTGTTCACAATTAGGCTTCGGCATCTAAACGAAAAACGTCGAGCACGAGATGATCTTGAAATCCATACGGAGATGATGGGTTTTGAAGCAACATAGGGGAAGTTATAGGCTCGCGTTCTACACGGCTTTGGGCACATTTTTCGAGGCATAGGGGAGGCCGTGCACGTGCGGTCGGCTAGTGGAGATGGAGTTCGCCGTGGCGCTTCGAATGGTGGTGGAGTGATGGCGTTTTGGTCAACGAGGAGGGAGCGGCCTTAAACCCTAGCTTCGTGGATGATGGGTTACGGTCGTGTGTGATGCCTGGAGAAGGAGAATAGCATGCGTACGGCCTGGATCATGCAGTGTGAAATCAACGGCCTAGATGTGAGGGTTGTAAAAATTAAAAGGAATTTGTTAATTTAGTTACATTTAAATCGTGTAATCTTTAAAATGTTGTAACTTGTGCATATGTGGTCCGTTTTGGACGAAACCAGTTGCGTTGGAACCGTATGGACGAACACTACGCAATGGAGCTGGATTGGAGTCGTTTGGAGCTAGTTTGAATTTTGGATAAAATTAAACGCATGTTTAATTTTATTCGAAATAAAACGCGAAAAACAAAATTTAAAGCGAGTGAGAACTTCTCACTCAATCGAATTGTTTCGATTCAAATTTTAAATAGTTATATTGAAAATTTCTTGATTGTATGTTTTAATGATGATTGTTATCTATTGATTGTTAAAATAGACATTATACGCCGTTATTAAGCGGTGTTATTTATTAAAAACATATACCGCGATAATTCCATCTTGTTTGGAATTGGTATTATATATGTACTTGGAGTTGATTTTTCCCGCATTATATAGCGAATGAGACCCTATTGCGTCGCATAATAGCGGATAATATTTTATAAATCCCATATACCACGATATTCCACTTTGAACGGAATTGGTATTGTGCTAATGTTTGTGGATCCAGGGAAACAGGTTGGAGGGATCTAACCGGATTCCTCACCAGTATTTATTTGATTACTGATATTTTGATGTTCGTTAATTATCATATGATGATATATGATGTTTGTTGTTGGGATTGACTATTGGGTGTTGTTGCATCATCGGATCCATTTTTAAAGTTTAAAAATAACAATTTTGATTTTGAAATGATTTTTCAAAGTATACGTTTTATTAAATTTTTGAATTGATTCATTTTAAATAATTAAAACATTATAAAATTTTATGTTATAAAATTAAGATTTTTGTGAAATATAACCAAAAGGTGATTTTTAAAATAAATAGATTTATAAAATAGTTTAAATTTGGATTTTTGAATTATTATAAAGGATGTATATAAAAGATATTTAACATTGATATTTATAATAAAAAATATACATATATAAAATATTGGAATTATAAAACGAGTTTATTAAGTGCTAAAATGAAGTATAAAATGGATTTCATTAAAAATTATAGATTTATAAATTGTGAAGATTATAAAATGAATAGATGTTGTAAAATAAAAGATTTATAGGTAATTAACTGATAAACTGGATATTGGGCATTTAAATGGGATATTAATAGAAATTGTTAATAATGGAGATTTTATAAGTTGAAGTTGTTATAAAAATATAAATGAATCTTGTAAGTAATAGAAGTTTTAAAAAGAACGATTTTGTAAATAAATGAATTATAAGTATTTAACTTATAATATGGACTTTTGGTGTATATTTGAGATATATAAATTGAATTGGATTAATAAAGGAGATTTATAAATCGAAGTTTATAAATAGAAATGGAATTTATAGACATTGTTTATAAATTCGAAATCAATGGAATTTGATAAATTGAATATAGAAATTTATTAAAAGAAGTATATTCACGATTTTGGATAGCGAACTATTCTTTATATAAAATGTGTAGAAATATTGAAATTTGGTTAGTGAAGTATATTCACAATTTTGGACAGTGAATATATTATTAAATAAAATGGTTATGTTTTGGGAAAGCTGTATTATAAAATGAAGTTAATTATTTTAAAAAGATGTTTTAAAATGTATTATGAATCGAATACATAGATTTCAACATTCATTGTTGAAATAGACGTTTTCGAGAAATAAGGAAATAGTGGACTATAACACTGTTGTTATAGTAAATGATTTCCGAAAGGAAATGTTTTGTATAGTATTAGGATTTATATATCTATTTTAATTTCGAATCCCTATACTAGTGATTTTGGGTTATCGTAACGATGTTTTACGCAACATTCGTTTTGACCCAAATAAATGTGTTAAGAGAATGTTTTCTTTAAAGAATGAAATATATACTTAATTTCGACTTAAGTATATTGAATATTTTCCAAGAGTTGAAAATAAATGGATTTGTGAATTACTTATTATTAAATAAGTATGGAAATGTTTTCCAATATGAAGTGAAATGTTTGAGATTTTATCTTTTAAAGATAAATTGAAAGTGAATATTCGAAATCGATTGAAAATCGTATATCAGTAGATATTTTGAAATGTAAACTCACTATGGAATTTATAAAAGGAAAGGGGAATTTGTTAAAAATAAATATTGATTTATTTTTGAAGTGTGGGAATAAATTTACGGATTTGGAACGTAAATATAAAGTAAATCGGTAAGGATTTATTTAATCGGTTTAAATGAACCATTTTGAAATGAAAGTTTTTCCGCGTTAGGAAAATGATTGAAATTTGTTTTCAAATGGTTGAAGTGTGGAAATTATTTATCTAGTAAAGATATTTTTGGAAAATAAATAATTTGGGAAATTATTTGGAATTTGGTGATGTTGAACACGCCTATTGATAGTTAAATAACCGACTATCAATATTTACCTTTTAAATAGGTATTTGTTGTAAATTGCTTGAATTTGAATGCCACACTTACTTTTGAAATTAGCGCTCACTATTCGGGTTAGCCGGGAAAGGACCTTGGGGTCATATAACCCATTCTGAATATGTGATACGTCGTTATGGATTGCATTTGATGACCGGTGTTGAAGATTAGATATTTATGAAAACGGAAGAATTACCGTCGAACGTTTCTGCATCGGCTGATCCCCGATATTGAAATTTATTACCCTTTGTGATGGGAAGTCCGGTCTTGATAAGCGAATATCCGGATTGCAAGGACTTCTTTGTAAGTGCCTTCGGTTCCATTCGATCCCGGAACGGACTTGTATGGATGTGTGTCTGACGTTACAATTTGAGATGTAAAGCTGGTTTCTATCAAATATATTTCCGTTGGTGGCGAAGAATTTATTCTCTTAGCTTAACACCCAGAGGTTATGTAGTTGATGGTTACTAGTGATACATTCTCAAATTGGTAATGTGGCATACGAAGTGCTGTTGAGCATTTGATAGTCAAAGCACAGCTTTTCTATAAAGCGTGGCTTTGTGGACGAGACTTCGTCGGACCTCACACCCCGGAAATGGTCAAAACAGGAAGGATGCAGCAAGGTTATTAGGGGGTAGCGCCCCTTTAGTGTATGTCATTCCTTCTGGATATAGGTGGTATCATGGTATGGAGCCCAGATACTTAACCTATGTTGTTGCTGCAAATTTATTGCTTTATGGTTGTTGGAATCGAGGATCCTCAGATATAGATCGGTTACGATCGGGGAATGACATATTCTTGTTAGTAGTTACCTAGTTTGAAAGGTAACTCGGCCTTGTGTTGGCAGAGATCTGGTTAGGTTCCCGGGTCGTCTTTCCAGATGCGTACCCATGTTGCAATGGGAAGTTCCTTGCTCTGACCATTTGTTGGAAATCCAAAGAAACAATACGATCTTGTCCGGTTTTAGTTGTAGAACCTATCATTCAATTATGGTGGCGCCCAACTGTTTGAATGGTAGCTATAGTAGGCATAAGTGCGGAATGCCTATGCTGGCTAAGATTTATATCTTTACTTTCGAAAAGATTTTTCCTACACTATGCACTAGTAATAATATCAAATGTTTCTTTTTAATACGTATCAAGCATATTTGACTATCATAAGGAGAAATCTCCTCCGATTCTGCGTTTGCATTATGTGTGTGTACGGGAGGCCTTATGGTAGTCTCATTTTTCTAAAAAGCATTGCGAATCTATTTTAAAACTATCATGTTCTTTATTTTAATGATAAACTGTTTTAAGTTCTCACACCAGTCACATGACTGACTCGGAGTTTATTGTTTTCCTTCCTAAACTCTGGGTGCCCACTAATTTCCACACGGGCAGTCAAGAGTCTGGTTTATCAGGATATTCTGGAATTCAAGAGTTGCTAGAGGCAAGCTGGATGGCATGGCGTATTCACTAGTATATAGTATTTCTTTCCGCTGTTTGTTGTTGTTTGTTGTTGTATACTCTGATGATGTAATGAAATTTAATATGATGTAATGTAATAACTGATATAGTTCTTTGTTTAAAGATTATTCATTTATCTATTATATGTTGTTCCGTTGTGATTGTGAGATTTTGATATTGTTCTGTTGTTTCTTTCTGTTCTCTTCTTCTATCTTTTTCTTCTTCTTTAATCCTAACGGTATGGTTTTCCGGCCTTCGACTGCTCGGCAGTTGATACAGTGGACGTATTGATGTCGGTTTTCAAGCGACGAAAAATCCAAACGTTACATTTGGTATCAGAGCATATGGTTAAGCGACAACCATGGCTCTGTTGGGAATTACTCATTAGAGATGGAGTCAGTAGTACTCTAGAATGAGTGTGAGTGTAATAATAGCTACGAGCGCGTATTTGTTAGTGAATATAAATTGTTTTATATTGTGATGATTGGTTTGTTGAATGGTATATGGATACTGGTCAATACGAGTAATTAACGTTGTTGATAGGGATCTCTAAACACTTGTACAGAACAATTTGACACGATATTATTTAAAATAGGGTAAATAAAATAATCTTACCTTGATTATATTTTATATATAAAGGAATAATTTTTCAGAACTATTAAAGTGTATATGAATTGATTGTTTAGTTGTTGAATAAGTTAAATAAAAACAACAGCTGTAAAAGAATGAATTGTATAAGCAAATGAATATAAGTATGAAGTTATAATTAAAATGATTTACACTTGTGAAATAATCTAATATACAAGAAGTGAAATTATATAAGTAAAAGATTTATAAATGTGATTTATAATCTAAAAAAAATTACAGAGAAGTGTTTTGAAAGGATTTGATATTTTGGAAAATTGTTTTAGAGAAATTAAAGCTCTAAACTCTTTTCGGTCGCTGGAAAATAATTTCGATGATGATCGCGACATCATCGGTGTTCATTTTCGGGTTTCCAAAAGAGGAATTGCTGCCAAATTATTTTAAATGAAAGTTGTTGGAAAAATTTGGTTTTGGTTTTGAAATTTCAAAAGATAATTTGAATTGATTTCAAAATGGTTTTGAAAGGTTGAAAAGACTCTGGAATCCTATTTAAAATATTTGAATGATAAATGAACTTATACAATTTGAATTTTGATAGAATACATTTAACTTAAAGAATGGAGTTAAATTAAAGGAAGTATAAGTGAATCAATTAAATCCAAGTGGTAATTGTTGAATATAAGTTGTATAACTTATTAAATGAGAAAATGTAAGTGAAACCAATTATTAAAATGGTTAAACAATTTGTTAAGCAAAATAAATCTGAATTTGAATAAGTGATGAAAATTTGACTTGGTAAAAGTTAAATAGAAATGAAATCTGAATTGGATTTATAAGTGGAAATTTAAGTGAAGTTAAACAAATAATGTATGAAAGAGAATATAACTTAAGTGAAGTTGAATAAAGTTGATTTTGGTATCGAAGTAAATTAATCAAGAGAAGTGATCAATTTGAACTTGAGTTATATAAATGAAATTCAACTTTATATTGTTAAATGAATTAGCAATTGAATTGATAAATGGATGAAATATTAATCAATTTAATGTAAAAGAATTGATATGGAATAATGAATGTAAGTGTTAATTCATTAGAAGCTAATGAAGTTGAGAAATTGAATAAATTGAATGGAAGTCAATTTAATATCAACCAATTGAAATTAAAAGTGTTGAAACAAATTGAATGTAAAGAAATGTAAATTGAATAAATTTGGTTGTAATGGATGTACATTGGTAGTTATATGAATGTTAGTTGATTGTATATAATTCATTAAGTGTTAATGAAATTGAATTAAGAAAAAAATTGAAAGCTATAAATCAAATTGGATGTTAAGTGAATTTGATTTGAATGTGAAAGTAAACTAACTTGAATGTAAATTAGTGGATGCAAACTAATTGAAATTAAATATGAATGAATGTTAGTAAATCAAATGTGATTTAAATTGGAAAACCAATTCATTGAATATTAATGTGAATATGAATGAATATTTATTTGGTTAGTTGGATGATAGTTGGATTGTTGTTTTGATTGCATTTGCTATATTGGCATATATAGTTGTTGATATATGTTGTATATTGATGTTATTTTCATATATGCGTGTTTCTCATTGTTTGGTGAGTGTTTAGTAGGTGCGGATGGCGTTTGCTTCGCATTTGGAGCTCGCTTTCGCGCTATATTAGCCGTATACGCTCGCTAATAATAAATAAGGTACATATCTCGGATTAAATATCGTACTTTTACACTTTTTTCCCTGCGGGATGCCTCATCACTTGATGTGATGTATATTTGTGATATATATACAGTCATTTTTTTCGGATCGAGCCGCGCAAAGGAGACAATGGCGAATTTTTTCGAAAATTTAAGGCGTTAGAATATTTTTAAGAAAATTGGGAAATTTTTGAAAACTAAGTTTGGATTTGGAAACTTAGTAAAGTATTGTAAGAAGTTTAACTATGAATTTTGGAAAAGTTAAATACTTAAGAGATTTGAAAATTTTAATTTGAACGGTTTGTTTTGGAAAGTTAATGGATTCTGTAACTTTTTCTTACTTGGTAATTTCGAGGACGAAATTCTTTTAAGGGAGGAAGTTTGTAACGACCCATAATTTCTGTTAATTAAAATTTGTATATTTAATTGATTTTAAATATTAATAAGTGAAATTTATAAGTCGAATAATTTATTTTTCGAATATCTAGATTTAATTGGATAATTAAATCGATAAATTAATAGTTGAAATTACGTAAATAATTAGAAATTGGGTTTAATGTGATTAAAATGATTTAAAAATTTATATTTTATCATATTGGAGTTAGATTTATGTTATAGAACTTTTAAAATCGAATTTAAAGTTAATCTGTGAAAACTGAATATTTTAATATTTAACCGACGAGTTAAAATAGCCATTTTTCAAACAGTCTCGGATTTCAACAAAACTAATTTCATCGGATCCGTAATGTTATAGTATTGTAAGGTTTCAAATTTCGTGTCAATCGGATTTACCGTTTCGCCGGGGCAAGCCAAAACGCATAGAAATTAGTTTAAATCGGTTTAATTTAAAATCGATCGTTTATTGCCGTAACTCGCACAGATGATCGAATTATCAACCGAAACACATTCCATTGTGTTCGGAACGCGGGGTAAACCTTAGAAATGCCAACTGGCACGCTTCGTTTGGCGTTCGGAAAAATCCGGGATGAATAGTGTCGCGTATTTTTCTATAAAAGGACCCTTTAACTTCATTATTTCACAAAAATCAAAACCCTAGGGTTTCAATGACAGGCCGCCACTTCTATTATTCAACGGCCAGAAAGCTCTCATCTTTCTTCCTCAATATCTCACGATCTGTTCACAATTAGGCTTCGGCATCTAAACGAAAAACGTCGAGCACGAGATGATCTTGAAATCCATACGGAGATGACGGGTTTTGGAGCAACGTAGGGGAAGTTATAGGCTCGCGTTCTATACGGATTTGGGCACATTTTTCGAGGCATAGGGGAGGCCGTGCACGTGCGGTCGGCTGGTGGATATGTAGTTCGCCGTGGCGCTTCGAATGGTGGTGGAGTGATGGGGTTTTGGTCAACGTGGAGGGAGCGGCCTTGAACCCTAGCTTCATGCATGATGGGTTACAGTCGCGTGTGATGCCTGGAGAAGTAGAATAGCGAGCGTGCAGCCTGGATCATGCAGTGTGAAATCAACGGCCCAGATGTGAGGGTTGTAAAAATTAAAAAGAATTTGTTAATTTAGTTATATTTAAATCGTGTAATCTTTAAAATGTTGTAACTTGTTCATACGAGGTCCGTTTTGGACGAAACCAGTTGCGTTGGAACCGTATGGACGAACACTACACAATGTAGCTGGATTGGAGTAATTTGGAGCTAGTTTGAATTTCGGGTAAAATTAAACACATGTTTAATTTTATTCGAAATAAAACGCGAAAAACAAAATTTAAAGCGAGGTGAGAACTTCTCACTCAATCGAATTGTTTCGATTGAAATTTTAAATAGTTATATTTAAAATTTCTTGGTTGTATGTTTGAATGATGATTGTTATCTATTGATTGTTAAAATAGACATTATACGCCGTTATTAAGCGGATGTTATTTATTAAAATCATATACCGCGATAATTCCATCTTGTTTGGAATTGGTATTATATATGTACTTGGAGTTGATTTTTCCCGCATTATATAGCGGATGAGACCCTATTGCGCCGCATAATAGCGGATAATATTTTATAAATCCCATATACCGCGATATTCTGCTTTGAACGGAATTGGTATTGTGCTAATGTTTGTGGATGCAGGGCAACAGGTTGGAGGGATCCAACTGGATTCCTCACCAGTATTTATTTGATTACGGATATTTTGATGTTTGTTGATTATCATATGATGACATATGATGTTTGTTGTCGTGATTGACTATTGGGTGTTGTTGCTTCATCGGATCCATTTTTAAAGTTTAAAAATAACGATTTTGATTTTGAAAGGATTTTTAAAATGATTTTTCAAAGTATACGTTTTATTAAATTTTTGAATTGATTCATTTTAAATAATTAAAACGCTATAAATTTTTTGTTATAAAAATTAAGATTTTTGTGAAATATAACCAAAAGGTGATTTTTAAAATAAATAGATTTATAAAATAGTTTAAATTTGGATTTTTGAATTATTATAAATGATGTATATAAAAGATTTTAAACATTGATATTTATAATAAATATATATATATATATATATATAATATTGGAATTATAAAAAGAGTTTATTAAGTCTTAAAATGAAGTATAAAATGGATTTCATTAAAAATTGTAGATTTATAAATTTTGAAGATTATAAAATGAATAGATGTTGTAAAATAAAAGATTGATAAGTAATTAACTTATAAACTAGATTTTGCGCATTTAAATGGGATATTAATAGAAATTGTTAATAAAGGAGATTTTATAAGTTGAAGTTGTTATAAAATATAAATGAATCTTATAAGTAATAGAAGTTTTAAAAAGAACGATTTTGTAAATAAATGAATTATAAGTATTTAACTTATAATATGGACTTTTGGTATATATTTGAGATATATAAATTGAATTGGATAAATAAAGGAGATTTATAAATCGAAGTTTATAAATAGAAATAAATTTATAGACATTGTTTATAAATTCGAAATCAATGGAATTTGATAAATTGAATATAGAGATTTATTAAAAGAAGTATATTCGCGATTTTGGATAGCGAACTATTCTTTATATAAAATGTGTAGAAATATTGAAATTTGGTTAGTGAAGTATATTCACGATTTTGGACAGTGAATATATTATTAAATAAAATGGTTATCTTTTGGGAAAGCTATGTTATAAAATGAAGTTAATTATTTTAAAAAGTTGTTTTAAAATGTATTATGAATCGAATACATAGATTTCAACATTCATTGTTGAAATAGACGTTTTCGAGAAATAAGGAAATGGTGGACTATAACACTGTTGTTATAGTAAATGATTTCCGAAAGGAAATGTTTTGTATAGTATTGGGATTTATATATCTATTTTAATTTCGAATCCCTATACTGGTGATTTTGGGTTATCGTAACGATGTTTTACGCAACATTCGCTTTGACCCAAATAAATGTGTTAAGAGAATGTTTTCTTTAAAGAATGAAATATATACTTAATTTCGACTTAAGTATATTGAATATTTTCCAAGAGTTGAAAATAAATGGATTTGTGAATTACTTATTATTAAATAAGTATGGAAATGTTTTCCAATATGAAGTGAAATGTTTGAGATTTTATCTTTTAAAGATAAATTGAAAGTGAATATTTGAAATCGATTGAAAATCGTATATCAGTAGATATTTTGAAATGTAAATTCACCATGGAATTTATAAAAGGAAAGGAAAATTTGTTAAAAATAAATATTGATTTATTTTTGAAGTGTGGGAATAAATTTACGTATTTGGAACCTAAATATAAAGTAAATCTGTAAAGATTTATTTAATCAGTTTAAATGTACCATTTTGAAATAAAAGTTTTTCCGCGTTAGGAAAATGATTGAAATTTGTTTTCAAATGGTTGAAGTGTGGAAATTATATATCTAGTAAAGATATTTTAGGAAAATAAATAATTTGGGAAATTATTTGGAATTTTGTGATGTTAAACACGTCTATTGATAGTTAAATAATCGACTATCAATATTTACCTTTAAATGGGTATTTGTTGTGAATTGCTTGAATTTGAATGCCATACTTATTTTTGAAATAAGCGCTCACTATTCGGGTTAACCGGGAAAGGACCTTGGGGTCGTATAACCCATTTCGAATATGTGATACGTCGTTATGGATTACATTTGATGACCGGTGTTGAAGACCGGATATTTATGAAAACGGAAGGATTACCGTCGAATGTTTCTGCATCGGCTGATCCTCGATATAGAAATTTATTACCCTTTGTGATAGGAAGTCCGATCGTGATTAGTGAATATCCGGATTGTAAGGACTTCTTTGTAAGTGCCTTCGGTTCCTTTCGATCCCGAAACAGACTTGTATGGATGTGTGTCTGACGTTACAATTTGAGATGTAAAGCTGGTTTCTATCAAATATATTTCCGTTGGTGGCGGAGAATTTATTCTCTTAGCTTAACACCCTAGAGGTTATGTAGTTGATGGTTACTAGTGATACATTCCCAAATTGGTAATGTGGGATACGAAGTGCTGTTGAGCATTTGATGATCAAAGCACAGCTTTTATATAAAGCGTGGCTTTGTGGACGAGACTTCGTCGGACCTCACACCCCGGAAATGGTCAAAACAGGAAGAATGCAGCAAGGTTATCAGGGGGTAGCGCCCCTTTAGTGCATGGCATTCCTTCTGGATAGAGGTGGTATCATGGTATGGAGCCCAGATACTTAACCTATGTTGTTGCTGTAAATTTATTGCTTTGTGGTTGTTGGAATCGAGGATCCTCAGATATAGATCGGTTACGATCGGGGAATGACATATTCGTGTCAGTAGTTGCCTAGTTTGAAAGGTAACCCGGCCTTGTGTTGGCAGAGATCCGGTTATATTCTCGGGTCGTCTTTCCTGAGGCGTACCCATGTGGCAATGGGAAGTTCCTTGGCCTGACCATTTGTTGGAAATCCAAAGAAACAATACAATCTTGTACAGTTTTAGTTGTAGAACCTATCATTCACTTATGGTGGCGCCTCACTGTTTGGATGGTAGCTATAGTAGGCATAAGTGCGGAATGCCTATGCTGGGTAAGATTTATATCTTTACTTTCGAAAAGATTTTTCCTACACTATGTACTAGTAATAATATCAAATGTTTCTTTTTAATACGTATCAAGAATATTTGACTATCATAAGGAGAAATCTCCTCGGATTCTGCGTTTGCATTGTGTGTGTGTGCGGGAGGCCTTATGGTAGTCTCATTTTCTAAAAAGCATTGCGAATCTATTTTAAAACTATCCTGTTCTTTATTTTAAAGATAATCTGTTTTAAGTTCTCACACCATTCACATGACTGACTCGGAGTTTATTGTTTTCCTTCCTAAACTCTAGGTGCCCACCAATTTCCATACGGACAGTCAAGAGTCAGGTTTATCAGGATATTCTGGAATTCAGGAGTTGCTAGAGGCAAGCTGGATGGCATGGCGTATTCACTAGTATATAGTATTTCTTTCCGCTTTTTGTTGTTGTTTGTTGTTGTATACTCTGATGATGTAATGAAATGTAATATGATGTAATGTAATAACTGATATAGTTCTTCATTTAAAGATTATTCATTTATCTATTATATGGTGTTCCGCTGCGATTGTGAGATTCTGATATTGTTCTGTTGTTTCTTTCTGTTCTCTTCTTCTATCTTTTTCTTCCTCTTTAACCTTAACGGTACGGTTTTTCGGCCTTCGATTGTTCGGCAGTTGATACAGTGGACGTATTGATGTCGGTTTTCGAGCGACGAAAAATCCAAACGTTACATGCGAAACATCATGCCCATAGAAATAATAAGGGAAATGCTGTTGGTATTGGCCCGTCATCCATACAATATCTAGTTGCGCCCCTTGCCCAAATCTCCATGATTTGGACTTCTACTTATTGACCATTTACTACTGTAATTAACATAAGCATGCCCCTCATCTCACTTTAGGATTATGTGAGACGCCTCATCTCACTTCAGGGTTATGTGAGACCCCTTGTTTCACTTCTAGGTTATGTGAAACACCGTGCCCATAGAAATAAGGGAATGTTATTTGGTACAGGTCCTACTTTAATTCTTTGCGTATTAACTTATAATGAACTATTTAAATAAGCCTTTACTTTTGTTCTTACTATTTGTGCATATTAATTTATCCTAAGTCTTAAAATAAGCCTCACTCTGTTCTATTTCTTATTATAAACTATGTTATAATCATGCTTATTACTTAAATCAAGGTCTATATGTAGAAATAAGCTTCTTTCTCTTATTCTATTTTTGGTTATAATTCTAAGTTATAACTAGATCTATTATCTTCAATTAGTCAAATTCTAACATTAATGCCATAGTTAGGCTCAGTTTCGTTCTTAATTCCATTTTTATTACAATCTTTACCGTTTACATCTTATCTCCATTATTTCAGTATTCTTGTAATTTTAATCCATATTCGCGTTTAATCTATTCTAATACATATGCGAAGAAGAAGGATAAAAAAAAGATAACTGAAAATAGAAGAAAATCCAAAGCGTAGGAAAAACTGTAAATAACGCATAAATAATAGTAAATAAATTAAAATAATGTAAATAAACTGTAAATAAATGGAAAAGCTATAACTAACAAAAATAAACTAAAATTAACTAAAAAGAATAGCTAAAAGAAGCAGACTAAAATTAATTCTAAAAACTGTAAATAAACTACTAAAAATGTTATTCCAAAAATCATAGTAAAACTACAGCTATTGGAAACCGTATTATTTTAAATTACTTAAAGAAATCGAAAATAATTGCAATCACTCACCTCTAGTCCTTAGCTCTTCCCTTTAGGCCTTCACGGATCCACTTGGGGTTGTTAAATATTTTTATTTAGTACAATTTCCTCCTTGGAAAATTATTCCGCTTAAGTTCCTTCCTGAATAGGTGAACCCAATTGGAGGAAATCTTAGAATGAGAAAAAGTGTTAGGCCTGGGGTTCTATTTATAGGGTTAGAAGTGGATCTCAGACCATTGAATTTAGGGATTGAATAGAATGCAACTACGTCATAGACTGAATAAGGGCCATCGGATGCATGAATGAAAGGACCAGATTAGTTTAAACAATGAAAAATATGTGTAAAGTCAGTTAAATATTTGTACAAACGAACATTCTTCGTTTGCCCTAAAAAGGGCAGGCGGGTTGATGGGCGGTCGACCGCCCACTTGCCCAGGACGACCTGGCCATATAATTTTTTTTCTTTTTTCTCATTGTCTTGTTTAATTCATATCTCGTTCATTTTAGCTCGGATTCTGACGTTCTATATATGGAAATTGACCAAAAAAATTACCACGGACACAGTGGTGCAACTTTGGCTCAATTCTGATAATTTCTTAAATTTATTTTATTATTTGGTAAACTAATGAATTAATTATTACGGTTTAAATTTTGGGCTGTTCCATTCTCCCCTCCTTAAGGGATTTTGTCCACAAAATTTCTAAGGATAAAAGAATGTACTAATTGTTTTCATCCAATTCTACAACCAACTACTCAATCATCAACCATTCATCCATTGTCCTTAAAAAATTTAACGCAATTTATGATACTTATGAAATTTGTGTAGTGTAAATATCCCTAACTAATGCAAAAGATTAGGTGGTCCACTGATTCAGTTGACCTCCTTTTATGTAATCATGTCCGTGCCATGTATCAAAATGAATGCGAAAATTTTCTAATGATTATTGATAATTCTATATGCGTTCTACAACATCATCCAAATGTAACTACCATGTGAAAATCATCCATTTCTAGCAACCATGAAAAATAGAATGAAATGTGCTTACATCCATATGCATATGCTCTAGTGTCCCAGTTAGGCCGATCCCTATAGAATAATAGTGCCTATTGTACATATATGTGTCCATTAGCATCCACCAGCAAACACTTGCAATAACTAGCATACATCATTCATAATATGTTCTATTAACAAGTTTACATCAAATCCTACCGTCCATAGGTTAAATCCTAAGTTCTGCCCTCCTAAAAGATAATAAAGGAAGAAACCTATTCAAAACCAGAGATAGAAAATAGGAAATTCGAAAACTTCTTATCAAAGAAATGGGGATATGAGGTATGAATTTTCTCCCAATGAAACCAATCGTCCTCGAGGTCCTCTAAACTATGTTGAAACTAAGGCAATCCCTCTGTAGACCCTATCTATCGTGAAAGCGACTTGCATGGTCTTTCATAAAAAGCTTCGAAAGGTGCCACTCTAATGTTAGCTTGAAGACTACTATCATATGAATTCCACTAAACAAAGATGGTTTTCCCAAGTTCCTCCAAAATCAAGAATATTCATTCTCAACCATGCGTACATTTCTACCTTATACATTTCACGTTACTATTCTTCTTTAGTCTGCATACATGAATAAACATTCCTAGGTTCTTACTAGTGTCCAATACATTCCACGGGAACTTCTATCATTAATTCCAAAAGTAATCGTTGTTATCCCCTACATGGTCTTGCACTTTTTCCGTTACACCTAGTAAATGATTTCTCTATACTTCATATTTATAAGAGTTTGGTTGGGTGTTTATCATTTCAAAAACCAAGACTTCTAATCTTCAAAAAATCAAATACCAAAATCTTTGTCTTTAAAAAGTTTTATTTTTGAGTTTCTATTAAATTAGAAATTAGTTGATTACTTAAATTATTTCCCAATATAGAGGGAAAAACTTTCAAATTCTAAGTCCAAAACTTATTCCTCATTTTCTTTTAAAGACCTTTTCAGTTTTCTATATATAAAAAAAATCGAATTCTACTTTTATTAAGTTTTTCATTTCCAAAAACTTATTTAATTTTTCACCAAACCATATCTTTAAACTGTTTTTATGTGTTTCCAAAGCATCTGCTTATTATACCTTATGGTCTCATACCTTAATATATTGGAACTATTTCCTCAAATGAGAAATTATTAATGCTAAAATCTTTAATGAACCATTTAAAAGAGAATTTCATGTTTATGTGAAATTTACAAGGAACTTATTTTATATTTTTCGAAATAGACTATACAAAATATGGTGCTTTTCATACCTTGTATATCTCTTTCACGTATTCCTTGTAACTTGCACAAAACATTTTTATTGGTTTCATAGAAAATTATACCATTACTCTTTCATTCTAATAGATTAAAGTATGTTTAATTTATATTATTCCATGATAAACATTTTCTAATATCTAACTTACACATTTTCCTCTCAGAAAAACTCATCTTCAAAACTGTTTTGATACTCCCATAACTGCCAAAACATTTCCTCATACTTTTTAAAAATAATAAATGTACTTTACAAACCATTTTTTTTCTATACTTAGAAATTATCTTTTAAAATACATTTTTATTTGGGTCAAAATGGATGATGCATAAAACACTGTTACTACAACCCAAAAATACTAATGTATGGATTTAATTAAATAAATACCAATAAGTCTCATATATCTATGTAAAAATATTTCTCTTGGGGGTCACCTACTATAACAATAGTGTTATAGCCTATGCTCTTCTTATTTTCCATGAAAATATTTATTACAACAATAAAAGTTGTAATCTACGTTTTTGATACTTAATACGCTCTAGGTTTTTATATTTAGAATCTATGTTTACTTACAATGAAACTAGTGAGTTATATATACACACACACACACATATACATACACATACTCCATAATTCTTAGAAAAGGATTCCAATTTTTCATTATATAAAACCAACTTAAATTTCATACCATTCTTCAAAAACCCCATATTTATTTTCAGAAAGAAAATGTAACAATGAAAATTTTCAATTCTAACAATTACATTTTTTTGCAATTTCCAAAATTTCATTTTATTGGGGTTTGCATAAAGTAGATTTTGCCCTTACTAACCTAGGAGTACTTTTATTAAACCTTGGGAATACATTTTTTTACTAATGTCTTTCATTAGATTTATTCGAAGGTACTACCGTTAAGTCCACTTATATGAAATAATTATAGTTTCTGTAATTATCTACATATGGGTTTTCGTCTTTTCTTATCGACTAAACGTATTGTACATCCTTCAATCTTTGCCTACCTCTCTTCGCATTTCCACAGTCCTATCCTAAATGTAAAAAACCATTTCTTAAATCCCTACTATGTGTAGACATTCTCTATGCCCCAATAAACGCACTTCAAAAGTGATACTTCAAGAACTCTATCTTCAGCTGATGAACAAGTAGCGTACAAAGAACCTCCTTTAGATGAATAACATGCTCTTCCATACTTCTTGAAAAACACCAAAATGTCGACCATGAATACTTCCACGAACTTTATTTTAGGACATCTCTAAATACATGGTTCATCAAATCTATAGAATAGGCTGGGACATTGGTAAGCCCAAAAGACATAACCAACAACTCAAAGAATCCGTCGGTGTCCTAAATGCAGTCTTAGCAATGCTGTCATCAGCTAACCTAACAGATGAAATCTAATGGCTAGACCAAGCTGATAAAATCCTGAAGAGACACCTAATTAGTTGAAATGATCATCTATCTTAGAGAGTGGATAATGGTTCTTCTTTGTGAGCTTATTTAATTCTCTATAGTCAATGAAAAGTCGAAGAGAACCACCTGCTTTGGAAGTGAAGACGACTGGAGCTGCCTATTCCGATATGTTTTTCTTATAAAACCTTTCTTAAAAGCTCACGGATCTGCTTGCTCAATCCCTTCTTTTCCCTTGACGCCATATGCCTTACGATAATGCTACTGGCTATCAATATTAATCCTGAAGTCAATACCTCTCTTAGGGGGTAGTCCCCTAAACTCCTCAAAGATGTCTGGAAAATATCCGATGACAGGAATATAATCTAACTCTGATTACGATGAATCTAGGTAATAAAGGAAGCTCAACATAACTGACCCTTGCAAGTCGATCTCGAGAGTCCTACTGATGTATGTTTCTAATCTAACAACTTTCTTCTTGCGCTCTAATATAGCTCCATATGTGGATAGCCAATCCATAGCCAAGATCATCCCATACCCCGAGAATCTCAAAACATAGGCGTCGTAGTAGAATTTTACGCCTAGGATATACATTTTCAAACCCCTACAACCACAGACAAGTGTGCCATCCACTTATTAGGTTTGAAACAAAGATGGGGTCTACTACTAAAGAAATGTCTAAGTGCTAATAATCCACATGAGAACTAGAGATAAAAGAGTGTGTTGCACCATTACCAAAAAAGAGTCCAAATGGGAAAATCAGAAATAGAAATCAAATTTTCCTACCTAGATTTGGTCTGCTGCTAGAAGGTGATGTATCCAAAGTCTGGATCCGTGCTACTAGTACATCCGCACCCTGCCCTGTCTGCTAGGGGAAACTCCTATTCCAGTGACCAGGTTGCCTGTAGTTATAACACATTCCCCTCATATTCTCTTTCTTGCAGTCTCTTGCGTAATGACCAATCATTCTACAATTATGGCACTTCACTTTTTTTCCTCATTCGATTCTGAGGGCCTTCCCTTTTCCTCATATCCTTCTTACCCTTCCTCCATGGCCTTTTAGTGCTTATAGGAACCACCTTAAGCTCTTCTTCTAGCTGCCAAGATATAGGTTGAACACTCTGTTTGTCCTCCAAACCAAACTGCCTAAACCTTTGCTCCATATTCTCAAATCTAACCCGCGTCTCCTCGGAATCCTTCATGGCAGAAAATGTTCTGTCTCTTATACTAGCAAAGTCCTTACATAGCTCGAAAAAGGGAGCAGATGTGGGTGGATTAAAGGGATTTCCACCTACTGGTGTCGTATTAGGCACTTGCCCTTACACCTCTGGTATCGTAGCTCTATGGAACCAATCATCCATTATATGTAAAGAAAAGAGAATTTAGGCTTGAAAGAATCGAAAGAGGATTGCACCAGACTTGGAGGGATAAAACTCTTTTATACTTAAAAAACAATTTCTAAGAGTTCCTTTTAAAGAAAACTTTTTAAAAGAATTTATTTTGGAAAATAATTTTACTTTTAAAATAAAATTTTAGGAATCCTGCAACCTTAGGCTTTGATACCAAGTGAAACACCCCACACCCCTTAAAATACCCAAAAGCACACATTATAAGGCATGATGTGCTGTAGGCATAACTAAAAGTAACAGAGACTAAGATTCACAAGACAAAAATAGGTAAAATGGTGGAAACTAAAATAATAACTTATTCAAAACAAAAACTTCATAATTGCTTCGTAAACCAAATAAGTCAAATATCAAATACAACATACTTGTCTCAAAATCCAATATGTCTGGTGAAATAAAAACTCGTAGTCTCAATAAAAATCAGAGTATAAATATCTCTCCCAAGTTCCAATATAAGGAAAGAAAACGAAAATAAAAGTAGGGAAATACATAGAAGAATCATCTCCAAGAAACCTCCGAGCAACTACAATCTACTACCCTCTTTCTTGATTGCCTATGGGGGGAAAGTGGGAAATAGAGGAGTGGGTCAGACTAAAAGTCTGGTGAATGATAGTAACTACTAGAATCTTTAAGCAAAGTAAAAGCAATAATCTCTTCAATAGTTCTAGTATATATAAAAGGGAATAAAGGAAATAGAAGAAGGAATAAGCTGCAAATAAATGCGAATCTACTATTTAATATGTTTGGTTAACTTTGATTGTTTGCGCTTGTCCATGATAGCTGCTTTGATTAGGCCGAATTCCTAATTCAATTTTAATTACGCTGAAGTCCTAATTCAACCATTTGATTGGCCTGCTACTCCATAGAATCTGCTGTGTTCCGGATGTTTCACTACATAGAAGATTTTGGTGTCTATGAAAGACACAATTGCTAAGCACTTGGAACTCACAAAAATTTATAAGCCATCATTGGAGGTTGCACGCGTGACCACCACTAAGCTCACATTACCTGTTGTTCCACTTATTAGGTCTTCTTATTACCTCAAGCTCCAGCATAAGCATGCCACATGTTCTCACTTCAGGATTATGTGAGACACCACGTCTCAATTCAGGGCTATGTGAGACACCTAGTTTCACTTTTGGGTTATATGAAAGATCATGTCCATAGAAATAATAGGGGAAATATCGTATTAAAATAAGCCTCACTCCGTTCTATTTCTTATTACAACCTATGTTATAATCATGCTTATTACTTAACCCAAGGTCTAAGGTTTAAGGACCAGATTTGGTCGATGTTGAAATTCAAGTTGCTGCGTCGTCGTCACGGCATCGGACTCGACCAGAGTAGGGGATAGGTGCATGGTTGATCGATAAAGGTTTGAGCGAAATTTCGAGGTTTCTGATGGCTGGAAGTGGCGGCATGAGGAAGTTCTTCAATGATGGGTTCTGTTCCAAGTGGAGTATGAGATGCTCGAATTCGATTTCGTGGACGTGTTGAAGAGCAGGTGATTGGAATCGAAGAAGGAGGTTGTCGTCAAAATGCTGGTGGTGGCGGCGACGATGGCCGAAGTGTCGGCATTGGCATGTGCACATGCACATGTTTCTTCTTGTATCTGATGGTAGTAGAGCATCGGAGAAGAAGGTAGAGAGCTCGGGTTTGTACTCGGGAAGATTGGGTTTTGGCTCGGGGTTGTGTTTGAGTCATTCGCGCGTAATTTAGCTTGGGGTAACAGTTTTCAAATCAAAACAAAGCTTTTAAAAAAAATAAGATTGAGAGACCCAGGGTTTTACTTCGGAATTCTGTAGTTTGGCTCGGGTTTTTCTGCTATAGGCTTGGGTTTCTTTTGCAATTTTAAAAGTTTAAAAGTAAAATAATATCTTAACAAGTTTTCAAAGCAAATAGAAAATGAACAAAGTTCCAAAACAAGTATTGATCAAGTTTTCAAATATAAGTATTGACTAAGTTTTTCAAGCAAGTTTCAAAGATCGAAATTTTAAAGCATAATGTTTTTAAAAAATTTTGATTTAAAAGAGTTATATATTAGGTTAATTACTGGATTTAAATCCCTAATTGTTTTCAAAGAATTTAATGATGTAATTAAGTGTTTAAGATAAATGCATTGAACTTTAATTTATCAAAAGGTCTCAAGTAATTTTGTATAATTAGTTTCAAGCATTTAATTTAATAAGATTTAAATGATGTAATTAATTAAGATAAAGGGTTTGTATTTAATTAATTAGGGTCTTGATTAATTAAAGGATCATTAATTAATATGATTAATTAAAGGATCATTAATTTATTTATTTAAGCAGGATTTAGAAGTAATTAATTTAATTTATTTGGTGATTAAATTAAATTAATTAGGAATTAAGTAATTGATTAAGATAAATGGTTTATCTTAAAATTAATTAAGACCTTAAGGTAATTGAAGGATCATTAGTTAGTAATTTAATGACAATTACTTAATGTAATTAGTTACAGGATGATTAATTAACGTAAGTAATTAAGCAATAATTACTTAATGAAATTTATTAAAGGATAATTAATTTATTAAAGGTTAATTAATTAATGTAAGTAATTAAGGGATAATTAATTACTTGAAGGATAATTACTTAATGTAAGTAAATAAAGGATAATTAATTAATTAAAGGTTAATTGATTAATGTAAGTCAAAGGGATAATTAATGACTTAAGGGTAATTACTTAATGTAATTAATTGAAGGATAATTATTAATTAAAGGTTAATTAATTAATATTTAAAGGTTGATTAATTAATAATTAAAGGTTAATTAATTGATAATTAAAGGATCATTAATCAGTAATTAAAGGATAATTAATTATAATTAAAGGATAATTAATCAGTAATTAAAGGATAATTAATTAACAATTAAAGGAAATTTAATCAGTAATTAAAGGATAATTAATTAATGAAAGTAATTATGTGATTAATTAATTCAATAGTTAATTAAAACGTTTTGTAATTAATTAATGATAATCAAGCAGGTTTAGGTAATTTATTCATAAGTAATTAATTTATTTTGGGTTAATTAAATTAATTATATATTATGTGATTAATTAATCTTGCTTATGGATGATTGGATTATATTGAATGCCTTGAATTGTTTGATATCTCTGATATGTAATGTTCTGTGATTTGAACTGTTTTGGATTGAGCTGTGATAAATGTAAGTTATTTATCTGTGATGTATTGCTGTGTGAACTTTTGAATTGAATTAAAATTGTTTACTTAAACAACTTGGCATTTTAGACGGCATTTGAATTTTGATGAGACCGGAATCAGATTCCAAATGGATATCCGAAAACCATATCGAATCTTAAAGGTGGATCATTTGTTTAAAAAATTAAAAAAAAAAGGAATTTTGATTAAACCATTCCAAAGGAAAGGTTTTAGGAAATAAGTTGTGACTTAACTGTGATCCGAATGTTCACATGTTTTAAAATAAGTGCTCATTATTCGAAAAGGCCGAGGAGGATATTAAATCATAAAACCCATTCCGAATAATGACCGGAATCGAATTCCAAATGGTTATCCGAAAACCACATCGAATCTTAAAGGTGGATCTTTTGTTTAAAAAATTAAAAAAATGGAAATTCGATTAAACCATTCCAAAGGAAAGGTTTTGGGAAATAAGTTGTGACTTAACTGTGATCCGAATGTATTCACATATTTTAAAATAAGCGCTCATTATTCGAAAAGGCCGAGGGAGGATATTAAGTCATAAAACCCATTCCGAATAATGATACGACAAAATGGAATGGCATTTGAAGACGGTGGTTGAAGACTGGATATTTTCCAAAACGAAAGGATTGCCTGTTGAATGTCTCTACAACGAGTTGCTCCGGTATAGGGATTTTAATTACCCTATGTGACGAGGAGTCTGGTCGTGAATAGCGGATAACCGGATTTACAAGGACTTCTTTCCTTAATTGGACGAAGTGCCTTCAGTTCCATTCAGACCCAAGATGGACTTATATGGATGTATGTCTGACATTACACTTTGAGATGTAAATCTAGTTTCTATCAAATACATTTATTTTTGGTGGCGGAGAATTTATTCTCTTAGCTTAACACCCTTCTTTGAGACGTACGAGCTCAGAGGTTATGTAGTTAATGGTTACTAGTGATATATTTCCAATTTGGTAATGTGGCATGCTAAGTGTTGAGCATTGGTTGATCAAAGCATGGCTTTTGTGTAAAGCGTAGCTTTGTGGGATGAGACTTCATCGAACCTCACGCTCCGGGAAATGGTCGAAACAGGAATGATGCGGCAAGGTTATGGGGTTCATGACCCTCAGGGTATGTGCATTTCCTTCTGGATAAAAAGTGGTATCATGGTATGGAGCCCAGATATTTTACTTATGTGGTTGTTGGAATTTTAATGGCGCCTTGGTAAAGGTCGGTTACGACCGGGGGATGGCACACTCGTGACAGTTAGTTACCTAGTTACAGAGGTAACCCGGCTTTGTGTTGCCAGAGATCCAGTTAGGTTCTCGAAACGTCCCTCCAGAGGCATACCCATTTGGATAAAGGAAGTTCCTTAACCTTGACCATTTGTTGGAAATTCAAACAATCAATACGAGCCCCTTACGGTTTTAGTTGTAGAACCTGCCATTTAACATGGTAGCTATAGTAGGCATACTATAATAGTACGTATGCCGACTAAGATTAATATTATAATAGCAAATGTTTTTCCACACTATGCACTAATAAAAATATCAACAGGATTTTCGCGTATCAAGCATGTTTGACTACTATAAGGAGAAACCTCCCCTATGTATGCGATGCATTGAGTGTGTGGCGGGAGATCTTATGGTAGTTTCATTTTCCAAAAAGCATGAAAGGATTTCTTTTTTATTTCTTTTTGTTCAAATAACTATTTTTATGTTTCTCCCAACAGTCCCATGACTGACTCGGAGTTTATTGTTCCCTTTTCTAAACTCTGGATGCCCATAATTTCCACACCGGTAGCCTAGAGTCAGGTTATCAGTAGGTTCAGTTGCTAAGTTGGTAAGTGGATGCAGATTTTGGAAGTCTTTGGTTTGGAAGCTTTTGGTTTTGAGCTTTTTGGTTTGGAATTTGGAGCTTTGGAATAAAGATGCAGTATGATGTACTCCATCTCTCTCTTTTGGAAGACCCTATTGATGTTATTTCTGCTGTTATGTTGTATTCCGCTGTTGTGTATTATATATATTGGCTCTGATGATGTTGTTCACTTGTTGTAGAGTGTTGTATCCATGTAGTGTATGAATAAAAGTTATTTTGTTTCCGCTGTGTTGTTATCATCTAATATGTTATAGCTCTAGTGAACCGAACTCCAACGTTTGAATTTCGGCATTTGAATATGGTTGATGTATTGGATGCCAATTTACGAAGGTTGAAGTGAAGGTCTTTACATTTATAGTAACAAATAAAAATGTAAAGAAGCCCCTAGGATGTCTCTTGAAGTTAACTATAAAAATTGCTGAACATAAGGCATTTTCAAATTGCATCCATAGCGACCTTTCCGTTTCTAAATTTCACAAATTTGTTTCACAATTTCTATAACTTTCCAAACCATTTATTTATTGTACCATACACAAAAATATGTGTAAAGAACAACAAATCAGAACAACCTAAGTTAAGTTCATAAATCTTCCATTCACATAAGTTAAAGTTAAGAGATATTGAAGTGCACTTATAGCGACTATTCCCGCTTCGAACATTTGCAAACAAACTTCAATTCAACATATAAGCTAACTAAAGACATAAATACAAAGTATAGGCCATGTCACATATTATATAAGGTAGTAAAAGTGATGTTATAGGATATAAAGTTGTTGTTTTCTTTCAAAAGCAAGAGGGGTTCAAAGTTTATAACTTTAATTAGTTAATGGCACTTGAACTTTATATTTCAAGCATATAACATGTATAAACAATATATACATACAAGATAGTGAGATAATTCACCCAAATCCAAGCCTACAAAATGCTCAAATACAGAAGAATCAAAGAAGCATATCCTACCATCACCAAAAACCCAAAGATCCAACCTTTAGCTTCAAAATCACAAAGCCACGCTCCTTCTCTCATCCTTTGCTCACGGCCTATCCAAAATCCCTTATCCTCTTCACTTTTCTTCCATTTTAACTTTACATCCATGCTTCCTAAGGTGTTCTAAGGTGTTGGTGAAGTTTGGAAGATATTTGAACTAATTAGACAATGATTCGTGAAGAACAAAGTGGATTAGTGCTAATCCGCTTCCACCATTTTAGATCTTTTAATACATTTGAAGAGTTTTTGAATATATTAATAAATACCCATGCCTTAGCCCCTCGTTTACATGGCTAAGACCCCTCCCATGTGCCATGCATGCTTATTTTACTTTGCACCTTTACATCCTTCACTTAACACTTAAATTTCTTCCATAAAAGCTCATTTTCAAAATATCTTCCCATGATATCATAAAATATTTTATTTCCATTAATGGTAAATATTTTTATTTCATATTATTGATTTCTTAAGCAAATAAATACATGTAAATAAAGTTTGATCAGCTTCTGATGAGTAAAAAGTTGTTTATTGATAAAATGATTTTTGGTCACATTATCGATATTTCTTCAAAGTATTTATTTTTTTAACATTTTTCTAAAACAACTTTACCATCATTAGTTATGATTTTAAATGGGTTTAACAAAATTATTAAATCATATTTATGTTTTTTAATCTGAGATTCAAATATTTAAATAATCCAGATGTTCAAATGCCAAGGGTCGTTACAACTTTTGTTTTTACATTCATATTACGTAAGTTTAATTATTATATAGCTTTTATAATTTAGTTAGCTTATATAATAGTCTTATGTATATTGCATTAATCAAATCTTATTTAGTTAATTTAGTTAATTAAGAAGTTAGTTCATTTTATGTTATTCAGTTAAACATTTTAATTTAATATGTATACCACAACGTGTATGGTTATACACATATATCTATATGTATATGCATTTTTTAATTAAGCAATTTACTCAAATACTAGTTTTGAAAAGTTCATATGTATATACATGTATAATAACATATCTTAGATAATTCAAGATAATGTAACATATATCTATATATATTGTACATGTGTATACTTTAATTAATTAACTATTTAATTTATTTATTTAATTTATAAATCTTATTAATAAATATAATTTTTTTTGAAATATTATTATTAATTTGCAAAGCACTTTTGAAAACTATATTATAACTTCAATAGTATACATTATTTTCAAAGCCAACTTTGAAGATCATATTATAACATTTATAATTTAACTAATATTTTAAACATAATTTAAAATTTAAATTCTTATTTTAATTTTGAAATAATTTGAGATTACATTATATCATTTATGTTATATATATTATTTTAAATTTAACTTTTATATTCAAAAGTTAATTTTAATTTTCAAAATAATTTCGAAAAATAAACCTAAGGCCCAATTCAAATTGGGTATTTTCTATAATGGGCAACCTTTGAGTTTACTTCACTTTTTGTGCCAGGCTAATAGTCAGGGAGGGCATGGTACTTGATTATCCAAACCCAAGCCTAAATGCTACTTTTCTAGACATCCAACTAAATTGGTAAGCTTAATATGTTAGTCCTAACATGAGCAATTTAGATCGATAGACTAATTGGCATTAATACAATTGTTGGAATCGGACCAGTTATAAGCGTGTTAATAGGATAAATTTGAAAAAAATGCCCTATTTGGATCATATTGGGCTTATAAAGTCTAAATGTATACCAAAACCAATCTAATTAAATTTAAAATAAAAATCTTATTTCGTTTAAATTGTTAAAGTGGATATTTAAATTTGATCTAAATTGAATGTATTATAATGAATATGTCATATACATTCATTTATATGAAGTGTAAGGCTAGTATATATGTAGTGTATATATGTGTAAATGAAATATGTATAAATGAATTCAAAGAAGGAATCCTTTTGTTTCCCTCTCTTAACCTATGAAATTAATTAAGGAAAGAAATGACAATATACGATGAGAGAAACCTTTTATTTTTCTCTTACTTTAGTTGTAATAATTGATATATTAAATGATATTTATAATTTATCAACTAAATTTACACATGCCTTCGTTGTCCAAGTTTCGATTAATGGAATATATGTGCGTATCTATAATAATTATTGCTACAAACTCATTCTTATACATATATATAGTTAAACCAATTAGTTGTTCTAAATAATTTGAAATCCAAAATTAACATTAAAAAGAATGATTTCAGCTATAAAAAGGTTTGAAAACAAAAGGTTAACAAAATCCTCTTGCAAATTTGAATTAAACTACACATTTATATTTCCATATACATGATTATTATAATTTAATAATTTTGATCTAAACAACATATGTTTGTAGATATTGTAGCATATGATATATGTATACATAGATATATACAAATAAGTTTTAATTTGAGATTAACGGTATTTATTAAACCTCTAGTTTATTAATGAAACTATAGTTTAGGATTTTACATTCGACTTTAAATATAGAAAACCAGAAAGAATTAGAATTTACACTAAAGTCCATTCATTAACCTTTAATCAAGTTTTTTTAAACGAGGGTTGAAACAATTATAATCGAGTATTTATATATGAAATTAAATATTAATTTCAAATAACAATAGATAATTTAACATATATAATTCATTTGCATTTGTGTATGTAAATGTTATATAATTGTACTTAAAAAATGCTCATTCAAAATAAGCTTTCAATTTCACAAATTTCCAAAAAAAATAAAATTTTTGACATAGTAGGCATGCGTAAATTTGTGGCAAGAACTTACAAATGTAAACAATACAAAGAATAATTTCAAGTTATCAAAACTAATATGGGATTCAAAACATATCAATTTATCATGAACATATATCAAATGGACATGATGAACAAACATAGATCTGAATCTAAACAGTACAATAAACTTCAATCAAAATAGACATATGGGAGGTCTAATTTACATGTGGTAAGATGAATAGTTAAAACCTGAGGTGAATCGTATAAAGTTCTAATTATATCAATAATACAAATACATAGATGAGTAGGTATAAGAGAAATTACCTTTTGAAGTAGCCAATAAGTCACACAGGAAGGTTATGGAAAGGATTGAATACCCAAGATGTTATGAAAGATTGAAATAAAGAAGGTAATCAATGCCTAATCAAAGAGAGACCTCTATAAACTTCTTTTTATTATTCTTTTCCCATTATTGATTTATTCAAAACTTATCAACTACTCTTCTTTTGTGGTCGACCAAACATGGAGGCAACATGGACCTCAAATGATCCTAAACCCATTTAGCATTTATTCCATTTAAATCTAATTTAAATGATCTATCGATATCGTATATCAATGCACACGTCTATAACTATTATTTAGAGCATTCATCATTATAGTTATGTGACTCAAAGGTGTAAATTCAGTCAATGATTAATATGGAACAATACGAAAATTAATGTTCACACGTTACCTTAGCTATTTGTTTAACATTTTGACTGAATTTATCGCTTGCACATCTTTTCTATAAAATCCAATTTTAGTTATTTAAGCATTACCCAATAGTGACAATTATTTACACCAATTCACTTTATTAAAATTATATCACTTTAGACCTACAGAATTTGGTTGTAGCAACTGGGAAATTCGAACACTTCATCTTTGAATCTTAATACATTTTGAAAATCATTTAGTTAAAAAATAATGATAAGAAACTTGGTTTTGAAAAGTGTTTACAAAAATATATTTTTTGAAGAAAAATCGATAATATGACCGGAAATCGGTTTATCAATGAGCAGTTTTTCAATCGATATAAGTTGTTAAAACTATCGTGCACTTAAGTAATGATCAAATGAATGCATTAACAAGTAATTAACACACTCTCCTCTTCATAAAGCACGGTATGTTTTAGAAAGATCTATTGAGATCGGAGATATTACATGGTAAGGATATAATGGTAAAGTGAATGAAGAAGAAGTGACATAAAGTTGTCATGATAAGATGAAATTAATGTCATTAGGATTTTAAGGGCTTTTTTGCCTTTTCCCATTATCATTACTAAGCCTATATAAGGAGGGATGCACCCTTGAGAAATAGATCACAAATATTCATAAGCTTTGAGTTAAAATTTCAATGGCTTCTTTTCTTCTCCATCTCGAAATTCCTAAAGAAAATAATTTGCAAACCATCTCCAAATCACTTTAAACTTTTCCACAAGCCTTAGTAATATATTTGATAACCTTCTACCAAGTCAAAAGTGGAGAAGCAAAGCCAAACTCCCATAATTCTTATAGGTCGTGAGCACCTTAGGTGTATTGGAGAGAAGGAAAGGCAAAAAGGCAAGAAGAGAAGGAAGGAAAGTTGGTTGCTAGCTTGGGTTTGGACCTTTGTTCTTAGATCTTGGTTGTTGGTAAGGTTACAGGTGAGTTAACACCTCACTGTGAATGGAATATAACACATATATTCTTGAGTTCAATTTTGTGAAGGTTGTTTGAATTGTTCTTAACTTATGTTGAAAACAATGGTTCTAACTTATTGCCTTAAAAGTAAGTGACATATGTGATCCATGTACATGGACTTGAACAAATTCGGAATGGACTTGAATGGACTTAGATGACATGTGATTAGGCCTCGAACAAAGCGTATAGGTTGTAGTTGAACATAGGTTGAGATATGACTTGGATTTATAAGTGCACTTATAGTGATAATCTTTATAGACGAAGTTCAGAATTGTATTATTTTTTACAATGGTTATGGAATTTTGTAGAGAGATCCATAGGAATTTCTCACTATATTTGAAATGTTATATATGTTGTCTATTGTTATTTAAATCTTGAATAGTAAAATGTTATGTAACATCTCAAAAACGACCAAAACATCACTAGTTCAGAACTGCCCTGTTTAACCTTGTTTTTTGGACTTCAACTGTTTCAGAAAAGACTTTAGGTTTGAGCGATTTGTTTCATTATTTTTAAAAGTATTGCCTAACTCATATTGGAGTATTAAAAGTAGTTTGAGATATTTATCAATTTTTAATAATTAGTTGTGAACTTTTGAAGAAAGAATTATTAGAATAAAGCATGCTCTTTTTCCAAGTTTTGTTGATTTTCAAACTTGTTATTTTTAGATAATATTTTGGATAAAAGTTTTAAAACCCAATATAAGTATTTCCAAATATTTTAAATGTTTCAAAAAGGGGTTAACAATTTCATACTGGCTAAATAGATAAATGTTTAATTACTTATTTGAAAAGTAATTAACTATGCTTAACACTAATAAGCCGACGAAATAATCTTATCTTTTGCAGATTTAAGATCGATGTCGAGTAGGGATGGAGCAATAGAGCTCTAACTTACTAGGTTTTCCTCTAACTGAAAAGTAGCTAACTGGAAAATGTCAAAATGTATTAATCTTGTTGATTTCTTATTGTTTATGGAAATCATTAATACTATACTTAACACTAAAAGCCAAAGAGGTAGACTTATCTACTTGTGAGATTCAAAAACAAAGTGTCTCGGCATGGTCTGAAGTAACCAGTGTCTAAACTTACCTGACTAAGCTCTTGCACGAGGAATAGTTAAGTTGGAATGTCGAAAATGAGTTAAGCGTACGAATTTTGATTTTTATAAGCAATTATTTTGACTAGAAAATTGATTAGTTGATTATCGAACTTGACCTAATATTAACTTAGGAAGTTATTGAAATGCTTTGCGATTTTATACCAATAAGAACCCCCGGGGAGGAGTATTGGTACGAAACGTCTCTAGCATTCGCTTACTTCTAAAAGAACCAGAATTGAGTTTTTCGGAAGTTCATCGATTAGTTTTGAAGAGTCGGCTATCGCTAAATGTTTGAATTACCGAATACCGCTTCAAACTAGTATACATGTTCTATGTTTTGGAAGTGGTTAGAGAAAGAGAATCTATGTGGAGATTTAAGATCTATTTAAGAAGCTCAAACACATGTAATTGTTCGTGATCTGTTCAGGATCTGGGATCCATATGTGATTCCGAAATCTATTGAGATATATGATTCCATGTGTGGTTTTGACATCTATTCTAGATGGGAGGACCTAATATTGGACTCGTGTTCTATTCAAGTGATGAAGGCATGTGTGAGAGATGCCGAACGTAACCTCGATATCGAAAATGGCTAAAGGCAAAGTAGAATGCACAACCTAGGGTTAGCGACCCATGTCAGGGTGTTACCAACCCCATATCTAGAGATACTTATTGATATGTTGCGCGTAGGAGTTGATGATATTTAATTCATGTTGTTCATATTTATGCTCGAACGTTGGACCGCTTGTGTTTACCATAATACCTTATGGTATATCATATCTAGAGATATACGATGCTCGAAAGGTATTTTTTTATCCTTGTACATGGGTTTTGGATTAGGCTTCCTCGAAGAGATCTTCGTGGAAAATCCATTATGCAAACATACCATATCGAATTTGATTGTACCCTAAATATGCCTTTGTGCGTAACCAATGTAACCATTCTAACTATGTTACATAATTTATGCGCTACACCCTAGACACTATCTAGCATATCACTATACTAAACTTAATGAATGGTTGATTTCTTGAGGAGGAAACAATTACATGTATCCGTATGGTCCCAATAATTAACGTTTTGGTTATATATGTTCTTTTATTTCTCAAGCTAGTTTACCAGACTGATCCGTATGTTATTTTCTTAACACTCGAGTCAGTCCCCTGTACATTTCTAGATTTATCTACGGAGGCTTTGGAGCTTTTGGAGGAGGGTTGGAGTTCTACCTATCGTCGCTTTTATTTCCACTGCAAAATTTCGTATCGATTATGTCAACATTGTGAGGATAGGTTGTTATAACTTTACAGGTTGATGATAGTACCTAGATTTAAGTAATTTTTATATTTCTATACTTGGATTACCCCTTTATATTATTCCTTTGATATTATATATTATCATTCCGTTATGATTCTGATATTGTGCTCTTCTTTTATTATTCTATTCAACTTCTTTTATTTTACTATAACAATTCGTCTTTTCGGCACTTGGATACTCGGCACATGAATACGTGGATGTATTAGTGTTGACATTTGGGGGTTGAAAAGTCGATTTATTACAGTAGCAATGGTCAAAATCCCATTATCGTCCATATTCAACTCTATAGTCCAAATATAAAGCCCTTGGTACAATAATAACAATTTTAATTAATGGAAATGCCGTGGGTGCACTTTTTGACTTTGAGTTAACTTCATCTTATCATGAAACTAAAATCTTATAACTGACGAGATGAGTTCTCTCTTGAATAGTGTTTCACTTCCAATGGACCCATGCCATGATTTAAATATAATAATAGTGGAGCATCCACATTCTAGATCAACCCTATTCTCAAGTCAAGAGAACTGTGCAATTTTGTCACACCTATATTTTTTTTTGACCGTAATTATATTAACCGATAGAAAACTATCGAGTGAGTCATTCCATAGTTATCTAATAATTATAAGTATGTAACCCATTTGTGCCCCCAACTTCCATGAGCAACACACTGCCTAACATTTGGAGAGCATTACAAACTTTGCCCTTAACAGATTATCAATATCAAGCCTTGGTACATGTTGACTAGATATATTTAAAATGTTATATTTATTTTATTGTGATAAATCATTCATGGTTACAACACATTGTAACTATTATCGCAAAACGACCATTTGTGGAATTTGTATTAATTATACTTTTAATTAAATTAGTTAATTAATATAATACATTAAATCATGTATATAATGGTTCGAAAACACCTCTTATTTTGAATAAGAGTGGTTGTTGAGTTATACATATTGTAAAAAATTGCATAATTTCCCCTAGGGAATACCCTTAACTCTATCAGATACTAGTGTTATAATTGTTTAATCTATATCCCAAACAAGAAATGCTCTTATGGAGTGGGGTATATAAGATGTATTACACATTCGAAGTAAGTTCCATCGCATATTTCATTTACTAAATTCAATTTGGATATGTATTTAATATGATACACAAATAAAATCGAGTTGAAAATTTACTAAGTGAAGTATTCCTCAATACTAATGAAATAACAAGAATTGTTTATGAAACAATGAAATTCTTGTGAAGGACATTCGTGCTAAAAATTCATTGGATATATCAAGTGCACAACCTTAAAATTTTATAGGTTTAGCCTTAACCGAAGTCTTATTATGGAACGTGCTCCAAAGGAGATAGTTGTAGCAAGTTCTAGTAGAAAGAGCGCATCACCTAGAATTGTGCCATAGTAAAATATGTATATGCAGATTTATAGATGAGATGAAGATGGTTTCTTTGATTGAGTGTTAAATGAAATACTATGACATTAGCAATGTACCAAGGATTGCAAATGGACTCAAGAACTCATGGTAAGATACGATGCATTGTCTGTGACTGCCAAATGATAAATAGTTTATTAAATGGACAGATAAAGTGAAACTGATATAGTAGATATAATATAATAATACATATCTATTCACTAAGGCTCATCTCTTGGCCTGATCTATGACGACTGATCGAGAAGGTATTGGATTGTGGATCAAAAATTCCCGCAAGTGCAAGTGGGAGGTTGAAAGTTAAGAGGGTATGTCCTAGAGGCAATTATGTAACTTGTTCAATATCCTAGCTTTGAAACCAATCTCATTTGAACTAAAGTATGCTTATGGTATAAATATTC